>WARS01000036.1:20219284-20819284 GCA_008933995.1 Datnioides undecimradiatus
CTGGGAGAGGGGCGGATGGATTGCGGCCTCGGTGTGGGTGCTCATGGCCTGCAGGTGCCAAAAGACGCTCTCCGTGGAGGGATTACGGGGCTTTGGGGACGCTCCATGTTGCTGGTATCGTGTTACTGTTGGGAGGCGCTGCTGTCAAACATGTTTACGCTCTGTGACCTGTTACTGCTAAGCAGCGCTCACACTGCAGGCGTCTAGCTGAGTGAGGGTCTGTCTGAAACATCACTGATTGAAAAAGTCTGCCCATGCAGAGGTGACGTGGAGCTCACTGACCCGACACAGTAAGATCAGACAAACCCACTGAAACCCACTGCTGAAGACGACTGCACACACTCCTGTTGACTCATATGTTGTGATACATGCAAGCGTATTTTATCAAAGTTTAGTAATTTCTTTTCTATTTCTATCTATTTTCTCTGATTCTTCTCTTGTTTAATATGACATTTAATTTAATATGACTTCTTACTTTCCTACTGCAAACACATGCACAGTGAGCGCATGTAAAATCTGTTTTAATTTGATATTTTCTGCATTCTCAGGCTTAAAGCTGCTAATTAGAGAAGAGTATAATAAGTTTGCAGTTTATACTTTATGTGCCGTTAACTCGACACTAATGTAAAGTCGGGATGAAATGAAAAATCTCTTTTTTCAGCCTTAGCAACAGCGCGGTACATCAGTGTGTCTTTGGATGTTAACCACCTCAACGCTATCCCAGATCACTCCATATGCGACACGTGACTCGACTGCATGCTCTTAAAATCTTGCAAAGGCCTAAAAAGAAATGGTATTTTCTGGAAAAGTCCCTATTGTGAGTGACTTTTATGAGTCTGTAACTGAACTTTATTAAACGACATGATGGAACTCATGCAGACACATGGCCGGCACAAAAGCAAAGGAACAAAGACAATATGTCATCAAGACTCTGCCTGTGGTTTCGTAGTAATTAGCATGGAGACGGGAGTCCATTTTGGGCCGTCATGGCGATGATGACGGCCCCTGCTGCCCCCTTCAGCTGTGCTGAGTCTCACACTCGCCCCGTCGACCTCAGGGTCCGTCGTCCATCTGCTGATGGGGCCTTCCGGCCTCACGGTCAACCACCTGGATATCCGTCAGCGCCAAGGTCCGGGGCCTCTACATGTGCAGGGCTGAGTCTCTGAGAAGTTAGCTCCCAGAGGAGCGGGGTCTGATTCAGACTGTGGTGTGGGACTTTGTCGTCACCTCCTCCACAGTCTCCTCTAGTTCTTTCACTCATCACTCATTTCCCCCGGCGCCCAGCTGAGTTTCATCTTAATGGTGATGTTGAGAGGAGGCTGCAGGCATCGACAAATGGGAACAGCACAGGTGACGGGGAACGTCTGGCAGGCTGCTTTTACAAGACTTGTATCAATGAAACCAGGCGGGGGCCGACAACAAGAGTGTGAGACCACCATGTTATGGATGTAAAGACTTTATAAGATATCTTCTGAGAATAGGAATGAAACTACACATATTATCGTAGCAGGGTTATAAATGGGCAGTGCCAATTTGTTTAAATTTTTATTTTAAAAACAAAATCATAAAGCTTTAGGGAGTTAACATGTGTTTATGTTGTATGTGTCATTCCCTATGCCTTATTCCCTTTTCTGGATATGGATATCTCCAGCTATCCACACGATGTCAGTTAGCGATTGCAGGTTTTGGTCTCAGTCACAAAGCAAAAACATACATCATTTTGCAGATTTTGCAGAAGTTGCAGACAGCTGCACCGTTTGCAGAACATCTGTTACACCTGCAGCACTGCTGCACCACTGAAATCAACTGCTGATGATGTCTGGTCATCCAACTGTGGGCGAGCCGATGGGAAGAGAATATAGTCCCCAGACTTGAGGTGCAACATGTGGTCCTGGGGAATAAAACCTGGGTTACAGTGGAGCAGAGAGAGAAAGCAGCGGTGGATGATTGACCTGCGGCACGGGAAAAACACAGGATTAAAGAGGATTCAGGCAAAAACGACAGAAGTAAACACTGGAGCCTAAGTCTGGCTGTAGTGTCAGTACCACGTTGGCGAACTGAGCAACCTGGCGAAGACTGGAGTGTAGGGTTGAGGCATATATCCCGCAGGAGCTCGATGAGCAGAAACATGTGAGCAGGTAGCTTCTGTCATCAAAGACACGCCCCTGCAGCCAGCTGTGATGAGAGCTAAGAGCCTTTAAATGCAGTACAACGATCTCAGTTTGATTCGAACTACAAACAAAGTTGAGGGAGATGGCCGCCCTCGGGCAGGAAAGGCGGCTCGTACACGCCGCTGTGCCAAGCGCAAATTCACCCCACTCAGATGGATTCGGGATACAGACCCGATAGGAAGGTGTAATTTACTGAGGGAGAAGATTGCAGCTCCGTTGATAATGTGCCTCTGTGGAAACAACACGGGTTTATCAGGAAAACACTCGTCCACGGGGGCCTTGAGGTGACTAGTCAAAATCGCTCCTTTGTTGCGGCCCGGCTGCGGCTGTCGCTCTTTCACATCGGTTATTGGAATCTGCGCGGGGCCTCCGGACAATCGGGGGACGATAAAATGTGAGGCTGCATCTGAAAACACGGCCACAGCTCGTAAAACATCCATTTGGGACGGATCAGGGTTGCTGCGATGAGTGAAACTGGTTTGAATTTACGCGCGCGGACCCGACTCACGTCCCACGAAAACACGTCAAACCTCGGGCTCGATACCGTACCGTCTGTGGCCTCCGCCGGCTTCGGAGCGACGCCCCAGCCCGCCGCTAGTCAAAGTGAGAAGTGAATAATGAAGTGGATTCGGTGGCTTTGAGGGCAGAGGTGCGGGGGAGAATTAATGTCAGGGTTGAATTAATAGACTACTGTGCTCTTCCAACCTCGGTGCACGCGGATGAAGGTCTGCTAATTAAAAGCAAAACAAAGAAAAGACGATAAAAAACTCGTAGTGCGGCTGCGCTCGCGAGATGAAAGACACTAATGCTGCTTGTAAAAAGAAAGGCAATTAGACGAACGAAGGGCTGTTAAATTGAAACTGTTTCCTTTTCTCCTCCTGCCTTCAATCACCTTTTCTCAAAGACAGACGAAGTTGCCGTAACTCCCTCCCCTGCTCGTACGGGGCCAGTTCTATAATGGCCTTTGATGCTCTAACAGCCACTGTAATTGTCGCTCTGCCCAGGAAGCGAGCTCCGACAGTCTCTTGACTGACTTAAGTTTGACACCCGTTGCCATGGAAACAGCACTGCACTCTTGTCCTCTGGCTTATTTACAGAGAGGCAATCCTAAACAGGTTGCCTGCTGAATCCCGGGCAGGGACTGACACCTGAAATGATGAAACGATCAAATGCACACGCTGATCTGCAGATACGCGGCGTTTAAAGCTGCAATTCAGGCAAAAAGCAGACGTTTGTCACTCGGGGATGCGGCTCCCCACGGCTCCACTCAGCTTAATAATGCATTTATTTGTTTTCGCAGGGCTGTTGCAGGTACAAAAAGCACCAAACGACATTCAGACAACGTAAGTAACTTGCTGTCAGCGTGATGGAGCATATAATAAATGCTCATAACTGCTTTTTTAAATATAGCACCTTTGAAAACAGTTGCAACAAATGAAATGTGCAATAATCAGTTAAGAAAGAGCCAGTAGAGATGCAAGGAAAGTGAAGAGTGGTACGCTAATGAATGCTAATATTTGCCATATCAAAGAGGTATTAATGTGTCAATTATGGTTTTAGAGTTAGATTCCAAGCAATAATCATCAAAATACCAATAAAACAATCAATCATTTCAGTTTTTTGCACGGTGTTGTAAAATTATTGCAGATAAAGCAACAACAACTTGTTCCAGGTGTGTTTATTTGTGTCATTTGAATGCTGGCGCAGCCAGTCACTCCACAGCAGGAAGGTGAGCAGTCGTGTCTGTGGTCACCTGGTTCATCTCACCTGCGAGCCGGGGTTACTCCATCACAGGCTCTATTATAGCTGCGCAGACACCATTCAGATATCCTTTATGGGTTTCCACATGCAAAAAAACTAAAGAACACAAACTGCCCTCAGTTCTTTTTCAAATGACTTGACGTCCAGTGACTCACAGGAAAAAACCAAATTAGAGCTCCAACGTCTTCACAGATAATCAACGCACATTAACCCCGGGTTCACATTAACCAGCGTCCTCAGATGATCAGTGAAGTCACATGCATGTGTGTGCGTGTGTGTGTAATGACGTTGCAGAAGGGTTTTGGCGCCCGAGTTCAAAGGGAGTTTGTTTGAAAGGAGTTTAATGTGAGATCCAAGCGGTGAAGGAGAGGATGAAAACACTGAGTGAAGCCAGCTCCAGGGATCAGCACTTCATCCAGCAGGACACGCTGCGCCCAGTGACTCGGGCCAGAAACAAAGCGGCAGGCTTTTTCTGGACTACTTCTCTTTTTGCAATTTAATGTTCAGAAACTGGATTTAAATGTCTCCTCTCTGCAGCCTCTCTTTTCTCCCTGCAGATAAACCCGTGCACTCTCTCACCTTTCTGTTCTTCTACCAGGTCTAAAACAGCCGTTATGCACCTTTTTCCTTTGGTTGTCCCTCCTTACTACAACAAAGAGTAGCTTTAATGACAATTAGTGGCTCATTTTGTACTTTTACTGGTATGTCAACAGGTTTTCTACTCTAATTATCCGTCAAACGAACTGCTGTGCAAAGACAGGTGTGCAGGATAGCGATGTCACCCAAAAGGGAAAGTTTGACTCCCTGCTCACTGTCAGCAGAGTTTATTAAAGACATTTTGGTGGAACTAGTTTCAGTCAAAGACATTTTTGGGTAATTAGCTCTGACGCTGTGCAGGAATTCATCTTTTACTCTACTTGTGCTTTAACCGCCTGCACCTTCTTCAGTCTGGCAAAGCTGCACGTTGTGATATTTGCAGGACTCTGCAGTTTGTGTTTACTTGTCCCAAACGTCTGATTATGTATTAGCTGTAGCTAGCAAGGTATGCACTGACTGTTTCTCCAGTCCTTGTTATTTTCCTGTAGAGGAGAGGTAAGAGGACGGAAAAGAAAAGATTTTGCACTCAAGGTAAAACAGTTTTTACCCACGCAGACACTTGATGTGTGCATAAACAGTACATTTGTGTGCATTTGCATCAAATACCTCTAAAACCACAGTTTCACCAATGCTCCGTCCTCCTGCTAATGGAAAATCTGAATGCAGCTCAATTGTAGGTGCTCTGGATTAGAGGTCTGAGACTGGGCCAAGCCTGACTGGACCCAGAGGTACTAAAACATTAACACAAGTCAGATTCAGGGTATTAAAATGATTACTTAATGGGCTCCGGGCGGCCTGAATCAGGCTGGACTGGGGCACGTTCCTGCTGTAAAGGTTGTGAAAAGGTACTGCACAAAATGTCGGAAGTTAATGGCTGAAATTAAGCAAATGCAGGTTGAAATGTCGAAATTTGCAAAGAACTTAATCTCAAAATAACTTTTGCTTTTAATATTTAATTGATGTTATTTTAAAAACCTGACAGCAAAGAAAGCGGTCACCAAAAAAAAAAAAAAAAGCCTCTTACCCGGCAACAAAAGTTAGGAGTTGGGAATAATGAGTTAGAGTCCTTGAAAGGAAAATGTCTAAAATTGCTTGAAATGAGCGGAGCTCAGTGTTCTCAGCGTGACGTTAAAAAACCGTCTCCTGTATTTATAAATGAATGTCTTTGGTGGAAAAAGGAGCCCTTAATTATTTTCTCTTATGTGTCCAATTTCTGCTCGTTTAAGCATGATGAGAGTGTGATTTAGAGATGAGTAATGTAATTACTGATAAAACTAGTCAAGAAGTACTGCGCCCCATGTCTAATTTAAAATGCCTCCGCTTTTCCTTTGAATCTCTGGAAGAAGGACCTTCCAGCAAATGAAATACATGCATTTCTCTCGCGCTATTTAGGTGGGCGCGGGCAAAAAGTCCCTGTTTAGCTTCTCTCCCCATTCTGTTACCTCTCAAGTCAATGATTAAAATCTGGAATCTTCCAAATTTAATTAACTCACCGTTGTACTTTCTCTTCTCATGCTTCCCGGCAAGGATATTAAAAAAATGACATTATTCTGAAGAACAAATGGGTGCTCAGCGTCAGTGGAAATAAAGTCTAATAGGCTTTGACAATAATGACATTTTTGTGTCACAGATGAAGTAACTGGAGACTTCTTACTACCTCGGGCTGCAGAGGTTGAAGAGGCACTGAGCGAGAGCTGTTTTCACTGATGTCACTCGCCTTTTCTATGCGGACACACGGGCCGACGCTTAAAAAACACATTTATGTTGTGTATATCTACATGTAACATATGTTCCCGTGTGATGGTGAGGTCTTTATCCAGGCTTCCTTTGATCACAATGGGGGAAGATAGGCTTCAAGGCTTCCTGCCAGAAGGTCAGGTGGTGCAGTGTAGAGAGGGAGTAGGTCACGGTCAATGACTGGATGAAATACAGGACTTTTGCACAGTAGGCTGAGGTGCGTGTATCGCGTGAAATCAAATGCCAGTGTCGACTTATTATTCTCAGTTCGCTGGAGGCATAAAGCTGCTGAATCCGCGCTGGAGACATGAGCTTTAGCAGAGCAGCTCAACAGGCCTGTTCAGGGTCAGAGTTGCTAAGAGGACATCCAGCTGTCCGGGTAACGTCCCACATGTTGGCACAGCTAGATTGGACAGTGAAGGGACGGTCATTCAGCGTCTCCGAGCTCTGCAGCCCCCCGGTGTTTCAACACGGGTACAGAACAGGCGTGGCTTTCCACTCCAGCGGCGGATGCTCCTGAGATGCTTTGTTATCGGAAGCTTTACCAGTCAACATGGCTTCACTTATACAATTAGACGCCGCAAAATGGAGATAAACCTGCTAGCTGTGCAAAACGAATAATCACAAGACCAGAACACTTGAGAGAGAGCGTGTGGAAGCACTTTGGATTCAACAACGTCGATGGAAAGACACAGATAAAGGTAATTGTGTGTGCTGACTCTGTAAACTGTGACTCCTGCGGCCCAATGGAGCATCACCTAGACTTTGTGATCAGGCTACGTGGGCTGGGGCCACAGTAATTCGGACAAACGCACGCCGCTCCTTACTGTCAGATGCTGTCGTCCAATAGGGCGCTCGTTTGGTGCAATGAACACATCGACGATTCGCCGCTGGGACGGACAAAGTGACTCTTGCTCGTGATGACTCAATCCGTCACGTCAGTGGCGGGGGGCACTACGGTAAAAGCGCAGCAGAACGAGCGCCGCTGCAAACTTCATTTTGGGTTTCTATGCTCCAGTTAGAGTCACGCTGCAACTCAGCCAGAGTTACATCTGTGACATATACACAGCACAAATATACACATGCAGAGGCATAAATCACTGTGACTTCCTGTCTGTGGACTGTGGAAAGACATGAGGACAGGGTCTCAAGACGGGGTCAAGGGGAGGAGAGGTTGGCAACAGGACACAGATGAGCCATGGAGAGAGAGAGGGGGGGAGAGAGAGTGCAGGAAGATGGATGGGAGGTTGGGTCTTGTCCGTTAATCATTGCAAGACCATTAGGTGTGTGTTTGTGTCTGTGACTGTGCTGAAACAATATCTTTCCTAACGTCTGAGCAGAATTCATTTCCTCTTAGCGTGACTAACCTACGTCTACTGCTTTTTGCAAATACTCGCAAATAGTGGCTCAAACATGGACGACAACAATCATCCTAAGAGTGTTGGGGCTACACTCGAGCCCCCCGATCACAGATCCTGACCCCCGTGTGCAAAGAGTGTTTTCTTTTCTCTGCTTACGTCCTGACTGGAAGCTCCTCGCCCTGGACTCCGACATCTAACTTGTGTTCGACGAACCCGGTGTGAGCTCCTCTCGTCTCCGAGGGTGTGTCTGTTTCAGGTCAGTGTCACGTTCACCGTGAAGTCTTTCCATTAATATTTAGCTAACATCCACGAGCTAGTGAGGCAGGAAACGTGTTCTTAGCGGATTTGATGAATATTTTACAATATTTACAACGTGTTGTGTCCCAGTTTGCTCAGGTTACTGTGCCCGAGCTACAAATCTTTGCTTTCTTCTCTCCAGCGTTACTGTAACACTCGTGTTTTGTGCATCGGTGGCTCCCGGGTTCTTTCATGTAGGTTCCTCTGCAGTTCACTGAAACTTCCCTTTTTGACTTGAGTCATTGTTTGTGCACATAATATGCAAATTCTGTGGGCACAACTTTTTCCCTCCACCGTACGCCTCCTGAAGAGTAAGTGAGGAGATGGAGTTCAGACGGAGCTGGATCGTGCAGAGGTGGTGGCGCAGTCTCGTGTTTGTCTGTGTCTCCTTGTGAAGCGGTGCGTGACTCCGCCCGGGCAATGTCGGCGCAGAGCCGCTGGAACATAACTAGCTCCATCACACCCTCGCACTGTCCCTCAACTACAGCTGCCAGGGCCCTTTGATCCCGTGTCCCCGAGTCCCAGAGACGCCGGCGCCATGTGTGCAGGGGGGGTGAACTACCGGAGACCCTTGCTTCTACCTGCACCTGTGGCCTTCAGAGATTCCTCGGAGAGGCCATTACATGATCACGGCTGACAGGGCAGGAACTCAACTCTGCCTCCGGGCCGAAGCCTTTTCATGATGTGACGATGAGTGAGCTTTAGAGTTCAGTGTGAAAGTCCTGCACGCCACGCTGCCAGACGGCCGCAGTGGCTCGGTGTGGAGCTCGATGCCGTGGTTGCGGTATCTGCAGCGCGACTTAACGCTGAGAAGACGTCTTGATGGATATATTATGTGCCGCAGCGTCCTCTTTTGCGGCGGTGCATAGCAGGCGATTGCGCGGATATTAAATCAGTTGGTTGTCTATCTCCAAGGCCCTCATCCATTTGGTGATGTTATGCCAACTGGTCTGGAACAAAACGCAGGTTTCTGCGAATATAACACGAAACTCAGCTCGTATGACATCCACACATGCACATTCCGGCGCACGCAGCACGCCGGCGTGCTATTTTTGGCTGCATACATATTTTCTGTGCCTTTGATTAGCCTCTAGCATACAAGATGTAATGTTGAGTTAACTTTTACCCTGAGTCACAGGTTCCAAATGATTCTTTTCAGAGCAGCCATTTGCAATCTGAGCGGTGATTTGCAATGATGCCTTCAATTTCCATAATGAGCGCTCGGAGTTCCCGTTGCCAGTGTAACGGCTTACAGTACACAGACTGTAAGAGGGCTGTCAGAGTGGATTCATTGTCTGCTTTATGGTGAATCACCGTGGCCTGGAAATAATTCATCACAGCGGTGAAACAGCTGTGAAGTGAGAAGTCTGCTGTGGTTGTTATCCCTAAGTGCTTCTCCCCTTTTGTCTGCACGACTTGGCTCTCTTCGGATCACACGGACGCTGCAGAGAGGAGCCCAGACACATAAAGGTCAACCTTTTCTCTTAATTGTTCAAGGCTGAATACGCCTGCCTCCGGTGTGGTGAAGGTTGCTTCAAAAGAGCACCGGCGCACTGAGGATGTTGGTGAAGTGAGGAAGGACATGACGTTTGGTGTGGTATGCCTACATATGCATGTGCTCTGTGTGTGTATCTGTGTGTGTGTGTGTGTGTGTGTGTGGCGTTTGAGTGCATGCGGTTGTTAAGACTCTCCTCTGTGCGAGCCCTGAAGGTTGGCCCAGACTTCACTGTCATTTCTCATCCTAATGGTTCCTGCCACATCCTCCTGCCAACACACGGCTGGAGAACAACCAAGAGCCAGGAGGAGAAAAGAAAACTCAACAGACGTTCAATCTGTCTCTCGCTCGCTCGCAGAACTAAAGTCACTCCACGCTTTAGAGAAAAGAAACAATCAAACGGCCGCTCTCTCCTCTCCAGAGATGTTTCTTTACATGCACGCTCTGGTTTAAGGTGCTAAATCAAACAGCTTGTTATGGACAGATCGGTTTTAGCTTTATTAGCCCAGATTACCTTCAGTGATATACACTTTGCTGAGTGAAGCCGGTGCAATGACAGCCCTACTCCATAAACCACAGCGCTCGTTAACAATCGGCTCATATGCTTCTCTATTTATGGGTTTAATCACATTCTCCTGCTTGTTTTGTCCGCTTCATGTCAGCGCGGCAAGCTGCACTAAACAGGACCGCGTCTCAGGAATGGATCAAACAACCAGATGCTGCTGTCTGTGATGAGCCAGAGCCGATCTCGCCACACTTCCCTCATCTGCACGGAGCTTTATATGATCCCTGAGTCCATTGTTTTTTGGGGGTTTACAACCCACAAGTTTACTGTTTCTGTTCATTCTCGGTGTTCTCCTCGACCTCTACTCTATACTCTGTTGTAGCCTTTAGACTCTAAAGAGTAGAGACATCTTCATTATTAAAGTGACAGGAAGCAGCTTGTAGATGCAGAAGACGAGAGGATCATATAGACACGCTGCTTCCTGCAGTATTCCTATAATATTCCCATCATATATGCAGTATCATTTAGTCACATCTGAACAGCTGAAAATACACCCCACACCATGACAGACTGCAGAGTAATGCAGATATAGTTGTAGCTGAGTTACAGTTTGGGCCACAAACCAGCAGCTGACCCTTGGTTTATTGGTTCTAACAGTAATACATACACTGAACAGCTGCTGCAGGAAGAAAGAAATCCACAGTGAGCAGGAAAAAAAAGGGAGTTTAATACATTTTAATACATATTTTTATTAATATTTGTCATTTTAATATTCAGAGGAGTTTAATCGTCATAAACGTCAACGAGTCAGACTGAAATAACATAAAAGTCATTTGTAATTATTAAACTCAACTCAAAACATGCAACCCTCCCAGTTCTGGCTGCACGCTGCTGCAGCCGCTCCATCCTGTGCCCCGAGCAGACGAAATGAACGCGGGGGATCTGCAGCGTCCTCCCCACGCTCGCTCTCTCGCATTGTGGCAGTTCGGGGATTCGGGGCTGCACTCGCCAAACTCGGTGGCGCCGACTGTCAGCGAGAGATAACTTCATTTTCTGAAAGTTTAGGGGATTTAATTAGCTGCACTCGTGTGCTGTGACACAAACCGCGCGCCGCCTGGACTCACATCTTCTCTTGTTAGCGGCTGCAGAGAAAAAGCTTCCTCAGCAGGCGGCGTCGCTGCCGTAGCACCTGTTCCTCTCCGGGTGGACGCAGACTGTTTTGTATTTTGCTCTTAAGCTCTCATGCGTCACTTTCCCGTGTGCAGAGAAAACTGCCCTTCAGCGATGATTCCTGACTTCTGAAATGGGTTTTGGCAAAGAAGATGAATCTGTGACATCTCAGTCAGGAGTTATGAGATGCTCGTTTCTGCCACAGCGCCGATTCGTTTGCGGTTTGGGCTGTTAATGTGGGATTTATTTCAAAGCGTAAGAATAAATCTGCAGCTTAGCTTTCCAGAGACCAGGTGCTTCAGCCGAAGGCCTGAAATGTCAAATGCAAATGCAGCTGCTGAGATGTTTGGACCCTTCCTGCTGTCTCTGTTTTCACCCTCCCTTTGTTCTGTCAGTCAGCTGCTTTCGGCGCGCCCCTCCAAACCGCACACGTCGGCTCCTCGTACCTGTTTCTCCCGGGGGACTCGCCGCTCCAGGTGTCACTCACTCCCATCGCCTTCGCCGGGCGTGCATGTGTCACCGCCACTGTCTGCCTCTCCACATCACCTGTGGGTCTGTTTAAAGTTAGAGCGGCTCACGCAGCTGAAGACGAGGTCACATCCAACATAACTAAGCTTCACTGAGGATAACTCCCTGCACATCAGGAGTCCTTTAAGGCTCATAGCACCAGTGTTTGTCCACTGTATGGCTTCATTTCAATGCCTGAACTATATGCATGGTACAGGCACACAGGTGTACAGGCACAGCTAAGTGCAGTCGACATAATAATATGATCAAATGTATAATAAATACAAGAAATTGCAGTATGTATAATTTAGACACACTGTACAGTAATAATACAATACCACGAAGTACATTTAATAGAAAATGGGGCATTGGTTAGTGGGGTCACTGACATCAATGTGTGACTGTGTGTGTGTGTGTGTGTGTGTGACTGAATGCGCTTCAAATTATAAAGCACTTTGGATAAAAGCAGCCATTTCCCCCCCTGCAGCAGGCTGTAACACAGGCCACTCTGCAGTCATATCAAAACCCAGCGGCATGGCTGTCATATGACACGGTTATATATTGATGTAAGTAATAACATGCAATGTAAATTAAATGTCTGAGGTAAATGTGTCACGTTGATGATGCAGAGATGAAAGCGACAGAAGGCCCTCAGCACCACGGACAGCGCTGTGGCTTTATCAGGAACCAAACCGGCACCATTTGCCTGAACTGGCTGCTTTTACAACCTTCGTGACAGCCTGCCTGTCCGTGCCTCTTCTCCTCTGCCAGATGTCAGCAATTACGTCTGTGAGTGCAGGGTTATCGCAACTGATAGGCATGATGGGTGAAATGATAAACTATAAGCTCCATATGGTAATAAACCCTAACATCCTGGTGCATCAAAGCGCAGTTTGATAGAAACATGCATATGTGAAATCATGTCTCGCAAACTATTTTTCATCTGTGATCTAATCATACGGCCCGATGCAGACTGGCACATGCTCCGTGTCTGCATGTGCATGACATAAAGTCAATGACTATGTGATCATCTTCACAACATGTGCACGGCATGTCTCTGAGCAGCCATCGGTCGGCTTTTACGCGGCCTGTTCTGCTCTTGAAATACGATTTCTCATTTTAGTGAAAGACCCAACCAGCAGTGGCTTCTTATATTTAAAGAGCATGAATGTAACGCTCCATAAAAAGGGTCTGCAGCAGCCCGTACAGGGTGTAACTTAATGATCAAGTTACCGTGGTTGCGCGCCGGCTCAGTAACGGCCCGGAGCGTTTTATTTCTTGACGTAAGTCACTCGGATGTGCGCCGTATATCAGATGTAAGCAGTGCGAACGAAGAGCTACGCTGCCAATGTTGTTCTTCTGCAGGAGGAGGAGCGGAGGATGGATGAGAGGTCGTGATGCAAGCGAGGAGTAAAAACACGCAGACTGTTTCTTTTTCCTCTTCTTGCTAAAAGTCTCGGGGACTTGGCGCGGACACCTGCCGCCTGCATTAATCATAAAGTGTTTATACCCCTCAGCATATGCATGTTCTGTCAGTGTGTGTGGTTAATACGTGTGTGTTCACGGAGCCGCGTGCTGCGCATCTGAGAACTCAAAGTCGACATTTTCCAGACGGGCACATCTGTCGTCGCCCTCGGAAAGATGACATCGTCCTCTCACACAGGCCGTCTACTCTCCTCTGATAGTTAATGCCTCATTGAAAGCCATTTGCTACCCTGTCCTTAATTGTGGCTAATAATCCAATCACACTCTCGGTATCAGTGTGCCAAGCACCATTAAGATAAAATGGGGACATCAAGGAAGGAAGGAAGGCAGACTAATGACATTCACAAGAAAGTGAGCGTTTGGTTCTAGCTGCAGGTCCAGAGTATGACTTTTGAGTTGATATCATTGAGATTTAACGACCATCAAATAGACACTAACACTTATAACGGACATAAAGTGGACAACTTTCCTTCTATATCCTGGAAATGGTTTTATTAGCTCTTATAGATCACCCTGCGTCAGACGTCTGACAGGCGGACATTAAACCGCAGCGGTCGACGTCACGCCGTCCACACCGTTTGAGCGTTTTCACATGTGAGCACAGCACCTGCGGCGGCGCGCTGGTCGGCATCGCTTTTGAGTAATCTGATGTCACCGCGCAGCTGCGGCAGCCCCGAGCGAAAACTAAAAAGACGTCAGGAAAAAAGAAAAAAAAAAAAAAAGGGAGCTGGCCTTGGAGAGTTTGTTTTGGCTGAGCTCGTTCAAACGGCTCCACCGAACAAATATGAGACCATTACAAAGCTGCTTGGCACCTCCGCGCTTCTCTTGCCGCTAATGATTTCGGTTGATGTATGCAGCGCTCTGTCCAAAGCAAACACGGCGTTTCAGTCAGGCTGGTGACAGTTGACCACGTTGCTATAGTGAGAGGACTTTGATGTTCGCCCTGAAACATGTTCGGCAACTGTGTCAAAGCACAAGCTGTCTCAGGCACCCCATAATATGCCTGACGACGGCGGTACAAATGTGCCTGGGAGATATTGGGGGGCCAGCTCGCCACATTTATTTTTTAACATTTTCTGGGGCCCGCGGAGGAAACTTGAACGTTCTCCAGCTGAATTAGCATGGACGCGATGCTTCACCCAAACAACAAATGAAGTCCAAATGTAGCCCAGCCCGAATACTAATTTGTCATCCACGGGTGAAGGCAACAAAATAATGGGTGCTTTGCAAAGTCGCGCTGTTTGAATACATGTTTCTTTACTGCCTGGGTCTCGCTTGGAGGAGAACGTCTCCGCTGTTCGCTTGTCAGTCTGCGGCGTGGAGCACAGCTCGTCTGAATTACTCATGAGGTGGACGAGCACGGAGAAGGTGACCCATTTCACTGTTCCAGTTCCTGTGGCCTCTGGTCTCCTCTGAGTTGGACTCGGTAGCTGCGTTTCCATGCAGCTGGATTAATTCACGTTTTCAATTTGCAAAACAATTTCAAAACAGCTGGATGGACATGCACAGAGGGGCTGAAGCACAAAAAAAGGCAACTTTCAGCGCAGGTTATTAACATCTGACAGAAAAACTGCAACACCCGTATCTCAGAATAATAATTATTATTATATTAAAAGTATTCTTAACATGAAAAACATACTGTAAACATATGTTAGAGGTGAAATTGCATGCATTATGCAGTAATTAAATGCTTTAATACATTTAATTACAGCGTTCGAGCAGTTCAATTAGCTTAGCTTAGCATAATGACTGGAAACAGGTGTAAAAGTTAGCCTGGCTCTGTCCAGGAAGACACAAACTGTAGCAGCAAGTTGTTGCTTTTAACTTTTCTCAGCATCATGAACAAAACAACAAACAAAAGCAGTAAAATTATTGAAATTTCAAGATTCTTGTGGGAGAATTGCTTTTTAGCTTTGGATAGAACCAAGCTAGCTCATTCAACCTGCTTCTACTCTATATGCTATGCTAAGCTAAGCTAATCAGCTGCCAGCTCTTTCATTATATGCACATTTTAGCTGGAGGAAGAAGAAACAGGCGGGCAGGCAGTTATACAAAGGAAGCAGTTGATTAGCAACCTTAAAACAACACAGAGAGAGCTAACGTGACGAACACATGAGGGTTCAGACCCTGGACCCTGTATAACAAGATGTTTCCCATCCTCAGGTGGTCTCTAGTCCCTCGCCATGGCCAAGTCCACCTTCAGTTCCTCCTTCTCCTTTTGGATTTTGGATTTTACTGGTACTGTTTACACCTGAGGCGAGTTGATGCCGCCTCTTCTTCTATACTGTCTTGGGTCGTAGCCTTCGACTCAGCAGCTGCTATCATAATACTGTCATAATCTTGGTCACAGAGTCTGCAGGAGCCAAAGCAGGTGCTGTATGTACACAGGGTTAGCTTCTGGCAAAAGCAGGGGCAGGTGAGTGATGAGACACAGGTTGCATCCAAAGACCACGACACACAAGACGACACATCTTTCCTATTTCCATGTAACCACTGACTGGTTTTACACAGCTGTAATACAGAAACTCTGGAGTGAGGAACGACCCTGTGGCCGTCCATGAAAGTCAAACTAACCTCAACCCTAAATCAAAAGAAAAATGACAAACCCTCCCCTCTCCCTGACCCCTCCCCCCCGGAGAGACAGCGAGAGATGGTACAGAGCCGAGCATCAATCTGCGTTGCTTGGTTGTCCTTTCCTTTACGCCGTAGTTTGCACAGAGCAGCAGAAAATACATTTGAATGTCACCAGAATAAAATATAGATGAGCAGCCAATCACACGGCGAACGCGTGTGCTCGCCAGCAGCTTCCAGTTGTGCCTGAAAGTCGCCCTGACTTCCGGCGGTTTCACCGCAAGAGGAAAACACACTTTCAGAAAATGCCCCCAAAACCAGGACACATTATTTAATAATTCATCCCATTACATTATTCATACCTCAGAGGTAGATTTCCTTGAATGGATCTTGTTGTCTTGTGCTGTAACTACCGCTGTTCTCAGGTGATTTTCACGCCGCACGCTAAGCTTTTAAGAGGCGAGTTAATGACATCGGTGGCAGGAAGGAACTTTTTCCTTTTCTGGGGTCTTTATCTGGGCGAAGATCCCGGCTGGTTCCCTCTCATCCTCTCATTATCGTCTTTTTATGGTTGCTTTCTTTAAGGGCTGTCTGAGACCCACTTGGATGTGTCTCACATAACGGTCACCCATCATCCAGCTTTTATTCCTCCTCCATTAGGGTAAATGTTTAATTCGTCCTTGTCACAGTGAGTACATCTAAGGGAGTGTCACCGCGGGCACTCTCGACTCACAATAGCCCGTTCTTTAAAGGCAGAGAGCCGTCAGTCGCTGTCGTCAGAGGGCCGTCCGGTGCACAGAATGACTTTTCTGGGAGTTTTAGCCGATCTCTGATCTCGTTCATCATCTGTCCGGGTGATTGGCGGCCGGTTGCTGTATGTGCGGTGACACCTCTGCCTCGGTCGAGCTACCATTTTACTCTGGGTCACTGTGCGTTGAAGAGATTGAATTCTAGTTCAAAGCGGCGCATTCGTTCAACAGCTTGCAGACATCTCAGTCATCGTCGTCCACCGAGGGGAAGTCAGACAAAGTTCAAACCTTTTCATGCAACTGCTACACCGCAAGTTCAGGTTCAGACAATGTGAAATCAGTGGGATCCCAACGGATGCAGGGCTGCCGCGCATGATAATCCATCGTTTTGCCCTGCAGAGCGCGTCACAGACATCAGGGTCACCTCATGTCGTCCTGACAGAGACCGGCATGTTCCAGCAACTGAAGAGCTCGTCTTTTCTTTCCTGCTCATGCTTCTCTGACATCGAGACAGCAAGGATCACCCACCACCACGGCACCTACTTCCTGCTGACGGTAAACAAGGACAAGCGATGGTCCGAGAGCAATGTGTAGGTTGTGACGTCGACGGCTTTACACACTCAGACCTCAGTGTTTTAGTAACTGAGACCACTGCCCGAGGATTTCAAACTGGCCTCGCGGCGCTTAGTTTCGTTGCTGTCTTGATGACTTAAATGAAAAACAGCTGCGCTCAGATGCTTTTAACCAAAAATAGAATCTGATGGGAGGACAAACCCGGGTTTGTGAGAGGGGTAGAAACCTGAACAGGAGGCGAGAGCGAAGCATTTGGAGAATTTAGCTGCCTCTTCATTTCACAGACAGGACTGGATCACGCCACTCGAGTTACAGTCAGAATCCCATCTGGCGAGGCCTCGTCTCCGTCCCGCTGCGATAGGGGTCAGTCGCTCCCTGCTGTTTTCCGAGTGATGCAACTCCGCAACTTCTGCGCGTCCCTTTTGTGTCAAACGCGTCTGATGTTTGTGACGGATCCTGGATCCTGCACACAACATCTGTGCGTGCCTGTACTTCTTTATTGTGCTCACCATAACGGATTAAGGGCTTCTGAACCTTCGTGTTGAGCGTGACAGCTCGCGCTGCATCCCGTGCTCTTAGTCGGTGGATGGAGTTTGCTCAGTTGCCATGGAGACGGCTCACTTATCATCACGTAGGCTGGGGGGACTGCTAGCACGTGATAACAGGTGACAAGTCCGACGTCTCCATGACCACGGATCATGACGAAAGTGGTAGAAAGTGATATTTAAGTGAGGGCTTATTTGTTTAAACAGTCTTCAGGCAAACGATGACACGCTGACCGTCGCTATGACAACCACCTCTAGCTAGCATGGACAACGATGACCCTCACGGCAACATCTACTGATGGACAGTATAAAGTGGTGAATGTGTCTTATTAAATCCATCGACTACCTTTAAAAATGACGACCTTGTGACTTTTACTTGCAGCCGTGGACTTTCGTCTTCTTTAAATAAGGGTAGTCAATGTTCTTTGTCCAAAATACTTTCATTTTCTGAAATCTGAATGCACTAAATATCAAACATTTCTTCTTATTGTCGCCTCCTTCAGCAGTGAAAGGTTTAGTGCAGTTTAATAAGTTTAATTGTAGAAGCTCACATTGTACAGATGAAGGTTAGCAGAGACTCGATGCCATCTGGGACTCTTATTCTAATATAAACTATATATCAGACACAGGTGACAACAATTACATTTTTAATACCTTAATAAAGCACAATTCCCGCTGTGATGTTGTGTTATGGACCGTAATCAAATACTTACACGCTTTAAATGTGCAGTATGTGAGTGTTTGCTGAGCTGGGTGCTGTGGGATTCACAGGTAAACAAGAGTGAAATCCAGACGGCAGAGGACGACTGTATTGAATCCTCATCCTACAGTACTTTGGACAGACTTCCTCCGTCCTGACAGACAAGAAGTATAATTATTTGGACCATTCAGCTGATAATAACAGTGTGCATGCTCCTGTGTACAGGCTGAGAGGCTCTGTGGATGCTGTTAGGCATCTTGTCCTCTATGGCAATCCCCCCAACCTCTGTTTATGTCCAGATCCAACCTGTTTTTCTGTGAGTTGTAAATTACCGGCTGCCACCTGTAATATATGGCAATTTGCTCCCACATTATTGTAGGCCGCCACAAGGTCAGTAGCACTTCCTGTGGTACCACTTACTTACTATTCTTCTCTGGTGTTAAACAAAGAGGGCCTATCACACTGTGAATAATGCCCCGGCTGCCGCACGTATTATCGTGTCTGATGCTGTTATTCTGGTTTAGAGAATCCAATTTATTTGGCCAGCTGAACTGCAACAGACGCCGGCGGGTAAGTGGAGATGCCGGACCTATTGAGGACCGGACCTTTTAGCGTGGGACTCAAGACAATAAGCACGGGTGATGTACGACGCCAAAGCGCCGGTCCTCTGCACGAGCCCTCGTCTTGTCAGTGCAACAAGATTTGCCTCCGTCCTATTTCGCAACATCTGCACTCGAGGACGGCGGCGCTTTAGTCGCATCAGCTCCCCGCGTGCCGGTTTCTGCAGTATGAGCGCCGTATCGGGAATTCCACAGTCATCGAATGATGTGACGCCACGTTGACGCCGCCTGTGTGTGTGTGTTGCGCTTGATTATGGGGTGTTTCTACGAGAGATAGAGTCGCTGAAGCAGGAACAGGAAGTTGAGACAAACAGATCGCAGACATATCAGAGAGGTACTAAATGGTTGGAGGTGCAGAGGCAGACAGAGGAGACGCGGGAGCAAGATGCTTGATTCAGAAAACCTCCTCAGGGTCATAACTTTAATGTTTAGATCCAGGGTAACTTTCACTTTGTATCGATCACATATAAATGTCTATAAATGCTCTCAGGAGGCACAGAACACTAATGCAACTTGCCTGAGAAGTTGCAAACAGAATCTTGCTAGTAGCTCCATCGGCGTATGTCTAATGCTATGTTTGCCAAAAATTACACAAAGACCTGTCAAGTTGTTGCACGCAGCTCCTCTCCATAGCAACATTATACTTCCTGTTTACATCCCCCAACTTATGGCAAATGTGGCTCCAAAGGTTTGAAGATGATCATATCCTCATTAGAGGTAAGTGAGAGAACAATAATGTTGCATGACTGTTCTCAAATCTGTAAAACTCAGAATGATACTGTCTTAATCTCCACGCACTATTCTCCATCTCATACTCGCTTTATGAGGCCGATGCTGAAACTGTAACACGTTCCCACTCCCAGCTCAGCTTGGATTCTCATCTCCTGTGTGAACGTCTTGTGTCAGACCAATAAGACAAACCAGGACATGGATTTTCCTGAGACCTGGTACGAGAAATGACACTTGGGCATCACCTCCAGGATCCTGGTTTGACGTATTGGGAGTAGGAATGAACTGAACATTATAATAATCAGCCAAGATTAGTTAGTGTCACCAATATATCTGCAGTCAGCAAACATCAGCTGAGTTCAACACCACTCTGTTCCTCACAGCTATTTGACTCCGGGGCCTTTTAACACCTCCCAGTCAAAGACTCTGGGCTTACTTGGCATTCCCAGGCCACTATCAGCAGATTATCAGGAGTAAGGTAAGCCTATTTACAAAGCGTTAGCCTGTGAGTGTGAGCGTGTATGTGGGAACATGAACCGGTCCCTGGTCACTCAGATTTGTTGACAGGCTGGAATGGGGGTGCGTTTGATGAAGCTTTTCCCGTGACCTGTCAGGAATGGGATCCCCTTCCAACTGGGGCAAGACAGACGGGAAGTCCTGTTTGATGTGTCCGCCGTAGGGGAGCGGCGCCTGACGGCCTGGGCCAAAACTGGAACTCTTGTTGTTTGTGTTTGTCAGTTTTTGATTCCCCACCCAAGGAGAAATGACCCCGTGGGCGAGCTCACGTTTCACGGCCAGAATTCAAACACTTCTGCCCGGGAGACTGGACGCCCTCGCCGGAGTAGTGGCCAATTAGGATCAAGTGTCAGCCTGCTGACATGTGAAGGACAGAATGTGCGAGCGGTCGGTCGAACAAGGAGAGGGAGGTGGTGTCGGTGGTGACAGGCTTTGTCACAGACGTGGAGGAAGGATTTAAAACACATGGCCCGTTTGCCACCAGACGGAAACCTTCACTTCTGTCCGGGCTGATTGAGTAACGCGCAAACATCTGGCGCTCTGTCTTCCCCCTTTCCCGTCCGTCCTCCCTCGGTTTGTTGAGATTTGAGTTCTGCTTGTTGTAACTGTCTGCCGGCTGTTTTGGATAACGTCTCAGATTATCTTTGACACAAGTAATTAACTCCATGTCGACCCGGAGCAAATATGGCTGAACCAGTCCCCAGCAGCCCGACGCTGCGTCCCACCCTGACTGTATACACTGTAAAAGCTCGGTGTGACTGAGCTGCACCACAGACAGACCACACTTTGATAAGACAAGTGGCCAGGGTGGAGGACCAGTGTTCCCTTATTTCACACCTATATCATCACAACTTTACGTCAAACTACATCAAATAGCAACGGTGGGAACATAAAGCGCTAAATGTCAAGGCTGTGCACTCAGTTCATTTCCCTAAAAGTACCATATTGTATTTAAAACACGTGGAGAAGACTCATGAAGCAGAATGGCTCATTTAATCGGAGTGTTTTTTATTATTATATTTAATATACTGAGCTGTTTAAGCTACGTTAAGGCATCACGTTCCCCCTGAAATCTGCTGTAATAACACAAAACGTCTGGAGTGGCTATCACCCGCTCATGTCTCTTCCTCTGCCCTGTGTTGAGTCAATATTTGGCAACTTTACAACAAACCTGATTCATATTTTGTGACAAAACTGCCACATTTAACTCTGCAGGTCAGCCTCTCTCCGACAGGCCCGGGTGTTTTGAGTCAGACCAGCTGATTGGATCCCGGCTCAGGTTGAAGCTGGGCAGAGCTTTGTGATGTCACCAGTCTCCTGGTCCTCATCAGGGTGACAAAGGTGTAGTCAAATGTAGTCCGTGCTGTATGACTTCCTGTTGTCCTACTTCCTGTCTTGTGTTTTCCCACCAGTTCTCAGCCTGAGCGAGGTCGATTCACTTCCTTTGTTCTCTGATCGTTGAGTTTTCATCCACCCTGTCCTCGTGCTGTTGTGGATTATCTTTATTATTTTGGACTAAATCTTAATTAAACTGCATCAGGTGCTTCCCTGTGTTTGGGTCCTCCCCCTGTGTCCATGTTGCCCTGTGTGCACCAGCCATGAGGATAAATCTATTTATAGCAGATCAGCTTCAGCCAGCAGGACCCACTTTTGGTCACGTTTTAGGCAATTTACAACCCCGACAACCTTCAGTAAAGACAAGCTGTGACAGCCTGTTCTGTGTGCAGCCTGAGAGGCAGAACTCAGGGCATAAACGGCGAACAGCGCGCTCACTGCAGCTCCGAAAGCTCGACGTTAATAACTCGCCGCGACCCGTGGGGGCATATCAACACTTTTAGCAACGTTTTGAAACATGAGAGGGTCCGACCTGTGCCCGCGCTCACAACATCATCAAAACTTGGACGGCCGTCGTCTGCAGCGCTCCGGCGGACCGGCCCCTCAAGAATGCACATTTGAATGTCCGTGCCCATTCCTCGCGTGTTAATCTTGCAATTGGCGCATTGTTAATGGCGGCGTTTCATTATGTGCGGAACAACCTGCCGACGCTCTCGCTGGCCTCCCTTCCTTTGTCCCCGCCGTGTTTTTCCTCCTGCGCTCGCATTGGCAGCTGTATCTTTTAATGAGATCAGACTTCATTAAAGAGGGGCCCTCACAACCTTCCCCAGGTCTTTTTAAACGCAAACGCTTCAATTAGCCGCGGCGCATGGCGGCAGATTGGAGTTGTTGGGTACAGGAGGAAGAAGAGAAGGAGAGAAGACGGGAGAAGGTGATCCTAATGAAGCTGGAGTAGTGGGAAAGTCAGGCGTCGGATAAATCTTTATTTTCATGTGTGAAACTGTCAGCTGTGTGGAAGTACAGTACCGTGCATGTGTGTGTGTGTGTGTGTGTGTGTGTGTGTGTGTGTGTGTTGGCGATGTGTGTATGAGGCATTTACAGTAAAAGCTCCCAGATAGAGTCAGTAGTCCCGCGGAGGCTCTTTCTGTCTTTTGGCACATAAATAAATACTCTGTGTCTGAAAGGTTGTCATGGCAACAACATGAGGAAAAACGTCTGCCATGTCACTATGGTGATGGATTCTATGAAGCTTCTGCCACGTCAAGTGCAGACACATCTGTGTGAAATGAATACTGCATGAAGCTCGCACGCAGAAAATATATTTGTCATTTGTATTCAGGAACAGTCGAGTGTGCAGCCCAGAGGTTTTTTAGTTTTTATTCTACACCGTCCTGTGATTTACCTCGGGATCGTGAGCCAGCACTCACAAAGTGTGGATATATATGTGTCCTCTGATGCTCTGATTAAGTCCGCTTCAGCTCGGACCGTGAAGGCCTGGAGAAGCCGCCCGCTGAAGCCCGAGCGCTCTGGTTTTTAAGATCAGGATGACAAACACAGCCGCGAGGTGCAGCGGCTCCAGTCAGATCGACAACAAAGCGCCGCGGCTTGGAGACGAGCCCGAGCCGAACTAAAAAGCCCGTGTTGCTCGTTTGCAGGAGGACAGGCGGCGAGTGATGATTCAGGCCCGAGGGGGGGCGGGGGGCATTGTCCAAACACTGTCAGAACAGGGGTCGTCCATTTGAAGCTTTGCTGTTTGGACAAAACTCTGTTCTGTTGTTAATCCTCTTAATCTTTTCAAAGCTGTGGCTCTCTGAAATGACTTGGCAGGTTCTCCCTCGTACAGTAGCGCCCACTTCAACGTGACATCACCGGCGCAACTTAAAGGGAAACACGGCTGAATTTCAACTTTCACGGCGTCTATTGATTCTGTGACAGGGCTCCGTTTCATACGTGTGCACGGCAACGTCCACGCTGCCAGCGCTGTCATGTTGCTACCACAGCCCCGGCAGAGTCTCACAGAGGATGATCTGCTTTGATTCAGATCAGATTAAGATAAATATCCATTTGGACATGCAGATTAGCCCAGAAACAGATACTATATAGAACATAAACAACAACATATCATGTTTAATATGTTAGTTTAGTGCTTAAATATGCTGGTAACACTGGCAGATCATAGAGACTGTATTTCAGTAATGTAATAACTGGTGTAATCTCTCTATATCAATATTGAACTCATTTGTATTAGGAAATACCTTTCAGGAGGGAGAGCTGACCAGCAGCTGCAGGACCACCATCTTTGCTTCACAAAGTGCTTTGAGTTGCCTGAACGTAACGTGACGAGGTTTCACGAGTCAGTGTTCTGCAAAGAGGAGCAGTCTGCAGGCCTGAAGAAGAAGGTGCAGCAGGTCAGGAGCGTAAACCAGGAGTGTGCATGTTGTGTTCCTGACCTTTGTGAGGTTGTGCAACCTGAATTTGTCGCAGAGGGTCAAACTGTTAATGCTGAATGACTGATGGGGGGTATCCAAAAGGTTCTGGCTGCACCATGCTGGATTTGGCTTCATAAGACTTCCTCATCTGTCCCAAAAATTAAATTCAAGTTGAACGTCCACAGCTGACACAATGGAGGAGATCATCTCTTCCTGGGAGAGGTGTGAGTGCTGGGAGAGGTTCAGGGCTCTCTTTAAGGGGATGGTGAGCAAACTCACATCAGCTTCTTACTTCCTTATCAAACATTGCATGTTCATGGGAATTACTACACTAAACTGCATTAAACGTTCTCCAGAACGCAGTGCATGAAAATTCTGCTTCACTACATTCACATTTTCCTGTCTGCTGTTCGCTGCTGCACGGGCAGCTTGTGTGCACTCGGCTTTTTTGGCCGCTGCAGCTGGAAGCGATGCACAGACACACACGGCGCAGCCAAACAGAGATACTGTGAGCTGACTTCAGTCTGTCTTCAGTCAATGTGTGACAATGAAAATGCTTTAGAGGCAACAGCAAATGAAACGATGTCTATAAAGTCACTTTACAGGAGCCGTTCAGCACCACAGCAACACAGCAGAGCAGCGGCTTGTTAGTCTTACATTGTTGTATTGTTCTGTTCCCCTCAGCGTCCCCCAGCTTCAGTCTGTGTCCAGGCGATGTGATCAAAGCAGACAATTAAGCACAAATTAAGAGAGTTTGTATCTATTCACAGCACCGCTGACAGTGATTTGCATTGGGCTGATGTCGATGTGTTTTCAGAGCTATGGTGCAGGACTTTCACAAAGCCTGCGCGGAGCTGCAGTTTCGCCTGCACACCCGCCAAGCTCATTGCTGGGCGCCAACGAGCCGTCAATCATGACATCACACCTTCCAAAGGCACTGAATAACTCATTAAGACCAAAAATCAGCACTCAGACAAACATCAGTGTGATTAGAATGACCTAAAATGACAGAAAGCATCTTCATAAGCTGTGTTATTCATATGTGGTGAACTATTTATGACATGTACTGCAGCCAGTGGTGTTAGCTTGTTGTAATTCGGCTTTATTGGCATCCACTCACGCTGACATTCCTGAAGTTCACCCTAATAGGAAGTGGTTGGATGCAACAGGCGAAGTGTTGCACGGTGTGCTGCAAGGTTGCATGTGGAGCTGCAGGAGCTCAGGTTCGTACCTTCTGCAGATCTGGCCGCGCTCCGGCTCAGTCACGGCTCCATCACGGTTCGTGTCATCGCTGAAACGTGGCGTTTGTTCTTCAGGAGTCACGTTTAGAATATGGTGACATTAGCTTTGTGTTACAAGCATTAATAAAGCAGCTTATTTAAGATCCGGGGGAAGATGCTTCTTGGCTGTTATTGAATACAACAACCTTTTGTGGCTTTTAACCTTCTCTGTCACTATAAACGTCAACGTAGCAATAAATCAAACACGTACTTATATTAATAGGCCTAATTTACAGTTTGTATCGGGGGAGGTGAGGGTCTTCTGTTCGTAAACTTTGTCTTAAGGCGGCTGTTTAATCCAAGCAGAGGTCGTATCGAACAGCACCCGTCCTTTTCTTTGCACCTGTCCGTCGTCAGTCCTGCAGCCAGATGGCATCCTGCACTTTCTCTGGCGCTGAATCGCCCTTGTCCTCCTGCGGAAAACACATTTCAAACATCACCGGGTTCAATTCATTCTTGAGGGCGATCAGGAGGAGAGCTCTCCCGCTATTGCACGTGTGGAGTCCATCCTTGCATTTCTCCAACTGGTCCCTATCAAATATTAATATTTCTGTGAGTGCAGAGTAAATGTGGATTATAAAAAGAATGGGCAGCGGGACTTAGAGAAATGCGCTGGAGAGGACAAGGCTCAGAGAAATGTACACACTAATCGAAAGACCTCCAGGTCAGCGCAAATATCTGGGAGAAAATGAGAATTTCATTTTAAGGCTTTTTTTATGAAGTCCTACTCGCCTAAACCAGAAAAACATCTCTCTTGCATCATGGGAAATGCAGGGTAGGAAATAAAGCTGATGTCTCCCGCTGAAGGGCCGTGAGTCAAAGAGTCAAAGACCTGCACTCAGGCTGAACTTCTTCTTCTTCTTGTTTGTCTTTATTGGCTTCTTGTCGTCATTACTATTTCATCTTTTTAAATGGGATGTCCAAGGTCACGAGTGGTCAGTGAACACAACAAACAGCCAAACATTTGGACAGAAAGCGCAAAGAGAAGTTCATAAAACTTTGAGTGGCCCATTTTTGAGTGTGCGGAGGAGCAGATGCAGGTCCGTCGGCCTCCGAGCGGCAGACAGCGGCGCAGGAAGGAGCTCGGTTTTGGGGAATGAGGGAGAGGAGACAAACGAAGAGTGTCAGCGGAGCACGCAACAGCGTCCTGATGTGATGGGTGGTGACGGTCAGACATTCATCCTCCTCAGCGACGCTCAGACAAAGAATATGTCACAAATAAACGAGCGCGCCGGGGCCGGATCTGTAAAAAACCCAACCAGTGTGGTAACGAGATCCGAATTACCCGCACCTTCATGTGAGCGTTTGATTCACAATTACAACCAGCCTTGATGCCTTCCCCTCCCCGTGGGCCGCCGCGTTCGATTGCCCCGCGTCCACTTTGTGCGCGAGGAGATAAGCGCGGCCCGCTCTTTTAACAAACACGGGCTGGAGCTGTTTGCACGTGGCTATCTGCGAGGCAGGTGTGCAGGGGGGGAGGCTTTGACTTTGTAAGCCATATTCAAACAGAGCGGGGATTACATCTGTTCTTCCAGCGCCAGAGAAGCGTCCCGCCGAGCCCGGGGGCTTATTTAACACAGGTTCGACACCGCCGACACATCTGTACGCAGCAGAATGGACAGAGATAAGGGGCTAGGGAGGGGTGGGGAGAGGGGCCGAGGGGGGCGGGATTGTTGGATACTGAGCCGATCAGATATGGAAATGTGCGGGGACGTGCTGCAGGAATACAGCGAGGAGATGAAGCGGGGCTGTGACTGACAGGACGGCGGGGAGACGCAGGCCGTAGAGGAAGACGGCGAGACGGAGGCAGATAACGGCAGAGCGAGGACTCGGCGGAGAGAAACGCCGCTCGTGTTATATAATCAAATGTATTCATCACTCAGCGCATATAGACACATCAGCTGGTTTCACCACTTATCAGCTTATTACCCAGAATCCATTAAAGTATATTACAGGAGATTTAAATCCTAATTATTCAATTGTTTTCCGAGGAGTAGCTCTGCACTGCGTGGAACGAAAAACACGGAGAATGCATGAGCAACATGAAAACCTGGTTCATATGAAATGATTTTATTACATTTTGTAATTCAGTTGCTTTTTATTCTGGTTCTTTTAGTTTGACGATGGGATTATTCTCCTTCCTTCTCTACTGTTATGCTAAGCTAGCCCTCAAGCTAACGCCACGCTAGCAGCTTCATTCCAGAAACAGCTAAGTCAGGCCGTCCGCGTTCACTTCATGACGTCTCTAACGCGACTGATTCTGTCTGAATATGATCCAAACATGAACTAAAGTAAAGTCAAACTCCATTTAAAGTCAGTCTCCTGCTCCCCATTAAACAGTCATCCTCCCTGCATCACTGTGGACTGTCATATTATCCCATCTCTCAGCTCTGTGAACGCCACACACGGTGTTTAGCTCCTGATCTCGCCTCACACAGTCCGACTCTGTTTTAATGCAGCTCTGCTCCGATGAAACGTCGTTAGCGGCTGCGTAATTAACTTTCCCTAATTGTTTAAGATCCTACCAGGACGACTCACACCTCTGCTGACGCCGCTGGTTACCAACAGCAGGACTTCAAAGGCTGCAACAGAAGAGGAAACTCATCCCGGCTGATGGTCTGCCGTCCTTCTCCACCCACTTCCTGACATCAGGACTGATCCACGTGGTCTAGATCTGGACCCTGGACCAGCGCTCGAAGCTGCACAGCACCGAGCGTCTCCTGAGCCAACGTACCTGAACCGAGGGCGCAGACGATAATCATCCTGAATCATAAACATGTTAGAAACTCTGACTTTAGGACGTTTGGTCGAACCCCTGTGAACCCGGCCTCTTCTCTGTGCTGCCTTGAATCCTGAATGTTCTGTATCTGTGGAGATGGCGGGGGTTATTAGAGGGATCCAGCCTGTAACGGATCATCCCTCTGACTTTTCATTTTTCACCTTTACCTGAAACAAACAGCCCATCTTGACTTTTACCCAGCCTGCAATTTGTTTTTCCTGTGCTCGTCGTGCGGCCGTAAGCTCCAGCTCGTTTGCATCTGAGCGGCGGCAAAAAGAGAAACCTGGCAGGTAGAGAAGCAAATAATAAAAAGCTGTTGACTGCGTGAACTCGGGTTAACCCGGCAATTTATGCTTCAGCTCTTAGTCTTGTGTTTAACTCTGAGCTTTTAATGCATCGCCACCCGTGAACCCTGACCTCTCCATTCACTCCGTCCCGCGGTTCACTTTCAAGGCGGTGATTTACGGCGCCTTCATATTTCCAGAGGTGGAGATGTGGCAGTTCAGAGTGTAAGTCTGTGTGTACATTCATGAATAAGCATTTACCAGCGTGAAAGAGACAAACTGAGGGAGGATGGAGGCGGCGGAGGAGCGGAGGGGAGGGGGGGCACAGGCAGCGAACGGGGGGCACCCAGAGGCATGAATCATTCCAGCTGACAAGGAGACAAAGGTCTGAAACATGTAATAACTCAACTCTTACTGTGAATCTGTCACTGCGGTTTGAATGCTGAATTTTACGCCTGTGTGTGTGTGTGTGTGTGTGTGTGTGTAGAGAGATAGAGAGAGGGTGAAGCTAAACTCTCCCACTTAAATGAAGGGCACCTCTGCGGGAAGAGGGATGGGTTAGATTCGGCCCCTGTGGGACGGAGGGGTATTTGTCAGCGATGACGTCCTGGTCAAAATAATTCCAAACTGATACGGCTGGAGGAGACCTGAGGGGGAGAGAGCGAGAGAGGCAGGGCGAGATAGTGAGCGAGAGACACAAAGACAAACAGAGGGAGAGAGGGAGAGAGAGAGAGATGCAAAGGCAAACAGGGAGGAGAGATACTGGGAGACTCTTACCTCATCTTACAGCTCACCATGAGGCTGCGCTGCTGCAGAGCTGTCCACATGTATTAACTGCATTTTGGTATCAAGGAGAATAGTCTATGCTCTCTGGATTGAGTGTGTGTGCGTGTGTGTGTGTGTGTGTGTGTGCCTGCAAATGTGCATCACGTTCAAACAGAATCCCCCTGTGTGCAAATGAATGTCGCCTAATCTCTGTGTGGATTCGGCGCGTGTGCTCGCGGGCGTCCTTGCCCGTGTCAGCACAAACTCTGGTATGTTTGCATACACACACACACACACACACACACACACAGAGAAAACCCTTGACTGTGGCGGTGGAAGAAACATCCCCGAGGCCTGAATCAGTCAGGAAAGGCGGCGAATTCCTGATTCTGTCACTGATACATCGCGGTGTGACCTTGAGAGCAGCCGGCTCAGATTCTCAGGACTGATTTTGAGCATCTGTGTGTGTGTGTGTGTGTGTGTGTATCATGTCACATAAGATTCCCTCAATCTCAACAATCCATCAAGTCGGAGGCTTTGAAAGCTTTTGTGCCGGGGTAGGAGGGCAAGGTATTTTATTTACACCTCGGGGTGTGCCACTCGAAGGTCGAGGGTATGAAAAAAGAGGAAGTGCGAGGAGGGTTTGACGAGAGAAGATGGATTTGTCCAGTTATTTATTTCATTTTAATAATAACAGCCCCTCCATCTCTTCTCTGCTGCCACTTATCCGTCGCTAACAAATTAACCCAGACACCGTGTTTCCTCGGCTGCTCCTCCGGGACGATTTGGAGGCATTCCAGGATCAGATGGGGTATATAATCCCTCCGGTGTGCTCCGGGTCTGCCCTGGGGTCTCCTCCCAGTTGGACGTACCTGAAATACCTTTAAAAAGCAGGCAAAAGGGGGGGGGGGGGTCATTCAGTGCAAAAGAGCAGGGGGTCTGGTGAGCTGCTTTTTGGCCACTTGGGGGCGACGGAAACAAGTTGTGAACATAATACTGACATATTAACTTTAGCTTTGCGGATCTGCAACGTCAGCGCTAGCACCGCTGAATCCTTCCTGTATAACCTGTAAAATGAACAATTATATTGAATCAGATCCTTCCTACACAAAATGTGCACGTGCAAGTTTGTTTATTTTCACAATAAATGTCTTTGCAAGTGTGAAAATGAATAATAGCCTCATGGTTTTCAGGTTTTTTCAGTCAAAGCGACATTTTTTAGGTTTTTCCTCCCGGTTTCTGTGTTTCAGCGAAACTCAGGACCACAAGAACGAAGCGGTGTGTCGGCTCAGGACTAAAACTCTGCAGAGGCTCAAAGACACAAACACTGACCGTTGCATTGGTTTAATCAGCAGTGAAGCTCAGACTTAGCAGATCTTGGTGGGTGAAAAACAAATACGTCCTTCATCAAACCAGCTGTGTAACAAGTGAACATGTAGAAACCCAATGTTTTGCTTTAACCTTCTCCAAACTGTCATCGGCATGTTCGACCGCTAAGATGTGCACGGCTCTGAGCAATACCACGTACCTGGCGAAACAAAGGGCAGCCTGGTCTGTCGCTCCCACAGCGTGCTGTAAACAGACACAGACAGCGGGCTGCTCCGCCTCTGTACAGACCAGAAAGAGAAAGGCGAATCTGTGAGACTAGTGAGGCTGAGACGACAGCTGGTCTGCTGAGCAGGCCGCTCAGATGAAACTCACCCGGGCAGAGAGGAGGAGATGTGAGGTCGGGTCGAGCTGCAGAGTATCTGCTCTTTACTTATGTGAGAGTGGGATTCAGAGGCAGTTTACAAAAGGTGCGCTGGGTCGGAGCTGGAGAGCGAGCGCCTGTCAGAGGTTCTCTGTGGATTCATGACGACGCACACCGGCAGCTCAAACATCATTCAACATGAGCACTGGGCTGCAGGAGAGTATATTGATACCTGCTCTGAAGCTGTTGTCACATGTTCCATGAACCAATCAGGATGTAGCGTCATTGACGGAGTCCAAAGGGCGGTGGAGGAGGATGGGAATCAAATCCAGCACGAAACCAAAACTGAATGCGGCTTGTTTTAGCATTTATACTTAAATTAACCACGATTCGCTGCTTTTTAATGGTAAAACGTTAGCCCCATGTGTTACCATGGCGACAGAGGTCACCTGACTACCTATGTCTGCTCTCCATGGAGGTTAAAGGGAAGGACTGTTGCATAACCTGCATGTGGAGTTGGTGTTTGGGGTTTGCACTGCATGCACATTTCAAGTTTAACGTGATTTGTGTGCAACTTAAAGAGGCCGCAATGTCATGCACCACACACACACACACACACACACAGACACACACACACACACACACACACTTGTGGATGAGAAAAGCCCAGTCTTGATAAACGATATTTGACGCTTTAAATTTGATTTCTACCGGTTTAGACGTGAGTATTTCATGTGCAGGAGAGATACCCGCTGATGCTGCTCGTCTGAGGTGTTGGGATTTTCTAGTGCAGATGTGAAAAACAGAGTATGAGGCCTTCTGTGGCTCCGGGGGGAGTTGTGCATGTCTGATAAACACCCTCAAGTGACTCCAAGTTTGAAAATAAAATAAGTGTGGAGTGAAAGATGAGAACTCTGACCTGACAGAGCCCAGACCTCTGTAGCTCGCTGCTCATCTCTGCTTTAGGCGAGAGGCTCCAGGCTACCGTAGCCACCGGCAGCACAACGCAAGCGAAACTCCGACACAACTGTCGGTGGTCAGCTCGCCTTGTGGGTAATGTAGGTGCCAGGACCTGACAAGGAAGAAGAGTGTGTGGGGTAGAAAAAAGAGGTGATATCTCTGGTTCTGCTGCATCGATCTGATCTTTTCTTTTTTTTAAAACTGTCCATCTGCTGCCTGACAGTGTTACAGGAGAGCGATTCAAACTCTAAGTTTCTACACAGGGTTTTCAGGGGCTTTAAGAGCGTGTCTGTATCCGTGTGAAAGGCAGAGACAGCTGAGATGTCATGTTGAGCTCAGAAAGTTCATATTCGTCATCCCGGGGAGCCACGGCGGCTCCAGTGGCGGGCTTTTTAGGGAGACAGGATGGGCGTCTCACTGCGGAGGGGCTTCAGATCTGCCGTCGATGGTCCACCAGTGATAAAAGAACGGGGGAGAGAAAAGAGGCGGCGGGCGCTTCTCAAACGCCACAGAGAGTTACAGCATGTGCAAAGAAAATGGACTTTTAATAGACACACAGACATGCCGACTCATGCATATGCACGCTCCCGAGCATGCAGAGGAACACACAGGGCGATGTCTCCGCGTCAGCCCGTCCTCTGAATGAGGAGACACACGCCGACAGCGGCGCTTCTGCTGTCATAAGCGATTTAAGCTCCGTAACCGCCAAACCAAATCTGAACCGAGGCCTTGCCAAAGGCGAAGAGCGCAGATTTATTTTATTGTAAACGATACGTGTCCGACGATTACTGTTTGTGATAAATGCTCCGGTGTTCAGCCAAAGGCCTCCCGAGCTCGGGTTGCATTTAATAATCTCATCCTGTCAGTCGGCGCGGCGGCGTAGAGGAGGCATCATAAATATCCTCTTTTCAAGACTCTGCAACCGAACGGCCTCGTCTTCTCTGCAGGTGCGTACCCGCGTCATATCTGCCCGTGAACCGCAGCCGGCTCTCGTGAAGGTAATCGCAGGTTTTCGCCGACGCCGTGGGAATCTGTCGCCGACACATTCCTGCGCGCCGACAATGAGCTTCTTCACAACCTCAAACTGTCAAAACATCAATAACTATCCCAGAATAAAAAAAAGCCCTAAACAAATAGACGGCAGTCGTACAAAAGAGGAAAAGGTCAAGAGGTACATCTGTTTAACATTTACACCTCCTCCCATATCAGTCACTGTCAGGGGATTGAAACAATGATACCACTGTCAAAGAGAGAGACAGAGAGGATGAAAGACAGACAGGCCGTCTGACGGAGAGGAGACAAAAGGAAACAGAGAGAGAGGAACAGAGAGAGAGAGAGCTTTAAACCGGCTACAGTCAGTCTTTACGCTGAACATCCCTTTCGGCTGTTTACCTGCCGATGTTTGCACGGAGAATTAGCTACAGAAGCACCTTTGACTCGGCTTTTCTCCAATTCTCAGGGAGGCGTGTTTGCACAGACAGCTAGAAATATGGGTTAAGTCACACGTGGTGCTTAGAGAGGATGTTAAAGATTTACAATAAAACGTTAATAGATGAAAAAAAACCTGTTTCTGTTTGCTTTTGTTGTTTTTTGAGGAGAAATGCGATTTGGGGAACTTGGAGATCGGCTCTGCTACTGTTCAAAAAAGGCCTTCATCGGCTTTGAAGGCTTCTTTTCTCTCTGCAAATGATGGGATCCTACACTGAAAACACTATTTACTGCCAGAGTCTTAACAGTTTTGCTTATTAACTCCAATCAGGAGTGAACGTTGATGAATCTGAATCATGTGAATCAGTTGGTGTGTCGTTTGGTCACTGTCAGTGAAATGTGATGTAAATGTCTTTTATACTGCAGGACCTCTGATCTGCAGCAAGATACAGAGCTGTAGCCTCGACCCTCAGCTCTGTTGTTGCATCATCCTGCATGAATAAATCAGACCTCAACACGTCCCAGTCTCACTCCCAACTCATCACATATGGACGGTCCTGTCCGAGTGTCCGTAACGACCCTGTTTTACCCCTGCAGCATCATTTTTTAATGAGCGAGTCAGATTATGTAAAAGTCCACATTAGCAGGAGCTCAGGGTGGACGGATGTTTCAGGTTTCAGTCTCAGGTCGTCTCCAGGACTTTGCTGCACGATGCAAAGTGATGAGAACAGACCCTAGATATTATAATATCGCTCTTCTAGCTTCTCGCAAGCTCACAGTCATGTGCAGCTTCATGAGATTAGCAGGGTTAGCTGCAGCAGACCGTCAGTGCAAGATGAGTAATCAATGTTTTTATGGTTTACAGGGAAATAAAAAGATGTTTTGATATGAAAACAGTGAAAATGTACTTTGACATACAGTCATTATTAGATGAATAAACAAAGGCATGGTGGCTTCATTCAGGGTCAACCTCTACATTGACCCTGAATGTGTCAGCCAGGCCACGCTCTGGTGACCTGTCCTGGCCTCCCACCCAAATATTGCTGGGGTAGGCTCCTGCAACCCCAAAAGACATACAGCAGGTACAGAATATGGATGAACGCAGGATTGGAACTTGGACAGCAGGCTTTTGGTTTGACTGTGGTCTTACATGTGTAACCAGCAATGCTGTGGTTACGGTTCAGGTCATTCAGACGATAGAGGTGATCTTAGTCTTTGGTTCTTGCAGAGAAAACGGGATATATTGAGCATTGTTGGCTGTTGGCTTTGGTTCCAAAGTGACTGATAACTGAATTGGACCTTAAAAGAGGTCAGCAAAGCAGAACTGACCTCAAACTGGACCCGACAGAGCTGAATGAATGAATCTGACCTCAGCAAAGGCCAATAAACAGGCAACAGACAGAGCATATATATGTTGTCAGGCCAGACCAATTTAAACAGACACGAGAGGTGTGCATAATGTGACACATAACTGAACTAACACATGACAGTTTGCCAGTAACAATATTACCCCAACTGCAAAATACACAAACAAAAATAGCGTCTTTAACACCTCCGCCCCGCCTCGCCGTGGCAGGTGTTTGGTATAGGTGTTGGCATTTAGCGCTGCTCGTTCCATCCGTCACATCGTTTACGACGGCGGAGGCCAGACGTTCCCCCGAACCTGCAGCAATTTATCGTGGGTAAAATAAAAGTGCCTGGATGTCTCAGGGGAGACCGAGGGCTTCCCGATGTACCTCCTCACTCTGGGAGGCCAAACCATCCACACAGGCAGCGCACAGTGGAGGAAGAGCAACGCTGCACGATCATAGGGGTGGCAACAGGTTGAGCAAACTGTACGGAAGCTGTTCAGTCATTGGACCACTCTGTGTTCACACCTTAAACAAACCACCCTTGAAAAGCAGGACGACGGGAGTAAACTCCTGCACCTCAGAGGGTTCAGGAGTGTAACCTTGGTGAACTTACAGAGGAACAGAGGAGGTGGATTGGTGTTATGTAGAGAGGCTAACTAGGACATGACGTGCAGGTGAGGAGGTGCGCTGACTGGTGCAGCTGAGGTACGTGACATCATGTTTTCCAAGTCCCGCCCACTTCAAACCAAATATATCTGCAGCGTTACATGGACACAACATTTGGAGGAGGGGGAAAGTATGTTTTCAGGGTCTTTTCTGTCACGTCTACACAAACAGGTAGATCTTTTTTTGGGTCGAGGTCCAAGGTTCGATAAGAAACAACACGAAGGCTGTGGACTGTGTGCGTCCATTCATTCATAAGTACTTCCTTAGTTTGAAGGATTTCTGAGTTTCCTCTCTGGATTCATTCCCCAAACTCTCCTCAATCATTCAGTCTCTCAATCCGTTTCTCAGTTTGTTTCATCCTGAGCAGATGTGCGTAATTTACCGCAGCTGAGTTGTTTTTGCCAGGGAACTAAAAGGTCAGCCTAAAAAAAAAAAAAAGAACATCTGATAAAGGTCATGAAACACGGCAGCGTACCACAAACCTGTTTTTAAAGAGAAAAGGGTCGTATCATGTGATGCAAAGCCAACACAACATTTCGGACTCCTTGGCAATACAAACCACCCGCGCCTCCTCTGCCTGCAGGATGCACACAGATGTGTCTCCGGGGAATGAAGTTGAGTTTTATTGGTGCTGCTGCAGAATTACATTTGAAATTGCTTCTTTGTTCTGTTTTTTTCCTGCCGGTATGGAGGGGCCGTGGTGGAGTCGGCGGCGGGAGCGAGGCTGCACGCATGTTTAGGTGATGGAGGAGTTGGTTCTATTTCTTGTTTTTCCCGCCCACCGCTCTTTGTACACAGGTTCTGTCTGGGGTATCACTTCTGATCTCAGCGGGGGTTGCCGAAAAGGCAATCTCTTCTTTTTTGATGTCTGAGAAAGCAATTCAGATATTACAGCACCACCTCGTATTATATATCTATACAGTATGTGCAACTGTTTGTGCGCTGTGAAAGTCAAGAACATTAAGATTTAACGTTCACTTGTGCAGACATCCAGCTTTCTGTTGAGTTCAGAGACAGAATACAGCTCCCAGACGATCATCATCGTCAGTAACCGCCGGTGTGACAGGGATCCATGGAGCTGGATTCCTTCTGATAATTTAGCTTCTGCATTACAGAAAGGTCATTGATATAGCAGCGTTCCTCAGTTCTCAGACCATTCATTTAAATTCTCGTCATTATGCTCCGGCCTTGGGGAACCTGGACACAAGTCTTTGAATGAAAGCACAAGTTGCCTTTGACTTGTCTGCCGGTACAGAACCATGACCTTTTTTTATTTAGCCTGAATCACAAAGTGAGATTAGTCAGCTGTCCTTGGGCTTAACTTGTCATCACGAAGTTGGACCAATCAAACCAGGACCAGTCTCCTTCGGTGACCTCCGCTACCTCGATCCAAATCAGCGGAACGTGTGAACTTTTGCTAAATCATCTCACCGAGACATCACGGCCGTGTTTCTATCAGGACTCTGACATTAACGAAAGTCCTGACTTAGAGCCGCAGACAAGGGGCGCGGACGTGATGTTGGGTGAGTAGGATAGTTTGGAAAAGGAGCTGAATCATGTGGTTGTGCAGGGTTTGGGAGTGTTTGCTGTGTAAAGTGGTACTGAATTAATTCATTAGATCATTTTTACAACAGGATCTTGGACAGACATTGATTGGACTTGATTGATTTTACTTTAATGCAGTTTAAATGCGTAAAAACTAATATCACTTTGCCGTTAATGGCAACTATATCGGACATAGGAGAAAAGCTTGCTGAGTAATCATGGGTGCACTCTGGAGGAAAGCTGGACACCTCTAAAACGAAGCCTCGGCGTTGCATCATAATGCTCAGTCCCAACATTTTTCCAGTGAAGACACTTTGACCCCTGTCCAACCAGCTGCACCATCAAATCAATAACTGATATCCAACAATGGGGCATATCAGCCACTGAAAGACTTCCATGAAGGATGCTATTGTGTTTCCTTGCTCCTCAGTCCCTGGAGCAGAAATACAAGAACTGACTCACTGACTATCACCTTAGAGAAGAACGCATTTGATGCTGTTTTTCAATAGACTGGTGAAGAAATATATACTTTTTAAATGCAGAGTCTGAGGGAATCTGTAAACAGGTGCATTCATGAGGATGGAAGTAGAAAATTACTGTTTACCCACTGTACGTGTGTTCCTGTGGTTGTGTTTCCGTGTTATGTCTTCATCACACTTAAAGATCCCATGTGGTGCTCCATCACTTAATCATCCATGCATATCCATATCCACACTTTCCATCAGCTCGGCGTGCGCCCGCAATACGAGGTGAGCATGTTTCCATGGGGCCTCTTTTAAATTTCATCAGTGCCAAGAAAATGACCACGCACACGTGCACTCTCATAGACTATAAGCAGCCCATTTGTTCCGTGATGGTGTGTTTGTGCTTCAAAGCCCCCCCCCAGGGGCGTGAGATGCCAGCATTGTCTTCATGCTGCAGCACATGCAGCAACCTGTCACACTGTCCTCAGACATCATCACTGACAATCAGGGCCAAGGTACAGCAGCTTATTTGCATTAATGTGCTCCTTCAGCGTCCATGCAGAAAAAGCAGTGGCGTTCATTAACGTATAATTTGGAGCATGCATTGTTCATTGTTGACGCCGGGATCGGGATGTGTGCAAGGGAAATAAGCTGAACTCAAGGCTCGGTTTGCAGGTATTTTGAGCTTTCGACCTTATTTTACAGCCCAGGTGTTTCTAGCTAATCACATGACACATTACATCACACCACTGCAGTGTGGTGAGGTGCACAGGGCATCTCTTCAGGAAGATATGAAACGCTTGGAGCGGCCGTGTTGGGAGAAACTCCAGGGAGAAGATGGTTCTCACCCTCGAGGCCTTCTGAAGCATAAAACACTCGCTGCAGGTCCAACATGTGTCAGTTACACACTCGCACGCTCCTGTCAGCCTCCTGGAAGCGCTCAGACTGATATTTTCTGACAGGCAGCATTTTTCAGCTCGTCCTTTGCGTCTGCTCATTGTGTCGCTCTGCAACTCTGAGAACACTTGGCTGCTCCGTCCCCGGGTCAGTTTCTGCAGTGAAGACTCGTTTTCACTCGTCAGGAGTTTATTTCCCCCCAAAAGCGCGTCGCACAAGCCATCAGGCGCTCGTGTAATGCTCTTTTAACACCGACTAACTCTATAAACAACCTCTCCTACAACTCTTCAGCCGCCATTACAGCATTAAAGTATTGACCGACTCTGAGAGACACACTATAAACAGATCTTGAAAAAAACTTGTAGCCAGGCAACAAGAAGGCTAGAAACAACCCATGATGCAACACTCTGTCAATTATTTATTGGACTGTATAAGTAACCATATAATTTAAATAACAATGCATTCAGATTAAGTGGTGATAGTGAATATATATGACTGCAAGATGTTTTTTATATATCCAGCCGCAGGATTTCTTCTTGCCAATGAAAATGGCTGTGAGGCTTGTGAGGATCAGTCAACATCAGCACCACACTTCATTTTAGACCAGGCTGGATCTGCAGACAGAGGCTGATTTGCTCGTCTCTGAAGAATCAACCAGACGAAGTCTCGTCTGGGCGGCTTGCTTCACGGCTGAATGCACGTCAACGGTGCCACTGACGTGCGTGTTATTGATGCACAAATGACATCCCACAGAGACTGAGATTGTGACAGCTTTCTCAGAAACACTCAGGCACAATTAGATGGATGGATGATGGATAGATAACAATCCTGGCGCTCGCTAACGGAAGGAAAGGCGGGGCGGCGGCCGGCTAAATAACTAAATTCTAATTGCTATTTCTTTGTGTGCTTGGAGTCTCAACGTGTGTGTGTGTGTGTGTGTGTGGCTGATGGATAAAACAACCCCAGCAGGATACCATCATCTGCAAAGACAGTTGAAGGTGCAAATGTAAAAGGCCTTGAAAGAAAAAAACCTCTGGACTGTGAGGCACAAATGTCCCAATCAGTCCGCCTACAGGCATCACATCGCCTGCGGTTCATAAGCTGTAATGAGCGGAGAGGTGTCTGAAGGCCCGTGCCCACTGCAAACGATATTAACATATGCAGGAAGTGTTACGTTAGAGCCTGCAGCTCTACGGCGATCAATCCGGTATCTCAACGTAAGCTCTGTCTTTGTCGGCCGTTTTAGATTGAACCTAACGAACAGGTGCACACTAACGGTACAGAAACAGTTTTGACTTTTAACGACCTTCTGCAGTAAAATGTTTAGTTTTAACGTTGGGTCATGCACATGCATTTAACAGACTGTTAATTGGTTTTGGGTAAAGGCTGCACAAGTGTCAGATCAACCGCTCCTTAAAAACACATTAGGTTCATTAGTTTTCGTGCTAGCTGTATGACAAACTGGTGTTTCAAAAACATGAATTTCACTTAAAGACGCCGAGCTCACTGCCTTTGTTTGAAGGCCTGGTCATGCGAGCGTTGAAAATCATGACATTTTGCAGCAAATTCAGTCATTTATCTCAGTGACAACACTTAATTTAGTGGAATCACCGCGGCGAAATGAATCTGCCTGGAGTCGAGTGCTGCTGCTTGAGCAGCAAATCCACTGAGCGTTAGCACGCAGTCTGAGGAGTCAGAGAGGCTAACAGCATCAGTTTGTAGAAAGCAAACACTGGAGTCAATAGGAGGACTATTGATACATCTTTTCAATAAACTGTGTGATCCTAATAGTGACTAAGCTAAGCTAACAGGTTTGTTTCCCCTCCTCAAAAGCATGTGTATGTGTAGAAAAAACAATAAGAATGAGTGGAGAGGTGAATTAGCTCAGAAAGCTAATGAGTTAGCAGTTAGCTCCCCACCTACAGCAGCAGAGTCACTTTACCAAGCTCCTAGAAACAAATGTGCAGCAAAGATGTGCCAGTTAATGTTGCTGTTCCACTTTCTGGTGCGTCCAGGCCTGAAGATGTTACTTTACATGTTGTGAATGATGAATGAAGAAGGTGCAGAGTCAGGTGTTTGTTGCAACATAGCCAGGGCTTGCAGGTAAATCAATCAGCAGTTTGTCTTGAAGTGAACACAAATAAAACTAATATTGAAGCCAAATGCAAACGTGTGCAGAGGAGAGTGGCTGTGGTGAGGGGGGGTGTGTGTGTGTGTGTGTGTGTGTGTGTCTCTTCTCCAACCAGCCGTTTTATCTGAGCATGTTCGAGCGACACGCTCTGCTGGCTGACCTCAGCTGCACTCGTGTTTGTTCAGGTCAAAGGTCGGACGAAGCCACTGCAGCCATGTGGCAGATAACTTGATGCTTTAGCTGTTTCTGTGGATGCAGTCGCCAGGTTTTAATCATTTCTGCAGCGTAAGCAGTTACACACACGCATTCACAAACCTGGCACACACACCACTTTGTTTCCAACACCCCTTGTAGTGTTATTTCCCCTGCTCGAGCGCTGATTTGACTAAAACTACTCCTTTTTCAGACTCAACTCGCCACAAAATCTCTCACATAGTTTAGGTTTTTACTGCATCAGAGAAGCAGCGGTAAAAGAATCTGAGGATGCAAAAAGATTAAAAACATCAATACCTGGCAGAAACACTAAAGATTCACCCCGAAACAAAGAGAAGACGGCGCTCACCGAGTCGTTCCTAACCAAATACAAGAGCATCGTAATTCATTTTTAAGCCTCCCGAGGATTAGATGTGCTTGTTGAAAGGCCTTTCTGATGTTTCAGCGTTCCTGTTACACTCACGTCTGATGTCAGGTTGGGAAATGAAGTTAGCGACACGTCGTCTGCATGAGTGCATTGGAGATTATTTGTTGAAAGGCCACAGAGGTGTGAATGTGTCCTGTGACCGGGTATTTGCTGTGTCATGCAGTTATTAACAGTCTTTTTCACTGCTCTGCATCTGGAATCATCATGCACCATGCAAATAATTACAAAATTGACCTTTTTTTTGGCTTTTATTCTGCATTTCCTAATGATCCTGTAGAATTATAAATACAGACAACATATCCCTGGAATAAGCAATAAACCATCCCACAGATGAAGCTGTGTTAAAGGTGCAAGGTGTAAATCACATCTGGCCGGTGACCTGGTCTTGTTAGCTTGTTAGCTAGGTGACACATTAGCTTGTTTTTACAGCACTTTTGCCTAAAACAGCTGCCTACTTTTGGTGGAAACGACACCGTGAGAGTGAGCTACAACAGTGAAGTCGTCAGAAACGAGTCGGCGCTCAGTACGGGGCTCTGTAAAGCCGAGGTGAGCTGCAGATTCAGCTGTTTCCTCCGTTGGGTTCATCTCTACCGGAGGCAGCGTTCATGTTGTCAGACTGTTTTCACATTGCTATTATAAAATGATTGATCACAGCCGCTTTGGTGACTATTTGCACCAAGTAAGGAAATATTGCATGAATACATTAAGCATTGAGGTGATGTCAAGACCGATCAAACACTCAGAGCAAACAAATCCGTTGTGTTTAACAGTGTGTTTACTGCCGGGGACTGTTGCATAACGATTTCCTGTAGTGGAATTCATAATTCATCTCAGCGTTTCTCACGCGGTGGAAAGAAAAGTGCAACACTGACAAACATGTAACAGGAAACCTTCAAATACAGTCTTTCTGTCTTTGTTAGCGTTTCTTTCTTTTTTTTTAAAATCGTATTTCCCGTGATTGCATCATCTGTCTCCGCAGCGCGTCTGAACGCCTCGTGGACGGTGACGTCTCAAGGTCAGCAGCTCAATCGAGATGAGGGACGCGCAGAGGGCGAGAATCATCTGTTTAAAAATAAATCGGGGTAGCGCTGCGGCGCCGAAATGCACAGTGCAGCTTGAAATTAAAGCCTCATTATTAGACATTTGTTTATCTCCCACGATCACAATCACAACTGTGTCAACGATGATTATGTGCGATTATAATAATGGCTCCAAATCTGATATCCTCATCCCAACACTTTCCAAATGCAAATGCTCTAAGAGCCCCAAACTGTAATGGCCTTTATCAAAATTCATTAGAGGAGAAAGTGCACGCAGCTATTTCAAAGCTTGTAATTCTCTCCGTCCATTAGCGTGTGTGCTCTTAATGTGCTCTTGTGCACATATTTACTTAATCATACCGCAGCAGCATTTTAATGGCCAGGATATATAGACATACTTGTTAACAAGTAAATTAAATTAGACCACAGCTAACAGAGAGGCAGGCGAAAGAGGAGCCGTGAGCGTGCGAATCATAAAACCCGGCGGCTACAGTGGGCTTCATGAAGGAAGCAGAGTGGGGAAGTCCTCCAGCAAAGCATTCATGGTGCTTCTCAGTGATTGTCAGTGAACACCAACCACATGGCCACACAGAGAATATGAACAATTAGGCCACAGAAAGGCTTTACTCACCACGTTCACCGGCTGTCTGCGAGGTCCCGCTGGTTCTGCATTGTCTGCGCGGTCTGCCTCGAACCTGCACGCTGAAAGATCGTCGCGTCTGCTTTTAATTGCACGCGGCGCTGTTTATCACACGCAAAATAGCTGAGTAGTCGTACTGATTCCGAGCTTTCTCTCAGCCTCCGCAGAGGAGCCGCTGCTCCAGAAGCAGATCAAGGTCTGGGCATGCTTTATAGATCGAAAACTGTGCTTTTCTTTTCGGGCTGCCCCTGAAAAAATTGCTGATCTGAGTCGAAAAGACCACGAGTCGACTTGTAAAATAAACACACGAGTAACTGTGCGAAGGGGCGGCTTTGAGCCTCTTTTAGCTGATTGTTTTCTTGTTTTGGCTTCTACCTCAGCCGATGCTAATGTTTCCCCTTGAATGCTCGATGTGCTAATGAGCAAAATAAACTATAATTTGATTTATTCTCATTTCTGTTTCGCTTGGCGTCTTTTGCGGGGGCGCCAGACACGGTACAGAGAAGTTATCTCGAAGATGAAACGATGCATCTCAAAAGGCTCGTCCTGTAAACAACACTGTTTGTTCAAGCATCAGTAATAAGCAAACGACTCAGCTCGCAAATTATTAGTTTTGAGGTTTTTATCTTCTTCAGCCTTTCACTGGCTGTGCACTTCGGAATAATGGGAACAGGCTTTAAATCAAAAAGTCTCCCTCGTTTCTATTTTAGTGCATTTAAAGTATATTTTTTTGCAGAATGATAAATTTCTAAACGCGGTGTAAGAGGACGCTTCATGACACCGGAGGAACTTCTCATAACACAGGCCATCTGTGCACCGTTTATATATAGAAAAGTCTGACACTGAGTCAGCTTCTGCTGTTTTTTCTGATTTATCACTTAATGAGTCACATCTCCACTTCCCCGACTTCTCTGGTGACCTTACATCAACGTTTCTATCCAAGCTTTCTTAAAAACTTTGCGACTGACTGACTTCTCCTGGAAGTGCTTCCTCTCTGTCTTCCCCGTCCTCCACGCGCTAACACGCTCGCGCGGCTGCAAAGACGCACGCACACCTCATTTCCTCTGCTCTTGTCATCCGCGCGTGTGAGTCAAACTACCGGTTAAGCTTCCTTGTTAAAAAGATACAAATCAGCATAATTGAGAGCAGATGGTGTGGAGGAATGTGTGTGTGTGTGTGTGTGTGTGTGTGAGGAGGGGGCACATTACAGGACATTTGTACCTGAATGGGGCCTGTGTTACGAGGTGAAGTGGGCACTCCACGGAACCAGCTGGCAGCCTGAGCTGTTCCTAGCTTCCTAGCTGCGGTTTTCAATTGAGCGGCGATTGCGTCGGGCGCAGGTGGAGAAGAAGCCTGAGAGCTCCTGTACGATAACGACGAGCGACATTCAGCCGACAAGAAGCCACGCTGACGCCGAGCCCCGTCTGGCGAGGAACACAGCGTTAACAGGAAGGGGGAACAACTAGCCGCCTTTCCTCGAGTGCCCTGACTGTATTTGGGTGCCATTATGAATGCAAAGCTGCAAATGCTCGCCGAGCCCGGGCGTCCATAACCATTACCATAACCTGTGAGCCATGGACAAAGCTGAAAGTCAAATGAGGCGGACTGGTTGTAATGCGCTTTGCAATTTATCCGCTCATTCTGGATGGGCCGCCCTCTGCCATCTCAGTCCCGCAGGCCCCTCTGAGTGTGAAATAGCCCGCTAAAGGATACGTTTCTGAGCGTTTAGCAATTAAAAGCAGTGATTTATTTGGACATGGACTCTTACCTTCAGCCTCGGGCGACGCCTCGGACTGTCAGAGGGCAACTCGTGAGGCAATCGCAGAAGAAGATCATTTTATTTATTTTCGACTGAGCCCCATTGCAAACATTTCTCCTGCGGCTGTAATGATGCGAACGTCCAGCGCCTGATTATTATGTTCCTCCTCTTCTCCTCCTCCGGTTGGGTAAAAGGAAAGGACTTATTTAACCCGAGATGAAAGGATGAGGTAAGACCAGGGATACTTCAGAGGGCTCGCCGTGTGATGTGCTGTTTGAAGCGGATGCACACAGACCATTTCAAAGACATCTGGAGACCGAATGGCCAGTGGCACAGCGTTGCCATGGCAGCCACGTGCTGCACTTTCCTCCACTCTTTATCCGAGCATCCTCTGGTTAGAAAATAATATAGTATAATATAATAAGAAAGCTAAAGTAGATCCAATATTGAATTGGGAGACAGATGGTGAAAGGATGGGTTATTACTTCAGGAGGTGACGTCTCCAACTGTCTCGCTGCAATTTGAGTAACTGAGGTGCTGAGGTAGGTGTCCCCGTCTCCGTGCTTTGTTTCAAACACAAAGGTACCTTATTTTGGAAATGTGATAAATGCATTTTGGATGTTTTATTATCACATCCACTCAGCTATTCTCTGCCACTTACTCCAGGCCAGGTCACAGTTGAAGCAGGTTAAGCAGAGTAGGCCAGACATCCATCTCCTCAGCAACATTTTCCAGCTGTTCCTTGAGGATCCGAAGTTTTTCCCAGGCTGATATAGATTTATAGTTCCCTCCAGTGAGCCCTGGATCCACTCTCAGTTGGATCCATCCAGAAAACAGCAGTGGAAGAAGCACAGAAAGCATCTTAATCAGATGCCAGAACCACCTCTGCTGGCTGCTCTTGACTCCAAGGAGAAGTGGCTGTACTCTGAGCTCTTCACTATATCTCAAAGTCTGAGCTCCTTGATTGATTTGGGTGGTACGAAATGTTTGACAGGGCATAAAACCTGACACTCTTTTGGCTTTGGCAAAAGGTCAGAAAGGAAATATTTTCTCTCCGTTCTCTCCCTCTGCCTCCATCGCTTTATTGGATTTATTCTTTATTCTTCACCACTCGGATCTTCTCCATCCAGTCTCCGACACTGTCAAAGGCTTTTCCATTCACAAATCCTGAAGTCGCTGCATCTGCTCATGTCCCCAACCGGTCCTTCAAACTGCTCTGTTAACATGTCTCTTACTGTCCATCTATTGTGCAACGCACCATTTCCTCCATGATGTTCAAAGAGATTCACCTCGGAGTTTCCATCAACCTCCTGCTGGCTTTGCTCCACCACCTCCAGAGTCGAGACTCTAAAGGGTTCCTGTCCTTTATGGCCACAGATTGTACACGTTAAAACGTGTCTGTCTGATCCATTGATTGGTTTAATGGTGTGTCGGACCTCTGCAGCTCGGTCCTCATTGCTGCTTGAAACTAGAAGCTTGAGGCTAAATGAGCAAAACTTATAAATTCCTTATGAATCTAAGCATAAACATAGATGAAGCTAAAGTGTGAAGAGCACTGAGGCTTCTCAGGTCGACTACACATCAATGCATTCATTCAGATGTTATTACAAGACACAAATCCTGTCAGTGTGTCACGTGACACTGTGGCGTTTAAAGGTTTCAGTAGCAAAACCGCTTTAATCACGGCTGCAAAAGAGGCATGCAAATGCAGAAACTGTGCACCAGGACAGCGCAGACGTGAGCACATCTGTTACCGAGGAAACCTGTTGTGGATTCGAACTCTGTCAGCAGCTCGACGCAGACATGTCGTGGCATGAAAGCATAGGCGGCCCCGGCGGAGCAGATGTTATTTATGTTTTCTTTTGATGCCTCCTGTCTAAAGAATGTGCACACATTCAAATTTATATTTTCCCGAAGTAAAATAAAAGCCGCCATTCACATGTCGGGAGCGGGAGACAGTAAGACTCTGCACCGAGACGTCGTTCCTTGTCTTCAAGTGCAGACTTTGCTTCAAGGAGACTCTGCTCTTGATATTATAATTAGCTTGCACCCCCAAACTCGTGAATATTGCTCAGGTATTTCCTCATACGCGCCACACCAGTGCCGCCAGCTTGGGAAGACATCAATGTAAAATATATTGTATGATGTAATGAGAATTAGACGTGTCTTTACCAAGAGTACCTTTACTGAAAGAAAACTTTTTCCTCTGGATGTATAACATGCTCAAAAAAAAAAGGTATCAAGATCACACGAGTGAAACGAGCCCCAAGGAGCTAACCGTAATCCAGAAGTGGATCAAGCCACGGGGCTGCTCTTTACTGGGCGCCCTGTGTAGACGGAGAGGGAGGTAGACGTGGAGGGATCAGAGGAGGGGTAAATAAAGTAAAATAAAAGCTGAGAAATACACAGAGACAAAGTGAAACGCCCGGAGCCGAAAACAATCTCATGAGCTCTGTTCCGCCGAGGACCACATATAAGGTCAGAGCTTTCATTCTGTCCTTTCATTTTGGGAGGAAGGAAAAAAATGGACCACCCACTATGACTGTTTGCTGCTTGAGATATTAGTTCTTGCCTGGTGTGATATCCCCCCCGCCCCCCTCACCCTTTATTTCTTTTTTTTTTTTTGAGAGATAGACACATCTCGGCTGAAAAACTGAAAAAGACGCGAGAAAGTGAAACAACAAACGGCAAAAGTTGCTGAGAGCAACAAACACACCAGCGATCACTCAGAGACGCAAACAAATGAACTTGACACGAGCAGCAGGGCCGTGTCCCTACTGTCAGCCTCAAGCCTCTGCTGCTCTGACACTTTTCATCTTTGAGATTCAGCGCAGTCGACACTACAGAGACCAACAGACTTAATGCAGAACACGGCGAGGCAGGTATTATGATAAACCATCATTTTTACCTTCGGAGCCAATCGGGTCTGTCTGAAAGAGTAAAGCTCAACGTCAGCGGCTCCTTTTGCTTCAGTATGAAAGACTATGTCTGACATTTTGGGAAACACACATATTGTTCAGCAGCTCAATCTGTGCAACAGGAGGTTGAATCTGCTGGACTACGTCTTGCCAGTGATTTCAGCAAATAGTCTGGGGCGTAACCCGACCGAAACTGCAAACTGTTGATGACCAACTTTGATTTGTGCCGAGATTAAAGGCGAGGCAGCTTGATTTGTGTAGCACCTTTCAACAACAAGGCAATTCAAGGCTCCACAGAGACAAAACATGAAATACCCCAAAATTATATTAATTAAAAAGAGTTAAATAAAAAATAAAAATGGACTAAAACAGAATAAAAGAGATAAAACAGGAGAATAAAAGGTGCAATGCAGTGTTGGGTATCAATCAAAAGCCTCAGCAGCAAACACGGAAGTCTTTGGTCTGGATTTAAATGAGATTTGCTGCAGACCTGCGGTTTTCTGGGAGGAAATGTGGAAACGTGGTTTATAAAAACTGGACCCTGCTTCTAAATCTTAAGTTCGGACCCTGGGAACCAAAGACAGAGCTGTCCCAGGTGATCTGAGAGCAGCTGATCTGAAATGCATTTCGGCCCTTAACCATCCAGCTCTTTGTGGACCAACCCTGTCTTTGATGGACAGGGAGCCGGTGCACAGACGTCAGAACTGGGGTGATGTGATCCAGTTTCTTGGTTTCATGAGGACTCGAGCAGCAGCAGCATTGTTCGGGACCAACTGCAGCTGTCTGATCGACTTTTCAGGCCTTTTAAAGATGCCGTTACAGTGGTGGAGTCGGCTGAAGATAAGCCCAATTCTTGATATATTCCATATCTAGGATTTATAATTACCTTAATGAAGCTGCCTTTTTACCAAGAGTGACTGAAGCTCCAAAGACGATTACTTCAGTTATATCTCTGTTTAATTGGAGAAAACTCTGGCACGTCCAACCAATGACTTGTTCAAAGCACATGCTCAGTGTTAATATGGCATGATATAGCCTGTGTGATATGGTTAATGATGCTAACACATCTTGTTTCCAGTGTCTTGTTTGAACAGAAAGGGCCCCAGGACGGAGCCTGGGGGAACTCCACATCATTGTTGTCCATTTAAACCTGAAATAACCTATAGACATAAAGTAGTCCATGTGCTTGGACTATTATGGATTGAAAGCAGTTTAGTACCGTCACAGAAACACATTAGATATGCTGGTGTGTTGGTAGGATGTTGTTCCTTTTAACCTTTGAACAGATCAGGATCAGATCAGTGTTTGTGAACTAAAACTTGAGAGCTTCAGGGTTATTTTAAGCTTGTTTTGCTGCACACAAGCATCCATAAAGCTTTTAATTCTGCAGATTTAAAATCTTTAATGAAGTCTACTTGTGTTTCTTGCCTTGTCTGGCTGATGCCCTGAGATCTCGGCTCTTTACTGGGTGATAGCAGAACCTACAAAAGTCAAGACCCGAGCTGTAAAAAAACACAAGACGCTGCAGCTTTTCAGCAATAACTGACAGGAAAGACCGATGTCAACCCTAACTCTGCTTTGGCATTTATATAAGCAGCCACATGCAGGAGGAAACACAGTCAGAGAGGTTGATACACAGACACAGTGTGTGTGTTTCAGCAGGAGAGTCGCTGCTGGAGCACAAACAGGAGCTCAACAGCGCCCATCACATCAGTTTTTACAGGTTACAGCAGACACAAAATCAATAGCATTAACCTGTTTGCAGTAAAATCAACAGTGAGAGTAATAAGGGTCCATTTCCTGTTTGGGGCTGGTTCAGAGAAAGCCTCCAGCGTCCTCTCAGAGGACCCTGCATGTCTGCAAGCTCACCGGCATCAGCGGCAAACACCAAAGGGGGGGTTGGGTGGGGGCAATGCAAATGGCTAGATTGACCCAAGGTCAGCGAATCACTCTTGAGCGCTGGCAGCCCGGCCCTTAAGGACCCACGCCACACCATTATATCAATCTGTCTGCCTTCAAAAGCAATTCCAGCACATCAATAGCCGGCTATTGTGGAGACCAGACGTGGCCACGAGGGCTGATCGATGCTCATATATTCCTTCTGTAGATACTCTCTTTGTCTCTCGCAGGGGCTGAGAGCAGTATTTACCAGGCGCAGGCTCTCCTCTGAAAGAAAGTCTAATTTATTGGTAAGGGTAGCGATGGGGACTAACATGAAAATGACAGAAAGCAGAGAACGCATCGACTTTGAGAGAGCTGACTGGGGACAAACAGAGAATATCTGGCAGCCAAATTAATACAAAAACAATGCGCGGCGAGAGCACGAGAGATAAATAGTTTCTCTGCTGCCTTTTTTTTCTGCAGAAGCATGGGTGGCAAGTGTGGGACATCAATGCAGCGAGATGCTTTGTGGAGAATGCTGATTGAAGTTCACAGGCAGTGGGTGATTTGTACAGATTTTAACAAGGCGCAGAAATGACTATTGCTGTTTTTCTCCCTTCAGCTCACATCTTCTCCGCTCTCTCTCGCTCTGTCTGCGGCTGACGAGAGCCGTGCATTTCATAATTTCAGCCCACAAGGGGGACGGCCTTTATCAAGCCTCATATTCTCTTTCGCTTGTACATGAGTCATTTCAGGAAAATGTCATTTAATTTTCATCTCTGTAAGAATAGAGCTGTGCAAACAAGCAACGCAGCAGCCAGCAGACACCCATTAGTTTCACTGTTGATGAAAACTGCTGGTACATTGACAGAAGGTGATGTTTTTCACCCATTATGTCTCAGAAACACACACATTTGCATTTCTCAGGTGGGTTTTAACTGCAAAGCGCTTCCACAACAGGTTCTATTAGTTCTCTTATAAGAAAACTAAGCAAGTCAGGCCCAATCTCAGCCCAGCTGGAGAATATTAAAGATCCAAGACACAACTGAAAACTGACAATAAGTTAAAAAAGAGTTCAGAACATCACAATGTTTAACTTCTGATTCAGTGCTATATAAAATATTTTGAGTGGGTGTGTTTGTCTCGAGCTGGCGCTTCATCTTTCTGCTTTTTAATAAAGGCCACAGTCTTTTATAAAGAGACTCGCTGGTTTTAAACTTTATTCGGTCTTGATTAAAAGCTGGTCTCTGCTGTTTTCGCAGAGCAGGCCGTGAGGAATGAGACACTGACGTTACCCAGACAGTTTCCAGCTAAACCGGGTCTGTAAGTGAATAGTGGGGGGGTGGAGAGGGATGGCAGGTGCAGTTTGGTGGTTTTGCTAACAAAGGGAATGAAGGAGCTCTTCTGATGCCGAAACACTGATGAACGCGGCTTTAAAGACACACTGAGGTCAGACAAACCGTTTTGCGACAGAGAGGAACGTCTGGCTGTTAAACCCGGTCCTCCTTCACGGTTTCTGCTTTGATCTCCCCCTCTGGCTTTTTTGAAATAAATAATTAAACAACCAAATCTGCCATTTTCACTTACACGTGTCTGCTTTGCAAAGTTAAGATCCACCAAGAACGTCCTTGAACAGAGAGACATTAGTGTTGATGGTATTATCCGAATATCGCGTGTGGGCTTTTAGCAACGTATCAGATTGTTTTCTCTGGTTTTATTATATGAGTTGTTTGCAGGGTGGCGAACGTGAATTCGAGTGACTCGGTCTGGTCTCTTCACGCGGCTGCGCTCAGAATTGGTTCTTTTATCTGCACTCATTCTATCTGTGATGACCTCAGACAGACATCATTTCATTCTCCATTACCCCATCGATACGGCGGCATCGGAGGCCGCCCTCCTCTCGCTTCCTGCCTCAAATCACTGGCCTGTTGATGCCCCCTCGGTGTGATGTTTATTGCACAGTAACCCTGTCCGAAGGAGGCTTGACCGTCACTCAAAGCTTTATGCAACTTTTGAGACCTTGTCTATGTAAACCCATGGAGACACACACTGTCAAGCAGTCAGTCCTGAAATAAATGTGACTATTATCGCCGAGAGTGTTATAAAAAACCCAACAAAGGGCCACAGACCGCCGTCACCCCGCCGCAGAGCGGCTGCGCTCCATCAGTACGACACACTGTGTGAGCTGAATCAACGGGAGCGACTCAAAACCTGCATCAAAGGCTTGAGGTTACACATATTTATAATGGTTTCATAGTTTTAAGTGGAGCCAATAGCACGATTAGCTCACGGTGATGTCATTTCCTGCTTTGCTCGTGCTAATGTGATCGGTTTGGCTCAAACTAATCTTTACCATAACATAACACTTCAGTTTCCATGCATCCATCCACTTCCTGTAGCCGGGGTCACATGGTGCTGGAGCCTATCCCAGCAGTCATTGGGCGGAAGGCGTGGTGCACACAGGAGAGGCCGCCTCTCTGTCGCTGGGCTGTGTGAGCTTGTGTCCTGCCCAGTCTGGATCTTACTCTGGCTGGTTTCTGGTTTGAAGAATAATAATTATAATTATATGATTCATACTAGGACGCTTTGTGATTGGCGGTCGTCAGAAGGCCTCGGTTTTATGACTAAATGAAGCTACGTTTGGCGTGTGATGGGGTAAATAGGAGCCATAATGGAAACATCCATTGATAAAAGCGCTGTTTACACAAATGCATACACACAGCTCTGTGCGGTGCAGCAAACAGCACAGTAAGCAATCAGGTGTGCTACAGAGCGCCACCGTCTCCGCGGGCCCGACGGCCTGCTGCCACACTTTGAGCCATGTGCCATGTGAGGCGCTGTTCACATTGAGCGGGATGCTATGCATTGTGTGACCGCCCGGCTCTCTCCTCCATTTCCTCCCCTAACAGCCTCCCCCTGCTGCGCTGCACAGACGCCATGCCAGCAGGCCCCATCTTATAGGCTGAACTATCTGGAAACAGCAGCAACCGTGAGCTTTTAAGAAAATGTCATTTTCTGTTCAGCAGCACTTTGTGTATGGATGTTTGTAACGGAGACAGAGAGGGAGGGAACTGGCGCTGAAGAAGCGAGCAGGTAGAAACATAACGGATGCAGATGCTTCCATGCAGGGTTGGATGGCTCTCAGACTGGTTTGGTGCTCATGAAAACTGGGAATCATTTGCTTTGACCTTCTGACCCAGCAGATCTTAACCTCTCTGAGATCCTGCAGGAGATGTTGGACTGTCGTGAGAAAGAGAAATTCACAGTGCAAGACTTTTACAAAGGTGTCAACAGATGCTGAGAGATGCTGTTTCAAGGCGACTGAAAACCTGATGTAATATGTTTATGATGACTTCTCATCCTTTTCGTTGACGTGAATAACAAGATTGTGCTGATGAGGTAAATCCAAGCCGCGACCTCGTCTATACGCTGCAACACAATATGAAACATGTCCAAGAGTCTGCAGTCACGCTGGTGGCTCTGTGAGGCTGCGCTCGAGCACGGCGGCGCCTTGAGCTGAATGCTAATGTCGGCATGCTCGCAGTAATTGTGTTTTCATCCAGCTGTGGGAAAACTGAAATAAACTAATTTGAAATATTAAAAGGAAAACAAAGTGGTGCTCTGGTAAAAAGCAGGTGAGACGGAGCGCAGCGGAAACACACTTAGTAAACAAATCAAAACAAAAGTGAGGAGGAGCCTTCAAATTAAAGTACAAAACAAACATTTTCATCACACCTTCAGTGTTGTTTGACTCATATTTTCATTGCACACTCTTCTTCTGCAACGGTTTGATTGTAACTTACAGATGAATTGGCGGCACCACCTGTTTGCCTCGATAAATGGACTCCTACAGTTATGCATTACAAACGACGGATGGTGTTGCACGTTAATTAGCATTAGCATTAGCATTTGCAGATTTTCAGTGAACTCATTTAAAATGGCTTGAGAATTGACCCCGATCGTGGAGATACATGAACCATTAAGGTGCCACCAAGAGACCTCATCCTGAGAAGCAAAGTTCAGGGCAGCTCTGTTTTGTCAGGTGAAGACATCGGCTCCGGCTTGCCGTCCGCTGGCTGATCTCATTCACTCTGATCCTTTAAAGACACGATGACGGACAACTGCAAATAATCCACAGGCAGATCCAGCGACTGAGTGACAGTCGGCTCCTCTGAGCCTCTGACAGCTCCAAAATGGCCGCATAAATCTTCGCTGCTCGCTGCAAATTCGGTGCCATTCAATCGCCAGTTGTGCCTGGGCCGCCTCTGCCCCCCCCCCTTTTAGCGCCGCGTCTGTCCGAGCAAACTAAATAACTACGACTTAAAATGTTAGCGGGCTGACAGGCCTTGAAAAGGCGCTGTCTGCCCCGGTGACACACAGCTCCCTTTGATCCCTGCGCCGTCAAGACCAACACAGCTCGTCATAAAAACCTGCCTCGATGAACTTTTCAAAATTGCTTTTTTTTCTGCCTCTTGATCACACACACACACACACACACACACACCTTGTTCTCCCTATCTGCATCGCTCTGTTGCATCTCCCTCCTTTGCAATCTCTCCATCCTCTCTGCTCCCCATCGGTTTCTCTTGTCTGTGCCTCTTGATTTGGCTTAATGACGACATCTGACACTGTATAGTAATCAAGTGAAATGATTCCCCCCGCGGCTCGTGACAGACGCAGAGAGGAAACCGGTATCAGCAGATGACGATTGGCAGCTTTGCCATTAGCATATCTTCTGTTTAACTTTCAGCGCCAGACTTTACAACAGGGGAATATGTGCTCGCAGCGGGGGGGCGGGGGGACGGGACCACACTCTGAATATTTTGTCACCTGGCTGTCGGCAACAGATTCTGTGAAGCAAAGTGCGTTTATCCCCCGCGCTGCCTGAGAGGAAGCTAGCATTCTTATGTAACTGAGTGAAACGCAGCAGCGTACTGTACTGTAAGTGATACTGGAGGAACACGTGACAGCCAAATCCATTAGCAATCGGACTGCATGACATCTGGGAATATTCTCTGCTTGTTGACATCAGCATAGACTTTCTCTCCTCATGACTTATTCATTTTACACGGTGGTAGAATACTACTGGAATGGAAAATACGCTTCTTTATGAGAGGCACCCGCTCTTAAGGGAGGGCGCGACATGTGGAAATGGCTAATGCTGCTATTTATATCAGATATTTCAAACTGAGCGGCATCCACCTTGCTGAACAGTCCGTCAGCACAACGCCGAATGTCCGCCTGACTCCAGATCTGCTGTCTGACCTCTCACCTCTCCGTGTGTGAAAGCAGCAGCGGCCGGTGCGCTGTGCATTTACAACTCCGGTGATTTCTGCAGTGCCGGGTCGATGTCACTTCAGTCTGTGTGATTGTACGTTTTACTGGGAGTCTTGTTTCTTTCTGAGGGAATATAAACTATTTACAATGACCCAAACTCTGTGTGTAATGTACATCACGGCCTTTCTTGTGTGTTATTTATTCATGATGACCTTGATCACGGCCACTTTAGCTGCGTTACGACGCACTGCTGCTCCTCTGATACACCGAATGGTTTTGTATCACCCACAAATTGAGCTACAGCTAAATCGGGAAATCCAGCCAGCGCAGATTGAGCTACAGACGGTCTGCACGGTATGCTAACACGCTCACGGCTACAACGCTAACATACTGATATTTGGCAGGCATAGCGTTTGCTACGATCGCCGTCTTAGCTTTGCACGTTAGCATGCTGCCACACCTGAACTTCATTCAATCATCAGTCATCAAACCTGTGTTTCTCACCTTGTTGCACAGACTTTTTGTGTGTTTGGTTTTGAGATCACCTCGATGCAACTCAGCCTTTGTCTTTGCTGAGTTGTTAGCAGTGTCTTGTGCAACTAGCCGCGTTAACCTTGCAGAGGTTCTCTGCAGTTTCCCCTTCTCCTCCTGTTTCGTTGTCAGTTTTGAAGCTTTGAATGTTTGTTTTTTGGTTTTCTAGTTAATCTAGGCGTTCGTTTTGTTTGGCCTTGGAGACCCTGACGTCTTATTTGCTTCTCCTTTCACGTTTATCTCTTTCAATTTATCAGTTTTATGTAAATTTGCATCAATTATTACACTTTAAGTGTTTCGGCAGCCGTGTTTTTGGAAAGGTTCTTGGTAACCCTGCCGTGTTACTCCCCGTGCGCCCCTCAACATTAAGTAATGGTGTTTAACACAATGCTTTGGAGCCCAGGCTCAGTGTAAACCATAACAAATACTGGAGAGTCCACATCCCGATCAACGCGGGTCAAGTCACAGTTGGAAAACCTGCAATGAAACAAACACTGTTGTACTTCATGTTGAGTTTGCTGCTGCAGCCTTTACTTGTTCTGCTGACAAACAGCTTAAATTGGCTAATCTTTGTAAACAAACACTTTGGTATGAATCATTTTAATGCCAAACTGTTCAGTTGTGGCCACAGCGGCTGCAGAATGAATTGTTGACGAGCTGCTGCAAAATATCTCGCCGGCAGCTTCCAACCTGGTGACGATGGACACACCTGCGCTGGTAAAGTTAGACTTTTATAGTCATTTAGTCAGGTTTTTACTTTAAATTCAATCTGCTCGCGTGTCTAATATCAGTTTGTCACCAGGCGCGATGTTATTGTTGAGGCCGATGCAGCCAAGTCCCTCGCCAATCTTCCCGTTGATTTACGGTGACAGGATAATGTCGCAATAAAGCGGTAAAACAATTTTCCAAAGGTAACAGCCGTGATGTTTGATAGCACTTTAATGGCATCCTGATGACACTCTGTACTTCTGCACTCTTTTTAATTAATCAGTCCGTCCCCAACTCGACCCCCCTCCTCCCCCCGTCAAACTTTTTATTCCCAAATTCTCTTTGAAATAAAAAAAGGACGGTGTTTTCAATTTCATCATCGGCCATCAACCGGGTAGTTTGGGCTGCGGCGTTGCGTGATTGATGCCGCTTCCCGGTGACAGCGCCGCCAAAATGAGCCCGAGACTGTGAATTCACGCTTTTCAGGCTGCAGCTTTGGACGGTGTTCAGCTGTTCTCGGTGTGTGCATGTATACGTCCCATGCATGCTTTAGCCTGTATGTAATTCTCTTAATACACACGTGCATCCATGCATGCATTTGTGTGTGTGCGTGTGTGTTTATGGGTGGATTCTTATGCGAGTGTACATGTGCGATTTGGCAAACACATGCAGAACAGCGGGCGTCATGTCTCGTTCCCGGTGCACGGCGAAATTCATTTCAGAAGTAGGCTACAGCGTTCTTTACAGCACCTCCATCTTTGCCATAGGGGAGTAATGCTGCTGATTTAGCTCCTTTCACATTAGACCATACATGACCAAGCAGACCTCATTTATTTTCCCTCCATCCCTCCCTCACTCCCCCCCCTCTCTCCCGCTGCCCCAGTTTCCTCCTCCCCTCCTCGGGTGGACGTGGGGGAAGACTTTACAACTTTACATTTAACGCAGCACTGAGTTAAGACGTGATCCAAACGTTTGGCAGTCTTTCTCCCGGCTGCTGGTGTCGGCGCGGCACATCCCTAACTGCCCCGACGACTTCGGCCGCAGAGCTGCTACAGTCACGCGTTTCCAAGCGCTTAGCGAGGATGGCGGCAGTTAAACTTGTTTTATTGGCTGTGTCGTCGTCAGGCGGCCAGCAGTAAATTCGCCCAAGAATTGGACTTGAGTTGTCGGCGCGCTCTCCCCCTCTCGCCGCTCCCTCCGTCTCGCTATCTTTGAGTGCTCTGCGAGGCAGCTAATTAGGCCCGAGTAACAGACTGCACGCTGACCTCCTCTTCCTCCCCTCTTTTCCTCCTTCCATCCCTCTGTCTTACTCACTTCACTTTAGTTTTCATGTCTCGCCACACTGGCTCGCCATATGCGGGACATTATGCCGTCTCTGTGGCATCTGTCTCTTTCTGTCTGTGTGTGGAAACATTCTCACGAACACAATTAATGAAGAAAATGCAGCGGGAGACTCTGCGCTTAGACGAGTCGGTCGTGACGTGCGAGGATTTTAAGGTTGCGAGGTGAGCTGGGGTCCGTTGGTTCGTCAGTCCTTCGCTTTGCTTCAAACCAAAACATCTCCACAACAACAAGTGGATGAATCTTAATGACTCGATGATGCTCGGGCTTGTTGTGCTTGGTGTGAATGATTTATGAGGCGCCGTCAACATTTGTTCTTTCACAGCAAACCAAGCAGAAACCGTCCCGGATGTGAATCGGCCATTGAAATGAGCAGCAGCTTCAGCTTTATCTGGGACCGCTTAGCTTTAAAGACCCTGAAGACGTGTAGGTTTGTTCCTTTTCAGCAGCTTCTGTTTCACCAGCACCACCAACGGGATGCATTTTAACCATTTACTGAGCAGATCAAGAGCCGATTCTTCAGGTGTTGCTGAGTTTTGGGGAAGCTTTGGATGGGAGCTGCTGCAGCGCCCTGGCATGACAGGCCCCCACAGGGCCCTACGGACAGTAAGAACAAGAGATGGTAGGGAGGCTCGTTGGATGCACGCAGCTACAAGGAGTACGGCTTCTAGCTTTCGTCTGTGGGGGCAACCGACTGCTGCTGTGTCACACGTCTGCACTCAGGTCTCGTCGCGGCAACAACAACCTCACTGATGTTCCTCTGTAAGATGATATCGGATCTGAAACTGTCGACTTTTGAGGCGCGGCGGCCGAGGCTGAACCACGAAACACTCATTTCCACCGACGCAAAGCCGCCGTCTCTCGCTCCGGAGTGTGGCTCCCTTTGTTGCACGGCGAATTTGACCTTGAATTCCAAGTGACATTGTCTTCATAATTAAAATCCTGTTTAATACAAGGATCTAATAACCGTCACGCTATTAAAACATGTGTTCTGCGGGCCACGTCTTACCACAGGGCTGGAGCAGCATGTGAGAAAGGAATGTCTTTTCATGTTGAAAGGGAACGAAACTAAAAACAGTCCGTCTCTTTTTAGTCCCGACTCTGACAATGTAAGATTAATAGCTCACGTCTTCATAAAGCTCTGCAGTCTAACGGCCCTTTTGATGTAATCGTTCCATATGTACATACATATCCAGTCCTCGGGGGGGACTGAAGGGTTTTAATTGCCGGGTTAATAAAAACATTGTGAGTGGCACTCTCAGAATAAGTAAACAGTCGAGCATAAAACAATGAAATGCATTTTAACGTTTGACAGCGTCAAACTGTTTGTACTGGGGTTTAATTAAGAGGCAAAGATGAGAGGGAGTCTCTCTGTTAATGCGTTTGCTATTTGGAAACCCTGCAGCTCTGCAGCAGACCTGACATCCTCAGCATCAGCACAACTAAAGAAGTCCTCAAATGTAACGCAGCACGGATTTGATCCGGGGCAGAGTTGGAGGGAGGACACGTAACTTGCACACATGAAACCCAACAGATAAAATGTGCCACTGACCCGAAAAACCATTTGTTTGACAGTCTCCCATCGATCTGAAGGCTCGTTGCTCCAAATACACTCCCATATCACAAACTGTGCTAATTTTCAACGCTAAAGCTAACCGAGTAGCTTTGGTGCTTAAACCAGAGTTTAACAACTCTAGCCATGTTTTAATTATAGTTACCATGACAACAAGAGTCCACCTGATGCATGTCCAAGTACAATAAGGCATTTAGCAGCCGTGCAGGTGTGTCTGGCTGCTAGCGTGTCATTGTTCAGGGAGCCAGTGAGGTTTTAAGGTGTGGATGCAGGCTTTTACATCTTGTTTCACATCCTTTGATTCCCATTTAAGGCGTTTTCAGCCTGGACACAAAGCCAAAGTTTTGAAATATTAGTGCTAAACAGCAAGAGCCATTGGAGTGTGTGCAGCCACAGCACAGCGCAACACACACTGTCACAGCACACACCCAACATGTCGTGCAGGCAGAGGAAATGGCCAAGCGGCAGAAATGTCAGGTTTCCCACAGCACTCCGGTTTGTAGCACTGTCGACAGTCAGCTTTGCAGTACGCTGGACCAGAGCACATTAGTTCTGAGACAGTTTATCAATACAGAACCGACTGGATTGTGCTATTTTTCAGAAAAGCTGCGTGTTCGAGTGCAAAACAAAACGGTGCAACTCTTAATTTCTTAGTAAAGAAAAGTCAGTCGAAGATATGAGCGGGTGTGTGTGGTCACTCCGGCCACACGAGGTGAAACGCTCCGACGCAAAGCTGAAATATTCCAGGAAGAGATGTTTGTCTTATCCTTGACATGAATGATTTAATGCACAAGCCTGGAAAATGAGGGAGAAGGGGGAATATCATGGAAAATGTGGAGGCGGAGCTCCTGCTGCCCCTTTCGCTCCACTCTGCGTGCGTCTTGGAACCGAACGGACCAACATGTGACATTAAGGACCCGTCTAATGTGCTGCATCCCGGTGCTGAAATGTGGGTGTCACGTGGCAGCTGGTGCTGTATATACAGATTGTCTGACCACACAGCGTACATGAAAAATGATGAACAGATGGACGCAGACTTAAAGTGGCGAACTGTGGCTCTTCCTCAGGAAGGAAGTGCGACAACGCAAGGCAGGTGCGCTTCAGCACATGTGGACGGAGCCATGTGGGTGCCAATGAAAGCACGTTGAGGTAACCCCCTTGTTCATACACCTCATCCTCACACACACACACACACAGTTTGACTTCTTCCAGCCTGATTAATTTATTTATATGAAGAGCTAAACACAGGTGAACACGCTGAACATGAGCTGTGCATGTAAGCCATTTCAGGAGGATCACTGAGAGGGGTTTGACTGTAATGGTGGTCTTACCCCCCCCCCCCAGCAAATAAATACTTTCCTGGTTAAACGGTTCAGTCTGTGTGACCTTGAGGCTGGTCTTGAGTGTGTTTCCAGCACGTGTGACTTACTGGTACAGTGTGATATGAAACTGTGTCAAGGGCTGCACTGACTGCACATTTGAAATGAGCATAAAAGGTATAAAACGTTGACTGAACTCGTCTCAGCAGCAGACGCACATAAGATACCAATGCTCAGCCAACAGAAGACGTTGGGGATCTTCTGGGATGAATTCCTCCAACAATGTGTTTTATACACGGCTACATGGTCGACTAACCAATGCACAGGGCACCACGTTACAATACCAACGGCCATTATCCATCGGGTTCCACTGTGACCAGCACAGAGGGTTCTGTTTCCACTGCTGGAGACGTAGAAACAGTGCGAGCAGAGTGACTTAACATCTGCTGCACAAACGACGTGTTCCTGCTCGTGAGATGGTCGAACTTCCCACACCTTTTTGAAGTTGCATTAGCGGGGATGGTGTCTGATGTTTGCTGTGAATGCAAACGTGCTTAAAAATCTGGAATTAACTATTTTAAATTAAGAAATGTAACTGACTCCGTGATCACTTCATTTTATTATTCAAGCCCCTGTCTCGAGTACATCTACCCAAACTTTCAAGAACTATTTGTATAGACTGACGTGTGACCGACAAGATCCAGAGCCTGGAAAGCACCAGTGGAAAAAACAGGACTTTATATGAAGAAATAATAATGAGGAACCAAAACAAAGGAGGAATTCCCCAGAAAAACAATGGCGGCCTGTGATTGGTCGTATGCAACCCCCCCCCCCCACAGGATCTCTGTTGAAAGGAGGGGAGTTACAGTTTGCCCCGAGAGGTCGCCAGATCTGCCATTTGGCGCGTTTTTGGAAAAAAGCCCTTACTTCTCCCGAACGGATCCAACTTTCACAGCTACTTCATGCTGTGATTGGCCAATTTTTGGCGGAGGCGAGAAAGGGTTTGAACTCTTTTTCCACTCTCGACAGCTATTTCTGTCCATTTCCATGTGAGTGCAGCGCCGTGAATGCCTTGCACCCACACTACGCTGAAGATGAATGTGTCTTTTACTTACAGAACCTTGAGCAAATCGCTCCTCCAACTCTATTTACAATGCGCCTTGTACCTATTTCTCATTGTCTCCGTCCCCTACAGGCAGTTTTTGTGTGAGAACACATCATCCCTTCCAGCTTCAGTCGTGGGTCCGTCTTTTACAAGCAGCGCCAGCGCTGATGATTGCCGGCTCACAAATCTAGACGAGGTCGTGGACAGTTCAGTAGAGTGTGTTGAAGTGTTGAGGTGTTGGATTAAGGGTAGATAATACGCCGTTCACCCTGCCACTCATCCCCGCGGCTCTGGCAGACGCTGTAAACAACTTACACTTGGTTCTGCTGCATCCTGGGAAGAGCTAAGTGGATGATTCAAGCACCACCTTCACTCCTCGATCTAATGAAAAACATATACGTGTCAGTTAAGAGCTCGCAGACGCATATTTATTCAAAAACGCTCAGAAACACCCACGAATGGACACTTTTGTTTATGCATAAACTAAATTATGCATGATCAACATACAGAGGCTTCGTTCTTACCACAGGTCTTCACATCTATTCTAGGATAAAAAGCAATACCTGTGGCCTGACAGCACTGTCAGAAACACATGTCTGCACTTAGTAACAGCAGCAGCAGAGGATGTCACATCCATTTCTGTCTTCCACTCATTTTTTGGGCACGGCGCGCACCTTTTCTTCTGACTCTTGACTGAATTGGGGTGTCTAACCGTATAACAGGAAGGCTGCCGTGTTGCGTCGGGTTGTTGTCGTGTCCTTTGATGTGAATGCTAGTTCAGCTAAGCTGCTGCAGCGGCAGAACTGAGACAACACAGCTCAGGTTGGTGATGTCAGGGAAATAAAACTCAATACAACCTGAATTTGGACCGTATATCCGTGTAAACCAGGTTGAAACTTGTTATTAGTACCTACATGATACCACATTTGCAATATGCTGCAGTAGCCCACCAAACAAAGCGTGTTGATCGCTCTCCAAGAAAGATCTTCACTCATTGTGCTTTGCTGCTGCTGCCTCCACACTGAATTCAGTGGACAAACACAGTGTTGTTAATGAAGCGTGGCATTTAGGCAGTTCGCTACAGGTCTCCTTACTCTAATGAGCTTAATGTTAACATAGAAACACACTTTGTTTCTGTCTAACATGACTATAGATGGCGGTTGGCTCATCCAGTCACTGTGGTTCTGAGTTAGCAACATGCCATATAATTTGGTGCAACGTCCACGCCTCAGCTGGATACATGCAAAAATGATGACGTACCATCAGCTGCAGGTGTGCTTTGCATGCTAACACGCTAACATTAGCCCTAATCCTTAAACTTACGCACCACTGTTTGCTTGTTTCGGCTTTCTCTTGGTCAGCAGCACATGCTGATGTGACAGCTCTGCTGCAAACAGGTGGCTGGAGAGCTAATCACCTTTCTAATCAATGCTTTTGAAAGCCTGGGGGTTAGCCTGCTGAGCTGGAGACAGTCGGGTGTCGCAGCAGGTGTCACAGCATTACAAGTTTATTTGTGTAGCACCTTTCAAACCGAGCAGCGACTCAGAGAGCTTTAGATAAGGTGAAGAAATGCTTTAGAGCAACATTTGCAACAGAACAAAGTAAAAGGATCAACTCGTCAAGCTGACAGCCTGCACAGGCGCGCACAGAAGCGCACTCGGGAGGCTGCAGGATGTGGTTTTTGTATTTTATTATGGCTTTTTTTTCAGCACGCCGGGTCCAAACCCCATGTTTTAGGGTCACAAGAGACACCGGACCTGGCACGGACTGCCAGTCTCCCATTATAACAGCAGTAGTAGTCTGCAGGGCCACAGAGACCAAGCATCCAACAAGCCATTATATTGATGCTGCGCTTGACAGAAGCACAGAGAGCAGCCATCAGACCTCGTCTGGAGCTAAATGACAGATAACCCCCCTTTCCTGTCTGAGTCTCTCTTTCACTCTGTCCTCTCTCTTTCCCCCTGCCTTTCTTGATCTTTTTGTCTCTCTTCTCCCTTTCAACAAGCCCTCTCTTCTCCGTCCTTTCTCCCTCGTGGTCTCTCATCTCTCTCCCCTTCTGCCGCGCTGTCTGTCTTTCTGTCTTTCACTCTGCTTTTATCTCTTCTCGCTTTCATATTCCCCCATCTCCCTGAATCTGTCTGTCTTTCCGTCCGTCACATCCCGTCATCTCGTCGGGCCCGACAGCTCGGCTGATGCGGAGAATGGACGACGGCTTACTCTCCTGTCTGCAACGCAGCCAGGGTGGGGCTGGCTGAAGCCGGGCCCTGAGCGGGGCATTAGTGTCACGGTGACAATGTGGAGCGGGCGCTTAACGGTACAATTTGGAAAGCTGACAGGATTCACAGCTTTAGTTCAGCAGGGGCAGAGCACGGAGAGGACACGGAGAACCTTGAATCGAGGGCACGGCGGGCGGGGGGATGACGACATCCTGCGAGCTCCATCCAAAAAACTCTCAGCCTTACCGACACAGACGGCACAACACAAGCTGGTCTTTATTCGAGTCAGTGGGAGCAGACGTATTGTGATTCTGTCGTTCTCGGTATTTTTAATGACGACTTTCCTGATGTGTAGGTATCGCAACTGCAGTAATCCAATAAAACGAGCTCAGCGTGCTGCGTAAACCTGTGGGAGCTTTTCAGCCCCACCATAAATCTTCCCTGTAACCACCTCTGGAACCACGTCGACGGTCCTCCGGAGACCCGGCTGTGCAGGAATTACAGCACCACGCTGCACAACAAAAGCTCAGACAGGAGACGCACAGCGTACCTGACGGGGGTTGTTGTCCTCCTGTTGGTCATAAGGCAGCGAGTGAAAAGCCTGATGAAGTGCGTTGTTAAAATGTTTTGTTACGAGACGTTGACTCTGGCTTCTTCTGCATGCAGGACTCGTCATGAGACACGATGCACACACCTGAACCTGAGATACTAAGCCAGGAGCCCCCTGGGTGTCTGAGGCCCTGCAGCAGTTGCCCACCTTCTCTGGTTGGTAATCCCGTCTTGCTTGCAGCCCTCCGTTCAAACAAACTCTACTTCTTAGGGTTCCTAAGTAGTTCCAGGGCACATTTGTCAACTGGGACGTGGGTTTTACATCACATCGCCTGTACCTGTGATAGATTTCACTGCGTTTGAGACTTTTGCGCCACAGTTTTGCACCTAAACAAGCACTGAACAACCACAGACGGATCACTTTTCACAAGGGTCACGACTCCAAAAGGTCGAGAACCACTGTTCTAGATGCTCAAACTGGGCCCCGCAGGTCAAAGTCGGCCCACCAGATGCTTGTAGGAAAAGAAAACAATTAAACATACTTTAAAAAATCTATCGTAATATTTAAACTGAACCCTAATTTAACTTACAGTAACAATGCTAGAAGCTATTGCAGCTCTTTCTGTTTCACCTGCAGCCAGCCAGTGAGTTTCTGTTTTGGCTCGCCAGGGGGAAAGACTTTGTTCTAGAGACTGGCTCAGTTCGGCTTTTTCAGATACTTAACTATCCAGCTGGTGAGTTAATGGACAAAAACATGCAGAGGGAGTGAAACTCAGCTAATCTGAGCTTTGTTGGGGTGGTTAAAATGAGGGTCTTTATTAAAATATAATTTTAGAGAATTAAAAACAAATAATAACAAGGACTCATTGTCCTCAGCATTAGTCTGAACCTGAACAACATGTGTAAGATGAGTTTGGCACAAGCTGCTGATGTGTAAATGAGTCTGTAAACCAGGGCTGCCAAAACAGTTGGATTGGGCCTGACAGACATTTCTAGAGATTAATAAAATAACAATAATTACACAAATTATAATATAAATGGGTGTTTTGCTGGTGTTAAAGTGCTAATTATGCATATAAAATCCCAACTAACTGTGCAGCATAGAGACTCCAGTCAGTAAAGCTAACTTTGCTAACATTTTGTATCTCTCCTATCGTTTTGCATTGTTTTGCATTCAAACTAATTCAGCTTCCACATCTTTTTTGCTACTTTTCCATCTCCACACGTGGAAGATCCAGACTGTGACTTCTCGCCGACTGTGACTGTTCCCCCGGCAGAGCCGCCGCTCACCTGTTGAGATCCCACCTTGATTATTCTTTAAGCTTTCTCCCTTTTCTTTCCCCGACAAAGAAGTCGGGAAAAGAGTTTTTCCTTATCCGACTCCAGGCTAAACGGATACGGTGTTGCGCTGAATGCTGCAGAGATTGTAAATCCCTCCGAGGCAAAGTGATTTTGGGGTCTATACAAATATACTTGACTCAAATCGGCTTCCGGAGGGGACTCTTGGCTGGCAGCGGCATGGAGACATCGGCTGAACAGCAGGTAGCAACATCACAGCTGAAATGATGAGATATCTGATGCCACACACACACACACACACACACACACACACGCGGACGCCTGCACAAAAAGCATTTTCATCTGGAGCCTCAGACAGTTTCACTTCGCTCCAGAGCTGAGTGGAGAATAATTCGGTGACCTTTTGAGCAGCAAAACCAGAAGAGAGGACATAAAAACACCATCCGTCCTGCAGCGACTACACTCCCTCTCCCTCAAAATCCCCTCCTGTTTTACTGAAGCTGCAGCCAAGATAGGAATCAACGCCGTATGCAAGGGATGTTCTATATGATCACTGACAGTGCAAATAGGCAGAAAAGCCATTTCAGCCAGGAAATGAGAAGGCAGCGACTTGTGGAGGTCCTCCAAAATGATACTTATCTGCCAATCAGGGAGGAAATCTGAGATAAGGCAGGAGCGGCGCGCAGGTGAAGAGACACAAGGAAGTGAGGCGCTCGCCAAGAGCGAGCCCGGGGGGGGGGGGAGGAGGTGAAGGAGAGAGCGATGGGGGGAGATACAGGGGGAGAACAAGCGAGTACACGGTGTTCAGATTGCAGGCGAGTGAGGGAGGAGGATGTGGAGTAGGTAATAGATTGCTGCTGAAAAAGCACACGTGGGTCATGAAAGAGAAAGAGGGTGTGCAGCAGAGAAAGCAAGTGTGACTCAGGCAAATAATAAGTGGGTGAGCTGAGAGAGAGAGAGGGAGGGAGGGGGGAGAAAAAAGAAAATGTAATGGAAAGAGAACATCAGAGTTTTTTTTTTTTTTTGCAGTTGGAGGAAGATACCAATTTCGGCTCAAAGTGAACATTAGATGGAAATGTCACCTCCATACAGGTAATTTACTCTCCCCTGCTTAAAATACGCTCTTCAGAAATGGCAAAGGCCAGGAGAGAGGAGGCTGGCGGCCATATGCAAAGTGGAATGACTGAGTGGGAAGAGCGAGCTGAGCGTCCTTCGACATAAAACAGAATCAAATGTGCTGCAGCCAAAATATTATGGAACCACATATTCAACAGGAACACATGAGGCTGTACACAGCAGTGTGACTGATTATCTAATTACAGTAAAACAGATCACTTATTTTGATATTTATTTTTAAATTGTTTTTATTTATGCATTAATTGCATCTTAATTCATAATTAAACTATTTGTTTCATAATGTGACATAAAGATCATTTTGGCTGCCATAGCAACAGCATATGTTACTGTCCTGTTTATGCAAGCTCAAGCTAGCTGCTGCACAAAGTAGCATGTGTAGCCTTGTTATTCTGGATGACACGCACAGTTTTGATGTGCATGATGTACATTTACAGCTGCGGCCTCTCGTTGTCTGATTCAGGGCTATTTGTAGCATTTGATGAGCTAATGTCAAGGCCCAGGGCACCCGTGATTGGCTGATTATTCAGGCGGCTGCCACCGATGCATCGCTGCTGTCATAAAAAATGTCCATAATTAAATTATTTACGTATCGTATTATTTTACCACCATTTTTATTATTGGAGGGTTTAAATTCACCCCTCCACAGTGTGATTAGAAATGTAATTAGATATTTATATTTATATATATTTATTACATGCGACTCAACAGCTGTGATGCAAAATGGTGATGATAAATGTCCAAAATCTCAATTTACAGCTTCATATGAACCTACTGAGTGCTCCTTATAAAGGAATAAAGTTTAATTGTGCAAGATTGTGTATGAAAAGAGAGCAGAATTCAGAAAACGTGCATTTCAAACATATGTTTTCTTTAATGAAACAAAAACATTAAAGTTTCTGCAGTGTTGAAGTGTTTAAATCAATCACTTATTAACAATTTATTGGTTAAGTTGATATTTTTCCTCTTTTTATTTATTTAATATCTGAAACTTTGCGGCCATCTTTAAAGCACAGTGGGTGATTACACAAAAGGACGATTTTGAGCTGACAAGCAAACAGCAAACATTCATCACAGGCTGTTTTTTTCCACATCGGCGTCTATCTGAGCGCTCGGTGGGAAAACAAAAGCGTACAAATGCGTCTCGGCTCTTCTGGATGTACCCGGCCTTTATTTCCCCGCAGGAAACACTCTCCTCTGGCAAGCTGGGTGGCTCAGATAAGCAAGTGTGCTGTCAACTCAGCACCTTGGCTCCTGCGGTGGAAAACAGTCCAATCAATACATCATTAATCATCGGTTTAATGTGGCCAAGCCCGATGTGGACGAGCATTAAAATGGAGGGATTAGTGGGAGGAGGAATGAGCTTGACGGCTCGCATGTGAAGCCGGAGAGCTTCGTAAAAGAATCCAGATAAATGATGAGAGAGTGCGCTGAACCCGACCTGATGGATGGAGGCTGCAGCTCTCAGTGTGTGTGTGTGCGTGTGTGCGTGCGTGTGTGTGAAGGTGGATGCTTTGCAAAACACCACCATGCATATTTCATACGTGCCCGTTCTGGTCTTCATCTCTTGATTTCCTGATGTTAAATGATATCTTCATCATGTGAGTGCCTCCAGTCGTTACCACTCATCCACGGCCGGAGTCCCGTAAAACCGGGATTCATGGCTCTGACTCATCTGCGGGGACAGCAGATTTATAACCCCGACTGACATAAACGTTGACCGAGAGACAAAAATCGCATCACAACAGCCACGACAACCCACCTGCGCCGATACGATGCCTTCAGGATCAGTCGGTGAAACTTAGCGCGAAGTGGATCGACAGCTTGAATCTCAGCTCAAAAGGAGTAACACAACACTGGCTGAGCGTTAACTTGCACACGGAACAAACTGAGTCTCCTCTTCGCTACATTACTGCGCTAAATAATGAATGGCGAGCACTCAGAAGCTTCCTGTCTGTCTGTGTCTGTCTGCCGTTTGTGCTTCACTGTGGGACAGTGCGAGTGACAAGACCGGGCCCGGCGCTGGTGCTCAGACAGCCGCACTCGAGCCGTTTTCCCTCCGCCATAAATTTTTCACCGATTTGTCAGAGCCCCCGGAACATGTCACATGACCTGACCTCCTGCAGGCTTCATGTGGGGCCGCTGTGAGGAGAGGGAAGGGTTCAGCGACCGCCACCGCCGGCGAGCAGTTAGGAGAGAGGGGGGAGGCCGAAATTGGCGCCCTGAGGTGCAGTGTGCTTATGCATGTATGAGACTCTTACTCTTCCTCTTACTGTTTGATATCTTGATCACTGTGTATCACTGTAGGTGTTACACATGCACAGAATCTGACTTCTGAGTACACAGAAGTTGATGTGACAGCTAAAAAACAAGGGCAAAGCCAAGCTAATAACGGTAAAGACAGCACCGCATGTTGCTGCTCTTTATACTTCGCTGGTGCCGTCATAATTAGTGCGGCCACTAGAGGTCGTCGCCTAACAACAAACCTGAAAACGGGCCGAAATTTGCTGCGTGCAGGATCGACCTGTACGGCCGGGTCGAGCAGGACGAGCAGGACGGAAAAATGTCTTCATACAGGAGCAGTGTGGTGCAAAGTGCAAAGAGATGTAATGTTTAAATGGGTTTTCAGCATGCAGCCTGCAGGGTTCATACAACAGTGACAGTTTAACAATAATAATAATGATAATAATAATAATAATAATAATGTGGGACTGCGGGAAGGTTTAATCACCAGTGGAGGGAAAGAGCATCATCCACAATTCAGAAATCCAAAATATTGAAATTAGCATAATAAATGACTTGTTCCTTCCACCTTTTCACAGATTTAATGCATTCATGAATCACGTTAATGCACGTTGCATTACGGTGATCGTTACTCTGCATTTTTCATGTTCAAACAAAGGAAACACGGACAGGTTGAGTAACGGAGTGAATGCGGTGCTTCGTCTGCGCCGCCTCTTCGCCGTCCCTCAACTGGAGCGAGAGACAATGCGATATTTACCGGAGGCGAACTAGCCCACTGAGGCTTGTGATTCACGCAGCGAGTGTGTGCAGATTTTTTTTTTTTTTTTTTGAATCGTGATCTCATTGTGCACAGTTTGAACTCTGCATGAACCCGACTTGAGCGAAGTATTAATACGGGATAATGACTCCTGCCTACACATGCGCAAGAATGCAAATGGCAGCAAAATGGCGTGTAAAGTGAATCCAGAAGCTTATTATTGTTGGTATTATTATCGTTGTTATGAGTGTTGACAAAATATGTTGAGCTAAATCTGACAGCGCTAAGTTGAGATTGACCCAAAAACCTCTCGGTGACCGGTCTTGGCTGCCATTTGCCGGCGCTTCCTTCCCTTTCGGCGAACTTTATGTCGTGCTAGGGCTGTTGAGCGGGCAGACGTCCCGCCAGCTGATGTTCACACCTCCCTCCTCGGCCTTTGGACGCGAGGGTCGAGCATGTCATCTTTGTCATTAGCGAGGACTCGTGTTTTCCCCGAACCCCAGCACGATACGAAAGCTGATTAACCCGCTAGCCAACAACTGTTAGGCAGCGGAAAGGAGCGGGACATGGAGGCATCTCGATGTGGCCTTTTCTATTGAGGGTGAGACAGATTAGTCCCAAAACAATCAAACGCCCCCCCTCTGAGAAAAGTTTACCCCTTGATCTTTGCCGGGGGGAAATGCGGCGTGCACTTTAAATGACCCGACTCCCCCAGCACGATCACACCTTCGGGATTGTCCCGTGCTCCTGAGAATGTGGGAGCTGATGAGAGAGAGGGGGGGGTGGAGGGAGGGCGAACAATTACCCGTCATCTGCATCCGCTCGAGGATTTCACTGCGCGTCACCTCAAATCCAGGTCAGCTCTTTCGCGACATGTCTGATAACTCGCTTTGTTTTCCATCAAGTTAGGAGACGTTAATGCTCAGACCCAAAATCAAAGCGTGCGTCTGTTAAAGTACACGATCATCTCTGAGGATGGGGTTGGTTGGAAGGATCTGAGTCCGTACCCTCCACGGTGAACATGATGTCTATTCTAGGCTGCAAGATGCACTTAAGTTCAGTTCCACCTCTCAGCAGCGTCCATTTGCATGATGCGTTTGAGGTCTGGGAGCTTCTCAGACCTCTGGGTGCCCGTATCATCCTTCAGCGTAAGGGCCTGTGGACCTCTGCAAATGCCTTTTAATTCATATTAATTGTCGTATGCATTGAACTTGAAAGCGGTGTCGGCAGCACGGCTCTGGGGATGGCAGAGCGCGTTGGCGCATTAAATATGAACATCTGTGCGTTTATGGTCCCCAGAGGATAAAGCGCGCTGACATCAATGATCAGGAGCATCAAAAGGAGATTTGGGCTCTTTTCCCTGCAGCCAGCACCGACTGACATCACATTTTCATACAGGAATCAATGAGTTTGTTGATTCTCTGACATTTAGCACCAGCAGCAGGTTGACATCCATGTGCACCGACACACCGTTTGATTCGGTGATCCCCTAAAACATCATCAGATCCAAACTGAACTTGTGCAGCTGGTTGATCTAGCACAGCAGCTAGCTTGTCTTGTTATCGACTCGCTGCGTCTTTCCTTTAATTTTAAGTGGAGTGCAGTTTTGAGCCGTATCGTGTAACCCGGACTGGAGAACACTGTTTGTGTAATCGCCTGCCAAGTACACGCTGACAGTACATTTAGAACAAATTCCCAACTGGACCCAAATTATTTCCAATACACTTTATGTTTTGCAAAGGCCATGAATGAAAGCTACTCAAGCCATTAGCAGCTAATTGACTAATGCATTTCTCTAGTTCCTGTGTTTATGACTTCCACATTACAGTATAAGCCCCCAGTGGAGCCGCTGCTGCAGCCAAGTGCACGGGTGATCAACTTTCACAGGCCCCCCTGTTTGTGCACGCTCTGGCAACGAACCTGATCTCGACCATCTTTCCAGTGTTTTGGCATTGTCCTTTGGCGTAAAGGGACTGTTATCAACAACTAATTAACGCCTAATGAATGGGCTTTTTAAACGCAGAGCGGGATAACAAATGTGCAGCGCTGCGCTAATAAATCAAGCGAGCGACTGTAACCGTGCAGCGCTCTCACGCACCCTCTGACTTTATGAATGAGCTGTCAGCGGCGCTCTGTCCAGCGATGGCAGCTTAGGTTCAGAGCTCTGACCTCTGGCGTGACGTTTCCGTGTGAGTCTGAGGCGGCAGCTGAAAGAAAGCATTTGACCCTTTGACTCCTTCCTTAGCGGGGAGGCTTTAATTAAGACGGACGTTTGCGGTGGTTCGAGACGTGGAACCGGGGAAATGGGAAGCAATCGCCGACCCAAAGTCGCCATGACTGAAAAACACAGTCACATGCAGAGTTTATTTACTGCCCCCTGCCCCCCTTTTGCCTCCAATTAATCAGCTAATGTTGCGCCAGTTAATACAACTGCTTCAATTACAGCACTTGTCAAACATCGCTCTGCCATTTTTCCTCCCTTTCATATACAATCCAAATGAAAAATGAAAATTTGTTGCCATCTGGTGCGACTTAAAGACCCGTCCTACCGCCACCAGCTTCAGTTAGAGAGGGAGGGAGGGAGCGACAGAGACAGACAAAAGGGGGAAATGGGGGAATCTGCGATGGAAAGCCAACGGGAGCCTTGAATCATATAATCTCTCATCAAGTCCCATTGCGCGGAGTGAGGCTGTTCACCGAGATGCTAGTCTCTCAGCGGGCCTCATCAGCGAGCTTGTACCACGCTAATACATGTGAGGCGCTCTGTCAGCCCCCCTCTGCCACCAGCCAACCAACCCATTATTATAAACCCCACACACTGGCGCACCACTGTTACACTGAATGGACGGCAGATTGAAGGAGGGAAGTACTGTGTATATGTGTGTGTGTGTGTGTGTGTGAAACTTCGTGTGACCGGCGCTGTGGGTGGATGCCGTGAAGCGAGCCCGTGCTCGTGTGCGCCTCGGCTCTGATCCTCGCAAACCAGCACCTGCAGCACGTAAGTGAACCGCCTCCTCTTTGCTCACCTGCCTCCGCGCAAGACGAGACCGCCGCCACGCTCGGCCCGGCAGCATCTGGCCGCGCCGCTGTCGAGGGGACGATGCAAAATGGTGGCGTTTATTTTGTTTTTGTTTGTTTGTTTGTTTGCTTGCAGATTAGCATACGCGACACGTGCTAATGTGAAGGTTAACTCGGAGCACAATAAGTAAAATTTAAGATTTCAATGCGTGATTACCGCGGTGCAGCCGCTTTGCATGGAGGCAACTGAAACCCCAGATGCAGCAGATGTGGCAGAGCGTGAAAGGGAGCGCGAGTGGGTGGCAAATGGAGACAGCGTGAAAAATGAGCACGATGAGCAAACAGAATGTTTCCTCTCGGCTGAAACGAACCCGAAGTGCCTGACGTGTACGCCGCTGTTGTTCGTAAACAGGAAACTCAAAATTTAGAATGACTGGCGCCGACATAATCGAGCTGAACCCCGCTGTGAGGACGTTCTGGTGCTCTCACACCTGTGGGTTGGGAAGAGAACAGAAAGACGCTGTCGCTTGACGTTCTGGGGCTGAGACGACCACAAAGCCCTCCTCAAAAATCATCTTTAAGCTTAAGACGTGTTTCCAATAAGCGTCATAACCGAACACGCCCTTGTATCATCAATAAACAAGCTTATCGGAGGCTATGAGCACCTTACGAAGCTGCAGGAGGAACACGCGTTTCAGTTTTTTATTGTCTCCAAGTCTCTGCTTTTATCATCTCTTCACCGATATCTGGTCTCCCGCCTCTCGTCTAACTTTCAGTTTGTCCTCGCTCTGTTTTCAGTTTCCTCCTTTCTGTGTCGCGTGCACCGTTTGCAGCAGACTCATATCCAGTACCCACACAGCAGAATGGCATCCACAATAGATGACGTGCGTCTGCAGCTGCCATCAGTTGGCTCTCTCGCAATCTTCCTTCAGCTCAGTTACATTTATTATAAAGGGCAGCGAGCTGAAATCGGTTTGCTGCACGTTTAGCTTCGTTTGCATGTTGAGCAGCCAACTGCAGCAAAGCATGAAGCGTTCCTTCTGTTTCTCTGTTTGCAGCAGTTTGCAGAAGGTGCGCTATTTATCAAAACTAAGCTATGAAGTAAATTACAAACAGTTTAATATATTGCAAAATGCTTCAAAGTGTAATCGGCTTCCTGTTCAGCACCGCAGACAGGGACACGCTCAGTAACCTGGTTTCATCGTCTGCAGGCCCGGCTCTTCTTCTCTAAGCTCTGTGACAACCGTCTCCCGACACAGCATCACAATAACCTGACTCGATTCCAACAATCACACCGCGATTTAATCGAATCATCTCGTTGGCTGAAGCGCCAGAATGATCCGTTTCCACATCACAGCTACAGGGAGGTTCTCAGCGGCCCGATCTCACTCAGCGTGCTGCCGGGTTCGTCTCGTGAGCCGGAGAGAAAAGGACTGAATTCAGTCTGAACTGTTTTTCTGTTTCTTGGATCAGACGTGGTTGTAAGCTGTTTCTTGTTCTGCGTTTGCTTCCTGCTTTGATTTGGTGCAGCTAGTCTTTGGGATGTCTTCCTCTGTGGTATTTTGAATCTTTCCCTCGGAGGATATCCCATTTATTTAGCGTTCGCTCGCGCTTGAGTTTGAAATCTTCGCTGAACTCTATCTGCTCATGTGTTACCTCTGAAAACAAGGGGACGAGTTCACACCGGGGCTGTCCCACTTTTCTCCGTCACTCAAGACATTTAAGGTATTCAGCCGTACCAGATTTGCTAAATTTAACAGGGACCGAGGAAAAAGAGGCACAGCTCCGGTCTGTTTCGCCTCGAACGCTGGCTGTGACCTTCAGCACGAAGCCACCGAACTCTACAGCAGCAGAGGTTACACGCTGCAGCTCAGACGTGACCGAGGAACCGCCGATATACGAAAATGCTGCAGCCACGGAGCCGGTGGCCACTAAACCAGAAGCAAAAGGAGGAAAAAATGACTTAAATTCACAATAATTATTAAAATAATAAAAGCGTAATGGATTATAAATGATTGTAGATAATATTAAAACAAAGGTTTTAACTATAATCAAACAGTTTTAACAGTTTTTATCACAAAGCTGCACTGAAAGATCATCTCAAACTGTTTTTTTCCACAAATTATTTAAAATGTATTTATAACATAATTCAAAATAACACATAAACGGACAACAGGACGCTAACATGTAAGCTGTGTGTAAATGAAAACAGGCTTCTGCAGCTTTAACCCAAGTCTTTGCTCTCCTGTTTAATCCACAGGTGTATGGAAAATGTTGTAAAATTAAATTTTACGCTCACAAAAAGAAATAAATCAGAGCTTTTTCACGTGTTTTTCACACTGAGATTAAACAGAGATGCCACATTTTCAAATGTCACCACCGGGTTTTTTAGATTTTATTTGATTTACTTAATTAATTGAAAGCTAAATGCAGCTGATGAGACATAACCACGTGCTCTGAAATGAAAACCGGTTTATAAAAGAGGCTTTTTAACATTACTGAAAAATAAAAATGATCTGTTATTAATTTAGATTTGTCCACCTCATGTGTCTGAGCTAAGTGGCTAAGCTAAGCGTCCGAGCAGCCCTCTGGATGGACGGAGATACATTCCTGCAAACGCATCCGTCTTTCTGTAAAACACACGCGATCGTTGCTCCTCCCGTGATGTGGCGCTGCCGGTCATCAGCGCATCTGATTTTCCCGACACATCCGCGAGAAAACAGACTGAGGCAGCTGCAGTTTGCACCAAAATGACTCTGAAATTAGCGTCTCGTTAAAGCAGCGAGGGAAAAAAACGAGAGTCTCCTGAGATTTCAACACGCTGCGGTGCAGTTCATCTGATCCCAGATCAGTTCGGCCCCTGTATGATCTGCGTGGGTGGTGGAGCGGCGGGAGTCAGGGCCCGTGAGGGTGATGAAACTCCGGGTTTGAGGTAAACCACGTGTGCAGCCCTGACACTCCGGAGCCTTCGTCTCGCCGTGTGATTTGCATTTTAAAACATCAGGCTCATTTGGTTTTTGTTATTTCCACGACTCCTGCACATCAATCCCATGACTGTGTAGCGCATGCACATAATTCTGCGGCGCACGTTCAAGTGCCAGCTGTAATAAAGTTCTCCCATCCGGAGGGTCACTGGTGCTTGATGAGCGAAGAAATTACACTGTTCCTCATTTTGACGAATGGGCGGATTCCCGTCATCATTATGTTCTGCCGTATTAGTTATTTTCCTCAAGTGGGTAAAGGCTGATGCATGCGTTTTCTGCACCGTCCCTGTGTCAGTGCCTGCTCATTGTCCCGATATATTGTGTGGCTTAATAGTTTAAGATGACAGACAGGTTCCGCGGGATGAGTAAGGGGAAAATAAAATGTGGTAACAACCCTCTGATGTTTTATGTGTGACGGCCTCAGTGAGCTAATCTGACGGGGCGGATATCGTTTTATCGCCACACTTTAGCAGAGGCCCGACGCCTGATTTACTTTCATTACGTTTCAAATCAAACTCTCAGGGAGTGATTACCGCTGTTTGATCGGGCCGCTAATTAGATAAAGGAGCTGTGAATTTGTTTCTGCGTGCGCCCCTTTTGCGTTTCTTGCCGCCGTTTGTCAGGAACTGCGCTCGTGCACGAACCGCAGAACAAACACAGTCGGCATGAGAAATGTTTAAAAATAGACTGGGGTCCGGCGCTGCAGACCTCGGGACAAATCAAGGGCTCTGATCTAAATACGGTGTTGCAAATGTCACGAGTAAAAGATTAATATTGACTGAGGGAAATTAAGGCTCTTGGAGGGGGAAACTGTGTGTGTCAGGCAGCTGAGACTGAAAAGGCACCAAGAACTCATTCAATTTCCCATCTGCCTCTCTCCGTTCCTCAACTCAATGCGCTTCAGTTTCGGCTGCGGAGGGTGTTTTGACCCGCACGGCGCCGGAAGACAAAGCCAAAACAAAACCGTGTCAAAAAACATTCGCTGCAGATTGAGATCGGCCCGCGACAACCGACGCAGGGAGCGTTTAAAGGCGATACTGCCGCCTGATTGTGCGGATGATGACGGTAAACACGTATTCACACATAGTTTCAGCCGCCATGCTGTATCAGATCTGTGAGCCTCTACCCTCCCGCTCTTCCTATTTCACACATTAGCCAATTGCTAACTTGAGGTAATCAAATCTGCCTTTTAAATCCACGCCCTGGTCATCTGCCGTGCTGGAGGGACAGCATTAGTTCTCCATCGGTGGTGATCTCCAGGCTTAAGTTTCTATTGCATTACGGGGCTCGGCCGCGACGGGTCAATTAGATTTGTCTTTAACGCAGCTGCTCGGCGAAGACGGTTTCAAAAGGTCTTTGTGAGTGCTGGTCTGCTCGTCGTGCGTTGGATGCCTTCCAAGCACGTATGAGTTTTACCGCGTCCACGTGTTGTCGGGGAGATTCATGTCTGTTTGTGTACGTCTGCGTCGACGTGTCTTTGACTTTCCGTTTAGCATCGCACGCCTCCCTGCGCCTCCTGCTCCGTGTGGCGGCGAGGTCAAGGGTTGCTGGGGAAGATGGAGCCAACAGGAAGCGACATCTGTTGTCTGACGTCTGACAGGGATGGATTGCATGACTGATGCACATGGGGCGCATCCAGGGTTCCCAGGTCATGCGGCGCTCGCCTTGAGGTCGGCAGGGGTCAGAGCCCCTCCAGAACCCCCCCCCCCTTCAGCAGACTTCAGGAAGCCAATCAACTTCAAACACCGGCTGATCATCTGGGGGGTAATTGCAAATCAAATGGACCCCTCACTCCGGTTGGAGTGCACCCTCTTTCTTTTCACGCCGAACAAGAAGCCACTTCCCTCTCTGCTTCTTTTCTCTTTGCAATTTGTCTTTTCCCGTCTTTTGGGCTGCATTCATCTCGCACTCGCGATGAAGGATACTTTCCTTTTGTGCGCGGTGGAACCGAGACGCAGCAGTGCCTCAGGAATGGAGCAAACAGGACAACACCATACACAGATCCATCACATGTATGTGTGTCACTGTGCATGTATGGTACTCTGAGTGCCAGCTGACAAACACACAAGCCTGCGCAGAGCCAGCTGCCTCGAGAGTACAGTGGCAGTCTTTGTGGAAACACTCCCAGCCTGACTGCGTTTACCGTGCAGCAGCACAGCAGCGTTTTCCAAATGACTCCTTTTGCACATGAGCAGCAGGGCTGCATGCCTGCAAGAAGCAGGACCCACACGTCGCGGCCGCTGTATTATAAATGGCATCTCGGTGCATATAGTTTCAGTGTTTCACATTTTAAGTGGGGCCGTGTGTGTTTGTCAGTTGGTCTTCAGAATGACATGCAGCCACTTAAAGCCAGCTGCCTCCAGAGTGGTGTACTATATGGCGATCTGGGTGAGCTTGTTAAAGGACAGCCTCAAGGCTGGCTTTCTCAAATTACTCCAGTGTGGCGGGGGAAAGGAGAGCCCGCCGTTCTCCTGTGTCGCTTTACTTAATTGCAAAAGGCGACGACAGAACAGTCCCTCCTAAATCTCAGCACTTATTGGGCACAGTTTCATGGATGAGAAATACAAAAGAGCACTACCCTGCATTGTGTACATAATGTTCTGCACGTCAGGGGAGCGCTGATGTATCGGCCCGGAGCGGCTCCAGGTTCCTTCCTCGCAATGAGCCACGCAGGATGTCCTCACGCGCCTCTATCACCGCGTTTCTCGGGGGTATCGGTGTAAAAAATGAATATCCTATCGTTTCTCCGCTCCACTCCGCCCCCGACCCTCTTTCAATTACAACCTTTCAATTTAAAATACTAAAGATCCTTCTCCTCCGTATCTCCGGCCCGGGAAACGGGTGTGAATTTATGGAAAGGTCAAAATTAAATTAGAAAGGATGGGACCTGCAGAGAGCCGGCACCCAAATGACCGTCACTTCGTATAAGTTATAGAGATATGTGGCCTGCGCCGGGGTGGCTCTTGGATCACTTTCCATTAACAATGGGGTTATGGAGAGCATTACATGCATTTTCACAGGGCTTGAGTAACTGATACGCTATTTCCCTTATCCCTTAAATCCTCCAAGTGTCAGAGCATGTTGAAAAAAGTGCGTGTTGATAATAAAAAAGCAATAGATAGGGCCGCAGCCTTTTTGGAACAGCTGTCAAATAAAAAGGCTTGACGACAGACTGCTTCTCAGCACAAGTGCAGCTGTGGATCTGAATAGTGCCGGCGTGCAACGTGACACACACACACACACACACACACACACGCAGTCATTCCACACAGCTGATCCTGTTTGTTGCCGATGCATCCGTGGGCAAGTGTGTGTGATTTAACGCGCGGCTGATCTGCAGCGTGTCTATCCACACACACTGGCTGTTGCAGCGCGAGCCGTCCTTCCGTTGGGCGCGTTCATCGATTGCAGCGCCGAGCTAATTATTGAGCGCGCACATAGCTGCGTTCACGCTTCGCGTATTTATTCATGAGCTGCATCTCGCCTCGTCGTCAACACCGACGTTCATTTGCATCAGGTCGTCTGCTCACCTACATTTCTGTCCACTCTCTCTACGTCATTCAATCTTAACGTAACACCCACGTGTTACTGTCGCTGTCATTACTTCCTGTCTGGCCCTGAAGCAAACCTCTGGGGCGGATGTAACTGACACCAAGCCGCCCAGCCACAGCCTTGAACCCACTCGGTCACTGTGCAGTTAAAGCAGACCCAGGTTTAAACCTCCGTGCAGGAGGCGTCCTCTTGTTTTTCTGAAATCTTAATTCGATTTTAATTATTTCTTGCTTAAATAACCCAAACACACGTGGTCCGCAGCTTTAATGCAAATGTGTCTGCACGTAGACAACGTTACAACCCTCGACCCCAGAAATCATCTATCACTGACCGCTGAGGAATCACAGCTTGTGCAAGTGTTTTTGTTCGTTAGATCCATATTTGAATGTAGTGATAAATCGCATTTTAAGAACAGCAGTGGAACAAAGTGCCAGTACAAAAAGTCAACAACACATAAGACAAACTCACACACTGAATCAAAAGCTTGAGAATAAAAACAGATTTTAAGATTAAATGTAAAAAAAACATCCACATTAATGTTAAACACAAACTGACGAGGCTTAAATAAACAACTCAGTAGTTTTAGAAAGAAGATTTCAGCCTATTTATATTTACTCAGTTACTGCTTATGTCAGTCTGTATTATTCTAACTGAAGCAGGTGATTGTTTGTAAAGTAGCTGAATCCAAAAGTACGAAAACTAAACTACAACAAACGATGCTGTTAGCGCCCAAACTGCTGCTACGAGACCCAGTGACTATAACATCATCAGGTTCAGTCAAAAACAACCAACACTGACATAGTGGAGCTACAACATGTGTCTTAAAGCGGATAAAAAGTAAATTAATGACTGAAAAATGCTAAAAATACAGATTGAAAAGTGCAAAAAAACCAAATTAACCAAGTAAAAACGTTAATTTATATGTGATCCAATGTGGATTTAGTTGTTTTAATGCATTTTAATGCAGAAATGTTACGTACTGTACTTACACTAAACCTGCATTAGGAAGTCTAACACAGCCTGTGCAGAGCGGCGGGATGATTAAAGTGACCACTGACTATTTTAAGCTGCACATGGCATTTGAGGATTGTACTGAGAAACCATTTTTGTTATTATCCTGGAAATCCACTCGCCGTGTGTCTCTGCTCTGTGTGGGTAGACAGATGTCTGCAAGTGGCGATAGCATAACCTCTCCTCCCCTGTTCCTCCTGCGTCTCGCTGATGGAGACAACACTAGGGAGCACACTTACTCCAGAAATGAGAGGACGACAGAGAGGGGGAAAAAAAGAGAGAGAGCGAGAGAGTGAAGAGGGTGGGGGAGGCAGGGGGGAGGTGGGGTGAGAGAGGAGAAGGGGGTGGCTTATGGGCTGCAGGGTGAGAGAATGAAAGGGGAGAGAGAGAGAGAGAGAGAGAAAATGAGAGTGTGAGTGAGAGAACCGGTATCAGGCTTTAAGGCTCGATGGAGAGCGAAGGAAAGGGAGATCAGAGGCAGAGAGAAGTGTGTGTGTGTGTGTGTGTGTGTGTGTGTGCACAAGTGTGTGTGTGCACAAGTGTGTGTGTGTGTGTGTGTGTATATAAAAGGGGAACCGTGGTGTCAGGCTTGATTTCATTACCGGAGCTAATCAGGTCCATATACTTTAAGTGCTGCTTTAATTTGTCTAATCTCTGCAGGATGTGGCCGCTGCCTTCCGGCTGCACGGACGCTTTGCCTTGAAAAGTCGTTAAGGAGCGCGCGGACGCGGCGCCGACTCCGACACGAGGACAGCTGATGATACTGTCCCTGTCACGTTGACAGATGCACCATTTCATTAACACAGTCTTTATTATTTCACATCTACAGTTCGACTCTTATGACACAAACACGAGCGAGCGGCGACGCTCAAACACACGCCACGTTTGTTTTAGCGTGCACGCTGCATTTGGGTTGCAGCCTGTGCCTCCGGTGGTCCGGCCGAACTGAGCTGTCCTCCCAGATGCCGATCAAGCTGCAGTTTGGCTCCTTTCAAACATTTTAATGTGTGTGTGTATATTTCTGTGCCACTGCTGGCTCAGCAGAATCGACTGAGCACCTGTCTTGGGTAAAATGACATAAGCGTTGCCGACATGTGGCCTCGGTGTGAGGTTCACGTTGGGGGGGGGGGGTCTGAATTGAGATACTGACACATTTAAATGTCAGGTTTTGCTTCTAATGTGGAGCTGTTTTATCAAAGTGCCAGATGGGTTTTTCAAATTGAAGCCATATCGCGCGCAAAGTGTGTTTGACAAGTTCAGCAAAGCGGCCCCCGACTCCGCGTACGCTCGCACGCGCTGCAGAAACAATTAGCCGCCGAATGCCAAAGGGTTCGCCGAGCATGTTTGACATCCACGGAGCTGCGAGCGCGCACATCGCTGTCATTTTCATTTCAGAAAGAGCGATGTGCTGTTTCACTCTCTGACGCAGTGAAAATAAACAGGCCAGACAGGTGAGCGCTGCGGGTTTACAGAGGCGTCAGGGGGAAGGACTGTTGGCGTAAACTCAGAGAAGATTATCCCCAGGTAAGAGCCCTCGTAAAAAACAACTTAAACAAATTAACGGTCTATCAGTCGACGGGCGCGCCACGCCAGATGCATTTCAGCGGCGCTCTCTCGTCGTCCAGCTCGCGGACTCCACACACGGAGTGACGGGAATTACGACCCCTTAAAGTGCTCCTTCCGGGTTCTCGTCGGCCAAAGCAGGGCGGCTATGTCGATGATGTGATTGAAGATGTTTTTAGCAAAAAGCAATTAAAAACTAAATTAATAATCTAAATTGTTTATGAGGTAAAAGCGATTTTTAATCATTTTATTTATCCTTCATGATGTGAACATGGCAGACAGAGTGACACTTCATGAAGGAAGTTACCGTTTCAGCCTCCCAGGGAAGGATTTTGGACGCTTTGCTTGAGCTGTTGTTTGTACTGCATCTGTAAGATAATCCGTAATGATAGTGTCAGGTTTAGATCAGATTCACACTCAGATTTTGCACCCGTTGCATTTTATTTTGCACGCGTGGATCAGATTTAGCAGCAGTGAGCCGCTCGTACCGCCACGTCCTGTGCCGTCAGCTCAAGGTGACACCGTGCTGAAACGCGTTGCATGAGTCCGTGCAGCTGCCTTGGCTGCGATACGTGACACTTAACTGAAGGCTTTTCCTGAAGGAAAAGATGTTTTTTCGATTGGGAGAGGTTGATTTTCCAACTGGTGACATCATGTGGATCACTGATCTGATTGGCCGAAGTTAGCCCATGACAGGCAGTAACAGACTGAGGAACCAATGAGCTGCTGAGATGCTCGAGTCATTTCCAAGGATAACTTTTCCAACAACTTGCGAGTGGTTTGATAGTTTGCCAGTCACGAACCGTGGCGCAGCTATGTAGCCGTGTCTTTGCACGACCACGCCGTTGCGCTCATCCGACGGGACCACTCCAGCGCTGCACTTACCAGCGAGTAGTCGTGCTGTTACCTCCCCTCTGCCTCCTCCTGTCTTGTCACAGCTGGCAGCACCTCTGGTAAAAGCTAATCCTCATGCTCTCACTTGCACATAACATCAAGCATTTATGGCCGCTGCTGTCAAATGATATGACAATGCAGTGTGTGTGTGTGTGTGTCTGTGCATCAGTTCAAAGTAGATGTTGGTGTAGTAGATGCTGCATATTTCACGCACCCCCCCTCTGTTTGAATACGTTTTCAGCCCTCCACTCGACGTGTTTGTGTCTTTGCAGCAGTTTCCTTTCACGCTGCTGTGTTTTCAGAGACCTGTACTGTATATATGTCGTAGACAAACAAAGCTTTTCATCTTTAAATCCGAGCGTTAAAGCACACCGAGTCCACGCATCAGAGTTTAACCTCACTTTGGCTCATAATGGATTTCCACTGTAGGGAGTAAACACAAAATAGCGGCTTGCATCTCCGATCTCCTAGCAACCACATCTGACACTATCATCATCATCATTATCATGTAAATCCAGGAGACAATCGGCGCTGCACAAAATCTGACTAAATATATAACAACCAGGCTTCACTTTGGGCTATTGTGTACTTTCCTGCTAACAGCTGCCACTGGCCGTACCCACAAACGAGACAATCGAACCGTGCCGACAAATGGTTCCAGGGCGTGAGGACAAAAACACGGCTCACTCCTTCAGATGTTAGGATACTGTTGTTGAATTTGTCTTTTATTGTGTGCTATTCTTTGGATTCGCTGTGCTTAGCTGATGGTTTGGTTGCAGATGCATCATATCATTAATGTCAATTTGCCAATTTTGTGAGTGATGACCCAGCTTTTGCACCATGACATCACTGCTGGGCGTGGCCAAATGTGCAAAAGACAATAAACCTCATCAACCTTAGTGTAATAATGAGGCTGTGGCACCTGCACCTTTCTGTTTAAATCAACTCTGGTTTGTTTCTCCTTCCTCTGACGCAGTTGTGAGCGCTGTAACTGCTCTCGGGTGCTGACCTGTTGTTTAAGTAGAGCGAGGTGCCCCAATGAGTCTGTTGCTGTATTAAAATAAAACCTCTGCAAAAATGGAAAAAAAAACAATGCTCAGTGGACAAAAATGTGTTTATCTGCAGTGTTTTAAGTTTTAGGATGGAAGTGGGCATTGATGTGCCCCGGACACCACTGTTATCTGCTCGGCTTGTCAATATGCCAAAAAGCCTCTGTGTGATTTTCCAGTTTGATACGGCTGCTTCTTGCGGGCACTCTTTGGATAAGGAAAAGGGCTCCCGGCTATCTCTCTGAGACAGCAATTAACTTCAACATCAAATGAGTTGAGATGAATGTGAGGGGGAGATATGCAAAGAAAGGAGGAAAATAAGAATCGACTGTATTGATTGTGTCCTTTAGCAGCGTATGATATGAAGTTGTGAGTAGCTGGTATGAAAAGGCAGAAGGAGAAGAGAGAGAGATGGTTTCTGTCTTTGTCCTCTTGTGCTCTACTCTGACCTCTCTGTCCATGATGACATAAAGCCCAGACAGCCTTCAACCCTCTGCGGGAGTGACCGGCTACAAGTTGATCCGTCCCCATGGGACGGGACCACCATGTCATTACGAGAGTACAGCCTCTGCCTCTCCACTGAGGCTTGATCCCTACGGCTTTACAGCACAGCCCTGTCGCACCGCGGCTAGCTAACCGCACGACACCCCCCCCCCCCGTGCCTCCTGAAGTGGTGACATCATGAGAGCAGCCCACGGAGGCGTGAAGGGATGACTTTACAGCCTCCTCCGTGTTTGTTATTGCTTTTGAAATGCGTCCTCCATTAGTGTGACGCAAGGAGACATCTCAGTACCCTTGACATCTCCCCCACGGTAAGTCTGTTTATCCCCGGCTGCCGTGACATCTCGTACATAAAGCACGTCACACATAGAGAGCACTGAAGCACGGTCATATATTATCACGCTACACTGTTGTCATGGCAGTAACCACTGGTTATGGCGGGGTACGACTGTCTCGTTCTTCTCCTGCCTGCTTGCACGAAGCTGTATACCTCAAAAATGTTTGAGGAGCAAGCAAGCAAGATATGCATGCCACCGCATTGATGTACAGGGACAAAACCAACGTAACCGTCTGATTTAACAATATTTTGGCCTTAATTTGGCAGTTTGAGGATTGAGGCACAAACAAATATGGTATAGAGAGGACGACAGGCGATGCAGCAAATGCCAGCTGCAGTTACATGGTATGCACCTTCTAAAATGTTGCTGCACCAGCAAATCCTTGTCATACCACAGAGCGTCCTCCCCAAAACAAAGCAGTGTAGGATGTCGGTAGTGTAGGAGACCCGTAGTTGCCAAAGGAGCTAAGAGAGAAGACACGATGCAGGATAAAGAGCAGTAACATTGACACATGGAGGACGCTTTCAACCAGGACGATTGTGTTAAGTGATATTAAATAACTTGGAAACTATTTACAACCCAAACCGTGATCTTGTCCCAAACATAAACAAGTTGTTAACCAAACGGTGACCGATTCTCAGCCTTTACCACATTTTTCCAGTGCGCCTGTCACTGGCGCTGTCGTACATGTCGTTCTGGGAGTCTTTGACCATCGGTCTCTTGTGTCTGTTTTGACGTTTAACCCACTTCTCCAGTGGAAAACTGCAGTTCATTTACAGTATGGGATAAATACAATTTATTGTCTGCCCTCCTCCGTCCACACTTTGCAGGCTCTGGCATAAACAGCAGATGTGGTGGAAATGCAACATGCTTTCAGCCAAAGGGCACCGTCTAATTATAACAGACTCAAACATAAATGGTCTTTCACTTGACCTGAATAATGGGGAAAATATCAAAACACTAAAAAACCCTGACGAACATTCAGGTTGGTTTACTATTTATCACCCCCGTTCATTGTGCAGCAACAACTTATAGACCTCTGCAGCCGCAGAGTAATAACACTGATGGCAATGTAACATTTGCTACTGGATTATTTACCGAAACATTAAATATTGCAGATAAACTGAGACATTTGTGATGCCGAGCGTCCCCCGAAGGGACGTGATTATGGGGAGTTTATTTGTTTGGCTTTGCTAATGATGTAAAGCCAGTGAAGTCTCTGGCAAAGCCTGGGACATTAGAGAATAATTCAAATCAAAATAATGTATTCCGATGTCGTAAAGCACGGTCAGTGGAGCACATTCATCCGCTGATTTGTTGTAACTGAATGTGTTGCGACACTGCAGCGCGCTGAATGCAGATATCTGCTGGGCGGCGTTGCATGTGTGCGCTTCTGTGTATTCGTCTGAACAGAAATCCCTCCTTCGTCCTTTTAAACCTTTCATCAGAGAGGTAGAGCTCACCAGCCGTTCTGCTTTCAGCATAGGGAATGGTGCCGGACAGAAGCACGGACACGGCAAATAAACCGTACGCAATCACGATTTCTGTACTGAAGTCGAGGGGCAGGGTGAGACCTTGCAAGAGGCGTTCCTGCATCATCGCATCTCAAAAACAAAGCAAAGCAGATGTTTCGCAGGCCTTCATTCCCAGGACACTGTCTCGCAAACATCGTCCCGTTAGCGTCTTGCAAACGGCATCGCCAGGTTTCACTGGCAGCCCAGTCAAAGCCCCGAGGCCACCCAGTTGCCTGGGGTCTTATGTTTTATTGGTGTAATTCTAACCACGGTTAAAATAATGAAAAATTATCTCCAGCAAGTGCTCGGAAAGCAAATCCTCACTCATAACACCAGATGGAAGCCTTCAGAAGTACTTTATCACGGGATTATCACTTATGCACCCCACGTTTAACCGAGCCTCTCGAACCCAATGCCCCGTCTAAATCTCAGTCATGTTACTTGAGGGTGATGAGGGCACGATTTATTGGAATGCAGTCCAACTTTTCTGCACAGAAAAACACTGAATTATAAAACGAAGGTCAATAAATCTGGCAAAACTGCGTAAAAAGCATTTAAAGTCACACAAAAGACTCATATGACTGCTCTCTGATCTGATCTACAGCTGCATGGGTTGCTTACGGATGCAAAGGAAAGGTTTAAAGGTTTAACAGCTGGTTGAAATGCTTTAATTTTTCATTTCGCAGCAAACGAGGACAGACAAGACAAGATAAAAAGCTCAGCGGGCTTCAGGATTTGGTTGTTTTGCAGAGGCAAGGTGAACCTTTGCATCTCTGCAAAACAGCCGTGCACGGGTCTCAGAGGCTGGACTCCCACCAACCAAGTCGCGATGAATGATTGCAGTTGCAGCTTGGTGAGAAATTACAAACAGCAACTGGCTGCACGGTGCTCGCTAGCCGCGCTCAGCTGACACGGCATCATTCAAAACTGGCCTAATGGCTTGCTCACCTCTTCATTTGGGAGATTCATGTGTCACCGGGGCGAAACGCTCCTGCACACGAATGAGTGAATGAATCAGCGTGAAGGAAATGTCCACTTGTAACTAATCACACGTGTAGACACCCAAACAGACACACAATAGTGCGGACATGAAGTGGGAGATGGAGGAATAGAAGAACAACTCTGTGAGGCTGAATTTCAGAAACTACATTCCTCAAAATGTCGAGCAAACAACGGATAAACCTAGAGCGAAGACGTCAGACACATAAGGGATGCCTGAAAAGGTGCAACTGTCCCGTAATTTGGTCAACAGGAGCATCCAGCGCACAGGTCTTTGCCTCTTTCTCACAGCACTTCAGGTGTGGGTCGATTCATTTCACAGCTGTCATTCTGTCCTTTTCCCTCCTCTCAGTGAGGAGCCTCCGGGGGTGAGCTGCAACCTTGAGCCACTTTGGTGAGTTGTAGACTTTGTCTGTCACCTTCAAACTCCACCTCCCACCACAGATATATATGAGGCTATGGCTGCCCTTAGCCCTCCTTACTGCATGGAGGCCCAAGGGAGGCAATAACAAGCTGGGGAGTTGTTAGTAGGCAGGCTGATGTATTTCTAAGTGGTCTGTGAGGGTGTGCGGGTCACTCTACTAGCACCACTGTTATTGATCACTATCATTGTGTTGCTTCAGTGCAGGGCCCACGCACCCACACAGGTTGGCACCCCACTGTATATGAGCATGTTATACTGGCGACAACCAGCTGGTACCGACGGGCTCATATATAACTTTGCCGCTCTGTTTAAAGTCGTGGACATCTGAGTGTTTAGCGCGACACCGGCGTCGCCCCGGATAAAGTCTCAGTGTTAAAAGGCTCAGTGTGCTTGAAACAAACCGGTTAATGCGTCGCATGGTCGTGCAGCCGAAGGCAGAATTGTATGTGGCTGTGCAGGACAAGCACACTTGGAAGAGAGGCCCATCTCTGCATGATTACCTCCTGAGGCTATACCCACCTGGTATGTCCATTTCAAAGAAAGGAAAACGTATAAAATGATTTAAAAATATATATTTCCACCCTGAGTCGGCTCTGAAATGTAAAAGTTTCAGCCTCCTTTCACCAACTTTTATGAAATTCAGGCAAGTAGTTTCTTTCCTTACCCCAACAGACATAAAAGTATTATGACACATTGTCTGGGAACCTTGAATGTCTGGGCCAAATAAAGAGCTCATCCTTCCAACTGATTTTGACAGATTGCATTGAATATGTGAAAACTTTGCCCTGCTCACGGCGCTGACCCTCGTCATCTTCTGAGGACTGTAACCCTCTGTGGTTCTCTTAGGTGCTCTTGTGAGGTTGCAGATAGAGTCCAAGGTTACCCTGCCCCCCTTTGTGATGAAGTGAAGGTGCTGGAGTAGGGGGTGCATGCACCATCAATAAAGCATCGTGCAGCGTTGTGCCACACGTCCTCCTTTCAATGGACTCGAACTAAAGCTCACGTGGATTTGCACCTGACTGCGTGTGCACTCTCAAACCAACAAACTGAAACGTGTTTACTGCAGCAGCGTCGAGCGAAGGACGTTGGGTGCTGGGAAAAACGGGCTCTTCGGACAAATACAATCAAGTTGGCGCGGGAAACAAGGGCATTCAACGACTGCGAAGTGGAAGTGGAAACAGAAATGGAGAGATGCTTGTTTATGAGGCAACACGGCCGACGCATTTGACTAACGGGCCTCTTCATTCAAAATCCTGCACTTTATGTCTCTTTTAGATTTAAATAAATCTGTTCCTCGAGTATATCGACCTTTACAGAAAGTCTTTCTTTAATATTTGGCAAGTCAAACTCCCTCTGCTGAAAGCCGGAGAGGAAAAACACTGGCAACTCTTTTCCTCCTTCCTCTTGATAACAGAAACGTCTACCGTAGAAAGAGAAAGTAACCTCGAGTAATTGCTTAAGATTAAATTTTAATGATCCCTGCCAAGAAATTGGGCCATTGCAGCAGCAAACAGTCGCCGTGGACACCGCCAGCACACGGCTCATGGAGTCATTTCGCCATCCTTCACGCCCACGCGCACACACAAACACGCAGGCCTACACTTGCAAGCGTACAAAGATCAATATTCATGGCAGCCCAAAGCAAAAGTGTTGAGTCGGTGTGTGCTCATATTAACATGTATGAACTCAAACACCCCTTAAGCAGATCGCACTCTGTAATCACACCGTTGCATCGGGAGGTTTGTTCACACTCTCTGCTGATGGAATCCACCTCTGGCCACAACAGCATGTCATCCCGAAAGACTGTGAACTCCTGGCTTCCTGAAAACACCTCAGCCTCCGCGATCATCGCTCTCTCCTCCAGTCAAGTGCAATTTAGATGTCACCGCCGCCTGGCGAGGTGCGAAAAGCATGTGATGTTATTGATAAAAAAGAGCGGAGCCACGTGAAGCCCGTCTTCTGCAGTGTGTGAATTTTACATTTGAAGGTCTGATGCGGCGATACCTGCATCAAACGGCACCATACATACAGTGTCCTCACTCCCAGGTCAGCAAATACAGGTCTTTGTCGCACAAAGCCATGTTTTAGCATCCTAACACGTGGCTAATGCTGTGAAACAGCTGCGGTTTAGGAAAAGGGGTTAGTCGATCCTGACTTTTAGACACACCTGGGTGAAGGTCCTCTGTTCGTTTGACGCATCCGCCCAACCCTGACCCCCTTGACTTCTGTATACCAACTTTGCAACTCTTCTTGTGACGCCTCTTTATGCTAAGTCAGCTGTCTTGCTGCGAGCATCTAATATTGCTGCAGATGTGTTTACCTTGCAGTCCACTGAAAGCTTGCCGTGTCTCATACAGGCAATACAAGCTAGCTAACGTGTCTGACTGAGATGCCAGGGACCTTGAAGGAATGCTGGTATTTGAGGAGCTGGGAATGACGGCGGCCTGGAAGAGTTCAGTAAAGGATCCTACCCTGATCCGCTTTATCAACTGATCCATTAAAATGCACCTTGAAGGGTCCAAATAGCAATCCTTCAAATTAGCTTTGAGCATATTCATTTCTCTTGGTTTACTCCTCAGAGACGGCTGCAGCTCTGCTCCACCGGAGCAACCTAGCAACTTGTCATCATTGCTGCATGCTGCCGTAGCGTGCCACCTCCCCGTCCTGGTTATCAGCAGTCTGATATTGTATCTTTGGAACATTTCACCAAAAAAGGTCGATTCTGACTCTTCCTGCAGATCAGACCCATCTGAAATGATGAACCCTTGCACGGCGGCAGGATTAGTCTTTCTTCATAAATTCATCGGCGCAGGTATACTCCTGTCTAACGTGGCCTAAATAAGTACTTACACACTTTCCGTTTCCATGGCGGCTGAATGCGCGGTGCCCGTGGGAAATGTTGTAGGCTCTAACACAGAGTGATTTTACATGCAGGAACAGATGGCTATTGGAGGACTAGTGCATGACAACTAGTCACTCTCTCCGCTGTATCTTGTTCCACTCATGCCTCAGTGATCATGGGCGCCTGCAGTAGCTTATGAGCTAATCATCAGAGCAAAACACTGGACAGTGATCTAATTTAAGCCGTTGTTGGGCAACAAAAGCCTGGAGGAGACAAAGGCAGAGAGAGAGAGAGAGCGACTGCGAGCTGAATTCATGGATTGTGCACATCTTGGCTGATGATAATGGCAACATCTGTTCTCTGCCTCAGCATCACGCCGTAGTGCGCTCATGTGCCGACGCTGAATACCAAAGAATTGGCACTTGAAGTTGTTAAGGACAATATCAAACATTATTGCAGTCGCATTCTTGTTAGAGAGAGGCTGTTCTGAGGCGAACAACAGACAGACGAGTCCTCAGCAGTGTGAGAATCGACGGGAGAGTTTGAGCAGATTTCTCTGGAGAGTTTCGGATCGATTATTCACATTCTCCCTTTCACTCACCGTTGGTCAGCGCCTTTAAAAGGCAGAGAAAAGAACCAATAGAGGTTGGTGGAACAGACACGAAACTAATAAGCCCTCGGAGGCCGTTGTGTAAGCTGTGCACTTGCCCCCTAAGCACAAGGAGACATTCATCTCATCCCCTCCCCTCTGTGTGATCTCTTAATGACAATGAAACAGGCCTGCAAGAATTCAAGCAATTTTCTAAATTGATTTTTCTCCTCGGACGATTTACTTTGCCGTTAGAGTGTCATTCATAACTTTTCAGGGGATTTAACACAAGCCCCTCTGTGGGAGTCTGCGTGCGTCTGCAGCAGTGTGAGCTGCACACTCGGTCTTGTCACTGACACGAGAGCTTATATACAATAATTTGTTTTTTTCCTTTTTTGCACGTATGTGGCCTTGATTTTGAGGAGTACGCTCTGAGGTCGTGTTACACATCAGCAGAAACATGCCCCTGACCGTACAGCCGTGCAGTCCTGCAGGCTGGGATATTACAGGCATGTGAGGGTTTCCAAGTTGAGCTTAGAACATATGTGGTTTGGGGCAAATTACTTTCTCAATCCCTAACGACTGTGATGCATGTGCACTGCAGGAACGCCCCCTCCCCCAGACTGCCCGCTCTGTACAGTATGACATATGTTACAAAATGCATGTACGGTTATGTGTTCGTGCGCTTGCAAGTGTCTGGACGTGCACGGTGTGTATGCGGCAGCTTGTAACAGCACACTGTGGGTTGTCTGACGTGCATTCAGAAACTAGCAGAGAATAGCTGCCCAAACATGAAGACAAATGGGGTGCAATAGGAACAGGCTGGCAGGCCCGCTGACGGCTGGGCCGCTCGATAAAAAGAAAGATGAGGAGACGCTGTTCAATAAAGCAGCCGGGCCCTGCCAGGCTGCGATCCCCCCACAGGGATAGCCAGAGAAACAGAGAGAGAGAGGGAGAGGAGACCAGCAGGGAGGTGTGGAGGTGTGAGGTGGCAGAAGAAAGAGAGTGATTGCATCGAGAAAAAGGCCAACAGAGCCTGAGAGAGAGGCGGAGCGGGGTTTGGGTTGGGATTAGAGGGAAGAGGAAGCCCCTGGATTCACGAGAAGAGGGTTAGATCCCTTCTCACCATTAAACCTGCAGCAGCCAGGCTCCGGCACATGACAGATCAGGCTCTGCTGATTTCACTTTAACATCTATATATGATAAAAGCACCGGGGTGGGGTGCAGCGGGGGGGTTCGCCGTGGTCATCAGTGGCTCGACTAGGACGACGGCGCTAACACCAGGCTCAGCTCAATATCTGCTCCCCGAGCTGTCACAAACTCCGCAGGGTTTTGTGCCTGTTCTGCCCCCATAAACCCGTTTATTGAATTTCGATGGTAAGCATAAGGTTGTTGTTTTGCTAGTTTTTTATTTTTTTATGATGCTTGTCACACTCGGGAGACAGGAAATAAAATGAAGGAGAAATAGAAGAGAGGCTTCCAGAGATTGTGTGGAACTCGCCGGCTCCCCTGGCTGAATGGTTTCCCTTATAAATGCCATGTTTTGGCTCTGGTTATCCAGGTGTAATTAGGGTTAAATCCCATGCTGTCAGTCAGCTTGTCATTTACGGCCACTAAAGGGGCCATCTCCGGTGCTGAGGAGCGCAGGTCTGCCACTCCAATCAGCTTTATGATTCTGGGGCCTGTCAGATAAGCGAGGGGCCAGGCGGAGGCACATAATGTGTGGAGGAGAAGGAGGATGATCTGTTCTTTCAATGAGCTAATCAATGGAGGATGGAGGATGCAGTGTCACGGGGCGGCATTGTTAAAGAACAACTCCGACTGAGTATTAACTCGGATGTGATGAGTAACCCCGGGAATTGAAAATGCCAGAATGAAGTAGCCGTGCGCATTAAAGCTGCCGCTGTTTCATCGGGAGTCAAACTGCACCTCGAAGCTGGGAAACAAATGTAAAACTGCAATCTCTAATGACTTGTTCAAATCTGAAATTCACTGTGAGTGAACGCAGCGGGCCGTGTCTTGTGTCTCTGGGCTGAACTCCCTGTTGTGGCCTGTTGTTGTTCTCTTTGCTGACACGTAATGCAGAAAACTAGCGAGTCACGCTAAATGTCGTGACGTCCGACCGTCAGGAGGGAACGTGACGGAGCATCCTGAGTAGGTTTCACCGTTGGATGTTGACGGTGCTGGCTATTTGCTGGTATCTACCTTTCTAACGACACTGAAAGTTGCCTCTCAGGTTGGGGAGCAGAGGCCTGATTGGGCGGTTTGGGGCACTCGTCATGTGATTAGTACATCCCAGTTTGGGATATATTGGGCAACTTGTGCAGGTCTTTCCGACAACACTGTTCTGAGCAATGACGAGCACGTTTTAGTTCATTACATTAGGGCTGAAACTGCTTTTCATGTATATTACATTCCTTTTTCATGCTGTCTTTACCTTTTGACTTTACATGCTAACAACTTTGCCTCACAGCAACAAGGTCCCGGGTTCGTTTGCTCTGAGTTGAGCTTGCATCTTCTCTCCACGTCTATGTGGGTTCCTTCCGAGCGCTCCGGCTTCCTCCCACCACCACCACCCAAAGACATGCATGACAGGTGAATTGCAAGCTCTAATTTGCCCGTAGGAGTGAATGTGAGCGTGCATGGGTTTGTCTGTCTCTGTGTGTCAGACTGCAGACCTGTCCTGGGTGTATCCCGCCTCCCGCCTGATGATGTGTTACCTCTAAGTGTCATCTGGGACAGGCTCCAGCACCCAGACAGAAAATGGATGGACGCCTCTATGGCATCGTCTAACGCTACTTAGCTGGTTTGGCTGACTATCAGGTGACACTCTCAACGTTATAAAGGTCTAATGATCACGCCTCTAACAGAGCGCCGGAGGCTGGCTCAGAGGTCGATCACTCCGGTTCCTGTTCCTGTTTCCTCTCTTTTGGGTCGATTCAGCAGGTCCGATGCTCCGAGTTTCCTTCGGGTCGTTGCAAAGATTTGTAGTTCCTCACTGTGTGTGTGTGTGTGTGTGTGTCACTGTTCTGATGCACCTCAGGTCGATCCAGCGCTGATCCAGGCTGTCTTTAGTCCAGCGGCGCGTTCGCTCTGACGCTGGTTAAAGGCTGCTGTGCTCAGGTCGGTGATAGTCGAGGACCGTACAGGCCCGTTTGTGACCATCACGTATTAAATAATACGCCCACTGTTTAAACCGCCGATGCTGTGACGGGATTAGGGTGTGTTGGATTAGGTTTGGTTTGAACTGAATTAAAGGCCTTTCAAAGTACAGGTTGTAGCACGCTGTATTCAGAGCCGTGTTTGACTTTTAAAGCATGCTGCTGACATTTCTATCTGAACCTCTCACCTTCTGCTTCTTCAGACTCTTTTATTTCAGGGCCGAGGCTGAGCCGCCGAATGAAATCCTCCTCTTTTGACCTGATTTTTACACGGCCTTCACATCCAAAGCACGAGCTCTGCCCTAAGATCTCATCGTCTCTGCGACGCGGCCCCGTCTGCACATCTCAACGTGGAAAAACCCACGGCAGCCTGGTAATCCTCGGCCGGCCTCTTCCTGAACCGCGCCAGATGTTCTGCCGCAGAAGAACAGAGAGCAGATAAAAATACAATATGACAGGTTGGGGGAGAAAGTAGCCAACGGCGTCTCCTCTAATGATGACTTTAGCACCAGCTCAAGCGCCCGACGTCTTCAGCGGGTCCTCGCAGCGATGGTAAGGGTCCGACGCGTCACCGGCGGCACAAGTTAATTAGGCAAATGTCATGCGTTCCTCTCCTCCGGCAGACAACCGACCTGGCCCTCCCACCGCGAAATAATATCGTTAACCGATCAAAATGGCCGACCTCATTAATTTTTCCAGACGTCTCCTGTCGTCAGCTCCGGCTTTCGGCGAGCCGCGGCGTGCTGCTTCGCTTTTTACACTTTTTTTTCTTCTCACAAGGTGGAGCGGTACCAGCAGGAGAAAGACCCAGAAACTTGTGATGTGTTACCTCCAAGTGTCATCTCCAAAGTGCCCTTTTTCTGAAGTCTGCTTTCACCCTGTCATGACTCACCGGCTGCCCATGTGAAGAGCTGTTGCTATTCTTTACTGTAAGTTACCGCGCTGTCTGTGGACCCCGGAGGAACAATGATATCGTGACCAAGAGGAGCAGTTCCTCCTCTCTCAGAGTGGTTTGATCGGACATAAGGAACTTTTAAAAGTAAGTGCATTAATGGAGAAAGACAAAAGCACGTTAATTATGCACAAATAGGTTTAATAATGATAATTAACCAACTCTAAAGTCTGTGCATCCAAAGCCTGATCGAGCTCGTACATTTGTGCGACTGAGTTTCACTGTTAGCGCCTCTCTGCAGCAGCTGCTCCGCACCAATCCATAGGTCTCTATAGGTGGGTGTACATCTCATGCACGCTCTGCTACGTAGACGGGGACCGGCAGCAGCTGTTGAATGTTGCTGCGAGTCGTTAGAGGCGCAGAGATGACCCTTTAATTCAATTAAACCAAGGCTGTATGTAATTCAAAACACACTTTACACACATTAGTTAAGGGGCTTAATACAACCCCAGCTAACACAGTGTTGAAATGGAGGTGGACCCGCCATAAACGCCCCGATGGATCATGTAAATATGGTCCAACATGTGTTTTTGTGTTTTGCTTCAACAGATAATCCCTTTATTATATATATATATATGTATAGGTACTAACAAAATGCAAAATGAGCAAATCTGGATTTGAAACAGAGCGACCGATGAGACGTATGTCCGTCTGAATCCGGACCCCTGGTGCCGTGCGGTCGTATGTGCAGTTTGCTGCATGGTTTTGGTTCTTGAGGTGATTTTACAACTATTTGCATGTATTTGCATCATCTCCCTGCTCAGGACGGGGATGCTGGGCCGGTGTTCCTCCTCACACTTCTGTAAAAACATCCCAACAGTGGTTTAATTCTGCACCTTGAAGGTTTGTTTGGTGCAGAGACGACAGTCCTCCCTGGCTCCTGTTGTGTTGTCCCAACAGTCTGAGGGTGTCACATCAGTTAGAGGCTGTAGTAAAACATCCGTCAGGCCCCTGTTCAGCAGCCTCCACCTGTGGCTCTGAGTGACACAGCAGATTCAGTGCAGCACCGCAGCCACGGCGCATAAACGGCGTCCTTCTGAATGCAAGCACTTCCACGTCTGCAGTCCGAGGCTCCGTCACTGTATAGATCGGGCTTTCACAGGAATAACAGTGCGAACCAGGAAGAGACGAGTGCAAACACAACGGAGATTAAACGTGTTAGAAGCTTTATTGTTTACATGTCAAGGTGAACGTCCTCTCCCTCTTGATAACAAAGCCTCAGGTGCTCTCTTCTCCTGAATCACTCACAGAAATCTCCAGCAGCTTAGATCCACGTTACGGCAGCGTCTGCTGAACAAGAAGCTTTTTAAATATGAGAAAAAATACTTGGAGCACTTGAAATAACTCAACTTTTGCTCCACACAACAGCCTTCCTGCACTGCAGATGGTCTTTTTCATGAGTTAGATACGTGTTTGGGTTACACACACATCCAGGTACGGCAACAACTTCTACAAAACTGCTGTTTATTAATGGTGCATGATGGAAAATGGACTTTATTAAGAGTGAATAACCAGAGCTGACGATATGGAAAATGCACATTAACACCGGCGTTCGCCTTTAAGCGCTGAGGAAGCCAGACGTTGGCTTAACTGTCTACTTGGGTGGACAATTGCGGGGATGATTCAAGCACCTGTTTTCACACCATAAGGTTTATTATGGAGGGGTGCAGCGCAGGCCGGAGCAGAGAGGGTGAAATCTGAGCAGTTTGCACACTGATAGAGGGCTTAAGGAGTCACCGAGGTGTGTAAAACTCACCTTGCACAGCATCTGCTCTCCATGTTCAGCGCGGAGCTCATAAAGTCGATCTTTTGTCCGTCGGCCCCGGCCCGCCCCAGTGAAAAGGGAGCCCTGGCGCAGCCGTGCAAACGAGTAATGAAATTCAATCTGGACGCCACGACGGCTTTTATGTCTGGAAGCGGACAGTGAACACATCTGCAGGTTCCATCTCCGTGTAGCCCGGGCCTAATTTGTTTGTCATTACTGGCTTGGCTTTCATCTGTGGGCTGTGCGCGAGTGTTTCTGGCAGCCGCAGCCTCTCACGTTAATGGACTGTTCGCAGCCTCTTCTCCAGATGCCGCCCCGATGCCGCCCCTGTGACCACCCCCACACCCCCACACCCCTTCGCTGTCCGGCGTGCAACTGTCCAGTCTGATGTCACCCTGGGATAATAACATAAACACCCTTCATTCGGCAGTCAGTAACTGATTGGATGTCAGAGCTAATAGCAGGAGCTCCTCATTCTTATTTGTGCGGTGCATAGTTGTGTGTTATTCATTCATTAGCGCGTGTTTTCTGTTTCAAAGTGATATCTGGCAACAAACGAAGGACATTTAGTTGCTTTTAAACTGCAGCCTTGTTTCTCCGTCAGTCACAATGTGCTGGAATTTATGCTTCAAAACTCAAAAGCACAGTTTGCTCAAAGCATCAGACCCTCGTCTGCGAGGCCGAGCGGCACGCACAGGAGAAAAATGCGCTCTTAAGGTGGCGAAATGCAGAAAAACACTTTTAAAAGTTGATTTTCTTGAAAGTTTGAAACCAGTTTTGAGAACAGAAGCACGCAGAGTCTTTAAGCGGCCAGACAAACATTCACGAGTGCTGAAACGCAAAGAATCTGGAGATGCGACGTCTTCGCTCGACGGCAGCGGGGATGCCATCGCACGCATTCCCACGGAACAAACAGTGGATTTCACACTTAGGTGCTCCACTGTTTCTACTTATTAAAAACATATAAAGATGAAGTGGAACATTTTTATTTTAGTTATTTCTTCCCAAGTGATTGAGCATGTTTTCAGATATTTAATGTTGCAGCTTTAACACCACGTAAAACAATCCTGCAAAGACAAATACAACCTCCGGAGGCTTAAAACTCCCAAATCTGTTTCATTTCACTGGATTTATTATGAGCAGTAACAGCAGCACAAGTGGAGAAACATCACAATATCAGAGAATTCACTCTGTAACACGACAATATCTTCCTAAAGTTTGCTGAAATTGGCCACAACGAGTTAACTTCAACATGATAAAATGCGATTTTTATGAAAATACAACACATTCCTTCACTTTTCAACCAGATCAGCTCAAAGAAGCTAATGCTAACTGCAGCATAGTGAAGCATGAACCTAAAAAGCAGTGGACGAATGTCTTGAAACATCTTCAGCCAGTGCCGTCGTATTGCCACACTTTGTTTTTAACCGTGCAAACAGCTGCAGCTGCAGCGTTGTGGCCCATCGCTGGCTAAATGTCCAATATTTACCTAATTATCCCTTTAATCACCGATAATGCGTTTTCCCTGAGTGTGCCAGGAGTCAGTCGGTGTGCAAGCAGTCTTTTGTTCTGCAGTTTGGCATTAAAAAGCTGTAGCTGCAGGGATGGTAAAGCAATAGAATATACAACAAGCAGTGGAGGCATTTTGAGGTAAAAGCTTTAAGTTCAGCTGATGCACGTTATAGTCAAACTCAAAATGATGCTTTCTGTAGAAAGATGAGTCATATATGAGGTAATGAAGTGACAGCGATGTATGTTTGAATGGGAAAATGCATTATGTGTTTGAGGCGAAACAAAATAGAAACTCTCCATTTGCAATAAATCCCAGTTCAAAGGGTGCGTTCTCCCCGAGACCCTCCCCACGAAGTGCCGCGCTCACGCTCGTAAGAAATAAATTAGGCTTCAGTCAAAACAGTAAAAGCAACGTGGAAATAACCGCCGTCACCGTGCAAGGACGGCTAATTGTAATCGTTTGAAGGGCGCAGACCGTGAACGCCTCGGCGCTGCACTTCCAAGAGCCGCGCGTGCACGGTGGATGCCTGAAAGGAGCCGCTCCTGCGGGTCGGGCGGCTCAGCGGCGTTTTTGAAGAGAGGCTTTGCGCAGGAAGCCGAGCCGATGGTGTAACTTTTTATTATTCAGCAAACTAAAGCTATCTTGAAATTTGGTGGACGTTACGGCCGTGGGTTATAAATCTGTCTCCGCTAATGAAACACAGCGTGCTGCAGTAAGTTGCTGGAAGGGGTCTCAGGGCGAAAGTGGAAACACGCATGTTCGTGCTGCCATACATGGGAAAAAGTCTCTTAAGGAGCCGGATGAATCATAATCATAATCATCATAATGTCACATTATGTGAATTAAATGTATTTCTATACGTGGGGAGGGAGACAGGCCAGAGCGTTTGAACGTCCCGAGCCTCTGCTTTGTAATGAACACGTGACCAGATTCCTCGCCATCACAGAGTTATCTCCTGTTTAGACAGTGTAATCATCACCTCTCATCAGTTACCATAGTAACCATGTAGGCATGAACTCAGTGAGCTTTGCCACGTCACTGTGTACCATCTCGGGGAGCATAATGGATGTTTCATCCCTGTTTATGATGCCCGCTTTCGCCGCGCCGCATTTTCTATTTGCAGCACAGTCGTTATGAAACTGTTAAACTGTTCTGATTAGAAAAACAGAGAAGTTGAGCCGATCCAGTCTCACGCTCGGTCAGGAGACGCTGTCGCTCACAGGAAGCAGGATAAAGGGCGAGGAAGCCTGAACTGAGAAGAGTTCAGGTGTAAATGTGTCAAAGTAACACAGGACCTTCACCAAGAAGACCAAACTGCTATGCTGAGTGACTAAAGTCAGAATGTGTTGAGGTTGAGCTGCTCTGAGGTCTGACTGAAACTATACTGTTCAAGTAAGTTGGTCTCAGTATCCGCACGGCTTCAGCTCCCAGACTCTGCTCCGTTCATGCACATTAAAGAAAAAAGTGTTTTGTGACGTGAGCGACCTGAGGTACTACGTCCCGAGATCCCTCTGCATTCCTGTACCTGACGGTTCAGCAGTGTTCACTGCGCGGCAGAGACGGCTTAAAGCAGCGTCTCACTGGTTTTGTAATGCACCGCTATGAAACTCAGAGACATAGATTTTATACAAATGGAAGCAGGAAATCCAAAGTTGTGTCAAACCATTTTATTTCCCACAATGCACCCAGTTCACGTTTTCATTCTGCCCGCATCAACCCATATCGTTTGAACGCTACCCCAGCAGTTTGCAGCCCCAAAACTTCAAACAGTGACATCACGATGACATCATCAAGGAAATGAAATGAACAGCGATAAAATGCATTAAACTGAGCTGAAGAGAGAGAGATGGGGGGGGGGCAGAGAGAGGGAGGAGAGAGAGAGAGAGAGAGAGAGAGAGAGAGAGAGAGAGAGAGAGAGAGGGGAGTCATGGGAGGTGAGACCCCGCCAAGCTCAGGAGGCTCATCTACAAACATTATGTTGCACCTGTTCCTCCTCATCACTAAACCAGAGCTCTGCCACTCAATTACCAGCTCGCATGTGCACACGCTAACACGAACGATTACCTCACTCGCCCAGGTGGCAGGATGCATGTGTGCGCGTACGAATGCACATCCACACGCCAAGCTCAGAGGTGAGCGGGCATACCGCACTGCGCCCTGTGACTGTAAGACCTCCCCACCCTGAGGAAGGCTTGGCAAACAGCAGCGGGCTCACTCAGGGTTGTTGTGTTCGAAGCACCATTTGTTGTCTTTATCTACGTTTATGCGATGCTCAAATGACACGTGCTCATTGTGATTACTTGTTCGGAGCGGAGAGATGACATGAAAGGTGCAGAGCGAGTCTTTTTCAGCAGCTCAGCTGAGTGAAACAGACAGAAAGCCGTAGAAACTCCGTAAAAGAGCACGTTCCTGGTTTGATTTGTGCTTAATGTCGACGGCTGTGGTCGTTCTGCCGCCATGTTGGACGAGAAACAACACAACAACAGCACAGAGGATACCAAAACTTTGCAAAAACATCAGCGTGGTAGCACGTCTACACATTTATCTGTCATCCATAGACCTCAGTCATCTGCAAAACACAGTGATTATTATTATTATTATTATTATGCTAGTGCTAGTTCTAGTTCCGTGTGGGAACTTTAGGTTCTAGCCATAAAAACCAGGAGCCTCTTCACTCTGTCGCCTCTTCAGTGTGAAGACATGAATACTTTCCCAGCATGCATCTCTGTTCACGCCTGCACCTTTGTACCACATTTACTGCACAGTTTGTTTTGCATACGCGATCCTGCAGACCTGCGAATCGTCTGCACAATAGATACACGGTGCTTCGCTACTGCGCATTGTCTGCAGACTTATGGATGGAGTTATATGTATAAGGTGTTGTGCACGTTGCATTAACTCTGGAACGTAGAGGGACATAAATGCATGTTTACACTTGGACAGCTGCTGATTGTACATTTTATTGTTCAGTTCATTTGAGATTGCACTGGACACAATGCACAAGTCTGACAACAATGCAAGGTAATCAGTTTGCTAATTAGCCTGTTAGCTTTCTCTTGATACATCCGTAGCAACATGGATTCTCTCCATCTCTCACTCTAAAGCAGGTCAAACTGTCATGCTCTTTGTTAGATTGAAGGGTTTTAATCATTAAGATCATTAAAGTGGTTGATAATCGAACAGGAGACAGCTTTGTTTTACTTTTACTTCGTGAGACATTTCACTCAGGGTCTTTAAAGATGAGGCCACTTTCAGTCCAAGGCGGCGGAGGCGTAGCTCTGCCGCTGCTTTACGATGTGTTACGATGCAACCGCCAATTAGCTTTAACTCCTCATCACTGTGAGAGTGTCTGAGCGATGTGGTTTCACCTGCTCTGAGTCACCTTGGCTGTTTGTTGAGACACTGGGGGAGAAGGATAAAGAGAGTGCAGTCTTCGTTTGATTCCTACAATGACTTTCCACAAAGAGGTTCGGAGCCATGACGGCTGTAAAATCGACGTTTTTTCCAGCTGAGCAAACGTGACAAAGGAGAGGGCTCCGGCAAAGCTGGTGCTGACGCGAGGCTTCGGCGGTCTCAACACGTTCTCAGTCCCCGACTCATCACACGCTTGGTCGAGAGCCTCCGTCATCACTTTTCAGCAGTTTTAAGCAAGTTTTTCAGTGTGCAGGGCGGCCCGGCCGACTGCTCGAGGAATCCCATCACCGGCACGAGACAGCTGACAATGACTGCCACACAGCAAACAGGAAGACACAAGGGGATGGACCCAAATGCAGATAGCTAAAGAACTGATGGTTCAGAAGGTTTAATGACCACAAAAAGCTTGGGATCATGGTTTGTCAAGGCAAACAGGGTCAAAACCTGAAAATAGGCAAACAAAGGAACAGGTAGAAAATCCATAAATCATGCAAAAACAAGAAGAAACACAAACAACAACAACAACAAAAAAGCCCCTAAAGCACAATTTATGATGACAAACTGGCCAGAAACAGAAACTGGTCCAGCTATACAGGCGGGAAACGGACAGAAAGGAAGTGAACTAACCCTCCAAAATAAAACAGGAAGTAACCAAACAGAAGCTCAAAGCCATGAGGGTTTAGGAGAAGATCGTGGTTTAGGCTGAAATGAATAAAACATGCATTTTGATCTCAGTTTACAGAAGTTAACTGATGTGAATTAGTTAAGTCAGTGCTGAGCGATGCATCCAAACCAGCACACTCAGCCGAAGCCTCGGCGTGGCTAAACTTCTAAACATCGTCGTTACTCAAGTGTCATACTTTGATGTACTCACCCAGGAACTGCAAGAATCATGAAAAACTCACTTTCTCTCTCTTCTCAAAGCAGCTGCATGCACACAAACAGCCAGCGGGCTCCGGCTGGTGCAGCCATACCGTTCGTGCCGAGTCTCCAAGGTAACTGCCATGCAGACGGAGCATACCCGGCGATTACACCAGGTGGTAGACCGTTACGATGCTGTGCATAATAACTGGAAATGACACATTTTCACAGCAATCTGTGTCGAAATCGGACGGAATCTTGGTTGGGACGTTTTAACCAAATGGTTAATGAGTGACATCACGCCGTTTAAGGAGGGTTACTGACCTTGGCGTGCAGCATTTAGGGTCAGCGCGGGTCCTCTGGGTTGTGTTTGCCTGCACTGATCAATCCCATCAGAGAAAACACAAACTGGAGCAGTTTCTGCGGTAAAACATCAGCGTTCGGTCACAGCCGGGCCCGACTGGAGTCACGAGTTAAAGTAAATGTTTGCGACTGAGACCAAAGATGTGAGAACAGCGGCCTCAGGGGCTCCCGGCCGAAATCAGAGCCGCTGCAGCTTTTAAAATTGATATTTCTCCCTTTTTTTGCACCATGCTGACAGGCCACAATGACAGAGAGACAAAAATAAAATATACTGCAGATGTTTACGTTGGCCGACCGACAGTAAAAGCGTTTTTCATGTTGCTGGGAAATAAAAAGCACAAGACAAGGATGTTAGGATTATTTTTTCTCTCTCTTATTGTTGGTTTGTTTGTTTGCTTGGCCTCACTCGGCTGTGTCTGTAAATAGAGACAGAAGGACCAGACGCACAGAGAGTAGCCTGCCCTTATAAGAGCCTTCAGCAAATTGCTATCTGCTTGCTCCGGCGCTTGTTTCAGAGCAGAATAATGCAGTTTTTATCCAGGGCTCCCTCAAGGTTTCAACGTGTCGGCGCTTTTACTTTTCCAAAAATGAGAAAACAGTGTCCCTGTCACAGACATTTAAAAAGTATTGATTTGAGAGATAAGAGCGGTGGGCAGAACGGGCGGAACAAATAAATTAGATGTAGGAGTCGGAGCAACGACGCACGATGTGTTGCACAAAAGTTGCAAAAGCTGCTGAGAACTGAGCACAGAACATGATGAAAGTGTAACTCGGGGCTGCGGCTGCTTGAGTTTTAGCTCTGTCAGACAGGGGGTCACATGACCGCTGCAGCCCCGTGCATTAGAGGGAGAGCATTTAACTTTCGTATTACAATATTTTTCCATTTAAACAGTAAGAAAGTGGCATTCATGAGCAGCAAAACTCATTTTTCCCATAAACCTCAGCTGTAGGTTTGTTTTGTGCAAATTTGCAAGTGCTAGCGCGCTAAGCTATCATCGTGAACGTGGCAAACGTTACACCTGCTAAACATTAGCGTGGCTGCCATTGTGAACTTATTAGCGCACATCCCCACAGAGCTGTCACGCTGCAAAACTGCCACAATCAAACCAGTTCATTAATACATTTTCTGCTAAATTATGATTGAGCTAATTATTCAATATCACAGAAAGAACAGGCTGAGCATGCTGCAAAGACAAAGGCCCTTCATTCACTCAGACCGTGAGCGAGTTCATTTCCTTGCACGGCGTTTTCTTGTCTCGAACTGTTAAACCGTCTTGTTCTTAGAAAAGCAAACCGCAGTGACGAACAGCGGGCCCGAGCCTGTCTCACATTGCAGCAGAACAACAACCTATCATTATGCAATGCCTTTCAGTCCACAACAATGGCCCTGCAGAATGCTGGCAAGCATCAGCTCCAGAGTCAATAAACTTACTGCTTTTGTCTGCTAACTTTATGGAGCTGTGTTATTCCTTCCTCCACCCCTGCTCACAACACGGCGCTGCCTGCTCCTCATCATTGTGAAATATAAACACAAATAGAAACAAAAACACACCAACTCATCTCTTCTGTGAGTTAACATGACTGAGAGTTAAAATACTTTGTTTTTTGTACATGCACAAGTACAGAAATGCATTTTTAGGAGCTAATCCGCTGTTTGGCTTTTATCAGTTTAGGTTATTTTGCATATGTGCTGCTATTTTGGCCAGATCTCCCATGCAAAACAGAGAAAATATCTAAAGGGACCATAATTAAAACTGAAATAAGACTTATTCACAGCCTGTCACCCTTCTCTGTGAGGCTTTCAGATGCTGTTTCAGCCTCTTTTTGGCCACGAGTCCGGAGCGCGACGCTGACGTTTTATCGTCGTTTTACAGCCAATTATAAAGGTGGTGCCCCTAACATGTGGGGAAACAGTTAATATTATATAGGATATAAAATATTTAATATCGCAGCTAAAATGGCACATGTATAATCCTCACAGTCTGATGTGTGCGTGGACACGTTATTAACGTTATTAACTCGGTGTCAGGATGTGCCTCAAACACCAAACCTTCATTATAAATGATATTTTTATGGTTTAAGTGCACCTTTTTATTTATAACGTGTATTTAACCGTGCTCTGTCTCTGTCGGTATGCATCCTGTGTATGACATTACCTGTGTGCATGCACTCTGCAAAGGATGCACTGATTCTGATGATTTTTAATGTATTTCTTTATATTTCATTTAACTTTATTTGCATATAAAGTTTTTGTTTCTATCGCCGGTGCTTTATGATTTTATAATAACTGTGCATAAATTACATAATTAATATAATTATTTGTCCAGCACTCGCACCGAGCACAATAAGTCAAATTCCTTGTGTTCGTCCACAAAGAAGTCTGATTGTAATTCAGTCGATTTTGTTTAAAATTCATAAATTATCTGAGTCAAGCTTTTATTATTACTGGGGTTTTTTTACTTTGATCTCGCTCGTGTTTCAGATTTTAATGGGGGGTTCATCACCGGGACTCATGTCTTCTTCTTCTTTCCTGTATATATTAAAAATATATATAACGGATACCAAACACATTCTTTTGACCTGTTTGGGGCATTAATGCAGTACTGGATAAGAAATATAAATCAGCCAAATGACAAACGCAGTGCAGACAGCTCTCCTGCACGGCCATAATAACAGCGCATGCCATGCACACACGTGTATTTGACTCCCCCATATTGATTTGCATCACCATCAGATGATAATAAATCCTGGCTTTCTGCTCCGCGCTGCAGTAAACGCGGCGTAAGTGAATTGGCTCCACTCTGCCTTCAGCGCCGTCCTCTATTAAAGCCTCCAACCAGTGAATGTGCAGATGTTTTTATGAGCCTTTAGACGAAGCCCGCGGGCCCCTGAGATATTAGTTCGAACCACTTTGTGTTTGTTGCACGCGTTAAATCGCACAGAACGCCACTCGGCAGCCAATCTGTTAGTCATTGTCACCGCAGCAGCGCCGCGGCAGAACAGATCAGACGCCGCCTCTTTGCTCGCAGTCCTAACATTCCTGAAATACTGGCCGAGGTGACCCGTGCATCGGGAATGCGTTTGGTTTCAACTGCTACTGCTGACTTCAGGTCAGCATTTAGTGCTGTAATGTAGATGATCTCTGGAAGTTGTTTCGCCGACACATTACGATGCTCTTTTGTCTGTTTTTAGCAGCAGCGTCTCACTTTTCTTTGATTTAGCAGGAAGCTGATGTGAAACAGGCAGCCCGCTGTGCACCTTTCCATTAATATCTTAATAAGTTTGCCTTTAACTAACGTAAATCTGCGCTCTGTGCACCCGCCCGGCGCAGACTCGCTCTGCCTCTGCAGCTGTCAAACACAGTTCACGCTGACTTCAAGAGTCCAGGCCGACGGGGAGTGACCCGCGTTGGCCTCATTTGAAATAACTTTGCAATTTAAAGAATTAAACTGATTTTTCATTTCAGATTGAATCATTGTAATGAGCCACAGGAGGGGGGGGGGTGTTCTGGGAAAGGTGGGAGGTCAGGTCTAATAACCCGGTTTTGTTTGTACAGCGGCCGTTCCCACTTAATCTGGGTTTATATTTGAGTGCAGTCTGGTTCCTGGGAGCATGAAAAGCACCAGTAAATGAAACACTTTTGAAAATAATGAGGAGGCTGAAGCCGTGACACCGTGCGTCACGCAGGCGCCTGAAGTATCACTGCCTCGGAGCGGCGGGGGGATTTCAGGCTGAACTGCTAAACTGTCCATAAACCATAAACAGAGTGCTACTCTAAACACGGGGCGCTTTCCTGGGCCGCGCTCGCCAGCTCGGCCTGGAAACTCTGATGTTTGTGGCTGGAAACTCGGAGGCTGCGGCGTATCGCTTCCAACGGCGGGACCAGAGGCGTGATTAGTGAGTGATTGGGACTTCTGGGCGACCCCGGTCCTCAACTCTGATACCCCACCATCCAGACTGGCAACCGCCGGACAACTGGAACCGGACCGCTCCAGCGCTGGAGGCCGCGCTCTGTATCACTGTGTCTACTGACTGGGTCCTTTTAAAGGTGCATTCCAGCAATTTATACATCATTTATAAGAATAACAGAAACCAGTACTGCTGAAACTACTGAAACACTGGATCCTACATTTCCCATAATGCAACAGAGAGTTAGTTTCATTAGATATGATGTGGGAAATTGGTGGAAGTGTATAATTTTAATTACATTTATGAATATCAATATAAATATTAATATAAATCGTCATATTCAACCTCCACAGTTCACCTCAAGGTCCGTTTAGCACCTGCTCTGGAGCTGCTGATCGGATCATGTGATCTGATTGATCACGTGACTCTCAGCTTCCTGAGCTCCTCAAAGCGCTCTTAAAGACACGCCTCTGCTGCGCAGGAAGATCACGCGTTGTGACTGAAAGCTCCTGGATATCTACTAAACGGCCCTCGCTCTGTCGGTCTGTCTCACCGGCTTCATTAAATCTGCGTTAACGACATCACCGAGGTTTTTGGCTGCGGAGGAATTCGTTCAATTACTGCCACAGTCGCTTTGCAAATTGCGTTACTGCTGCTGATAAAATCAATATGCGGCTTAATGAGGCGGATCATGTTCGGGCTGTTTGTCCCGTGTGTTTGTTAATCAGATGCGTCATTATTAAAACCCGATTGGTGCGCGCGAGGTGACGCTCGTTAAAACGAACGTGGCGACGAGCTCAGAGGGCGAATCAGAGTGATTTATGTATGAATGTAGGTGAAGCTCAACAGCCGTCTCTTCTTAATGCGCCTCTGTGTGTCTAACTGAACCTGCACACATTCAGTAGGATAAATACTGTAGGTAGGATGGAGGAAAGGCTGCGGTCATGTGACCTCCTGCAGCAGCGTGGGATGCTGGGAGTTGTTGTCTTCCTGTCAGCTGGGATTCCTTCAGTGTTGATGGTTCAGGAGGTTTTTACTGGGAGCTGAATTCTCCACAGAGGTCTCCTCCTCTCCAAAACAAACAGAGCCGCTGATTCAAACCCAGAGAAACACTGAATAAAGCAGTTCCACCTTAAAAACCACTGTTTCTCCCACGCTGTCGGCCGCACACGGGACGTCCTGGAGGGGCGGCGAGCCGAGCTGCTGCTAACGTTTGCTCAGCTTGTTTCTCTGATAACTTCAGATCCAGACGTCCGACGACTGAAATCCTTCATCTGCTTCAGATACAGAGTTAAAAACAAGCAGCGGCTGAAAAGAGGAGCACAGAAATGTGTCTTACAGCTGATCCAGAGTCAGTTTATCAAGCTGCTGACACACAGAAATGTGTCTTACAGCTGATCCAGAGTCAGTTTATCAAGCTGCTGACACACAGAAATGTGTCTTACAGCTGATCCAGAGTCAGTTTATCAAGCTGCTGACGCACAAACACAGCACTGACACATGCACAGAGCTAGCTAACCAGTGGGTGCAGCACTCGACTGTGTATCCACTTTATTTTCAATGCGCTGATGCATAATTTACTTTTCATCTGTTATTCAGTGTGATTGGTGCTGTGCATTGAGCGCATCAGGAGAACAAGTTCTCCATTAGCCACAAACACAGCGCTAAATGCAGAAAGCAGTGGAACGAGGCTAATACGCCTGCTGCAAACAGACATAACAACATCTTCCCGTGCAGCCAGAATTATTATTATCGCGTATGCAAAAACGTGCTGTGTAAGCAAATGAAACCCGAGAGCGAGGCTGGAGCGTTTTCATGGAGCGTTTCGCCGAAGCAGGCCTCGGCTCTCGGTGCCTCCGGCCAGAAGATACAAGGGCAGAAACGGGAGCTGCCGCTTTTCAAAAAAACAAAAAAAGAAAGAGAGACACACATGATCTTCATCTCATCCCGAAGAACTCCATGATTCAGCTGTGAGTGAGGAGCTGGTATCTGAATTCTTCTGGCGCTTCGTTTGTGCTCCTGCTTTGTGTTTCTCTAAGCGGGGTCCTTCACAGGCAGGGCGCAGGTCTCACGGCGCCGGAGAACGCTCCCATCAAGCCTCATTCATGATTCATCCGGCGGCTCGTCCTCGATATCGGGAGTCCCGCTCGGCGTGACCTTCTCAGTTTAGTTCAGCTTCTCCGCCGTCAGAGAGACGAATCTCCATGAGCTGGGATTTTTGAGCTCGTACCCGACACGTCACGGCTAAGTGGGGTCAAATGATCTCTGTCATCGCGTTGATCGGTGCAGCACGGGAACACACACACACACACACACACACACACACACACACACAGCAGCAGGGTGTATACTGTGTGTGTGCGTGTGTGTGTGTGTGTGCATACTGTACACACTGTACCTGCGCTCTCATGTGAAGTCCACCATATTGTGTTTGTGCCCACAGGTCGCCGTAAAGTCACATCACTTCCGCCTCAACACCTGCAGAGCCGTGAGGTCAGCGTGCTGTGGTTGGACGTCGCCAGGTCACGTGACTGCCCTCCCGCCGACCTCGTCCCACCTTGGCCTTTTTGGTAAAGCCCCCCCCCTCCCCCGCCTCCCTCCGACGTTATCGGGGTGGAAGTGAAGTGACGGATGGGGAGCGACAGCATGTGACCCGCAGCTCAACTCTGCAACGTGTCGCTGTTCCAGGCGAATCGCAGCAGCCTGCTCATGTGACGCGGCGACTTCGTGCTGCTGCTCTCTGAACCCCGTCGATCCGAATACAGCAGCACACCGTATCTGAAGCACCGACTGATCATACTTTCATTTAGGAACTTTGTTTTTAAGGTAAAATGAACATTATCCTTGTTAATCCGGTCCTGAAAGTGTCATTTTCCTGTTATGTAGCATTGACTCAAAGTCTGACGTCTTATTAATAATTAAAATAAAGCAAATAAATACAAAAATGTGCCATTATTTATTTAATATAATCTGATTTGCAAACATTAATTTACATGTAAAATGAAAAATGTTTAAAAATATTTTTTTTCTCATTTAATTTAAAAGTTTAATCTTTGTAATGTTGCCAGCTACTGATATTTACTGACACTGTGATGAGCTTTTATATTTATTTACAATATGATGGGTAAAATAAGCTGTACATGTATTCACTGAGCTTTGATTGGATTGTTTTACTTGACCTTTCGTTAGAAGTCGGCGAAACTAAAAAGTTCATTGGTGATTGTTTGTGATATATGGGTGAACATGCTGCCACATAAATAATACATTTACAGTAATAAACTCACACCTGTGTGTTTGTGCTCTCCTGGACAAATTCAATTCTTTAATGTCAATACTTTTGCACATTCCTGCAGAAAACTGTAGTTAATGTAATTAATGCTCACGTTGACACTGTTGTTGTTGTTCTTGTTGTTGTATAATTTTTATAATAATTTTATTGTCTAATTTTATATTTTTATTCTTTGTTAATTTGTGCACAAAGACACCGACGCAAACTCCTGATATGACGATGAACGAGATTCAGATTTTTAATTATTTATTTGTTCAAACACGAACCAGAAGTCACGTAAAATTAAAAAAATAAAAAAATCCATTTATTTTTAAAATTAAGTAAAACTAAAAAAGCTTATCATTTAAATTTCAGTATAATTAATTATCTCCTACATTTATACACATTAATTGCATTTAATCGGCGGTCTTCATTAATATGGACGTCTAAACACCGCATGCTAATTTTCCACCTTTTAATTTTTTTATTTTTAAAAAGCACGTAATATTTAAAAGCAGCTTCTCTCGTGGTTCGGTTCATAACGTGTGACGCCTTTAAACTGTAATTCAGGCCTTTCTGTGTGAAGCTGCCGCAGAGCGCTCGTGTTGCACGTCTCGGAGACGGCGTGCACGCTGCGGCCCCGCTGCGATCGGCACATTCTCTAAATAAAGAGCAGAGCAATGTGTCTGCGAGCGGCTGACCGCAGCGCTGCAGAGCCAGATGAATATTCAAATCGTTTTTGACATGATAAACATAAAAAGCCCAAACTGAAAACAACTGCGTGATCAGCGGCGGAGGGAATGTTTACCCGTGCTAGCTGCTGCAGGTCAGCGGCTCAGCGGCTGCCAGCGCCTGAACTCTGGGACTTCAAACTTTAGGCCGCTGCCGCTCTTACTGTGGAACCAACTCAGACGCCTTTGATGCACAGTGAGCTGTGTGAGCGCTCAGCGTGAGGCGCACCAACCCATTTGCTGATTTACCCTCAAAGCAGAAGCTAAAATGTCCTTTTTGCCCGTATTTATAGACAGACATCAACAAGATCCGCTCTCTCCTCGGCTGTAGTGGAACTATAAATACAGATTTCATCAGGAAATCCGTTCCCGTCTTTCATGTACCTAATTCGATAGACGACTGGCAATCCTTCAGATAAAGTCAAATCAATGTGACGCACCAACAAAGTGGAGTTCATCCTGAGCCGTGAGCTCGTGAATCTATCGAATGCGTGTTTACTGCGAGCAGTATAAATAAAATTCACCCGGAGTGGTTGTGCCAGGTCATGGATGCTGGCGCGCTCGTTTGGCCCCGGACGGCCTTAATTCCTTCTGTCAGGCAGTAATCAGGTCTGTTTCACATAACGGGCCATTAGTTTAAAGAGCAAATCTGCTTTCGGCGCTGCTGACAATGGACAGAGTGTGTGTGTGTGTGTGTGTGTGTGTGTGTGCTGTGGCAGGAGGAGGAGGAGGAGGAGGTGGTGGGAGGCGGGGGTCTCTGAATGCCAAGCCTGACCTGGCAGAGATTGGATGGAGGGAGGGAGGCGACGAATGGGACGCAGAGACGGAAACAGAGTCGGAGGAAGAAGAGCGAGGGGCGGGCCGACGCGAGGGGTGGCACGGCCGCGGCCGTCGCAGCCACTCGAGGAAAACGAGGCTGACAGGTCAGAGCGTGCCCCGGAGACGTTTCCATTTTAACTCCATTCAAATCTGTAATCACTGCCCTCCGCGTGAACCCGCTCCTCTTCGCCACACGGAAGAATAAAGTGAAACTCAAAGACGCAGACTTAAAAAAAAAAAAAAAAAAAAAAAGAGGAAGTGGCTTGCATCTGCCTCGCCGCCGGTGGACCCGGGCCTCGAACACCCCCCCCCCACCCACATGTCTTTGCAGAACTGCTCCGACCGAACTCGGGGGCTTGTTTCAAAATAAGAGTACACGGGAGACGAGCGCTGACAAGATGACGGCGACTCCTGTCACCCACCTGCCCGGCGGAGCCGCCCAGATGTCGCCGCCTCGTTAGAGCGGCCCTCGACGCCGCAGTCCAGCGAGCAGATAATTGGAAACACGCGGGGGCAAAAGTCACACCGATAGCGAGCGATGCCGTTTGCACCGAGGCCCCGAGTGAGAGTCAGCTCTCCGAAGGGAGAGGGGCGGCCTCGTGCGCTGTCTGTGCGTCCCTGTCTGGCGCGGAGGACGGGGGTTAGGCCAAACACCACCCCTCACCCTAACAGCTTAAGACACAGCCAGCATTTGCTTTCATCTCTCAGGGGGAGCGCTGACACAAACCATTTTCGTTCCTCCCCGGCCCCCCCTCCATTTGCCACCCCGCACATGTGCGCGCCTCTTGAGGTTGACTCGTTTGCACCGCGGCGGCGGCGGCACAGAACGGGACTGTAGAGATAAATGAAAGGGGCGTAAATGAAGTGTCGGTGTGACCTCACGCCCCGTGATCGTACGAGGCGGCTCGTTGGCGGCGCGTAGCTCAAACATGCAACTGCGGCCGTGAAACCAGCAGCAGGTTCAGTGAGGAGAGCTGACGATCAGGGCCACGTTATCGGAGCCTAACGAGGCGGGGCGTCAGGGAGTCGGGCCGCTCTTTGCTTCTGCGCTCTTCCAAAGTTTTGACGTGGGCAGCCTGTGCTCAGCGAGCCGCGTCTCAGTTCGCGTTTTGCTCCAGAGTGGCCGGGATGTGGCCGGCGCCTCGAGGCGAGCTGTGCTCTCCGGAAGCTCTTTTTCCTCCTCCCGCCCTCCACCCCTCCACCCCTCCACCCCACCGCGCTCAGTCAGCGTGGGCCCCCTCCTCAACACACACACACACACATGCGCCACCCCCCTTTCTCCCCACCACAACCAGCGACATGGCATTTGCACCGCTGAGGAGAATGTGAGCTAATGAAAGTGTAAAGCCTGTGGTCACTAGAGTATAAAATTCACATTTGGCCAGGACCGGCTGTGCAATCTGATATTATGAGCCCCGCCGCACAGCGAGCGAGGGCTTGAAATAGCGCTGGAAAGAGACACAGCCAGGCAAGCACAAGCAGAGGGACGCGGCCGGAGTGGCGCTGAAATGATTTCACGTTATCGACGGCGGGAGCTAGGTTGTGTTTGCCCTCGTTCACCTTTGCGGCGGAGCAGGGGGGGAAACGCCCGACCTCCCGCGACCACGAGTGAGAATGTAAAACCAAGGCGGCGCAGCTCAGACGGACGCCTCGCCGAGCGGGCTCCGATCTGAGCGAGGAGGCGCAAAGAGACGAGCCAGACGCAAGGTACTGTACGCCGCCATCTTGTTTCTCGTGTTCGCGGAGCAGCCGCTTGTTAAATGGAGGTTTGCTGTGGGCAGAAATGAGGTCAGAGGCGGCGTAGAGACGTGACGCAAACAGCCCTGCGAATAAAAAGGAGGGGGAGCGAGCGAGCCTCTCTGCGCGGGCAGCGGCGCAGACGGAGCGACCTCTGTGTATTTAAAGAAATAAAAGACCAAACAGCTCCTGAGCTCCACATGTTAGTGTTTCATCCTTCCCCAACAAGTTGTCCAGAAAGTCACACGGGGGAAGTGGGAATCAGGCGTCGCCTCACCGAAATAAGGGCGGGTCGCGGCGGCGTTTTGGCAGAACGCGCGGCTCTTTTGTTCGAAACAGTAGCTCCACTCGGCCCAGGTCAAAAGTTCACTCACATTAAGAGCGGCTGACCTATTTTCTCTGGGCTGAAACTTGGGAATCCATCTTTCCTCAGTTTGTCCTCTAGCCTCTGTCCGCTCGGATTAATCAACCAGGTTTCCTGCTCTGCACCGAAGTTCTGCAGCAACGGCTCCTGATCATCAGCGCGGAGTTACGACCTGTTAGCTGCTGCAAACACACGCCATGCATTAACTATTAGAACTACTTTCTGGTTGCACTGCAGCCTTCGTCCCTAACTACCACTTCCTTATTAACGCCGTTGCACGATGTTTTCTTATTGCGACATGTTTCTGATTCTACATTCTCAGCTTTAAAACGTTCTGTCGGTGCTTTTCGTGCGTTGCGTGTTTTTAGAATTAAAAATGAATCGCGCCTGCGTGTAAATGTAAATAATTGCGTTTTGCGTCTTTTAAACTGTTGCAGTTGTTTTAAATAATTTCAAAAGTGAATTTCCCGTGAGGGTGATCATGTGACACCCGTGCAGCAGACACAGACGCAACGTCGTCACCCTAAACACACAGATTTAAGCTAAACTAACTGCGCCGTGCATTGTCGCCGTTTGATAACCCGACAGCGAAATCGGGACTACTGCGACTCACCGCCACAGTATCCACTGATAGTTGCAGGCCACAGATCTGACGTCTTGGACACTATTATTATTTTTAGCTTCCTCACTGTTATATAAATTAAAATGGGACGTAAACAGGCCGCGTCCCTTCGTTATGACTGATTTTAGATTCATTTAATGTTCATTTTTGTGCAGTTTTATGCGTTTGTAGCATGAACCACCCACACCACCACAGCCTGAGCTAGTGCTACTTTAAGCGCAGTTTGCAGACAATGCAACCATAGTAAATGCAGCACTTTATCTTGTAACAGAGTATTTTGAAATTGTGGTGCTGCAGTTTGTATTTAACTGCTTCCTGTCAGTTTAATCAGACTCAACTTGGCCTAAACTGTTTGTTTTCAGAGTCTAGTCATCTGAGACTTCGTGTGGTTTGTGGTTATGATCATCGTTAGCTGATAAACTGTCAGATAGTACAGACGCTGACTCGTAACGCTGAGCTCCGTCACCTGGATCGAAGCCCTCGACTCGTCTGGAAAACGATCGTGGGAGCGGGCCTGGTGCTTTTCATGGTGATGATTCATCATCAGTCGGTCACAGCTCAGAGGACGAGGGCTCGATAAAAGACGGGGGTCAGAAGTCATGTGGGCACCACGGTTGTTTTTCCCGCGCGCCGGGGCGAGCCGGCGGAGCATCCTGAAGACGAACCGAGCTGGCAATTATAATCAGGCTGCAGCAGAAATTACAGCCATACCTTTGTGATTGCTCGCTATCGCGTTACAGCGGGGCCCGGGGGGGCTCGCTCAGACTCCGCCGGCCCTCGGTCTGCAGGTTCGAGTGTGTTACATCCGACTTCCACACACTCAGACGTGCATACGATACGCAGAGGGCAGGAGCATCCGAGAGGCAGCACTCAGCCTGTATGTAGGCCAGCATGTGCCAGAGAGTGCAGGGGCCCTTCAGCTATAGGCCGTTATTATTATGGGGATGCCTCTCTCTCTCTCTCTCACACACACACACACACACACACACACACCGTCCTCCATAGTTTTTATATAACCAGGTGAAGCTGCTGTTTGTGTGCTCTCCAGGTCTCAGGTGGACGGTCACTGCGGGCGTTCGGCCTCGTTGGCTCAGTGTTCGGCTCGTGTTAACGCGAGCACGGACACGATGGGCGATACAATGCACTGATGTATATGTAATGTGTGGGATCAGCTGGAGCAGAGCTGCATCACAGGGGGGACTGTGCAATATGATCTGATCTCACTTGTTTTTAATAAACCCATCCATACGCAGAGAGTTTAAGTTTACATCAACACTTGGCTTCAGTCTTTATTTAAATGTATTGTCTGCTGCAACAGAGACGCCTGATGTATTAGATTAAACCAATTAGACAAATATTAATAATGTAGAATCCAATATTGTCTCATCACTGGTTTTAAATGTTGGTTTCAGGCTGTAACTGCCCGGAATGTAATTGCACAGTTGATGTCTTCGTGGATTGCGTAGCATTTAGCGATGTGCATGAAAATGTCGCAATATAATAATGAAAAGTTTTACTTTTTAGACAATTTTTGCACAAAATAAGCTGAAACGAAGCAAGAAACAAACAAAGGACATTTGCATTTTTGATATTTCGTTAGTTTTTGGCTGCATTTTGTCAGTTTGACCTGTCAGATATTAAATTACAGCAGCCAGTCTAAATCGACATCATCAGATCTCTGCACATTTAACGTCACATTAACTTTTTACAGTTAATTTACGTTTTAAAAATATGTCAGATTTTTATTTTTATTATAGTTTATGAGGAATTTAACCAACAGCAACATGGTTTTAATTGCTTTATTACTTATTTTTGTAATTATCGAATACGCCGTTGGCTGCGCGACCTCCCGTGCACGAGGCGTCGTGTTTGTAGTTTTTCTGTGAATATTTGCAGGAAGCTGCAAAAGAAATGCATCTGTTTATGATTTACTGATGTTCGGTCGCTTCGACATGAACACACTTCGCACTGACATCGATTCCTTTACTCTGAGCCGGTGTCATCTGCGCTCGACCGTCACCTCGCGTTAAACATTTACCGTCGAGGGCGAAAGTGAAACATTTTGAAATGATAAAAAAGGTGAAGCTGCATATTTCAGCTTCTCCCCACTGTGTGTGTGTGTGTGTGTGTGTGTGAGTGTGAGTGGAGATGTTCTCAGTGTGTCTCGTCCTTCCCGTGTTTGAGTGGGCGAGCGTGGCCGGTCACGCAAAGGTCACCCGCAGAGGGAGCGAGGAAGACGGCGGCGAGGAAGAGAGAAGCTGTGTTGAGCAGGAGATGCAGGGGAGGCCGGGCGCACAAATCAAACTCACCTCCTGACGTATTTTCGCTGCAGCCCTGCGGCTTCGGACGGGGCTGAGGCGCCGTGCGGGGAGAGGTAATGCACTTTCACAGTGTCATGCGTGTGTAGCATTTCAGACGGCAATTGCCAGAGAGAGCCGCTCTGCCCTTTTCCATCACGGCTTTGAGCCCACACTTCAATCGCCGGGCTGGAGTAGTATTTTCTCTGACACGGTGCCCCCCCCGTTCACACACACACACACACACACACACACACCTCACCCCCCCGGTGCTTTTCCGTGTCCCGGCCTCGTACGAAGGAAAGTTCACACTTTATACCGATGACAGCCTCGGGCTCTTAACCTTGCTCAGAGGAGAGGACGGATTCAACAGGTGAACACCTTGGACTCCTTTAATTTGCCTTTGGTGTTTCGTCTGCTGCCGCGGCGAGCCGGCTGTGGAATGTGCTGCTTCAGCCAACAAACCCTCACACGGGCGGCGGCGGCGGCGGTGTGTTAACGAAGTTTAGCGTTTGCAGTGGCCTGCATTCGGTTCAGTTCATTTGAATGTTATCGCACTTTTACACATGAAAGTCGGTCATAAATCAGCAAAATGCAAAAATTGTGACGCGAAAATGACAAAAAAAAAACCGTTTATTTGTGCATTTTTGGTATTAAATTTACCAAAAAATGATGCCGCAAACGGCCGAATTCATTCAGCTAATTTAAACAGCTGAAGCAAAGAAATTTGAACAAAAATATGAAAAAATATAATTTTCAAAATTTACTTTTAATTAAAAAAAAAAACCCCAAAAAAACCATTTGGCACCAAATTTAAAATCTGATGCTATTAAACTGTGATAACTTGGAGCATAAATCAGCAGCAAGTGTGATTAGAAATAAGCTGAACATTTAAAAAAAACATATACAGTACTACTCGGAAAATTAGAATATCGTGTAAAAGTTGTTTTATTCAGGCAATCCAACAGAAAAGGTGAAACCAATACATTTTATAGACTCATTACATGCAAAGTGAGATGTCTCAAGCATCTTTTGTTGTAATTTTGCTGATTATGATTTACAGCTTATTAAAACCTCAAACCCAAAAACTCAGAAAATTAGAATACTGTGAAAAGCTTCAGTGTTGTAGGCTCAAAGTGTCACACACTCATCAGGTAAGTAATCCAAAACACCTGCAAAAGGGTCCTGAGCCTTTAAAGCTGAGTTACAGCAATGCATGCACTTTTTCAGGATATTCTAATTTTCCGAGTAGTACTGTATTTGTTGTGTGGATCGTGTTAATTTGAATGATTAAATATGTTTTTTATGTTTCGTCAAAAATAAAAAATGTTTTTATTATCAAACGTAATTAAGCTTCATTTCCATTCAGTTATTAAATTAAATGTGTGAAGAGTTAAACTAAATAAACGTGGGTGTAAAATGTTTTTTATTGTTTTTATTGTGAAAATTAAAAACATGTTTTGTTCTGAGTGAGCATGTGAGTCCTCTGTCATTCAGCTGAAATGTTCAGTCATTTTAATTTAAATTTAAAATAAATATATATGTAAAAACTGAAGCGCGTACATTTAAACGATGTACGATGCTATTAACAGATTTAATGTGAAAACAAAAATTCAAAAAGTCTAAAAGTGACTTTTCTGTTCAAATATAAAATGAGTTTCTACTTGTGATGAGTTCAAGTGGAAAAGATTTAAATGCTTAAATTAATTTTTAAATTTAAGTTTTATATATTTTTTGATGTGTTTTATTATAAAAAACATAATAAAACACATTAATTTACATGTAACGTATAAAACCGTTCTCTCTCCATCAGCTGAACTGTAAATATTTAATATTTAAATTCTTTCTAAACTTTTGCTGCAGAGTTTTTAGTAAATTATAAAATATTAAAGTAGTTTTGTGGTTGTTTGACGTGACATTATGAAGCGTGTGAGTGTTAAACTGCTGCGGCGCGTAAAAACATGGCCGACACTCAAACCTGCGCGTCGTCCTGCTGCAGTTCCACTTCCCTCAAAGTAAAATCGAACTCCAGCTTCAGACCCAAAGCCGCCACCGCCACCAATCGTCATGGATTAATAATGACGGGGTCAATTAGTCTGACTGATACTCTGATTGGATGCGTGGCCCCGCTGGAGGTGCACGCTGCAGCGCGCGGGTTCAGCTAGCGGTTCTCCACCGGCGCCCGCTCTGTACGGTAGACGGCACACTCGCTCCACATTAGATCAGCGGAGGCCTAATGGCTGCTCTCGGATGTGACACAACTGTGGCAGTGTGTGGGCCGTGCAGACGCGCTGACCGAGCACTCACCTCCCTCTGAACACTTTATTTATTTATTTCCGCTCTCGGATTAAAGCGCTTTTGTGGAGCTAACCTACATAACAGCTTGGTGCTGCGGCGAAGCTCGGCGACCAGGCTCCTTGATACAGATATGATGAGGGCGCTTAGAGACGAAGACAATGGCCGCTCGATCGCTCCCATTGGCTCGGATCATTACCGGAATATCACACAGACCTTTGATTGAGCTGTATTGAGTTTAGCCGCTGAAGCACATCATGCTATATTGAATAACTTGGTGGCCCCAATCAAAACTACATTATTTCCATATCATGAGCCGAGACAATCGGAGTCATCCCTCTCCTGGTTTGTTGCTAATGAGCGCTCGGGTTGTCTCAGGTTGTGTTTCGCGGTGATTCCTGTGAGCGGCTGTGCAGATCCAGACGCAGACGCAGACGCAGATGTGCATTTCGTACAGTCTCAGTGCAAAGGTTTAACTGTGTGTGGCGCAGGTTTGCACATAATGTCATGCGCCACGCTAAACACTATCAACATGCACCGCCTCAGCCTTTAGGAATAACTATTTAAGTTACGTATTAAGTGAATTTCCAAACATATAATGCCTAATTTACACAATTTTGAATTTAGTGATGTGATAGTCGTCACGTGCCTCCTCTGTATTTTCATTAACTCAGTTTTGTTGTGAACTGGAGGCAGTGAGGAGACTGACCTGAGGCCAGTTTTGGGGGGTTTGACCGTAGCACAGTATGACCAGAGTGTATGTCATTAGAGGAAGATCTTTTTAATGGCTGATTATGAATGCGTACACGTGTTTATATGTGTATGCATGCATTGATGCACTAATTGTTTAATTTTTATTAAATATTAATAATTTCTATCTAATTTCTTTCTGTCTGAACACAGACAGAGTTGAGGCCACATCATTTGCAGCAGTGCAGATCTTTGAAATCAATGTTTCGGCTCATTTTACAGGCCGGGCTGTACAAACTGACCCTCGGTCTGTGTTTCTGCACTGCTCCTGTCCTGTTATATAACATACATATACTTATTTTGTCAGACTTTGCTTTTAAATGTGACGGCTACATAATCCCAGACGACTGCAGATCATGATGAAGTTAACGTAACTAAGTGCATTTACTGTATTTAATAAGGTGCATGTACTTTATGCTAATTTATACTTTTATGCATTTAGTTACTTTACAGACTCATGTTGATAATTACAAATAACAGAATCAACAAATAATCTGAGATAAATTATTTTAGGTTGAAATAAAACTTTAGTGATCCCCGAGGGAAATGCACAAGCTACCTATCAGAATATACAGTATTAATATAAACTATTACATTAATACATTAACTATTATAATCCAAATGTTTAATATATGTGATATGATATTTGATATCTGGATGCTAATACTTTTCTACTAAGTTTAAACGTGCAGCTTTCACTTGTACCCGAGTATTTCTGCACTGTGGTACTGTTACTTTTACTGTTACCTCCGTCACAGTGACACAAATCACATTGTTATGGGATGTGCATTTGCAAATTAATTAACTCTGCAACATATCATACAGTAATACATCGCCTAATTAGAAGTAACTGAGTAACTGATTACAGGTCACTGTTAGTGCTGCTGCACTTTAACTTAAGTTTTTAAGGTATTTCTTAATTAGAGTTAATTAAAGTTAAAGTTTTACTACTTCAGTGTGGAACTTTCCTGCTTGTACACATGCACGCAGAAACACATGCATGCAGAAACAGGTGCTGCTCAGCAGACCTGAACATGGAACACCACGTCAGTTAATGTCAGTTGACGTCCTCTGAATTGAGTCATGCAGCTTAAAGTGGGAGCAGCAGCACGTAACGACATCATGACAACACGCCGTGGCCTGGTTTAGTTCTTGCTCCGCGCTCCTTCCCTGAAAACATCAACGGGTGAAAGGTTCGCGGTCTGTTTCCGAGGTATTACGCCTTTAATGCTCTCTGGAGAGGTGAGGGCGCGCGTGGGTGGGGGGGGCAGTTTCACACGTTTTCACATGTCCCTGCATCAGGGTGGGATGGGGATGGGGGGGGGTGTTGTGGAAAGAAAATAGTCCCTTGTGGGGAATGTGCAGTGTAATGTAGGACTGTGTGTTCAGATTGATGGGCCTGATTTAAAGGCGCACTCACTGCCCTGCTGATGGCAGCACTGCCCCAGCCATGCAAAAGCAGGGCAAGCACAGATTACTCCATCAGGGACCTCCACGACTGGGCTCGCTCATAGCGTGCAAAAGTGTTTTTCACAGGATTGGAGGAATGTGCAGTGCAAGCACTTTGAGAGCGTTTGAGTTGACAGAAGCGTCACGGAGTGGAACGAACCGCTGTGAAATAAGTCTGAAACTGAGGGAAATCAGCCAATCAGAGAGGATCTGAGAGCCTCACGACAAGCTTCGTCCCTACAGGTACCCGAGTCCAGAGTCCGGGAGCAGAGGCCAGCTTCAGCATGGCCGACATTTTGCCATCACATCCAGTTCATCCTCCGCCGCCGGCCGCCATGTTGAACTCCGGATGAACTCGGCTGTATCTGTGGGAGCCGAGCAGATCGGGCCGCGCCATTGGACGAGGCCGGCGCTCCATATTTGGGGGATTACTAAAGCCAGGTTTGGGCTGCCATCGCTGCCCCCCACGTGTGAGAATAACCTAATCGCTCCACAGGCTTTTTAATTATCTCATAATATCTGATGGGTCTCGCTGCCACGGTCTGGGAGATGAAAGGCCCAGAGAGCGGGGGGGGGTGATTTATGAGTGTGTGTGTGTGTGTGTGTGTTCTTCACTATAAACTGTGTACAGTTACACTGTTTGATGCACGGCTGAATGCACGAGATGCACTTCATGCGAAAATTATGAAGTGAGTCACATGTTGTCCCCTTGCAGCCTGTTTCTGAAAACACACACACACAGACACACACACACACACACACACACACACACTCTTGAAACTCTTGGAAAGTTTCAAACCTCTTGACTCGGCCCAGTCAAACGTTCTGAGCGCTCTGCATTTTTGAATGCTCTTCATGTTTTTAGCTTGTAAAAAGTCCTTTTTGCAAATAGATGCTGATTCGTTTGAGCAGTTTGCAGAAATAAAAAATAAGAAGATGTTTTTTTTTCTTTGCAAAACAAAACTTTTTAACCACGGCGACAGCGGACAGAGCAGAGAGAGACAGAGACGAGCAGCAGAGCAGTTTTGGGTTTAGCACTGAAACGTGTGCAGAGTTAAACACCAACTTCCTGTTTCGGCGTCCAGCGAACAATAACGTCTCTAGCATGTGCTGCTGTTCAAACACAGGGTCGGTCTCATGTTGGCTCGGTTAAATCAGCTGATCGCGCCGTTTTACTGCCCACAGCCCAGTTTAAAGCCGCTCAGTCCGATCAGCGAGTCACCGGCGAGGCCTCGGAGAAAAACAGGTTCCAACAAACTGAAGCTCGGCGGCTCGGCGTCGGTCTCAGGCCACAGATGCTCTGCTGGAGTCAAATGCAAATAAAAATCAAAATATGTTCAATAAAAAAAGTGAATTAACTGATGTAAACAACAGGCTGGTGTCTGATCTGTGCTGTTTCTATCTGTGCTGAGAGTTTTTACTGAAGAAAAGAAGCAAAGTTGTTTGAATCATTTTCTTTTTTGCTTAAAGAATCATAAAAATATGAGACTGACATCATTTAAATGTTGTATTAATATAGTGTCATGTTAAATGTTAAATATGTTTTGTGTATTTATATGAATTAAAACAGTTTATCATTCACACATGTAATTGTAAAAAGTAAAGAATTTATTATTTTATTATTAATACATTTTATATGTAAGACATAAATAAATAAATGTCCTTTCTGCCTTTACTGTATATTGTTCATATGAAAACTATAAGTTGAAAAGAATTAATTGTACAAAATAAATAATTTTATGAAATGTGATTGTGTTTATGTTTTTAACTGATGGCTGACTTATGGTTTGATTTGTCAAAGGTTATAACCATTTTGAAATTTCAAGTTTCATTTGTGCAAATTTATAAAAATAATTAAAAAAAAATATATATATATATATATTTTTATATTTATATATATTGGTACTTGTTTGATTTTTAATTTAGTTTAATATTTTAAAATTTTTAAATGAAATATGTCTGTTTTATCATATTCTGCCTTCATCACAGTGTTAATTTTAAATTGTTCTAAATATTAAAATAAATTAAAATTAAAAAGCAATTAAAAACAATTTTAATTTAATTCAATTTAATTATCCTTTTATTAATTTAGTCAATACAAGTCCAGACAAGCTGTTTAATTTAGAATTCATAAGGATAATATTATATTTTATTATTATATTATACAGTGTTGCCCATAAAGTTGGAATGATTTTGTTTTCAGGCACATTCAGTAGTCACCTTTCACCAGGTGCAGTGATGAGTTTTGAGAAGATAAACACTTCACCTATCAAGAATAAATCCATTGTCACAATCATTTCATGAGGAAAGAGTAAAACATATTTTATTCCAACTTATAAATAAAATATATATATATATAAATGTTTATTGCACATAATGTATTGAGCTATATCATATTATATAGAAATCTATAATATAATCTGTATAATTCATGAAAATAAACTCCACTCTCATCTTAGAGAAGGTCTGGTTCATACTCTGAAGCTGCAAGCGGTCTGGCGATGGCGACGCCACCTCTCTTGAACACACATCCAAGTTATTTGAGGTCAGCGTGAACTCGCACTCACCCCCGGCTTTTCTGGATTAAACAACACAAACATCTCATCCTAAAGACCTCCTGACCCCGTGGCCAAATTAACAGACTCGTCAGGGTTCACCCGAGTTGATGATGATGGCGGCGTGCTGATCACGGTGAGCGGAGCAGCTCCTCCTCTTCCACACTAACCCCTGCCTGAACTTCGTGATGTCTGTCCCACAGACCTTTTCCTCACCCCAAACTGTCACATGCTTTTGATCGCCAAGTCCACCCAGCTCCCCCCCCTCCCCTGCAGGCGTCCAGTCTCCCAACCTAATGTTTGCATTTGCAAATGGGGCATGATGAATCCCTTTCTGTTTCTCCATCCTCGCTCTCCTCGCTCTGCCCGGTCCCCCCGGAGCCACAGAGTTCACTTTGAGGGAAAGCAGGGACTTTTATTTTACTGATGGATGATTCTCCAGATGCAGGATTCCTAAGTGGATCCTCACATCCCCCAATCTCATTTCTCCTCTCGCTTCGTGCGTCCCCTGCGTATTCACCTCTTCTATCCGTCATGCAGGTTTGTGATTTGGGCCCAGCAGTGCGTCAGGCGTGATTTGTGTCCCGGACTTTGATCAGGGACTGTAGGTTGGAGTCCATCAGTGTCTCTGAACTGTGTCTGTGAACTGCAGGGCTGCCGACCCGGCCCGGCCACATGCGTGGTGGCGCAATAACCCCACAGTGGGGCGGGCGCTCCTGATTGGGCCTTTAGGTCCGTTCTCTTAAGGGTTTAGCACAGGCAACAGCTGGCACAAGTTTATGGGTGGGCGTTGGTGACAGGGAGGAGGGAGGGGGGCAGGGAGGAGGAGGGAGTTTACAGTGACCCCTCCCCTCAGATAATCCCAGTGCCCTGACCCCCGGACGAAGCCCTCGGCCGACACAGTCGTGGATTGAGCACAAGAAATTACAGCAGTGGAGCGGGATCAAGCCTCCCAAAGCCTCCCTGACCGGCTCCACGACTCAGACCCGGGCTCTGATTGGCTCGGGCAGTCACCTTAAATAACTCTGGCGCTTTTTGTTTTTGCAGCGTGTTTGGATAAATTTTCCAAATCTGAACTTTTAACTTTTGAAAAGCGATGTTTTGCGGAAGCTGGAAGCTGCTCGCCCGATGCTGTCATGATCTGCGTCGCGTCTCCGCTCAGCGATCTGAACATCTGCCTTAACCGACATATATTTTCTTTTCATCCTCTTTAAACCTGATTTGTCAGCTCACACACCACACTACACTACATATTTTTACTTGTGCTCTAACAAATAAATCATGTTAATCACTGGCAAGCTGTGTGTTAATGATTCAGCTAAATGATAAATCATTTATCAATTATTATTATTAGCTTCTCCCCACAGCACGAGCAGACAAATAGATAAGCATACACTGTAAAAATGTAGAGTTAGTTTAAATAACACAAACACCAGCAGTGTGAGCGGCCTCAGTGTCATGTGACCTACGCTAGGACGGTTTTTCATTTTTAGTTTGTGTTTAGTAAAAAAAAAGCTTTTCAGTGCGCTGCAGCTGAAAAAATATTTAAATATAAAATTGCAAATGTAGTGTATAAAACAAACCAATTGGTGTGTGTGTGTATGCATATATATATATATATATAAAGTGTGTGTGTGTGTGTGTATTATTATTATTATTATTATTGTATTAAATACATAAACACCCATACGCCCGTCCTTCACTGTAAAATGTATTTAATTTGCATAAAGTCAATTTAATTTCACACATTTCATAAAACAATAAATATGCTGATCAAATTGTGATTAATTATAATTAAAGCATATTCATAGTCGCAGGATATGAAACTCTTTATCTGCACTCCTGTTTAGTTCGTAATTACTTTTATCAGTGTTAAAATTAATATTTAATAGAATTACCTTACAGTGGTCATTCTTAGAGGAACAAAGACTAATAATAATAATAATGAAATGTGTTGTTATTGTGATGCATGAGGGGGTTTGTTAATCATTTTAATGACTTCATCAACAGTTCATATCCTGGTGTGATGATCCTGCGTCAGGTCGACAGATGACTCTTGTGACCTGCCAGAGTCCTGCACCTCCGCTCGGACCGTGGAAGCCTGACGGACAGTCGACTGCACGCGTGCAAACCTGCGCAAACAGACTGGCATCGTGCGCGTGCAGGCTGCACGACTCACAGTCTGAGCAGCGATGCACCTGAAAGCATCATGAAGTTTAGCATTTATTTAAAATGTCATCAAAAGTTTCTTCAGAAGTTATTAATATGGGTCCAGATCTGACGGCAAGCTTTAAAAACACCAGTGTTTACTTCAGTTTATGGGCTGTAGTTTAGAAAAATATATCAAAATAATAAAATATATTTTAAAAATGTGTTTTTCCCGTTGCTGTTCATGTTCTGCAAACTCCAAAAACAACTGTTCGCGCCCCAGTTCCCAAGTTAAACAACTCTGACATCTGCGCCAGCGCGAAGAGTTAAAGAGCAAACACACACACACGAGCTCCTTCATGTGAGATTAACGGTGCAAATGCGCCCCTGCTGCATCCACCGCCGCGTTCCCCGGTCACATTTGTCCCCGACATCAATAATAAATCAGTGCAATCGGACAAATGGAACGATTCTTTCAGGACGTTTCTACGACTGTATTTTTAGCCGCGCGCCTCCCTCCATAGGAGCCGAGCTATTAGAGGAGCTGCGGTGGCACAAAATGCTCTGAGACTGCATTTGTATACCTTCCATTCACAGACACAGACACACACACACACACACACACTTGCATGTGCTCGTATCTGCGGGCCCAGCGCTTCCTCCTGCCAATGTTGTGTGTGTGTGTTTTTCCATCTGTTTCTTTTATGTTTCGATCTCTGAGTCCAGCCAGCGGGACGGCAGATGGAGGCATCACAACAGACTCCGCATTAATACTTAATACCATGAAACGCGGCTCGTGCGTCCTCTTAAACGGTTCAAAAGACACAAAAATGGGGATGATTTCATTTGGTTAGTGCTTTGAACCCGGCCTGGCCGTGAATAGAATATACGCGAGACGCCCTCTCTGCTGTTTACACACGCTCTGCTGGGCCGCTGTGTGTTTTCTGGACTTCTGATGAGTGCAAATCAAAGAAAAGAAGCGTGCGTACTCCTGCACCCCCCCCCCACCCCAAAAATAGCATAAATTCAATAAGCCAAATCGAATGTGGCTCACTCCTCCGACAAATGGCTCTGTGATGGAAAATTATCAAAGTGTCTCAGTGGCCTCGTGGGCCCTGTCTAGTCTGGAACCTGTCAATCAGTCTGCGAATAAACACCGGGACAGTCTAACTGGAGTAACTGGGACACGTCACTTTAACCCAATAGTGTTTGCATCATGGGAGTGACAGCTCTGTGGAAACTGTATCAGAAAAAAAAAAATAAAAATCCATCTTTGATCGTCTGCAGCGCTCCCAGCTCTGGGAATGACCAGTAGGGATGCTGTTGTCTGTGAGATCCAACACACACACACACACACACACACACGCTACACGCAGGGAGCACCTTTAATCTGTTTTACTCTGTTGGGGGAGAGGCAGAAAGAGCTCAGAGGGGGGCACACTGCAGTCCCCTGGACCCTTGGCTCCGAACACTCATCTCTCCAGCCTCCCTCTCCTCCGTCTGCCTCTCGGTGCCTCTCCAGTCCCAGGCTCCATAATGCCACATCAATACCGCAGTGGGGTGGAGGCACCACGCTAATGTAAACACACGGGTCGACCTCGTTTTGCTCCCCGCGGCCGACGCCGGAGAAGAGAGCGCCGCACAAAGGACGCATGAAAAAGGTGAGACGTGTCATCTCGATTAGCTTTAATAACAGAGGCGCAGAATAAAGGAGAATACAGGAGAGGGACCGAGAGGCGGTTCAAACGGGATCGCAGGATGCTGCGCAGATGTCACTGGAATGGCAGTGTGGGCATAAGTCAGGCATTAAGAATGGCCACACTCTGAATGGCTCCTGTATGTTGGGGCCTGAGAGAGAGCCGAGCGGGACCAGCGGGTAGCCGGGTGTGCCTCTCGGGCCTTAATCCTCCACACTCGGAGTGGGAAAGGCAGGAGGAATTGCATTTTTCACAGTTGTTACTGTGGCGGTGGGAACCTGCTGCTGCTCTTTCTGCGAGTCATAAAGTATTCAGCCAGCGCCGCTCTGCTCCTCTGCTGTTTGACACTTCTTCTTCTCTTCCCCCTGTGTACTCTTAGCCCGCACTGAAAGGCTCGCTGTTTTTCACAGAGCACAGCCGAGGCCTCCCGCTGTGACGCGCTAACCCCTTTCAAATGTTGGACCGTCACTGGGAGCGTCCTCTACCAGGGATGCACGGCGCAGCATTGCTATTCCTGCAAATCCAAACGGGAGGAATCAGGGAACCAACCCCCCCCCCCGAATGATGCACATGAGCTTTTCCTGATCCAGCAACCAAAGTTTCAGAAACTAGAAGAACTTCATTAAAGAACGACTCTGACAGCGAGCTCTTACCATGCATGCTGCGGCCCACGTTCTCCCCTGCTGCCTCCTTCTTCTCAAACTCAAAGTGCAACAGTAGACTGACGCTGTGAGCTGATCGGCTAACGTGCACGTTTGCAGTTTTTCTTTCCACAGTCTGTTCTAATACTGCTCAAGCTAACAGGTAATGTAAATAAATCGGGGTGGCAGGGTGGTCAGCGCCCCGCCTCACAGCAGGAAGGTCCTGGGTTTGATTCCTGACCGGGTCCTTTCTGTGTTGGGTTTGCACGTCCTCCCCGTTTCCTTCTTGGTTCCCTCCTCCCAGTGGGAACTCTTTGCCTGCAGGAGTGAATGTGAGCGGGCATGAGTTTGCCTGTTCCTGTGTCGGCCCGGCGACGTATTAGTGACCCCGCCTCTAGCACCTCCACGACCCTGAAAGGGAAAAGCAGCTACAGAGAATGAGTGTATGGATGGATGCATAGATCATAATGTGAATCATGAAGTTTGCAGGATGAACACAGGCTGAAACAAAAACAGATTTTCTGCACCACAACAGAAACTTCAATAAGAACAGAAACGCTGGAAGTATTTCAGTTTGGCACGTTTCCTTCTTTTCTGGATGCATATTGTCATTTTAATATTATTTTATGACGAAAAATAAATAAATAAATAAAATGAACAACTCGGGGCATCAGAACAAGCTGGAGGAGTCTGGACACGTCCCCGAGCCTCCTGAAACCCTGAGGAGTGTGAGTGGAGCTCACCGGAGATCTGAGGGGATGGTGCTGTGGTTCTCCAACTACGAGCAGCTCACGGGACGTCCTCCTACTCTCTAGTGTCTGAGTGATGACAGCACGCTGTCCTGAACACTCAGGTGACTTATTTAGATTACGAAAGTCACGACTTGAACGAGCTCACGAGGCTTTGGTGGTGCCCTGAAGGTTTTGTTTGTGACTGGCACGCTGTCGGTTTCACTGGTGGGTGAAGTGGATGACTAATGCTTTCATAATCACTGAATTAGAGTTTACACAATAGCTTCTTTGATAGCTGAGACTCTGACCTAAGTGAATAATCAGGAGGTTTAAGACGCGCGCATTTACGTTTTTGGCTGCTTGGGGAGCAGTTAGGCTGAGACGAGCGAAGAAAACACAACATCTGCTGTTTACAGTGTCACCGTATCACGACCTTTGGTTTGGTGAAACGGCGTTTCAGCTGAAACAGCTCATAGATAGTGTGCAGCTTCAGCACGGCCGAGTGAAACGGGATCGGCAGTCGTTGTGAGTCGTTGCATTACCGTTGCGTGACCACCTAGCAGGCCAGTGTTGCACGCCGGTATGTGACTTGCACTTGCTGATTTGTGTTTACGTGACGTGCAGGCTCTGTAACTTCCTGCCCCAGCGTCAGACCGTCAGCACCTTATCTTAAACTTATGAATCGTTTGCACGAAGCCGCTGTGCTGCTGCTTCGGCAAAGCAGCGTCAAACTCTCGTAAAAGCTCGACGGTCAGCGCGAGACTCGTCGCGTTGGCGTAGCGTTGCCTGCAGGGCAAACACAACATGTCCGACAACAGCGCGGCACCAAACCTCAAATCAACGTCTGGAAGGGATCTGGATTCTACAGGAAGAACGGAGAGCTGGACACAAGTCAGTGACTAATTAATAAACACAATGACATGTAGTCCTTAGTCGCACAACATTACCCAGGATTCCCTGTGTTTGAAGGTAAGCAATGAACTTTTTATAGAAGCCCATGCGTCTACATACGCACCAGATCATCCTGTAAGGGCGAGATGCACAGCTATCTTCAGCTGGACGTATTATATTTGTAATCAGTGTGAACGAAGTGTCCATCATCACCGTGCAGGGCCATGTGTTCTCATTAATCCTGCAGCCGCCTGCACGCAGCACACAGCCTGAGCAACTGGAAGCAGCAGGACTCGCTCTCGTCTCCGCAGAGCTACATAATCCATAAGACACTAACGATGAATGCTTAAGTTTGTTTTGGCAGCATATTTTCGCCGTGCTCCGGGTGAGCCGCTCGTTTTTTTCTGTTTCGCTGTTACATTGTGTTACACTCTGCTTCTTGTCAATCACCCGACACCCACGAGGAAATAAAAAACGAAGGACAGGGAAGGATACAGGGAAAACACTCGGCCTCGGAGAGTTTAACGCTACAGCCATGTCGACATGTTTTTCCTCTGTTACACCATAAAGTCGGAATCTGGCATTAAAAACAAAGTAGGAACTGCAAACTTTGCGGAAAAGGAGTGAACGAAATGAGTGAAATGTTCAGCGGCTGCACTGTTTCAGGCAGAATTTGATATTCATATGATCCTGTCCAAGGGCGTCCCTGTTGACTGACTGAGTCGTTCTTTCATTTCTCCTCCACGCAGACTTCAGAAGGTCAAGTGACGCCGTGATTCAGAATAATTACAAGTGCAATTAAACACACTTCGGATGGTTTTCCCCTCTGTCCCCGTTGCTGAGTGTGTTTTGAAACGTGGAGCGTGTCCCTCGGGGGTTATTAGAGCCGAGACTCGCAGAGACAGGAAAAACAGAAGAAAGGGGGCTCCTCACCCGCCGGCCTCGGTGTCTAGACATCGAGTTGGGGGCTAATCGAAGGGATCAAACAGCTTTAACGCGTCTCTAATACAGATCAAAGACTTATCAGCCCATATTTGGCGTGGGGAGGATGCAGAAATGAATTTGGGACCCTGCGTGGACAAGCACAGGAACGATGAGCCTGCTGTGGTTTGGCTCGTCTGCACGAAGAACCAAGACGAAGATGAAGTTCTACAGAGCGGAGAAGAGAAAGCAGCGGTTATTCATCATTTGTATCAGGTGCGTTCGGTTAAGTGCTTTGATTTCTGAGATGCTCAGGTGTTGAATTAGTTATTATGCCAATACATTCGCGCTCTTCACCCAAGGCTGCATGCGGGCCCACCTGCTGTGCACGCATGCATGTGTGTGTGTTTGCGGTTGGACCCCGCGGCTTCGATACCAATCAGGACGTCCAAACAGCCTGAGCTCTTCATCGACCTTTCCTTTCTCCCGCAATCAACAGCCAAATCAGACTTGAATGTAAAAAGGAGCGTTAACCAATCGATGCATGTCTGCGAGCGCACGAGGAGCCGGCTCCACTTTCAGAGCTGAGCCAAGGCCTCCGCAGCTATAATAATCAGTTTTTAGATCCTGCATGTAGACAGGGTCCCGGGCCTCAAACCCTCCCATACGAGCAGTGGATTGACACCTAAAGGACTTGGTTGCTAGGAAACAAGCTGTCAAATTACATGGCGTACGACTGACTGTCACTGATACACAGCTTGGGTTGTTTTTTGTTGTTTATTGAATCAACCATGCTACTGTATCAGCAACCCTACATCACTGAACATACAGGGAGTTAGCCTAGCTTGCCAACGGCTGCACTTATTTTCAATGGAAGCTTGTTGTTATGATTTCAGCACATGCAGAGTCAGTGCAGAGCCATCCCTCGGTTTAGATGCAAACACCTGAAACTGAAACGGTAAGTGAAAGCTGCTGCTACGCCGCTGACTCTCTCGTGGTCTCGTCTCAGCGCCGCCTCTCGTCCTGCCACACCGGATCAGCCACACCCGAGCTTCACTCAGCCGCCAGTGGAGCTGCACATCAACCCCTGAGTCAGTGCTTGTTGCCATTTGCCCCGTGGACTGTTTGAGGGCCTGGTGGCTGTCTCTCCTGCCCACATTGGAGAAAGACCATCAGAGACTCAAAAGGACTAGAAATGATGTGTGCAGGCTAAGAATGAAACCTCAGATTCAAACACTTCCTTTTTTAGCCTGGTGTCAGTATTTCTCAAGCTCTTTCATATTAATATTACAAACACTCAGTTCTTGGCTCCCACTCACTCTCAAGTGTCTCAGGCGTTGGCTTGTTTGGGGCTGCGTCTGTCACCGGGCCTCTGAACGATCCGATTACAGCAGGACTGAAACATTTCCACTCTGTAGACCACGGTGGGTCGGCTCTTTCTCCCTCTGCACCACCTCCCATCCACATCTGCAAAGACAGAAGGGGGCCAGACGAGGCCCACCGCCCCGTGGTTCCTCTGGATTGATAGTGGAATTTTGCTCAGTCAGATAAAATAAACCAGGCGAGGCTTAGATGCTGGATAAATAAGCAGTACACTTTGGCCCGAGGGGGGTGGGGGGTGGAGCGGCCCTCTCCGTCTCAGTGATGTAACTGATTGTTCCTTTTCCCCCCGCTGATTAAAAGAAGGTTAAAATATACAGGGGTTATTACGCTCTACCGGAAAAATACCCCTAATCCCTGGAAAATAATCAGCGAAACGACTCGGACTGGCACCGACTCACGCGACTAGGAAGAACTTTTAGGGGCTTTGCAGGTTTTCGGTGTGGAAAAACACACACCAGCCCCGAGGGACCGAACCCCGAACAGAGGACTAACTCAGTGTCTGATAACTTATTCCGTGATGGACTTATTTATATGGAAATGGCATTATGTAGAGCCGTAATTAAGAAGCCAGCACCTATTATCTGTCTGTCTAATGCTGTGAAAATTTAATGAAATCATCAACGTCCACGAGTACGACAGCTATGACTTCTAATGTGACATAGAGGTCAATATTCATTAGTTCATTTCCTGACGTGGCACATCAGAATTTAAGGTTTTGACTGAAAGCATTGTCTCCAAAGCATCTAGGTGCAGCGCCCTGCAGGCTGCATTTGATTTCAGCATTATGTCCGTGCACAGTGTCCACACCTTCCTGCTGCAACAGATCCACTCAGGACACAAAACATCACCGGACAAAATCCAAAATATGACAGGGTGCTGGACCTCGGGTCGAGTTCCTGAGCTCCACTGTCTCACTACTTTAATATAAGCCGCTGTGAGCTCAGTGCACGCTGTAAGGTGAATGCAAATGGCAGTGTTGTATATTACCAGTAGCAAAAGCGCTATCTCACTCACCCATTCACTCACAGATGGCTCAGTGTGCAAAGTGCCGGCCTGACCATGAGCAGTTTAGGCGTCTCGCCCAAGGACACTGTGACATGTGGACAGTAGTGGGTGGTGCAGGAACGAGGGGCTCTAGCATTAGTTCACCATTTCTAATACCTGCTGTAGCCGCTAACATGATATTAGCTTACAGTTTAGATTTTTCATAATGGAGCAAACATCAAGTTTCTGTACTTTATTATAATGAAATATTCTTATATACGCATATTTCTTATTTTGTTTAATCATTATATTTGTATTAGTCTTCTGAATATACCCTCCTCAAAAAGAAACACTGAGTAAAGTGGCTCTACTCCAAAAAAAACAAATTTCAAAGTTCAAATGAAGGTCCCGCCTCTCACTCGGCATGTAGCCAATCATATTCCAGACTCTACAAGAGTGACACCTGTGTTAGCCAATCAGATGTCAGGGGCGGCCAGCACCATCCCCCTGTTGACCTGGGTTTCAAACTCTCTCACTGGTGTGGCGTGCTCCCTCCCAGGATTGAAATAACAACATATTGTGTGTTAGTTTGTGAACTTTAGAGCTGATGGTGTGCAGTTTTATAACTTTGGTTTGCTTTGTCAAACTAATATGAGATAATAACAGTCTTGTCATTTGCTGGAGAGTGAACGAGTGCGTTTAATTCCCCACAGAAGGAAGAGAACATAAACCACGCTGGAGCTGTTACAGCGCGAGCGGATGCTGTAGGGAAACTAAATATGGCGTCAGAGAGGTTTGCGTTGATCCATTTTGCAGTATTTGCATATAAATTCAAGCTTCTCATTGCACAAAACAGATCCGTGCGTCATGGTCCTCTCAGAGCGAACGCTGTCAAATAACACGTAACATATCACTTAATGCGATTTTTCAACAGGAGCCCAGGAAGACGCGGCTACTAGCTTCAGAGGACTTGGATAAACAGACAGACAGACCTTGGCGCGTTCTCCTGAGGAACAAATGGACAGCAAATTCCAACCAAAATACTCCTTCTGCTCACTAATAAGGAGAATAAAGAGCTCACTCTTAAGCTGAGCAGGAGCCTGGCACACGTCGCCGCTGCACAAAGTGAATTACTAATTCCAAACTGTCCCCGTCTCCAGTTTGTACAAGTGGCACCAACAAAAAGTTATTTGAGCAAAAAAAAAAAAAAAATCAATAAACACACACACACACACACACACACACACACAAAATAAATACCATCTTCATGTCTGGTGAGGTTCACAGCCAGTGCCAGTGTCTGCTTTCATCTTCCCCACAGTGAGATGAAGAGAGGAAGAGATGAGAAAGAGCGAGAGATGAAAAGAGCTGCAGAGTCGGGCTGAAAAAGGCACTTAAGAGGTGTTCCTCCTCCATAGTTGGTCTGTTTGGGAAAACATTCTTCTTTTTGTTCATGTGGCTCCATCCCTCCATACGCTCCTCGCTGCAGGTCTCCTCAGGACTTCCACAGAGTCCATTAAACAAGGGCGCGATGTTGCAGTCAGGCGAGCTGATGGACCAGGACAGGGAGAGCACAGATCTCCCCGAACAGATCTCCGTCCCCCTCTGTGTGCGTCAAAACAGGAAAAGGGGCCCCATTAGATCACCGGTGACAAACTCGACTTTCATTCAACTTTAAAACTTCACTACGTTCTTTTTGCTGAATTGTATCCTCCGGTTTGAGTCATTTTCAGAGCGAACAACATGTTTGTGGAGCTCAAGGCCATTTAAAATAAATGCGGGGAAGATGGATCCGCAAGACAGGATCCTGGCAGCCTGTTCAGGCCGTCCGCAAATAAGATACTCAGCACACTCATCATCCTCCGTCGTGAACCTCTTCACCGCTCCCTCTTTGTGTTCGATATACCCGAAGCACTTCTACAAAGTAAGCCTCTCAGCCTCTTCAGATGCAGCCCTGACAAGTTCTAGGACAACACAGAGGGCTAAACAGACTTTTAGATAAATTAGGAATGAGAATGAAAGATTTAACCTCCTGTATGATTCATCAGTCAGCAAACAAAGCTGCCATAGCGGCTCTTTATGTCGCAGCTGGCTAATCACAGTAAGACGCTATGGATACTGTAATGCATGCATGTTGTATGTTCTATATAAACGCATCTATGTTCTGTAAAATCGCAGTTACAGCTGTGGAGGGTTTGCAGCCTTGAAGAGGGGAACTCTAATTAGTTGTTTTCCAACACGCAACCTGTGTCCACGTTCATGGCTCATCAGAAAAGACAGTAACACTCATGCACTGCATGCAGCATCAGGAGCGACTCAGGGTTCGGGGTCTTGCTCAGGACACTTCTGCATGCAGCCCAGAGGAGCCAGGGATCGAACAGCCGACCCTCCGATAGGTGGACGACCCACGCTACCTCTGAGTCACAGCTGCTCTGCGTAGTAGTAGTAGTGTTTGTTGGACTGATGCAGAGATGGTTTTGACCTCGGTGGCCAGTCCTGATGACCCAGCACCGAGGCTCTGAGCAGGATCAGATACCAGGATGTTCCCGACGTTCCTGTGGTTTCATTTAAAACCACAGAACACTGAAGTTGGAAACACATCCTCTTCCCATCACAACTACTTTTCTCCCCACCCCGTTAGCTGTCACTGCGTTTTGTCACCATGCCATGATATTAGCCAATGTCACTTTCTATATTTGGCTGTCTCCACTGTCAGCAGGCTGTGAAATGGTAATAATTACTTTGTAATGCTAAAATGGATTAAGTGTGGCTATTAGCATCACTAGCAAATTAGACATCCCATGCAAGGAGTGTGTGTGTGTGTGTGTGTGTGTGTGTGTGTGTGTGTCTGCAATCTGCCACCTACTGATTCACTCTGCTTTTAGCTTTGAGTGACACTGACAGTGATTTTAGTTGGACAGAGCTCAGAAAGTCCATCTGTGGTGTGTCTAATAAACCTACTTTGGAGGCCGAAAGTAGCCCCACGACACATTGTGTAACTGTGTGTGTGTGTGTGTGTGTGTGTGTGGGGATGTACATGTGGATATCTGGTGTGTGTGAGTGTGTGTGATCCAGACTGTGCATATTTGTCTGCATGTGTGACCTGTTTTTCAATCTGTGCGTTATTTTTGTCATTATTTTTTTATTTCTCACCTTACATGAACACACACACACACACACACACACATACACACACACACACACTCCACTGTACTCTACTGTTGGTAAATACCAAAACCAGCCTTCGGGACGTTTGACAAGTTCGGTTCTCAGCCAGGAGCTCAGTTGTGAGCGGTGGTCACAGGCCTTCCAGATGGACCCTGGTGCTGGGTGAGTGATGCATCATAGCTGGCCTGGGTTCAGGCAAGCCCCACCCCCACCACAGCCAGCTCTTATCACGGCCAAGACCAGAATCTTTGTCTACATATTTATATATAATTGTTAAAAACACAAGGTGCAATCACCAACATGACGTCCCTGATCCCCTTCAAAGGTGCCGCCTTGCAGCACCAGCCCCTGTAAATCCTGGATTGCTCCCTCAGAGTCCTGATATGAGACCTCGTGAAACGATGTGCTCTGGATGTCCTCAGGACCTCCTCCTCTGTGTCAGACCAGTGGCCCTGCAGCGTGAATATGTTCTTGGATAAGAGAAAGAAGTCACAGTCACCAAGTTTAGCCAGGAAAAGTAGGGAGCAAAGATCGTGTTGTTGTCGCCAAAATCCAGAGCGATTTAACTGGGCCGTGCAGTGCCACGGTGGAGAACCAGAGTGTAACTGTGCACAGGTCTTGTTATTTGTGCTGATGCCTGTAGAGCCTTTTGATGATAGCCTGACTGTGGAGGACAGGCTCAAGGTGCACAAACCATCAAGTGATGGAGAAACAACCCGCACGTCCTCCTGAATGTGGACTAAGACGATGGTTTGGTCTCCAGGTCGTAGCTGATGATCCTGACGTACGGGTTTGACACAGATGTTGGTGATCGCTCTGCCTTGGGACAATGCACACGGGCCAGATCATGGACACACCAGTGCAAATGGTCACATGACTTCCTGTGACTCTGGTGATCATGTGACGTAACGCTGTATGCTGACTCACAACCGTTAGAAGCTGCTACGTGCTCGTTGCCAGGCTGTGCTGCGGTTAGAAACAGCAGGAACAGATCACGTCCTTCTTTGATTGCACCTCGTAATCGTGTTTGCACACCAATCACCTCCTTCACAAACACATCACCCGTCGCCAAATGCCCGCGCATTGTTGTCCGCATCCCTTGATGGTAATTGATGCTAGACAGTGGCTTCCCTTGGGGTCCGCTTAGTACAATAAACATGCACTGTACCTTTCAAAGCGGAATAAACATCAGTTCATTTGCATGCTTATCACTTAAGCTGCACCCTGTGGCTTGACCCAGGTAATAAAACTGTTCCTGATATATTCATAAGTGATAGAGCCACAGGATCTGAATGAAACACAGGGGAGCAGGACGGAGGTAATGGGAGGAAAGAGAGGCGGAGTGGAGGCAAATGGTTTCATCAACCGCTGTTTCAAAGATCAGGAACAAACCTGTTAACCTCCAGAAACATCTCGTCTTGGAATAGACTTGTGTGGAGAATACTTTGCGTTTGATCATGACGCGTGCCTGCGACTCCAGAAGAAAGGTTCAATGACGACGGCCTGCTTCACCTTCATGAACATAACCAGGATTTATTCTTTTTATTATTATTCGAATGTTGTTCATTAGAGACGTTCAGCAGAGGTCCTCCACTTCACAGAAAAGGCCAGCCTCAGCGTCATCGGTGCACGTCCTTCACCAACATACAGAAATCTTACCAGTTTGTCTCAAACCTAGAAAAACGTTTCTGCTAATTAGCCGTTAGACTGCAAACACTCACGTTCAAACAAGTCTTTAATATCAAATCTGTGGGCTTACGTTTAATCCGGCTGGAGATCCTCGGACCATGATGAGTGCGGTCCAAGCCTCCGCCAGAGTGTTTTTATTTGTCACTTCAGTTCAGTCAACATCCAAAACACACTGAATAAATGTTTAATAGCTCAGAGTGGAACTCAAACAAAACACAGTTAACACAATGTGGGAAAACCATTACTGTTGACAACTGGGATACACGTTGTTATAATTACGCTGGTGAAACTGAGAATATAAAAAGTATTATTCTATTTCGTCTTTTTGTTCTTCTTGTCCATTTGTAACCAATCAATATATAATTTCAGTGCAGATGTACCTTTTGCACCTGGAACATTGCATCGAGTCTGAATGCACCATAAGCGATTCATATTGATACAACTGTACTCATACAATAATGCAGGGAGCAGGTGGTGGAGAACAGAACGAACCATTTTGACCACTTTTTCTGTTGCGAGGACGAACTCCCATCCTCCTCCTCCTCCTGGCCATTGGGTGGAAGCGGTCTTCATCCACCCTGCGCTATAAGTCCTAAGTGATCATCTCAATTCTCCATTTTCACCCCAGTTTCACCCTCCAGTGAGACTTCACAGAGGAATGCAACACTTTCCTTTTCATCCCACGTGGTCGGTCCTCTGGATCGTTCTAAGGAGCCTGAGACATCATTTGCTGAGTTCAGGTTCCTGCTCTTGCTGATGGGTTTCCATCCAAAGTCTCCAAGGACCGTGCCGCAAAACACACTTACAATAAATAGAGTCTCTTGAGGCAGGAGGTGGTGTAGCAGATCAGTGGTGGGCTGGGGATCCTGACACACAAAGCAAGTGAAACACAATATCATCAGTTCCTCGTGTTGATGTCTGAGGGTCTTAGTCGAGGCAGCATCTTCTCCCTCGTGTCTGGACACAGTTTGAGGAACCTTCCCTCCAGCAGTCCCTGAACCTCCTCAGTGTGGCCTTTAGACTCCACCACCTCCTCTTTGTAAAGGAAACCCTGAGTAGCTTTCTGTTGGAGCCAGGTATTCATTAGTATCATGACTGACACATCCTTGACCTTTTCCTTCTACACAAACATTGTCCTGTGAAGTGTGAATAGTGTTGAACACTTACAGGGTGAAAGCTTCAATTCCAAAACCACTCTAGGCGGCACTCTGGGTAAAACAAGCTAATGTGTAGCTAGCAACAACAAGATTGTGGGAGGAAATACATGTTGTCATGATGAACTTATTCACCCAAACATCATTTCTACAAACTGCTAAAGTAGTTAACTGTGAGGCCAGGACGGTTCCTGTTGTAGCACGGGGTAACTGACGACTCGGTACCCTTCATTCATCTTGCTGCTGGCAGCAGGAACATCTGGGACCCGGCTGATGCAGAGAGACTTTTGGTTTTTCTGTTGCATTTTCATGCCCAGAGAAATAAATCACTGAGACGGATTATTTCAAGGAATCAATAGTCCGGGGAAGAAGTCAGCCCCTTATTGCTCAAATCCTCGGAGTTTCTCAGGGTAAAGACCAATTTCCAGTCATGATGGAGGTCTTTCAGGTGTCTGAGCGTTGAACATTAAACTGAGACTGACCACATTTGGCATTAAAACAGTATAGTACATCCGCCAAAACTGAACGAGGAGGCTAAGTCACTCTGACATTAACATAGTAGTTTATGAATTTAACATCACAATGAACAACTTTGCAGAAAATACAACGTTGAGTTAAAAGCATAATATATCTGTTTACATGTCATATCATTAAAAACACTAGATTGATGGTCTCGGAGGCCAAAACTCGAGCTGCATGAAATTCAGAACAGTACAAAGTGAAACCAGCTGATTCATCTTCAGGAATCCCAGCTGCAACCTGGCGCATCGGGTTCTCATAAAATATGCATATCTTAATAAAGTCAGTATATACAGAAATACATTCGGAGTTGTTATGATAATGTCTATTGCACATTTAATGGTTGAGAACTCGGAGATCTGCAAAGTTTGTGCATGTGAAGCCTCTGAATTTCTTATTTTTTTAGCTCTTAAATACAAACTGAGGTCTTTTATGTGAAGTTGCATTTGTTAAAATCTCATTCCCCGTCTTGATGGGTACAATTATTCAGTCCTGTTTGCCGCAGAGAGGACAAACTCTCTTTGTCACTAAGAAAACACGAGGACGAGATCTGCCTCATTTTAATTGATTTATTTATTTTTAATCCTCCAACCCGCTGCTGCTCTGCAGTCAAACATCTCCTCCACCTTCAGGCAGCAGGAGATCCCTGATGTGAACACGACATTTTACTAAATGTGCAGGAAACCACGACTGCAAACCTACTGTCAGGCGACGAAGTGTATGTTTGCAGCAGCTCTACACTCCGCTCTGAATTACCCTTCAACAGCTTCAATCAGCAGCATTTGTATTATTGATCAATGCAGCACAGTCCATCCTCGGTGTAGGTGCACACTGTGTGCGCTGCTAGCAAGCGTGGAGTGGATCTATGAATGTTTTTGTGCCTTTCTTTGAACGTATCAGCTGTCACTGTGATGTCTTCTCCCTCTACAGAGACCGCGTAGTGTTCTTGTGATGTCGCGGCGTCCCTCCACCACCGCCACGCTTCCCCAGAGTCAGTGATTGAGTTGAGTTTCAGCATCTTCATACTTGTTCTACCTCATCCACAGTGTGTGTGTGTGTGTGTGTGTGTGTGCATGAGTGTGTGTTTCTTCATTTTAAAAGCACCACTCTTTCTCTTCTGTTGAGACCTATTCTTCAAATCGGCGTGAAGACAACGTGTGAACTTCATCAGCTCTGGAGATGCCAAGCTAACGAAGGACTGCACCAGCTGCACGAGCGTCATAGTGAGGACCAGGGGTTAGGGAATGCAGTGTCAGCAAGTGCCCTCGTAAAGATAGAAGTGTAATTGAGTGTGTGTGTGTGTGTGTGTGTGTGTGTGCATTTGTTGGGGGGGCATATTCATTATCATAAACACAGCTCTTTCATGTGGACCGAGTTCCCATTAGTGCTTACTGATGATTTGTTGCCACTAATTAAGAGTACATTCACCCATCTGCGTGCATTTGATATCAAATAACCAGAGAGTGTGTACGGTGTCCACAAAAACACTCAGCGGGGATGAATAAAGCGCCACCGTTTTCATTTTGCCACTGAGATTTAGGTGCGTTCTTGTAGTTTTGAAAAACAGACCACACTAGACCACATTTAACGTGTTTTTATTAATAACCACAGATACATGTCTGCACCCCGGCTTGCTAAATGAGCTCCTGCATGAACAAACACAGAGAAACTGTGCTGTTAATGTCAGTTAGCTCGCGGTAGTGGCTCATTAGCATAATCAGTAATGATCAGTTTAGATCCTAGAACTGTTACTATGCAGCGGTGCAAACTAAAAATGCTATTTGTTCTTATTTAAGTTTATCAGGTTTCTTAGAGAGAGCATTTCTGTATGTGCCATCAAACTTAATTTAGATCACGTTCAATAAACTTATTGACTTTTACAATCACAAACCAGGCAAAACAGCATAATTAATTGTGGTTTCAGTTTAATTTTCTAATAATCCTTCATAACACTCTAGTTCCTCTTTGTAGTTCCAGAAGAATCAAGCTTCCCCTCATTCTGAAACATCCTTTTATAGGAACAGATTCAATTTAAATTATAATATGGTCTTAATTAGTGAACATCAGAGGATTTTTTATGCTAAGCTAGGCTAACTGCATCCTGATTGTCCTTAACACAAAGCGTGTCATAGATATCAATCTGTGCATCTCTAACCCAATTAAAAAAATCTGAAATGCACTTTTTACAGAATGCTTTTTAAATAAATACTTTATGAGTTCAAGTGTTTTATGCATTTGTCTCCAGCTCATCCAACGCTTTCCAACAGCTGAAGTCCTCCTTCGCCAGCTCTCGCTGAGCAAAAATGCTTTAAGGCAATTTCAGAAAATGTCAACAACACTCTCAGTCCGAGTTGTATCCCCGCTGCACTCAGGCAGGAGCGCGGTGTGAGGGGTTGGGGGGGGGTTGTCTTGAGAGAGTACAGAACCTGTTATAATGGACAAGCACTTGGCACCTTTCCCCCCAGAGAGGCTACAATGGCCACGGCCCAATCACTGTCTGCTGAGGCACCGGAGCCTGTTGGCTCATACAAGCAAATCCACAACCTCCCCCCTGCCTGCCCGCCTGCCTCTCCCACCCTGGTCTGCACGTAGAAACACGCTGCCAAGCCAAACACCCACTGATGAAAAACAAATACAACGCCGTCAGCCTCGCTACCTCACAGGCTGCAAATGACTCGGGGAATTCAAACTCGTACCTCCCCAGCCCCGTCTCGGACAATTGTAGATGTCACCGTACCGGGTTAAATGTATCGTAAGCGCATAAATCTCCAGCACAATATAAACACCCCCCAGGACGGCTCCTGTTTAACTGCTCAACAAATGTCACCGATCTGTTTGGGTTACAATTAGCATTGCATTAGCATGCCAGCCGCGCGGCCGTCAGGTGTTGGGCGGCCTTGGCGGCCTGTAATAAAATAAAACAAGCCATTTCTTTTTCAGTTTGTTTTCCACTTGCGCTCCGTTGTCTTTTAAGATAGCCCACGCTGAGCCGATGTGCAGTCTTCATGGCAGCTTCACAGAGAAAGGGATCAATGTGAGAGCCACTGGAGGGTGCATTAGAGGATCCACACCAACTGGGTCCCTCTCTCTGTTCATACTGTATCAAAGGCATCTAATTAGGGGTATGGGTAGGGAAGAGAACAATGGTGTACAGGCTGAAGGAGTCGCTTCTGGATGAGAGTCGGAGTGAAACGAGGAGAAGTGCTTTGCTGCGTCTCGGTAGGCGGGATGGGAGACGGTGCAACTTCATAATCCATCAGTGAGATAATTTCATGCATCAACAGTGAGAGCCCGGCTGATCATTGAAAACAGAATGTATTTTTTAATGAATGCTGAATATTACTCTGAACATATATATATTTATTTATTTCATGTTGGGAGTTTCACATTTCTGCCCAGGATGCGGCGCAGGAGGGGGCCCTGGATTATGGGGAAAACTCAGCAAGGAGAGGTTCAGTTTGGGACTAAAATGGAGTGAGACTGTGGCACAAAGAGGAGACAAAAGTCATGGAAGTGACAAATGAAGTCCAGGTTCACTCACTCGCTGGACGCTGACTGTATGACACTGCGTTCCTCTTCTCCGGGAACTTGCTCAGGTGTCGAGGGAGCCGCCCACATTCAGTGATCTTCCCACGAGCAAAGAGCAAAGAGCAAAGCGCTCTAATGAAAGAGTGCAGCAGTTCAAGCATTAAATACTAAATGAAAACTATGAAAACAGTGTTTCTGCGTGGTTTCTGTCGCACCTTCTGACCCCTCTGAAGGAAATAAGATCAGACTTTACAATAAAAAACACGTTTTGGTTAAAAAAAAGCGTCTAAGCGTCTAAAACACAGCGATTTGCCTCAAACATCTCTCCAGATGCACAAAGGCAGCTAAGTGAAAACATAATCGGTGAGCGTTGTGTGCATGTGCGCGTTTGTCCTTGAAAACCTAAAATGGAAGCTGACGTTTCTGCGCAGGGACCTCTGCTTTCATATACCGTGGATTAAAGCAGCCGGCGGCGGAGGCGGCGGGATGGCGAAAACAAAACAACTGCAACACGCACGTCAGGTTCATTTGTGTTCTCGGTTTGTTCTTCTGTAGCCGCCGCCGTGCACTGGGTGACCGTCGCTCCACGTTCTGTCACGGCTCTGGCAGGAACCCAAAAGGTCTCGTCCTGTGCGCGCTGATATACAGCCTGATGTAAGATATACGTCGCCAACGAGCCAAAGAGACAAACAGATTGATGTAGAAGGCAAACAGCGTCCTGTTGAAGCTAAAAAAAGGCCCCCTTCTGGCAGCCGAGCACTGTTTAGCCTCACTTCCAGCTCCTTTCTGGGTGGAGACGGAGAAAACGGATGATCCAAAGTCCGCCAGTCACACCGATTCGTGCCGTGAAAACACCGCCTGTGTTTGACTAAGGAGGCCAATGTCAGCAAAGTCCCTGAAGCAACGGTTAGCTAAATAAGCCTTGTCAGGCCTCGCTATCAAAGTCGAGGTCTATATAGGGAGATTTATACCCCTGCTATTGTTGTTGTTTGAATGGCCCAGAGAGAGAGCCCCTTCAGGGTCTGTGCAGTCTTCGGGCCGCTGCAGAGGTCCATGCAGAGACTGAACAAACCCGGCGGACAGCGGGCCTGTCAGAGCTGTGTTTGAGGAGGGCTTGAAATAGGTCCGTCTGTCACCGCAGAGCAAATGTTTTAATCTGAGAGAAAACAACACCTCCGAGATTCACCCGCTGCTCTATTGACTCGCGCAGGCTCAACAGTAAGTGCTCATGAAGTGACAGGCTCAAGCAGCACTTCATAAGACAGACACCGGTGCCCGGGTGTGACCCTCCCCTGCATGTGTTTAATTCAGGCGACATGGCAAAGCAGCGCCGATCAATATCTGGCATCGCTCAATACCGTCTGTGTCAGTGATGGATCGATTCTCATCAATGCTGCGCGCCGGACGCACTCGACTTTGTGTCGTGCTAATGGATCATGAAGTGGATGCGAGGCCAAATAAGTAAAAGCTTCAAAAACATATTCATCACAGCAGCTCATCATTAATCTCTATGTCTTGTATTTACACACGGGCGAGCGTGCACGCATGCATACGCTTCCTCCGGCGCTACCACTCCTGCACACGCGGGCACGCTCCGCAGTGTTTTTGGACGGTACGGTGTTTTTCTTCCGAAGAGACAGCAGTTTTTTGCTTTTTTTTTGCAGCCAAGTCACCAAAATGATAGAAATAATGACTGGTTCCCATGGAAACACACACAGCAAGTTGTGACGCCGGCAAACAATGGTGAACAACGCGGCGGAGGCAATTTGCATGAGGTGGGTAAGCAGTTTTCATGGTGCTTAGAGTGGTGATGATCCAATGAGCTTGTTTTTAAGGTAATAACAACAAGTAGAAAAGGATTAAAATGGTGTGTGATGATTCCCGCGAAGGTCTGACTGATACTTGAAACAACACGGCGAACAGCGGTGTCAGCTTTTAATAGCTACGAGCCGCAGATCTAATTGATATTCTTGTGGAGCTGTTATTTGGAGGACAAAAGTAAAACGTTCCTCCACAGAGCTGTATAAATTCATAGCAGCGCCTCGCTGTTATTGCAGGAAGAGCCGGAGTCGTAACACACTTTATAGAGCTAAAAGCCCGCTCCCGAAACCTGAAGAGTGTGAAGCAAGCTCGCTGGAGATGAAAGCTCAGCGTATGGGGCTGCGGTAATCAAACTACGAACGGCTCATGGGACGTCCTCCCACTCTCGACTGAGAACACGAGCTTCTGAGTGGTGATAACACAGTTTTTAAACAGTTATGTGACTTATTTAGCTGTAAAAGTGATATGAAAGTCACAGCTTAACAAGCTCAAGGCTTGGGGAGCAGCCTGAAGGTGATGTTTCTGTTTGTTGGTTTCCTGCTGGGTGGAGTGACTGACTACATCTTTCATAATGAGTCAGTCCCGAGTGGAAACGAGAGCTTTTGTGACAGCCCACAAATCTCTTTTACGCTTGTTTGACTTAAACTTACAGTGCAAATAAGTGTTTTGGCCGCTTGGCAAAGCAAAAGACATTAAAATACAACATTATTAACTAATTCTGAACACACACAGCTTCTTCTGACGTCGTGTTTGAGAAGTATCCGTCGTCATTCCAGCTCCAGTGTTGGTCTCCACCAACTTCTGAGCAGAATATCTTCCCGTTCAGCCGTGAAATGCTCCACTGTGTTTACATCCTGGTGCCTGTCCTGTGCATTGTGTCCATTTAAAGCCTTTACGGTGAAAACTGATGCGAGCCGCCTGAACTGAGGTCAACACGAGTGGAGCGAACCCAAACACTAAAGGTGCAGGCTGCAGACAGAGGTCTCAAAGGAACGGCCTCCTCACACGTTAACATAAAGATACAGAGTGGTGCCCCTTTAAGTATATGAATTGTCTGAATTAAAGCTTCAAACTAAATATGCTCTTTTCCATAGTTACAACTGATTTCATGTTCAGTCTGTACGGAGCGGCTCAGTCATCGATGCTCTGCGGCGGTTTGAGAACTTCAGCAGAGAGAGTTTGACTCATAAATGATACACGTGCTTCATGCAAATAGACAGAATCATAAAATACAACCTGTCCAGCTCAATCAGACGCTCTTATTAATATCATAATTTCAATTTCTGACGTGGAAATCGATCTGTTAAATATTAACAGCGTGATATTATTCATTGCAGAGAGCTGTCAGAGCCGCACGGGCCCATAATAAATAATTTCTGGGAGCTATTGTTGGATCAACAACACAAAACTGTAATTCATACTTAATGAAGGCGGCTGGTAATCAGTCTGCGGCGAGAGCAGGGAGCCGTTTGATCCCGCCGCGCCTGAATACAAAGACCTTCTCACATCGCTGACCAGAAGCCGAAGCCGGCGAGAGCGCTCGCGACTCCCCGGACCAGATGCTCCCTGCTCTCCCCCACCTGCTGAGAGCAGACGACAGGACGCTGCTGTCCCTCTGACCCCCACCTTTTCCTGGCTGGGTCTTAGTCTGCGGTCTTTGATCTACAGATGCTCCGACGTCCCGCTGCAACCGACCAGCCGACTCCAACACCTGAGTTCTCCCCTTGTTCCTCGGCAGAGCGTCGGTTTCTGTTTTAATTTGATTATTATCCCGTAGATAAGCAAGGCGCACTGATGCAGAGACATGAAATGAGACATGATGCAAACATTAAAGGAACAAAACATATATTTATTCATTTTAATGAAGACCTTACTCATTTACCCGTCTTTGCTGTGAGTTTAATCACCTTGTGTGTGCAGTTGCACGTGAAAAGCCTGTTCTGACGTCATGCACAGCATCGTATACTGAGAAATGTGGACTGTTATCAGCCTTTTAAGATGCTCAGCCTTATATCATGCTCAACCTACTGTGCCTACTTGCTCCCTTTTAAAAGTAGTGAGATGAGAAGTGTTATGGTCTTGTTAACCGTCGCTCCGCAGTGTGCTCAGTGCATTCAGTCCGTGCCTGCACCACTTTGTTTGCTGGTTGGTTGTTGCTCAGGCTTTCTGCCCTTATCCTCGTCCTTCCTTGTGGTTTTTGGATGTTTGCCTTTTCTTCTGACTGCCTCCTTTCATTGGTTTTACCCTTGCATGCCTGCAGTAAGTTTTTGTTAAGTGTTTTTGTTTCATTAGAGTCATTGAACTGCACCAGCTCCGTGTCTGAGGTCTGTGGGGAGAGATGTTTGTGCTGGTGCAGCCAAAGCCCATATCTGCATGCATATTTTCAGCGTGCTGTGAGTCCACGCTGTGCACCATCAACGAACAGACACTGCTGCACAGAGTTCAGGTTGTTTTTCGCTGAATTTCCTTCATCAGACGCCTCAGAAGGTGCAGTAGAGGTCTCCGCTGACAGCCTGATCCTGGGGGACACATTCATTGTGCGCAATCTTGCACATGCTAGAAACAAAGACCAGCGTGTCCTCCTGAGCTGATGCACCGGCCTCCCTCTTTGACACTGCAGGCTCTTCCAGTGTCAGGTCCATGGTGACAATACGCAAGTGCACATAGAACAGATTGCGGACGTGCATCTGCGAGTGGTCACATGACAGCCGATGACTCTGATCTGGTGGCGTTGTGACTCACAACCAGCACCTGCTGCTGCGTTTAGGAACAGCGGAGCCAATCCACAGACTCTGCAAAAGCTGTATCTGTCATTTAGCGTGAGCAGGGGACATCACGTGTTAGCCTGTCGCAGGCGAACCCTGCAGCGGTTTGTTGCGGCCTTGCTCTCAGTCCTGTTCTGAGGGCAACGACCTTGGCTGCACCGCGGAGCGCTGCTACCAAGACCCTTTGCGGGGAGTGCAGAAAAGACAGTGGAAAGGTGAAAATGTATTCCCTACGCCAAACTGCAGAGCTTATCTTTGGCAGACCAGCTGCAAAACGTGTAAATTGCATGTAGTGTTAATAAGAGTGCTTCCTCGAACTCTGCGCGTGCATGTGTGTGTGTGTGTGTGTGTGTTAACATGCCTCTTGCCTTCAGTCCACCGCCTTTGTCGCTAATTACCGCGTCTGCGCTCCGATCTAATCTGATTAGAATTCAGTCTCCTTCTCTTTGTCTTCCCCTGCGTCTTTCATCCCCTCTCGAGGAGACAGAAGTCAGGAGGCATGGGCGCCGATTTTAATTCGAGCCACGCCGGTTGATCTGAATGCAAGGAAAGGCTGACATCCCAACGCTTCATCATGGATTCCTATCACATACGGCTGGCCATGCATGCAAAATATGACTCTGTAATGAAGCAGAGGGCAAGATTTGTGCTTTGTAAATGTCACATTTTCTTCGTATCAGCAGTTTTTGCTTTTTTTTTCTCTCTTAACATTTTGTACACTCACTCTGTCGGGTTGAACCGTGAGCGTACGGCGAGTGCAGGCGCGGAGCCAGCCCTCCATCTACAGTACATGTCTGATTATGTTTGATTGTCCCTTGTCTTCGGCCTATTAATAATCTTGAAATGATACAAAATCCAGATTTTCTCCGGGCATCGAATCGCATGCACGCACCACCCTCCAGCAAACATCAGCTCTGTACACGGTCTCCAATGGCAACCGCTGCTAACAGCTACTCTGACAAAAATAAAAACAGCGCAACAGCTCAGAGTAAACGCTCAGTACCGTGGCTCTAAATGGACTGTGAAGTGGCAGCAGGCGAGGGAGCGGCCTCACTGGTAGATGTGTTTAAATGAGTCAGATGTGGGGTCTTGGACGGAGGAACAGCATTCTGCTGCGCGACTGTCTGCCTGCCACGGTGCACGACATGTGCTCGACCCCGCTGTGGCATCACTTTACTCAGCCGATGTAAAGCAGGAACAGCGCGTGCCGGCCGTGGAGGAGGACTGAGGGATTACGCCTCACGGGATTCTGGTAATCTGACAACAAAAGGGCAGAAACAACTAATTTAGGTGTTCATTCCAAAGAAACGCACGTTTATCACTACTTTGGTGTTATTTAAGTAGCGCTGGTGGTGCAAAGCGTGCACCTGCAAGAGTTAATGTTAATGCACACGAGCTCAAAGGACAATTTGTGTCTTACTTAGCAGCTCTTGACCTCTTCGGCCCCCGGCGATTGTCTTTTATCTGGCTGTTTCATCCATGCAGCAGCAGGTTCGCCTCTCAAGTTTGAATAACACCATTTGTAATATCTGCTGTTTCAGATGTGAAGCCCTGCTGATTCGACTAAATTCTTTTTTCTTTTTTTTTCCCCCGCTCGCTAAATAATGAAGCTCGAGCCCACATGCCAGTGAGAAACTCCGAGACGCTTGTTTCCTGCAGGGATCTAATCAGAAGGCAGCATCAGTGGTTCATCGCTCTACCTCTGCTCAGCGCGTCAACAGATGCGCAGGAAGTTCACACCACAGTAATTACGCCTCTTTGTGTCTGTTCAGCACGGCCATATGCTATTTGTGTTGCCCGCCCCGCTTCACCCCTCGGCACTTTACCTGCGGCTTCCAGTCGAGCTCCTGCCAAAGAAGAGTGGTGATGAAGTGCGAGAGCATGTGAGCAGCCGCAGCTATTTGTGTGGCGGAGGCAATTAAACAAAGACAAGATAGACGGAGGTCACACCTGCAGAATGCGCCTGCCATGTATACCTTATCACTGCTGATGTAGTGATAATTAGAAATGAGGAATGTAAATCAGCAGAATTAATTGAGTTTTAACGTTTTATATTGTGCAGCCCCGTTTGATTTCTGTTTCCCTTTTGTCATCTACTTTTACAGCCTCGTCTCCTGGAAATTGCTTTTATATACGGCCAAATCGCTTTGCATAATAAACGTTGGGAACGTTGCGTCGCACCTCTAATTAACTATTTTTCCCAGTAGCTGCTTTCTGTGTAGCGTAGAGCGTCGCCGGTTTTGTACTTCAGGACAGTGCGGCCGTGTCGTACCACACAGAAACTGCATGGGTGCACGGTGGAAGGTCTTCAGGGACAAGTGTCCTGCATCGAAGCTACGAAGAGATTTGGTTTTCGTTGGACATTAACAAGAAGAGCACAGAGGGTTGATCACTGACGCAACAAGCTGACATGTCAGCACGCAGTACAAAGACGTAGCTGATGTTTCAGCAAACAGCATCTTACACGTCCGACAGACACTAGGTCGTCTTCTTCTGGCTCTGTTTCGGCCTCCACCGAGAAGAACTGGTCTGTTTTCCAGCAACAAGAGTTCAGCTGCCTGCTGCGGCTGGAGACCCACAGGATTAGAGGCGTGGCTGAAACAATGAGCTGAAAGATGCTAAAACGCTCCGTGTAGCTGAGGGGAACCGCGCAGATGTGAGATGATTCAAAGTGTTAATCACATTTACATGCTTCAGTTGCTGCATTATCCCGATCGTCCTGGTGAAAGAGCGTTTTTCAGGAGGTAAGGAAGTCGCCCGACTAAGCCCAGCTTAATATTTCAGCGAGAGGAGAAACTGTTTGCCTGGCAGAATATTAATTAGGCCTAAACGTGAAAAACCTGGTGTGCAGCATCATTCAGCATTGTTTACTCCTTTTACATCTGCTCCCTCGTGTACGTAGATGGGAGGTTTTGCAGGAACTGCTGAGATGACATTGTTTTGACATTGCATTTTTCCAGGTGACATCTCTCCCCGAACCCCGGAGGCTACAGATTTATGCCTACAGTCACTGCGGAGAGGACAATGATGGCTTCCAACGTGTTGTTTTATGACTGCGAGACCCTGAATATCCCAAACCTCCCTGTGTTCGATATGTCACTCCTCCGTCGCTGACAACATCTCCATTCCTCTGAGTCTCGCTGTGCTCGTTGTCACTTCCTGGGACCAGAGACGGTGTGACGTGCAGAGACGTGTCATCGCTCCATCGTATAGACGAGGCCGCGCGACCCACACGGGCATGAAACGCATGTACGTGAAGCACACACCGCGCACGGCCACGTTCGAGACCTAATGCACGCAGGAAACAACAAAGGAGCGCGAGACGAGAGCGAGTGAACGTAAGACGGCGGCGAAACTGTTCTCTGGTGTGCTCCGGCTGCGGCAGATCTACTTTTCCTCATTAGGTTTGATTTTTGTCACTTCAAACCCGCCAAGATGAATCGCTCCATCTGCCGCGCGGGGAAGCGGATTTCGTCGCACATCTCGCCGCGCTCTCGTTTTCACACGCGGAACACAACACAAACTCGCAGCCCCTCAATCTGTAGGTTGTCAATAGCGGCTCAGCCCCGCGTTCCCAGATGCTGCACGGCGATCTCTGCGAGGGAGAAAACAGAAATGATAAACCTCTGAGGGATTGTAGCAGACTCAGCAGACATGAGCGAGTAAGAGTGACGCTCCCTCAAGCTGTCCGCCATCCATCAGTGGCTCGGTGACATCCTTCGCAGCCTGCTCCGCTTGATGTTTCCCCTACAGCTGATGGGCGGCGGCGGCGGCAGGAAGCGTGAAATGCACTAGACTTCCTCGTCGCTCGGCGGACGGCGATGCGTCTCCGCACAGACGCACCAGCTAATTCCGGGACGGTGGGATGAGATGTTGGATGGAGCAGAGCAGAGATGAGATCATCCTCTCAGAGCTGCCTTCTTTCACACACGACATGCTATCCCACTTCGCCCGACGCTACGCCGGCTCCGGGTAAACGCCGCCGCTCCCTGACCTCCCTTTTTCTTTCATTTAGCCATCGTGCTGCAGTTTTCAAGTGGCTTTCTCTGCCTCCGCTCTCTCCTTCCATTTCATGTGTGACAATGCATCCTCCATTAAGTCTTTATAGGTTGATGGAAATGTCATAAGGGCATTGAGACGGCCATACATCACCCTATTCACTCCCTCCTACTGCTGAGCTTTCATTTTCCTTTGCTCTCTTCCCCCCACTCTGTCACAATGCAGAGCCAGATCACTGTCTGCTCAGGACGGCCACATTACCCGGCCGCATATAACAAACCGCCCCCGCCCGGCCTCATTAATGCCTACATCTTCGGACATGAAACTGCCATAATCTACGCTCGCCACAAAAGCACAGCTGCTCCGGGTCTGCGTGGAAGTGAAGCGTTTCCACTCTGACGCAGCGACGCTTCCTCCTCAGATCCACACGCCTCGAGGGAGATCCGGGCTGCTGTAGGTGTATCAGTCCTGGCGCAGCGCTAGCGTGCATCGGCTGCAGGGATTTACAGCAGATCTGCTTATTTTGGAGCGATTCTCGATAAAGAAGAATAAGCCGTTTTCCCATTTCCTGTAACTGCAGTGTAGTCACCTCGGAGGCTGTCGAGGTGTGGGTGTAATAGGAAAAGGAACAGTGTCAGGTGATGAAATGAGTGTTAGCCTCGCTGAGCACCTGCTGGGCTCCCTGTTCTCCACCCTGTCCCCTTATCACATTACAGCTCCGGTAGATGGTACCCGGACCCCAGAGGTAAGGGATTAATTTGTTTAAAGCTCTGCACACTGCTTTGACTGACCTTGGTCGGGCGGAGAGAGCGGGGGAGAGGCAAGAAAGTGATTTTCCTGCGCCGTTCCTGCCCCGCGCACTCGCCTGCAGGGAGAGGAAACAGATTAAGGCGGAGAGGCCGTATCTCTGCGTTCAGAAACTAAAAATCACAAAGTGACGCAGCCACCGGGCTGTTTCCAACAATACGCCTGGTTTGCATAACTAGCATGCTAAGCTCACGATTTCACCGTGAGCTCTGCCACAGTCAGACTCTTTATCCCGTGCTGTTTAACGTGTTTCTTAAAGACGCCAGTATCACACTCGCAATGTACCCATCTCCACTGGACTCAGACGTGTGCACACACCCAAATGTGTGTGTGTGTGTGTGTCTAGTATTTCCACACTTTTATTGTTTTGAGGAAGCAGGTCACCAACCCTCCGAACTATATTCTCCATTTCACCATGACATCACGTCTGCAGTGTGTTTTATCAGTTACAGGTGGGGATTCAGACACAAACACAGGCTACATCATCTGTTTGCTTCATTAAAGCCTTTTCAAGAGTTTTCCCTTTGCCAATAAATCCAATAATAAACCAACAGACTCTCGGGACCTCCAGACTCCCTGATCCCGTCCGTGGCGATCAGCCCAAATCCCGTTCGTTCCTACAACAAAATCCATCTTTACGAGATCACAAATGTGTCACTTCTGACTCAAAACGGATGAAATAGTGGGTTTAAGGCTGTTTTCACTTGTGTGTTAGTGCACATTTGGCATTTTAGTGAGTTTATGTGTCAACTGGCAGATGCGTCGGCGACGTCAAATGAGGTCCAATCGAAGCCACGGCTGATGAAGGAGCAAAGGTCTGATGCACGGTTGCACGTTGCACTGCTTTAGATGTGCTTTGGCCGCAGCAGGCTGAGCATGTCAGGTGTGCAGGCACCTGCAGAGGATGTCGGTCCACAGGTGTTGGCAGCTGCGGCAAAACAAAGCAGTGACTCCGCAGTGACCACACGCCATTTTTCCAGAACTTTACACCGCACACGCTCTCGCCTCAGAGCTGAGAGCTGAGCCCGCTTGGATCCTCCTGCTTATTAGACTGTGACAGCGCTGATCAAAGGTCTGATAGTCTGGACTGAGAAGCAGGACACAGAGGCAGAAACAGGTTAAATGAAAACCAGTTCGCTTGATCTTTGTGCCGCAGCAGCGTTGGTACAAGGGGAGCAGCAGCGCGGGCTAACAAGTCCAGACAGGGGAGAGAGGCGAGCGGGCAGGACCCCGAGACGGACGCACGACATAAACAAGCAGAATACGAGCTTCTGTAGCTGCGAGGTACACGTGTAAGACCACCTGCTGCTCAGTCAACGTAAATACGGAGCAGCAGAGGGAATCAAAGGCAGGTGACTGGTGCGTGTTTCAGAGAGGAAGAGGATGCTTCTGTCTCTTCATCTTCATCCTTTTCTAGCATCTCTAGAAGACGAACGAGGTACAGTTTGCAGAGGTTTAGATAACAGAACTATTAATACTGAGGAGATCGGGATGACTTCAGAAATATATAAACAAATCAACGTGCTCAGGTTGAAGCAAGTCAACGTCGGTTTCTCTTGGGACATGAAAGGCGATCTCCTGTGTCTGTTTAACCAATCAGATCGCCTTAACCTTTGTTTGTCTTCAAACTACGTCAGCTGACTTTCCTCCGAGCAGTAACGTCACCGCTGAGACGACACATTCCTCATAGGTTTCGTTCTCATAAAGCGACAAAAGACGATTTTATAAACTCTAAAATGAGCAGGTGCTGGGTTCAGCTCAGCGGCTGAGTGTGCGAGCCTGGTTTTATTTTGTTCAATCGCAAGTTTCGAGAAGGAGCCTCCTCAGACAAAGAGTTCAGCGTAAACAATTGAATCTGACAAAGCCGCCACCTCGACACTAACAGTGTTGGGTTCTCAAGTGCAGACGCAGCTGAAATTAATTCTAAAAACTGACAAACGGGAAACCGAAACTGAGAATATGGTCTGAGTTAATATTTCTGAGGAACGCCAGAGAACGGCGAGGCTTTCAGGAGTCCACACACACACACACACACACACACACACACACACACACACATTAAATTCCCATCCCTCTTCTGCTGATTAGTCACGTCACAGGCCCGTGAGATGAGCATGCTATTCAGAAGGTGTGGCTGTCAACATCAATAAGGGCCTTCCAGTGTGAGGGGCCATTAATACCAAAGTAGCCACTCCGCATGTTGTCAGATATGAATAATGGTTTGCATAACAAATCATTTCGCTGTCTGACAGATATTCCAGCGTCTGGACGGGCGGAGGCTCCGGCTGCAGCACTTTGCTCCCATCAGCAGCCCCGACGCTTGATCAAAGCTGAAGTTGAAGACCGGAGGACGGCGAATCGGCAAAACAGATTTTTCCACGCGGATGACACCTTGTTCTGCGGCCGCGGAGAAGATAATACAGGGGAAGGTTGCGCACTGTGGTGACGGGATGAATCAGCAGCAGTCATAAATAGTTAGTGTCCCACAGCTGGGACGTAATGATGTTTTCTAATCATCCTCTGAGGTCGCGGCACCTCATCTCTCACTCGTGACATCTTTGCGGCAAATCCAATTTGACCAGAAAACAACAACCTGTATCTTCTGTCAGCGAGTCGCCCCCCGCATCAATCTCGCCGCAGAGCGCGGGCGGGTTTATCTGCCCTCGTAAACAAGACAGTCAGGACAACATCTGGACCGTTTCTAGCCTTTCCAAATCAGATGAAATGCTCCGACGTTCCTGCTGCTGCACCAACAAACTAAGATGCCTAAAGACGGGACGTAAAGTCGAATCTACGACCGTGCAGGCTTCATTCTCCGGCTCTTATGTTGAGCGCGTCCTCTTTTGTGGTTTGGCAGAGCAAACGGCTCAGCGTGTAGTCAGCGGGACAGCTGACACCTGCTGAATGCAGAGAGCCGGCAGTGAAATGTAGGAGCGGTCACAGAGAAACCAGGTTACACGCCGCATCGCGCGGCCTGTGCCTGAACGGCCCGGGACGCCCGTGAAATGGGTCACCGGTGGCCCGAGCGTCTGGAGAGAATTCAAAACCCATCTGAAGTTTTGGCGCAGAGAGACAGAAAATGCACAGGTGAACTTAAGCTGCACATACTCTATTTCACAACTCACTTCCATTTCATATTCATGCATTACCGGATTCATTTCAGATTCATTGTACTGAGTGAGCTGTCACTTTCCCGACCTCTCCAGAGAGTCACAGCTGAATTATGCTGTTTTTTATGGAGCGAACAGGCTGCGAGTGTTTCCACCGCTGATCTCTGATGAGCTTCCTTAAGTCACAAACAATAACACATTTAATTAGCTTAACACACTCATCAGTGATCATTCATTCTAACTCTTCCTCCAGTGTTAGCTGAGAACAATAGGTTTAAATCCCCCTAAACCCACAGCAACAGGCAATCCTGCACCAAATCATCACACGGGATAAAAAACTGGCTGATGTCCTCCATCAGATCACGTTTGGCCTGGGAACGTTTTTGAAATATAAAGTTTTAATTGTGGTAACAGTCGTCAGGGTGAAGATCAAAAGGCCAAAATAGCCAAAGGCGCTAAAATTCACAGGCCGGCGTTGGTGCAAGTCGTCACGCTGGAGTGGATAAAACTGAAGCATTAAGATCAAAGCACCAGGGATGAAGCAGACATGCATTACACAGCTAGTATACAACATATACAACACAATATACCTGCTGAGGTGGATATACACTTGTGGCGGAGCTTGTCCACAGCGTGTTCGCTGTTTTGCAGCACCTCAGACTCGACGTTTCCAGCCACATTCCCACTTTTCCTTTTGGACTGAAGTAAAATATCTCTATGCCAGTTCGATGGATTTGTGCCGATGTGCAGGCCCTCCTCAGGACGAGGTAGATAAACTAACACGGGTTCATGGTAAAAGAGTATGCCTGCTTAGCATGTTAGCGCGCAGACGTTAGCATTCAGCTCAAAGCCTCACAGAACTGTAAACTTGTGCATCCTGTTGCCTTGAAACTGTGAGTTGTGAGTTACTTGTAATTAAAACTGTCACACAAATGCAGTTTAATTAAAAAGTGCAACATTCACCGCCGACATTTAGAGGAGTTTAAGTGAAAATTGCACTTGTAGCATCGTTCTTGGTTAGTTTTCACCAGTGACGCTAAGTTACAGTGGTTGTTTGGTCGGTTTGATAAAAGAGTGACGTCTGCCATGAGCAGCATCCTGTATTAGGGGAGAGGTGAGCGCCAAATAGAGTTTCAGCAGGTCTGTCCGACCGCCGACGGTCACCCAAACTGCAAAACTAATTGCAAAACAAGTTTCGAGACAACTGTGCCCACCAGGACGAAAAAACAAGCGGACTGACATTTTGGTCAAAAGCAGGACAGCAGAGACATTTTCTATATGAAGCTGGGAGTCGTGAGGTCAAAGTTAACCCAACCTTCAATTAAAGAGACATGCTCTCATCACTCCAGCGGCAGCAGCAGCAGCAGCAGGCCTTCAGGAAATCGAGGCCAAGGTGGAAGGTTATGAAACTCTTTCTCGCCGTGGGTTTGCAGAGGTTTCACTCGGTGCCAGCGTGTCAGCAAATGTCACAGTCATATTCTCCCCGCGCTCTCTCAGCCCTCAGCAATCCTCCCTTTGCCGCGGCGCACGTCTGTCCTGACATTTACGAAATTGGCCTCTGTGAGGTTAAACTCCTGCAACAAAAGTCTCAAAAGTGGAATGCACTGGGGCGCTTCGCACTCGTGTACCTGGATATGAGAGGAGATCAAAACGTGCTCCGGCGTCGCGCATGAATCGAGCGCACATTCGTTCATCCTCGGCTTCCTGTTGTGGGCCCGACACGATCGAATGAGAAGATTTTGTTTCTGTGTGGTTGCATCAGCTCGACTTTAATGAGACAGCGAGAGGTGTGCAGGTGCAGGCGGGCCAGTGGACTGATATTGAAGTCCTCATCAGACCTGGGAGGCAGGAGTCGCTGACTTGGAGGCTTTTTGTTGGCGAGTATTGCTGAAGCACCGTTATTGCATTTCCCTCTGTAAGCCATATGGATGCAGCACCCTCCCCCATCCCCTTCCCCTGCTATTCTCAAGGTGTCAGTTGAGCACTTCTCCCTCTTCCACTGCTGGTTGAGGAGATCACAGGTACTCCCGCTGCAGCTGATGGAGCAACACGGCCCGAGAACGCGTCGGAGATCATTACGAGTGTCAGCGAGCTCTGCTTATATTTGCATCAGCCTGACAAACTAGTTTTTTGAAGAACTGACAGGCAGGAAAGAGAAGACGAGGGGATGCAAGGTGAATTCTGCACCTTCGAGGCTTCTGTTGCAATCGTATATGAGTCAGAACAAATCAGCATGCTGTAACAGTGACACATCTGACTATATTACAGCACTGGCACCGGGTCTCAGCACCAATTACCGAACAAGAACCTTAGGTAGTGCACCTACCTAATCCCCTGCAGGCAGGACCTAAGTTTGGAGCTTTTGTTAACGCTTTTGATGATGTTGTTAATCAAAACGGCCACATCTGAAGAAGAATAATGCATGAAAAGCAAGAGACAAATGCAAGAACCTCCATAAAGGTAGAGGTTATGACAGGAAGAGAGGGTGCAGAGATGATGATCTTCAGACAACGGCTCCTAGAAGGTACTCGTCCCGTTGTCCACATGAAAACAGACAGAAGCACTTGTTCAGAGACAGAGAGACTGCAGCTCAAACCCCGGCTCCTCTCTCACCTCTGCACAGCTCACCAATCATGATGTGAAGTGGGTGTGAATGTTAAAACTGTTGGAAACAGTCCCGACTGGTCTGACGTCTGAGAGCTGTGGGACAGACCTTCTGACGGAGTACGCTGGCAGCTGCGGGCCACCCGGACGCCACATGAGGCCAGATGCATCGACAGTAAAGTTAGAACTGTCGGCCTCAGCTCACGGGGAAAAGGAAAAGTCTCCATAATCTTTGATTTTTGTGGCGAATTTGAGCAAAAACACAGCAAAAGTGTCCAAATTGACAATTTTAACCCAAGGAACCGATTTCAAACCTCAAAACACTCAGACTGAAGGATCTGTTAACCAACGGGCAGGCGGACAAGTCACGCCAGAGCATTTTATGTTTACGGTTTCAAGCAGTTTGCAGTTTATTGCAAAACGTCTGACCACCCGTGTTGGCTGACCTTGTGGTACAACGGGTACGCGGCGCGTGGACTATATGTTTCATCTCTCATGGACGATTTCTCTGCGTAATCTGAGAGAAAAATGATTTGTAAAAACGCAAGAGATTAAATTCTGCAAAACTAAAGCGGGAAGAAAAAAAAAAAGATGGATAACCACGAGTGGGAATTAACAGGGGCCGGTGAAATAAATCGGAGGGGGAGTGTCGCGGCTGGTGTCAGGAAATAGACGGAGGGGGAAAGGAGTAATCTGATTGCAATAGGACATTACTCTCTGCCCGTGTCCTGGAGGAAGAGCAGAAAGCGGCTGTGTCCTCTCTTAAGTCCTCTTCCCATTAGGCCTTGCATCGTTTGGGAGATTAATAGAAGCTCACGCGTGAACACTGCCACATTTGTCAGCTGCCTCGTCCGATAATATGGGGCTGCGGGCGCGCCTTCTCCTACCTCCACTTTAAAAAGACCTTAAAAGGTCACAGCAAGGGATGCTGGGAAAATGAAACACACAGATGCAGCCGGACAGAGTTTGTGTTCTGAAAGTTGGATGCAGACAGAGATGCTTTTGTTTGTCCGTCTGTTTGTTTGTCAGCAATCAAAGCCATCAGTAATGAAACATCATTACCGGGACAATCGGTTTGTTCAAGAGAGACATCACTGCGGCGTATAGCCGAACCCCATCTGTCTCATCTGTGGCTTTATCTGCATTCATTAAGAAGCACGCCGAGTTTGTTTGATCACGCCGTTGTGCTTCAGCACGTGCTGCATCACAGCATTCCTCTGAGGAACAGAGCCGTCCCAGCAGATGTCGAAGGGAAGAGAGAACACAGAGAGCAGATGAAAGTCGGAGGAATCGCCCTGGGACCGCGCCGTGATTCACGCCAGTGTTTATTCCTCTGTGCGCTGTTGATGTTGGGTATCGGAGTGGATGTGGTGGACGGCCGGTGGTGTTTGGCTCGACCTCAGGAGGAGGACCGCGGCCATGTTTGTCCAGTCACACTGACAAACGGGGCTGTTTGGCCCGCCGCTCCGGCCTCGTAGCTCTCCAACAAGTGTCCGCGCCAATTCTGCTCCCTCCTCCGCCCACGCCACATCTCTGAACACACAACGCGCTTGCTGAGACATTTAGAGACACCAGGGAAGTGGCACAGTGGTCGGGTTGGGCTTGTTGTTTACCTCGGTCCCGTCGTGGCCTCAAAACGCCCTCCCTCCCAATGCCATCCGCGAGGACGGTCGGCGTCTGCCAGGGCCCTGGGAAACACAACAAGGCAGGAAGGAGAAATTTCCCATTAACTCAGGAAATTGGTACAAGCTGTGCCGCCACACAATCCAATCACCTTCCTTATTTTACTGACCGTCCAGCCTGACACATGCTCGCGACTCGGGGGCGGTTTGTTTTTAGATCCACCATTACCCATCCACAGAACAGGCTTCAGCCACTTCCTCCACGGGTCTGACTTAAACACACTGCCGCCGTGTGCCGCAGGAACGAGGACGCCGCGTGCCATTTTCCCCGTCACGACGGTGGAACTAGGGGAGGATATGTTCAGGGTAACCTGTGCGAACACGTTGGTGTGTTTAACGTATTCTCCGTGTCGTTGGCGCTCAGGGTTTGATGTCTAACTTCCTGTGAGGTTTGACTTTCTGCAGCGTTCTCCTCCTTCTGGCTGTTCAGCAACGAAACCCACCTTTGCTGCTGCCGGCGATGAGACCAAACAGAGATTCAAGCGTTCAGCAGGAGGCAACAAAAGGGACATTTCGCTTTGAGATGGTCTCGAACCTCTGAATATCACGTTTATTGTCATATTTACTGCAGTTACTCCAATGTATTTACTGTCTTTTTGATATGAGCAATAAGTCTGGCTACAGCAACTCTGCAGGTGCAATGTGTCTCTGCTGTCCGAAGCTAAACACAACCAGGACATGCGACATTGTCGTCTCTCACAGAGTGAACAGCTGATTAAATGTTAGAAATTCCTAATATTAACATTGCAAACGTGCAGAATCGAACAATAACACAACAGTTCACTTCTGACACGGCTGTTTCATCAAAGGACGGGGATGGAGGTTTGTTTCGAGCATGTTCCATAAAACACATCCGGAAAACCTGACGCGAGATGCGAAACCTCCCTCGGCTCCTCGTCCCCGGGCTCCACATAAAGCTCATTACACTTTATAAAATAATAAAGCATCTCAGAGGAGTCACGCTTTATGCCAATTAAACCAAACACAATGAAAGCTCCACCGAGCTGCACCAATAAAGCCTTTAATCCGAACCAGTGGAGGAGAATGCCCCCGTAAAGGGTGACACCAGTGTCTCACTGTGTGTGTGTGTGTGTCTCCCTCTCGTCTGTTACCCAGTTACATGTTGAGCCAGTCTCTTAAAAGCACAAAGATGTGTATCTGCTGCAACTGTCCGTCCCCCAGTTGGATGGAATAAGATCAAATTGGCTCTGCTTGGCCCACCTGTGTCTGACTGTCTGCAGGAGGCGGCTCCGTTAACCTGGAGCAGCAGCATCCGTCTGCACCGAACAGGTACCAGAGTCCAGATCAGCTGCCAGCATCGTCCGCCTACATCTCCGTCATCACGCTCAGAAGTTTGTTGTCTTTCTCACACGAGCAGAAGACGCCGCGCTCGGCAACTTTTCCTCGTTAAAATCATTTGCAGGTGCTGGTTAACGTAACGTCGACACAGTGTCGGGGTAGATGGCTCGTCAGGATGACTGACGGGGACTGGGAAGACAACTTGAACAAATGAGAGACAGCACAGTGTGACAAGACGAGTGCGGTTCTTGTCAGAAAGACAATGATGCATATACGCTAAATTCTGCAAAAATGACTAGAGCACATATTTATATCTACCTCGGCTGCAGGAAAACCAGGCCTGTGTTTGAACCAGGCTTATATAACACATGCCTATATTTACAATTTATGCTGTTTGACGCGTATATTTCAACATATTTTAGTGAAAAACCTCCTGATTTCGTGTTTTTTGCTTTTCTTTTTTGTTGCTTTTAAAGGAAATAGGTCAAGGAAATGCAACAGCTCCTACATTTATGCAAAATCAGTCGTCTGCCAGGAAAGAAAAGTGATTATGTCGGCTGCTAGAAGGCTTTAAATATGAAAAACACCGGTTTGTCATTGGATCCGTCACATTAAAGGTGATCCAGCAGCTCCAAGGGCGTCGTTCCCGCCTTGTTTGACGTGTGTGCAGGAAGTGTTTAGCACCACTGACGGCAGTTTAATCACAACCAATGCAAATTTCTGTTAATTCTGCTTTACGTGGCCTTTTAAATATGTGCTCAGTTCGCATCTCCCCACGTGAGCTCCACCCAGATTTATGCAGCAGTAATTAACTGACCGAGTGCATTCTCACACCGTGGGAGGAGATGACGGAGACAAGAGTGGGGTCACAGGCCAGTGTTGTCACACCATAAAGGAACACTCCATTTGTATTTCCCCCTTAAATTACACTCTCTCAATTAAACCACATTCTTCTTGCCCTTGCATGGTGCCACAGGCTGTGTGTGTGTGTAGGGTTTAGGCGTGTGCCTATGTGTCTATCTCGGTGCTTTAATTAAAAACCCATGAGAGCAGAGCCACAGCCATTAATCAGGGGTCCGTCCCCCTCTGCAGAGGTGAGGGGAGCGATGCGCTGCTCCCTGACAGCAGCGGCGCAGGGTGACATCAGCCTCTTTCTGCAGAACTGGCAGGCTGATGAGGGAGTGGGGTCAAAAAAACGGCACCGGAGATTAAAGAGGACACGGAGGTTGTGAGGCACAATATTCATTTGGCTTGCACGCTTGCTCATTGAGGTTGCAGGGCACGATTTCCACATTACTCAACAGGGATGTGCTATTTCTTGATGCTGCGGGCAGAAAAGCCATTAGGGATTACATGATTTTCATACAGTTTTGCACTGGCAGCGTGTGAAGATGAAGGTTCCCAGATGCTTGGTGCACACATTTAAGGATAAATCTGCTTTTTGTGACTCGGGTCTTATTTTCGATGCTTAGGTCATCATTTGTAATTGTTCAAACATTGTGCTCCACCTAAAGCTGGACAAGGCTGACTATTAACAATGCTGCGGTGGTGCCAGCTCTGGCAGTCAGGAACCTGGGCGTGACCCTGTATGACAAATGGTCATTAAATCAACCAAACACTCCACAAACTTCAATCTAAAGTGTCCAAAATTCAGTGCAACTTTGGCTGATTTAGCTTCTGGCCAGGTGGCAACTAGGCAGAGCGCCGCTGGAGACGTGACAACACTAAGTATACCAGAAGAGTGAAAACACCCGTGTGCATGTGCCGCCGGTGTGTAGCAGCTTTAATGAGGACCTTCCAAAGAAACACACCAGCTGTGCAAAATGCAATTTTGGTTTTTGAGAGTTCACAGGATAAAGAAATGCAATTTTGGTTTGGTTGCGATGCATTGCAGCAATAAATAGCAATAAAAAACATGAACATTTGTCTGGTTGTGTCACAGGTCACAGGATATCTACTGTTTTGTTACGCCTGTGAGATTATTCGGCATTCAAGCAACATTAATGTTGGAGGTTCAGTTGTTCTTACACAAAGAAATCACCTAACTGGCTCAGTTTCACCTCAGTGGGCGAAGCCAAAAGTGTTGTTAGCATGTTTCGTAGTTATTCATGACCCTTCATGGCTGATGCAGCTCACTGTGATGCTGTTCATGAGAACCATGGAGGAGTTAATCACATGGACCATGGATGTGCCACCTCATACGTACATACATCACATTAATTAACGTGATCTTACATGGAGATTGATGTGCTACAGCGACTTCCTGTTGCAGTGCTCTGCAACAGGAAGCACATGTTTAGGTGGCTATGGTTGAAATAATGGTTGGGTACAGTAAAATGGATCATTTCCAAGCTGCAATGGTTTCAACAGGTTTGTGACACATGGAAGTGGGCGTGGTTTCAGCCTAACGTGGGTTTGAAAGAAGATAAACCCAGTCAGCTTTGTTAAATTGGTTCTTAAGCTCCACCCACTGAGATTAGTGCTGCCGTGCTGCAGAGAAGTGCCTGTGGGACTAATTCTAACACGACATGATGACCGCCTAAGTGTCTACACATGACGCCGAGTTTAAGAGAAGTGTCTTGATTGTCTTTGTGCAACAACCCGTTACACACAGTATAAAATACAGCCACCACTGAGGCGAGTTCAGAAGATGGGAACTCAGACCCGTAGGAACCCACGTCCTTTAGATCGTGCCCTCGTGGATGTCGGCATCAAGTTAGCGTGTGACACAGGGTGGCCTCTACGTGTTGCGCCGCTACCCCATTGATCTGCCAAGACGAACAGTAATTACCACTAATCCCAGTCAGAGGACAAGGCAATTTGTGTCATGTCTCTCCAGGGCCCCCATAGGCCATTATCTGTTGGTTCATTAAAGAGGAAGACAGTCCCAGCCTGACCCCATGCCTTGCTGAGTGTTGAGCGAAGTGGCAGGACGCAGGGAGCTGAGCTAAGCATGAAACAGGCCGCTGAGCTAAACCAGCTGTGACGTGCAGCGCAGATGCAGCCCGTGTGGACGTCCCAGTCTGTACTTTCCTCCATCCCCTCAGAGAGAGCCTGTGGAAAAACTCAGCCACTAAGCTGCAGCGCAACGATAGGTTCGGTTGTCTTACAAAGTGTGAATCTGATCCTGTGATACAGCCCGTAATTACAGCGTTTCAGCTGCATTAATGCTGCGGAGAATCATTGCATGTAAAGGGATTTCAACAGCGGCTCAAACTTTGCACTCAGCCTGGCCTTTTTTCCTGTTTCAGCTGCAAAACAATTGCCAGCCTGAGCATTCCTGTGAGCACAGAGAGCAGAGCTGGAGCGAGCCGAGCTTAGACTGATTAACTGGCATTAAGTGTTTCCCACTGTTGATGTAATGGAAGTAAGGATTTCACTCAACCAACGCAAAGGTGTCGAGGTGCCAAATGTGGGTGAGGAACGTATTCAACCTCGAGTCTTTTCACCGAGAAAGAAGAAAAGATGCATTTGCTTTAATTCCGCTCGCTACAGTACGCCGCGAAGCTCGTCAATAGCGAGCTAACGTGAGAGACGGGGTGGGATTGACCTTTTGTTGAAGACTTATCGATTGTTGCTGTTTCAGGTTATCCCTGCTTGTGCAACTGCATCTGGACAGAAGACGTGAACACTGCAGAGCGCAGGGGGAAGCTGCATGTGTGTTTAATGAGAACGGTGCAGTTTGCAGATCCAGATTCTGAGATATCCACCCATCAGACTCTACTTTCTATCAGTGAACGTCCATTTTAATTGTCCTGTTTAATATTATGTTTCTATGCACTTTCAGCTGCTTTAACTTAAATGTGTTAACCACAGTTTGATTGCAGCAAGGGATTATCATAGTGAAAATACATTGCACGTGTTGTTATTGACCGTTTTGCAGATACATTCAGTTGGATTTTTGTGATTTTTCGTTTTTTATATATATTTTTTATTATTATTGTGACAAAAATATAGTTTAGGCAGCATTAAGTTGCTTTAAAAACATATTTGCTGCATGTAAACATAATTGTTGTCAGGTACATATATGGACAGAGATACTGGGGTGCGCTGCCAAAGGTGCAACAGGAACTGGATCCAGTTAATAAAAAGACTTTTCAAACCGTAACAGGATATATAACGTAACAAGAACTCGCAAAAAACTTTTAAACCATCCATAATAGAATATATCTTCTTTTGATTTCCCGACGATTCTCCTTTGAGACTTCGGCTGTAATGGAAATACATTCACCAGGCACAACACGGCGGTTTCATGATGCAGTCTGAGTGGAGATAAAGGCTGGAAGTCATCCATCATCTGTCTATGCAGAACATTTCTGACTGAACATCAGCTGTTTCTCCTGCAGAAAGCGTGTGTTCAGACTAGATTTCATGCAGCTTCTCTGAATTAACATTTTCTTTGTGTTTATCTGCCTCTAATTTGAAAACGAGCCTGTTTTTCTGTGTTTAACATATAAAACAATGATTGACTGGATAAAGTTGCCAGCAGGATTAAACAAACGTCCGGGAGCTGACTCCATCCTCAGCGTCCACAGTTAAACATTCGATAGCCGTGCTCCTCAGTCACATCCTGGATCGTGCATCCCCCGGTGAGGGATCACTGTCCGGACTCTGCAGCCTTACAGCAGCAGAGGGACGTCTGATGTAAACATTAACTGTGCTGATCCAGGGAAGGAAGAATCCCCTGCCCCCCTTTTAATAAGGTCGCTCCCAAAAACCTTTCCAAGCACAGCAGGAAAAGAAAAACCAAATAAATAATATTAATCTGAAAAAAAGGTTCGTTAGAGGAAATATGTTATCAGTTCCTGCAGAAAAAGGCGTCTTTTTACATTTCCAAAGCACCCAAACAACAAACACACGTCATATTCTGTGTTTAAACCTTATAGGAACACAAACTGAGATGCTGCAATCTGAAACCCTGCTGGTCTGGAGGCTGGACTCCCCGATGAACCAAGGTCCTGTTATTCCCAAAATCCCTGCAGACTGGCTTTCAGTCCAATAGGACATTTTTCAAACTGTCTGTCAGCCTCTCCCTGGAGTACCTCAGGCCACCTCCATTAAGTGAATTCCATTGTCATAATAATAATAATAATAATAATAATAATAATAATAAACTGGCTGTCCTACTTATGTGCTGCATTTAATTCCCTTTATTTCAGTTTCAGTTTCAGCCTCAGAACAAACCAGGTGATTCTGAGGTTTAACATTATAATATCACCGCATTTAAACACAACTTTTATTATTACAAAGATGCATGATGTAAAGCTTGAATCAAAATGAAAAACTCAAAGTTACAGCCTTGCAGCACGCAGGACTCAGAGTGACGCCGGCGGGCTGGATGGTGGGAATCCAGTCACCCTTCAACAGAAACAGGGATTAGTCTGATTCTTCCAGGTTTGTTTGCAGTTTGGTGGTTAGACAACAAAAACACTTCGGTTCAGCCTAAAGACAGTCTGTGGTTTGGAGTAACGCCTGGGAGAGATCATGGTTTTAGTTGAACATGCAGCACATAATTGTGTTTGATGCCGAAACTATTTCTATTCATCCCCTTATTTATTTTCCTTTTCTATTGTTTTTACATGTCTGCATCATTATGCACTCATTATCATTAATAATGGAAACTTCCAGACGTGTCGTGCTTCAGCGTGTTTACATTTCCTTAAAGTTCAGTCTTTCCAGAAGTCCGTGGAAATCCGAACTCTGCATTAGCATAAAATAATAATAATGAGACGAAGAAGAAGGAGGAGAAGCAGTCAAACTTTCAGGCGTTTCAAGGTTCTTCTTGTGTGCAGTATAAGTGAAATATGGTGCTTAAAATACCTCATTCAGACTAAACATCGTCCTAATTTGAGGACATTAACTCCCCATAAAAAATTAATTTCCACGCCGTGTAGCCCAGCGAGCGAGAAGCCACAGGTCCTGGCGTTTCAATGTCCTCGGCTGCTTGTTATTCCCCCGGTTTAGCTCCAGAGGTTTATTTACACGGCGTCCATCCCCTCCGCCTGACTCGTGTTTCTGCACCGACAGTCATTACGGAGGAGCCTCTCTGTGAAGCTCTGCGGTGGGGCAGCGCTGCACGGTCTGACGGGTGTGTATGTTTTCTGAGGCAGCCCGGGAATTTGTTTTAAAGCCTGCGACAGAAACTCAAGTTTTTAATTGAAAGGCAGTCTTTATTAGGCGTGTCTGCTCTCTGATATTAGACTAAACTCAACTACGCCTGTGAACGTGAACCTTAATACATGTTTGTAATGACGATGTTCTACAGTTAAGACATCTGTAACGTAAGAACATGAAGAACGTTCACCATTCACGAGAGGAGAGATGTTCCAGAGGACTTGTTTCCAGGATTTGTTTCCAGGATTTTCCAGGTAATGACATCATTGGGTACAAATGGTACAAATATCCAGGCATTAGCGCAAACTTAGCTTAGCTATAAATTAGGTTTTCAGTAGCTAAAGCTATGTATCGCTAAATTAAAATGTGTAGCACCAAACGTTGTAGTGATCATGTGAATATGAGCTGATACTTTATACATTAACACCGGGTAGCTGTTAGCTAACTGAAGCTAATCGAGCTAATTGAGCCTAGAGGTGTTAATATAGAGTCTGATTAACATGAATGCTGTATGTTCAGAGTGTTTTGACTGCATTTAATAAAAATGAATACATATAAATTCACATTATCGAATGTTATATTAATACTAAGACACTAACTGATTCATTAATCTTGCACAGTTGGATATCTCCATCTCATTGAGAACGCCTCTGTATTTCTATATGTTTGAGGTTATATAGTATAATTAGATTTGTTAGATTAGATGTGGCAGCTTGTTATAGGACGATGACTTCCTGTTCACATAGTTCCTTTCTCCTGATTGGACGGTTCTTCATCAGGTTTTTCTTCAAACTTAATGAAAGTCTTTGCTAGTTAAGACGTTTCTGAAGTTTTAATGGTGCGGTAAGTTACCGTTAGAGACTGAGAAAGGCCACCTTATTAATGGATTTGTGAATCGGTGTTGCAACACAATCCCGGTGCTTCGCATGCTTTTAAATAAATAAAGTTGTTTCAGTCCCAGGCACTAACCCCTTAAACTGCTGGAACTGCTGTATTCCCACTGCAATAAAGCCTCCAAATGAACACTTTAGTTGGAGTGTTTGGAGGAAAATTGACGATTTTGGACCTCGGCTTCGAGCCTTACTGTAAATTATACAGCTGGGATATAAGCAGAGGAATGGAGGGAGGGAGTGTGAATATCTACATTGGGGCCAGAATCCCAGAAATGATGCCACTTGTCAGCCGAACGTCTACATTCTTGTCTTGAAAATAGCCAGTTTCAGATATCCCTGAAAACCCATGACTTCCAAATATGTTCTGCTCGCCGCAAAGTAATTCCTGTTAGTGGCCAGTGCACCGTGCTGAGGAGAAGGTAATTGAGATTTTGCTCTGGCCTCACCAGCTGATGTCATCTTTGCACATTTACCGTGCTTAAGTAGAATCCGAGCTGCAAATGTAAGAAGATGCAGATGATGTGAAGACGCAGGTACGTCCAAACTTCCACTCATCCAATCATGAAGATCCCCAGTCTAAACATTTACTCCAGCCATGGCAACAAGCCGTGACCTTGGAAAAGCAGCCGCGAGACCCATCCAGAAAATATTAGCCATTACTCTCCTGCCTGGCCATTTCCTGTCCTGCCCCTGGCTGTTGTCCCCCCCCCCTCGTCTCTGCCCGACACATCCAGCGAGGGGAAAATAGATTCCAGTTTGGAGTGGGTCCCGGCCAAAACCACCGTGCCACTCAAAGCCAGGGCCGCTTGTGTCATTTTTCCACTGAGTTTCCGTGGTATATTTTGACAGGCCATTCCAGCAAAGCTTCGATAAATAGGAGGAAAGCTCTTTTTTTTTTTTTTTCCCTCTTCGCTTTCTTTGCTTTCCATTTAGAATCTGTAACATTAAAGAGGAGCCCACGCTGATTTATGTGGCGGGCTAAAGCCTCGTGCACCAGGTTTGGTCGAGCCGCTAAAATCAAAAAGGTTTTAATTACCTCTGCCGTGTGACTGATTGCGTCGCGCCGTGTCATTGCTGCGCTCCACCTCTCGCCGCAGCAGTAATTGATGATCGGTGTTTGGCTCTTGGTGTCCTTATATCGCTGTTAGCAAAGGAATGACGAGCGAATAAGTATTGATCATGATGGATGTCGACAGTTCTTCCTTCTGCAAGTCTAAAAACACTTTTCTTAAAGCGGGGATTGTCTGAGGAACTTGTAGAAAGAGCCTAACTACCACTGTGTTTCAAGGGTAAACAATCCTTCCCTCAGGCGCTCTGGCACAAACTAAACACTTTAACACATTTTCTGCTTGATAAAGCCTTGTTCAATTTCCTGTGCTTTGTACCCTTTCTTTGTACCTCTCTCCCCCCATATTCTCTTGGACGTGAATTACAAAGAGGAGCGGCCCAGCCAGTCGATCAGGCGCCCTCTCCGCTCTCCCTCGTGAATGAATTTACTTCAATTAGAGGCTGCAGTCAAGCACAAGAGGACGGAGCGTGTCGTCTTTTATGAACATTTATTGTTACACAGTGTAATGACCATGCACGCTGTGACCCGGGCTAATGACACCGTAGATTAACTCCAGTGGGTAGCCTTTGGGAAAGTCCAAAACTATTCCAAAGGTATTGATTTCGAGGCTTGCTGCGAAATTGAACTGTCAGGTGTTCCACTGGGCCCTGATATGATATTGATCCTGCCTGCTTAGCGACCAACAAAGAGTCTGGTTACCTGAAAGAGCCCAGACTGGGGCAGCGGCTGGGGATCCCGCGCTCCCCGTTATAGCATCTTATTGGAATTTTAAATAGAAACTTGATAAACTCCAGCTCTCTTGGGAGCGCGAGTGTTGCCGCGCCGCCTCGAGACTCTCTGCTCTCACTCAGACCATTAGCCATGCTTAGTGATGTGAATCCGCTTCTCCATTAACCAGAAAGCCCGATGCCAAAACGCACCGCGCCGCCATTGACATTGTGCTCATGGCTCTGTCAGCGAACGCCGGTTAGAGGGAACATTTGCAGCTATTACCACCCTTGCTCCAGTTCCTCCTTGAACAACAGTGTGACAGTCAGTGCAAGGTCACTCCTCGAGAGAGAGAGAAAATAAGGCAGGAACAAAAGGAGGCGGAGGGCTGCTGAGGGGGGGCGGAAACACAGAGAGCGGCTTCATTTCTGTCTCCCCATACTCTCAGTTTTAATTAGGGTGTCTTCAGCCAAGCCGAGTGGTGTCAGCGAGTGCATGGAAGCAATCAGCACCCCGCGTGGCAGGAGTCAAATGCCTTTGATCAGCTCGCGGAGACTGATCCTCAGTGACTGCGAGAGAAGTGGGTGATCCCACCGGCCTCCGCATGCCAGCCAGGACGGCCGCCACCGCGGTGGCAACCCGCGCCCCTCCTCGAGACGCTCACGCTGGGAAAATGTTAATGGCAGAGGACTGTCCTAATGGGCCACTGTCACCTCACTGCTTTATCTGTCTCTGTGTGTTATTTGACAGGGCTGCAATTCATTTGACTCCTTGTGGAGCCCTAATCAGTCACACTGAGAATGCTGTGATCAATGCTAGCGAGCTTCCCTGGGACGGGGCGGAGGAACAAAGGAAGGGAAAATGAAGAAGGAGGAAAAGACAAAGGGATCATGGAAGGCCTCTCCAGCATGATTCTTCCTTTTTGATGGTTCAGTTACAACTCTTGCTTTTGTGGTGACAAGAAGAACAATACACAGAAACGGCAAGTCGATTTTAAAAAAGAGCAAGATCCAGAATTGAAACCCGGTCTAACCGGCATCTTGAAACCAGGAATTTTATGTTCTGTTTGACCGGTTGACTCAAAAACAAACCAGTGTGTAGATGTTTCAGTGTTTTTAGGTCATTTTCACGTATTTAGTTCTAGGACAAGCTCCCAGAAGCAAAATCTGTTATTGCTCAGAGCGAGAGAACAAAATCGTGCACGCTGCAACGCACCGCTTCAAAATAATAATGTTTTGACCCCGTGTGTTTTCTGGGATGAGGTGTGTGACTGTGCAACCCTTTAATTAACCTCAGTATATTCAATTTTACAACCTCTCACAGTCCCGCTCTGCCCTCTTCCACATTAAACCTTACGAAAACGATATATGCAAAGCCTCCACAGGTATTTATGTCTGTTTGACATCACCTGAGGCTACACGCACTGTAATCTTAATACATTTACTATCAGGGGATTTCTGTGTGTGTGTTGTTATATTGTAGTACACTGTGCTCCATTGTCCGTTTGCTTATGGTCTCACCGGCAGGGCTGGAAATGGGCCGGAACGGACTCGATCCAGGAGTGAAAACTGGACCAACCGACCTTCTGGCTGCGAGTTTTTAAAAAACTGGGAGATTTTACTTCCTTAGCTTTATTAAAGAAAACTGCATACGGACTGGTTTTACTCTGCAGAGAGCGTCTGTGTGCGTGCATGAAGTGATTTATCTTGTGCACATTTTCCCACAAGCTTGTGTCACTTGCACCTGGAAGAAACCTATTGGTCAAACAAAATCAACTATCAGTCAAAATCAGTCACAGCTAACAGTGATTTTGGGCTTAACTGTGTCTATAATATAAAACATATTTTGCTATAAAATGCAATTAATATTAATATTTTCCATGATTCAGTCATTTCAACCTGCATGTAATAAGAGACATTATCAGAGTTTTGCATGTTCCTGTGTGCCTGCTCTCTCTGTTTGCTGCACCAAAGCAAAGCAAACACGACCAACAGGGTTTCTGTCCCCTATCACACGATATTAGCATAATGCTATTTTCTTTGTCCTCTGCCTTGTTGTTTTCTCATATTCCCCATCTTCTAATCTGCTCTGCTGCTCCTCCACTGGCTCTGTGGCATGCTGTGTGTGTGGAGACAGGAAGTGCTCGGTTAGGTGCCTCCCCTGGCTCCGTCCCCCCACCCACCCGCTCCACCATTCACCCAAATATGAACTCATGTCAACAACAATGAAGATACAGCAGCAGATGCATTGCATTCTCTTTAAACAGAGTGTTACCAATAGTTAACGTCTTACTAACTCAGTTGTCTGTTTACATATTTTACATCTGCACCACTGAACTTACTAAAATTAATATCTGTCACATTGTTTATCAGATGTCATCACTGCGAGCATGTTAGCCTGCCAGAATTAGCATTCAGCACAGTAAATCTCATACTCATTGCTACTAGAGGCGTTTGCTAACTGTTTGCACAAAGTACTGTCAATGAAAACAACTTGCAGTTGTTGTTGTACTGAACTAAACGTGACAGCTTAATCCAGGAACCGACTGACGAACCGCTGACCTGAAGCCAGTTTGAAGGAGCGAATGAGACCATAAGTACAGAGATACATTCATAACATTGCTGGTTTACATGCAGCAGAGCACTGTGAAGGTTATGCAGTTGCTTAGTTGAGGGAATTGAATCAGGAAACACTAAAAATGTATTTACAAGGTGCAATCAAATTGACCTCCGACTGTTTCTGCTGAGTCGCAAGATCACCAGCAGGACTGGAGTTACAGGAGGTTACATGAGTAGCTGCGGTGGTGCCTGACCAGATCCAGCGCACACTGCACTTGGTGCTTTGCAAAGTTACGTTCGAGTGCGTGTGTCATTGCACAAGGTCACTACTTTGAGGCACATATCAGCCAGATTTAACTCAGGGACAGTTTTTGCTTGTTACAGAAGCAGAGCTCATTTGTCACGTGCTATATTTTCATGCGTTTCAGTAAAACGTCTAAAACCTTATTCTCTTTGGTTAGCTTATTGTATTTGGCAACAGGTCTCGTGCGTTTGGAGGCGGTAAAAGAACATCCAGCACCAACTGCTACAAAAAGAGGTATTTAAGAACGATTTACCAGATAGATGGCGTGATAGATACTCTTATTATAGTTCTGTGCCGCAGCCTAAAAAGCCTGAATATCATTGTGAGAACAGGACGAATGGGACACAACTGAGCGCCGTGTTGTGGAACGTTCAGGTCACAGACAGCTGAGGTCACGCTCTTATAATTGCGCAGTATGACATACACATCCAGGCAATTTCAGAAAGGGAAGCGCGCGGCATGCAGTCATAAATCAACGCCCGGAGCCGAGGCAGGTGAATGGAGAGGAAGAAAGAATGAGTCCGAGAAGAGAAAGGGAGGAACAAAAGAGATGGAAAGAGATATTGAGGCGGGAGACGCAGAGCCGGAGACGGGGATGCAGAGAGAGTGTGGTGAGGTTCTGCTCTCCAAACCGCATTCGTCTCCTGCCAAACCCCTTTCTTTCCCTCCCTCTGTTCTCTTGCTGAAATCTATTTATTCTGGGACTATTTCTCCTCTGTGAACTCTTCACTCATAACATGATGGATGATTAAGTGATTACACAGAGGCAGCGCTGCACACTAAAATCATTTTTAATATCCCGCATATACATCTCAAGCAATACCTCATGTAAGTGGGACGTCTCTACCCATTCTTCATGTTGTGCAGACGGGCTGTCCCTGTTAGCATGTCATCAGTGTCGATGCTAATTTGCTCATTTTCTGATGCAGGTTGACGCCACAGCGAGCTCGGAGTCACTCAGACATGATGTCATTGACAACAAGTAAGGGTGCCAAGTGTGAATTATATTACATTCATTATTTATTCCCCACCAACATGTGAGGAAGACAGTTTCCGGAGCTGGCAAACGCGCTGCTGTCAGCAAAAGTCTTTTCAAGGAGTGAAAATTGTCGTCTAAAGCTGCAAATTCCATTAGCAAGTCGCTGCGCGGGGTGCAATCGCCGCGCTGTCAGGAAAACAGCCGGCCATCTTCTTTTCTAATCCTAATTCATCCAACACGCTCTTCAACTTAAACACCCGGTTTTGAAAAACGGGAGCAGAATCGAGTCTGACGTGACTCGCTTTGTGGGCCTCGCCGGCTGTGTGTAAATGTTACAATATCTGTCGCTCTCATGAAATGCCAATCATGTCCATCCTCCTTTCAGACCCGCAGAGGCCATTTCATTCAGAGTGAAGGAATAAACAGCTGCGCCAGCCTCTGCAGTCGCCTCAAATAGCCGAGAGAAACAGGAAAAGAGACCACGACAGAGACAGGAAAGCCGAAAGAGAGGAGAAGGCTGTTGTTATTACTCTGCCTTGTCTGAGTTTTTTCACCCACAGCGGTGTAGAGCGCAAATTGTGCATGGCCAGAGCTGGAGAAACCACAAAACAAGCACTCTTGTGTGAAAGATGAATCGGGTGTGGGAGCCAGCGAGTTTATTTGTGTTGCTGAACTATAACAAGGGACACGCTTTGCGTCGGGGCAGATTGCAGCAGAGCAGCGAGAGAAGCTGGGCGAGTTCACTTCAATATCACAGCTTCTCCTCTGCTTATTTCATGGAGGTGACACCACTCAAAGCAGCAGAAGAGTGGGTAGGATTGCTGTTGACCTAGCGGGGTTATTCTTATAACTTTAGCACAGAAATTCTTTCCTATAATGTTTTATCAGATGTTGTAGCCGTCAAACTTTCTTATTTAGCCTTTTCAGATGTGTTAGCAATCATTTTTCTCAGTGTATCACCAGAACTGAGGTACGATCTGCCAGAGATGCTAACGTTACTGTGCTAACATGCTCACGATGACTATGCTAACATGCTAATGTTACAAGTGCATTATGTTTGGTTTATTTAGTTTGGCTAGTTTAGCATTTCTTTGCCGTTTTTAGCTTTAAACTGTGTAATAATGACTCTGCTCCCCGGTTCCTGCCCATAGACTGTAACTGAAGTAGTATTAGAAAATGACCCAACATCTCACTTGATTCATGACCTCAGCAAACATTTTCCTCATGGGTTCATGGTCTTAACAGCTGGTGAGGTAGTGCGATGTTCACTGTGTAAACTGGAGAGCCATTTTAGCAGAAAATTAAAGCATGGTGTGCTTTAAGGCATGGCCGCTGTGTGATTGACAGGTCGAATGTCTTTACCTAACTTCAGGCTTCAAAATGGTACCAGACCAATCGGGGAACACCAAGGTGGCCATGTCAACATCTAAACACATATATGTCTATTTTCAAGGCAATTCAATCACCAGCATTTTCATTTTCAGCATTTTCAGTCACTTCCTCTGTTGGACATCAGCGAACCAATGAGAATAACTTAATTTAACAGCCGAGATGAGAGCTGGGAGCACGATCAGCTAGCTTCTTAGCTACAACCCCATCAACAACGATGGCTGACGTACAGATTTTGTAAGTCCTCTTGCAAAAATGACAATTCTGTATCTTTACCAGCTGTGGAAAACATTTAATATTTTAGTGAATTAAGGGTCCGTGTTGGCTAAAAATGGCGGCTTCTTCCCAACAAAAATACTGGCTAATACAGACCAAATGTCAGACTGAATGAACGAGTGTCAGGCTAGTAGCAGTGAGGTTTCAGTGATTTAGCTGAGGAGCTTGGCCGGGTGTTGCATCCTGCACATTTGGTTTGTGTAATCAATAAAAATAAGATGAATGGTTCAGTGAGAGCCCAGCAAAAATATATTAAACCCTTTTGATGTTTGCAGGACTCTGGGCGTCCAAGTCAAGGAAACGATATTGACTTCCTGGAGCTCTGGTGTGTCGTGCTGGTTTAACATTTGGGAAAACAATCAAAAAAACTGGTTTAGGGCTAACAGACAGAGATTACAATTTCTAATTCGATTTTGGGAAGACGCTGTAGTAGGATCATATTCCTCAAGATGTGGACTAATTGGCCAAAAGTATGCGGACAACCGAACATTGGAGTGGACTGGGCACGACGTGCGATTCCAAAACATGTATCTGTCAAACAAACAGCCTCCACTCGTCTTCTGGGAAGACTTTCCACCAGACGTTGGAAGCGATTTGTTCCCATTCAGGAGCGATAAGGCCTGGCTCGGAGTCTGCGTTCCAGTTCATCCCAAATGCGTTTCTGTGCAGACCTGGCTTCCTGCATGGGGGAATTAGCATTGTAAAACAGGAAATATGAAGCCAGTTGTGCACAACAGCATGCGTAGAGGGACACATGATTGGCCACATCGAGCAAGTTTTAAGGTATTAAACACTTTAATATTGTTGTAGCTTAATAAGTTTGCAGGTACGGTTCACGTTACAGATGGCTCCTGTGGGGTTTTGAACTCATGACCTTCCAGCTTCACATTAGCTCCTCCAGCCAATAAGCCATTGCGTGGCTCACCCTGGATAACCACTCCTTTGGAAAAGTAAGAAAATAAATCCCCAGTTTATTACCTGATACCTCTGATCCTCCGTGTCCTATCGCCTCTAATGGCCAGCGGATACATTTACAGACATCACAGCTCGGTCTGAGGTGATTGCTCTGGGTCAGGGGCCGGCTTCACACAAACACACGCTGTCATGCGCGTGTTTAGGACAGACATGAAAGAAAATTAAAGTCCGGGGTCTACCTCAGCGTGGCCCGGTCCCCTCGGATGTCTTGTCTTGTCTCGTTGCCAGCCTGTGATTTCACCAGGACCTTATCTCTGACAACAGACCGGCCATTTCTGCCGTCCCCGCCACGGCTGTCGTTCCTGGAAAACACGTTTGACACCCACGCTTAGCCTCCTGGTAAGGGACCGCACTTAAAAAAAAAACAACATACCCACACAGATGTGTACGTCTACATCAAAGAAGCACACAGAAGCCTGCAGGTACACACAGTCTTCTTCTTCTTCGTTATAACCTTGGGGTTTCTCTGTCTCTTCGCTTCCTGATTCCTCTCAGCACTCCCACTTTACACTCACACATTTGCAAGGCTGGTTTCCTTGGAGACGGCTCTCATCAGAGCGAGTGGGGGGGGGTATATATATATATATATATATATATAAATGTGCGCACCCTTATATATAGGCAGTCTATTAGACCCAATATGATTCCTATTGTGTCCACATCTGGGGTCACACAACCAGAACAATCCCCAGGCCACAGACGCCCCGGCTCAATCAGGTCCAAGACCAAAATTTATGAATGAGGCGCTTATAGACTATTATTCATATCCTCCAGAGCCTGAAGTGATTTATGACCGTGAAAATTAAACTTCCTCTTAGAGTTTCTTCTCACTAGTCTTCATCTTAGAAAACACTTTTCAAGAGTTTTGTGCTCGGCGGCGTCCGAGAATTAAAGTAAAAGCATCTAGAAGAGGCGTCCAGCTCCCTTCGTCTTTAACCTCTCAATCAATGGCAATTAGCACAGCTTACTTTTTCTGCCGGTACAGTAGTGTTGGAACATGTGGTTTCTAACTCTATGCATAATGTAGGAGTGGAGTTTTGTTGTTTGGCGTTTCCCCCTCGACATCCAGATGGGGGTGTATATCAAGAGTCATGTAGAACCAAGAAAATAAGGAGGAAAAATACATTCCTGGTCTGCAATGAGGTGAACTCCGCCCAGAGCCGGCTTGGCCTCCACACAGTTTCAGGCCCTTGTGTTTTGATTAAAAAGTTGTTTACTCAATGAAAGGCCGTGTTCAGTGATTCCGTGATGCCAACTGCCAAGATACAACAATCAAAGCCCTCTTGTTTTAATCAGTTTAGTTGGAGCTTAAAGATGCAATTTCAGCGCCAGGCTTTCTGTTTTTTGGTTAAGTCTACCAGACATTTACTCAATTCCAGTTTGGGTTTCTTTCTGCTTGTTAACTGTTTTCTTCTTTTTTTGGGTTCTTACCTTCAAGGAAATGCTTGAATCTCGCCGTCCTGCCTGGCAGTTTATTTTCCTTGTTGATTAAGCTTGAGAGGTTGGCAGCTGAAGGAAACACAGGCGTGATGGGATTGTCGACAGACACGGGCCTTTGTCGCTGCAGCCAAAGCGCTCGAGTTGTGATGAACTGATGTACGTTCACACACACACACACGCAAGTAAACACAGCATGTGCCAGTTTCTGCTACTCAAATGTAACGCTAGAAATGTGTGAATCACATCATGAGAGTTTGAGAAGCGAAATGGAGTGGTTCATGAATTTAAGAGTCGGGTTTTGACGCACATAAATAACAATTTGTGCATTATTTATAGCAGAATTGTTTGCTCAGTGAAATAAGACACATTACATATTCTCATATTAACTTCATAATATCAATAAATTACTACCACTGGAACCTGTGAGTAAGTTGTGAAGGGGTTCAGTACAGCTCCCTCATGTATGATTCAACGGTTCTGGGTTGAAACTCCTTCATATCCATTAAAGCCCCTGAAATCTCGGCTACAGATCTAAAATATTTCTGATTGGTCACAGAAGCACATGATACCAACTCTTCCCTGCACTGAACACTAAACAAGAGAAAACACTGACCTGCTTTTCTGAAGTTTAACCCGAAATGTAAATCATTTTCTCCAAGTTTAGCATAAACGGTATAGCCCGTGTACAATCGAGATTATCTAAACCTGCAGCCAGCCGGAGCATCATTGGTGGAGTTTTCCCTTTTGTTGGCGGCGTCCATCTTGTGTCATCTTTCCTCCTCAGATCAGCAGCACTGTGTGCCACATTGCCGTGTGTTTCCCAGTTATCTTTAGGCGAGTCATTTGGACTGCCGTACGTAGTCAGCTATGTTGGCCTTTTGCAGCCCTCACTTTTTGGTTAAGTCCCCATCAGGCGCTGAGCGTTCACATATCCATCCGTCATTTTCTTTCATACTTTGAACATAAAATAAAATCCATCTCCGAGCAGTCGAGGGTGTGAGTAAAGTGTTATTTCTGCGTCGTCCGCTTGCCAACAGCGCCTTCCTGTGCCAACTGAAGTGCTACTCCTATACTCACTGAAAAACTCATAGTATAGAGCAAGAAAAACAAACAAACAGAAAATTCAGCCTGCAGACTGCAGCGTTTTCTAGTAACCCAATTGTGATATTGGAAGTGTGTTTCCACATCCACTTTCGCGTGAAAATGTGGCGCGGTTTGAATTAAGCATAAATATACCAAGAGCGTTTGTTTGTGAGCTCAAAGTCAGTAAAACAATAAAAACTAAGCGCACAAAAGTGTGGTGGGATCAGATTTAAGGAGTTAATAAATTATGCATTATGTGATGCATGTGACCTAAATGTGCAGCGTAGGAGAGGAAAATGGCGTCAGATGAAAACATCAGATGTGCGCAGCGAGGAAGACTTGACTGTTCTCTCTCTCATGTTCTGTCTCAGGATTTCTCATTGTGTTTAAGCCAGCAGAGATTACACCACGATCACTATCGTGTGCTTCGTACAGACTCTGGGCCCCATGTTTTGTCTGATTCACCTCGCATAGCGACAACGCAGTCATTACCGCTCACATTCTCACATGCTCAGCATCTGAGAGTTCGTCTTAAATCAGCGCCGTCGCGAGTGACAGTCATTCGTTTGAACGACAGAGCGAAACCCGGGCTCTTTACTTTCAATAGCCGGGGACAGTGGGAAGCGGCGCTGCAAACCAGCAGTGGAAATGGGAGGGCGTGAGTGGTCAGCGGCGGTGGTGATAATGCAGAAACGGATGCCGGTCTGCCACAGCGAGGCTGTTTTGCTCTCCAGGGCAGCTATTGGAAACCCCAGATGGGCGGACAACTGCTGGGTTTCTAGGCAGGGAGGCGGGCGTCACGAAATGATGTGTGTGTGTGTGTTTTAGAGTTAGTATGCAGGTCAAGGCACCTCGCGTGAAAGAGTGTAGACTTCGAGGGCCATATTTTCATATTCACGCTCCCGTTATCCTTCAGCACCACTCGCTATTCTACCAGGAGAGCTTTCTGTTGTTAGCCAGAAGAGGCTCTCCAAGGTCTCTGGATCACTTTCTGGACCTTGATAAGTGAAGTCAAAGAGATCCATCTGCCATTTTTAGGTCAGTGCTTAGCTCCCCACCAGAGGAGTAATTAAAAGGCCACCTGATATCCTGCCTGGGCCTGGCTCTCGACCTAATACCCCAAACACACACAGACACACACCAGTCCGTAGCTCCTCTGATGCTTGACCTCATGGTGAGCCACCCATGTGAATAAACATCTCACGAGAGACATATGAAAGCAGAAACACCAGCCCGGCAGCTGCCAAACCCGCTGTTATATTAATAGAAAATATCCATGTTCCTCCTGCTAGCCTTTGAAGGTGAGCTCTTCTCCTCCAGGCCGCTGATTAGGATGACATTACTGCGTCGAACAGGGCAGCTCGTCAATCCGTCGCTCATTAATTTGGATGATTGCCCCCAATTGGCCGGGAGTTTAGCTTATTAGACATCCTGTGTGTTCCTTTTCCGCTCATCATTCCCATCAAGACGATCGCTCTGTGAAACCCTCTGTGGCCGCAACTTGGTGGATCATTATTTGTCATCCATGTAACACAGTCCGCCTTTCTGCATTGCGGATTGCGGCAAGAGACAACAAAACAAACGGGGCTAAGAAAGCAAATGTGACTACCAAAAGCGATGGCGTGGGCAGGAGCATGCATAATATGCCAACTCTGCATTGCTGAAACCCCCCACCACCACACACAAACACACACACACACACGACCCCAACCCCTCTGGTTTCCCCACCGACCCCTTCATCTAATCAACACACAGGCAAGAGCACCCCACAGAAAAGTGGATATTAAGGCAGCTCCAATGCACCGTATCACCGTACATAAAGATGAGGAGCTTCATGGAAGTGCCTGTCTTTTAAAAAGACACAAACCTCTACCCACAGACTAATTCTGTTTATTCAACACCAGTCAGCACGCCCACCCGGTCTCCTCCCTTCTGCTGCCATGTGGATGAGGGGTTTTTCTCTCTTTCCTCTTTCTTTTTTCTGGAACATCGAGATGCAAATTTTAGCCATTTGTGAATATCAATAACATCTGGCGGGCTTCCCGAGGAGAGAGGTTGGGTATGACTTGAGGAGCCATGCCAGTCAAGCTAAACCCCATGAATAAATATATCTCCCAGAAGACCACTTCCCTATGCTCCTCGCACTCCAGCGCTAATTAAGACGGAGCAGGGTCCTCATGGCTCCTCACAACAGAGCCGAGGCAGCTCAATGGGGAAGGGAGCAGGAAACCGGTGGGTGTCGCCCTCTGTTACCAGTGGCTGGGGTGGCGGAGGTCCAACTGGTCCAGGAGCTTGAAAAGAAAAGGCATTATTCAATTATCTGCTTTCATAAAGCGATGGAACCAAGCATTTGATCTCGCTAAGAAATGCCACTGAGCACATGCCATCCTCCTTAAGAAGTTAACCTTTGAATTATTGTATAATTAAGCGCGCACAAAGTGTCTGAATAATTAATGGGTTGAACTATAGCTTGAGATGACGGCCCAGAGGCAGACGTGGGTTTTATTAATTCTGCGCTTATTCAGATAAATCTGTTTTCCTCTTTTTGACATGTAAATCACACGCACGATAAACTGCAGCCACATACGTGAATGAAAGACCTACCTACGCTGAGCACAACGCATCTGGACACATCTGTCTCAAGTCAAGTGGAGCAGCTTGTTAACTTGCTCCAGATATTGGACAGCAAAGACGAACCCGCACCCCGCCGCAGCCAAGCGCTCCCTCCTCCGTTACCATCAAAGATACGGCAAATTCGCTGACAACAGAAAGCGGCCGAAAATAGCGTCTCATCTGACTATCCCCAGCCTTTTCGGGCCCGCCCGTTCATGCATTGTTTGCCGAGCATCAATTACACATGCTTGCCCTGCTTTGTTTGCAATGAGCGAATGCCAAGATTCCACTTTATTCTTCTGGTTTGGGCCAAATGCCTGTTGGGCTCCAACGATAACACGGAGGAGATTCAAAGTGTGTGTTCTCTCTGCATTTAACTGTCTGATTCTCAGGAACTGTACAGACTCGTCTTGGACTCGGATTTCCTCATTGCCATCTTCTTCTGCTGTTTCAGTCTCCAAAGGATGGTTTCCAGATTTTGTGTTGGAGCCCGATGTGTTCTGGGTTTTTGAAGCCGATGTTAAAAGTGTAGCCTGGCTTCTTCAGGCTGCAGAGTTAGGAATGTTAAAAGCTCAGATGGGGTGTGAAGAATTGCGCAGAGATTAAATGAAAGCTAACCCGATATCCACCCGAACCTAATATAACTTATTGCACTACTGATTTTGCTCATACCATGTTTCCTTCCCAAATACAGTGTGTCTTTGTTTCCTAAACCTAACCCAACTGTGACCATTTCCCAACACAACATGTTTACATTTGCTTCCACAATGATGAGGATGGTCACCTGACCACGGATCTGTTCTCCATAAGTTATTTAGAGGATTGCATCACCTGCATGCCAAAGTGGTTTAAGCTTATGCATTGCACCCAAGAATAAGGCATGTTAGCATGCTGATGTTATACTTACAGTTTAATTAAAATTAATAGAGACAGGTGGAAGTAAATGTTCACACATGAGCTAATCCAAAGCTAATCAGCTAAGCTATCTCCATACTGTATTAACTGTTGGAGAGCTGGCCTTTGTCATTGCTTATAGAGCTGCCCAGCTCAATGGATAACTGAGCTAACTAGCGTCTGGCTGCAAATAGCAGTAGTTAGCAACAAGCAATCACGAAACCAGTTCTTATTTAATGGTTGAGGCAAAGCTGCTGAAAGATATAACCAGAAAGTATGTTCTCCCAAAACTGTGGTTTAGTTTCACCAAAATCCCCAAATAATCTTTGTTTCTGACCAAATTCTTCCTCATTTTAGTTTAATGAACCATAAGATGATCAAATTGAGTGCCGCTTTATCGTGCTTGTCATATACCGCTTTTGGCATGAAGGACGTGGGCGTGGTGTCACCTGAGCTGATCTCGGTCGTCACAAATACAAAGTTTAAGCACTTCATCACCGAACTGCGTTTCGAAACGACGTCAAAGGCCGGGTTAGGAAGTTACGCGCCCCGTATGACTGGCGGCTGCGTGCGTGCAACATTTAAATTAGGCCTGTACTGCGTTCCGCGTCTTAATGCGGCGTGCAGAGCGGCGGAGTTCGTAAATGAGTCGAATGAATGACATTTTACAAGCAACAAATCAGCCCCGCTTTCATGAGAATTGAGACAAGGGAGACTTATTAAAATCAATGATATGGAGGCTCAGGTGCACATTGTTTAGAACACCAGCGGTGATCAGCATTTCACCTGACATTTAGCTGTGAATTAACTCAACATATTACAGTACAGCTCATAAAATGAATTTGCTTTCGATCAAGCGCTCTGACGCCCATATTTCAGGGTGCCGAGATAAGGTCAGCTGTCACAGAGGAATGTTTGCCGAATAAAAATTGATGCATAACAAGCCGGAGAGCAGGTTGAAGGTGGGCTTTCTCCTGCCTGCATGCTGCAGACCCTGACCTTTACTTTACTCAATGCAATATGGTTCACCTCAGATGTGTGTTTGTTCTATTCTGCCAAATTGAGAGAAGGCCCCCTTGGTTACCGTGTGCCACAGACTCTTTCATTTGATTTGTATCACTCCTGTATTTGTTGTTTTGCTCCAGTGTGGAGGCAGCTCGAACGAATCTGCTTTTTGATTCTTTTTCCCATCTGAACCTTTGTGTGTGCGTGCGTTTCTTTCCTTCATGACAGCTTTTATTCTTCTTGCAGGGCCAGAACTCACTCGTGCTCGCTTTATATTTCTTTCTCCAGCTTTTTCCCTCGGATTAGAGCGGGTGGAGGGAGATAAAACACTGGTGCTGAGCAAGTCTCAGTGTGCTAGATGTACATTTGAACTCATGAGCCCTTTTGCCAATTAGCAGGATACAGCAATCCCTGTATGCGTGTGTGTGTGTGAGGGTGTGAAGCTGTGTTTTCACGTGTGTGCTCTTCTGCTCGGCAGTGTGAGCTGCATGTGTATAATGCATGTGTGTGTGTGCTGCACTCAGCGCCTCAGTATCATGCAACAGAAGTCAAAAGGAGTGAAAGTGATGTATTTGTTAGAGCAGATTAGCACTGTCGACACCCTGCACAGCGGGGGCTGGTTATCACAGGGAGACGGCGTCACAGAGAGGCAGGTGTTACCTGATTGGCCGGTGTATCTGGTAGTATTTTCCTCCAAATGCAGGAGAAGACGTGCTCGTTGCAGCGTGATCCAGGTGCTAACTCAAAGAAGCCATAGTAGTAGTATGTAGTCGCTGTATGTTGCCAACAGCCAATGAAGTAGCAACAAACAAGTGCCAGGTATTAAAAACAGGAACAGGAACAAGAGTCTGCAATGCTAACACACTAAGTATGCTAACATGCTAACAGGCTCACAGTGACAGTGCTGACACAAACTGATCTTTCACAGGTTTTATTGTTTACCACGCTTGGCATGCTAATGCTAGCTAATTAGCAGTGTCATTAGTTCTGCAGGCATGTGGTCATAAATCAAGAAAACAGCAGGAGGTGGAGGGAGAAGAGGGAGACTTTGTTTTGCCAGAACAGAACATGATTGCACTGCGATATAAGAATACAAAAAATGTATTTTTACAAATATTATTATAAAATATGTGCACACACAACCTGGGATGTGATCTAAAATGGTTAAAAAGGCGTTTTTCATTCCACACGGACTTTAACCTGCTGTGTTTACCACATGACAAGCCGTGCAAATCAAAAAAGAGAAAAGTAAGAAAAGATTGAAGCGTGTTCAGCTGTGTTTGACTGAAAGTAGTGAAACTGTAAAACACAGTGACATAACCGGTGCATGATAAACTACGGGGCAAATGCGAGACGTAATCCAAGGATTTAATACAATCATATTCAGGATAAAGGATGATCCCTTCTATTCTCATTGGATGTTAGGTTGTATGTTTTGTCAAGGAAACCTCATCACAACCATTTAAACATCTCAGCTGGGCTGGCCATGCAGTGCCAAACAGCAGGAGGGGTAAAATGTATAAAATAGTTTGAATAAAATTGTTTTTTTCAGGCTCATTCATTAAAGACAGTCTATCAGGGACAGACAGTGACTCTCCTGTCGCGATGCTGAGATGGACTCCTCCTGTAATGTAATCCAAACTGATTGCAATTGCCTCCTGAGACCACATAAATCACACATTTCACCCTGTAATCCAGGAAAATTTATATCCGTCATCTCATCAGTCAGTGATTTTCAGATTTTCAATCTGAGGCGAGGAGGGGCTGCCACACACAGCCAGGCAGGCTCTGATAGATCTGCAGCACACAGAGTTTTATCATGTGCACAGATGTGGTTTTTATAATAACTTATGTACCTGTGTTTATCGGAGACAGGTTCGTATTACTGTAAAACAAACAGGGTTGGTGTGGAGGTGAGGGGTTTGACCCAAACAGGAGGGTTAATGAGAGTTAACTGAGAGTTTGACGAGGGAACTGAGCACGCTAAGATCAACACAGCAGGGAATGAGGAGGGACAATTACAGCTTCCACCTCAGAGGATTACAATACCCAGAATACAGTGGTTTATGAAATGACGTGCATGTGTGGCAGCAGAGCGCTGTTCACCTAAATGCACCAGACTGAAAAGGGCGCGCTGCATATGTGTTGCAGTGAGCAAAGAGATGCCATGTCCCGTCAACGTGATGGGAAACATGTTTGTTTCCATTGTTTGCAAGAGATCTGAAGATCGATGTGAATCTCATGACCGGAGTCGGGGGGAAATGGTTGCATACAGAATTTCAGGTGAGTAACAGATTGGATCTATTTATTGTTTATAGATTATATTTTGGGTTTTGTTGCCTTCAGGTGAATGTCAGGTGAAGAGACACCTGAAGGGTAGAGCATGCAACAAAGGCTGCAGACTGGAATCCAAACACAGCCTGCTGCAGGAACCACGCAAAAAACACATTTTTACATTTTATTAATGTGTTTTTTAAAAAGAAATATTTTTGCAGCTAGCTGCGTTTCCCCGATTATGCTAGCTTATGCTAGGCTAGCTCCGTCAAAACTCCAGCTTTGTGCTCAAAGGACCAGCCTGTGGGATTTATTGGCAACTAGCAGTTGTAAACAGCACAACACCCCTCTACTCACCCTCCCCTTCAGAGCATGCAGGTGAGTCTACGGTGGCCCTGAAGACGAGCCGTTTCCAGCTACTGTAACACAGGAGCAGGTCCCACCCGGTGTATCCACGAGGGATCATTCTGGGGTATCGAAAACACAGCTGTCCTTGTTTCTTATTACCACTGATAACAGTGAATATTACATTTCTACCAGTATCAATACCGGAATTGATTGATACTGGTTTTCCTGAAGGAGCGCTTTTACATTTACTGTTATAAACACAGAAACTGCTGCATTTGACCTGTTCTTGCAACATCCACAGCACCTGATACGTTCACTTTAGGATTACAGACAGATTCACAAATGAATGCACCTGAACACACACACACACACACTTCAGTGCAATCCTATCATCTTATGGCACTCCATTGCAGTTTCTGAGCTCTTGCGTTCCCCGTGAATATTTGTTAGGCACGGCAAAATGCAGCAATCCTCAGGAGGTGGAGGAAGCCTGACACGGTGTGATTGCCAAATGACAAACTTTTGATAGCTCAGAGAAAAATGAAATTACCTCACTGACATCTTGAGAGATTACTCCTTCCCTCTGCCACATACACACACACATCCGGACCCTCATTTCACACCCCCCCTCTGTGTCCGTCACAGCACACACGGACACAGAGAGGAGCCACATACATAAATATTGAAATAAAAACCTGAATCATAACGCGGGAACGCCCCGATTCAACCTCTGAGCCCCTCGTCTGTGCCAGAGAAATAGATGCCAGGACATTAATTTTCATGATGTCGGGAACCTGGGGGGAGGAGTGGCAGGCAAGTCATCAGCGGCGGCTGATTACAGCTGTTTGTGTGTGTCGCTGTGTTTGTGTGTTTCTATCGCACTTTCACCGCCTCGCCAAGATATCATCTGCTCAGACTGCCTGAGAGGTTGTTTAACTTTCCCTTTTTATCCCAGCGACAGGCAGGTGACACACACGGTCTCATACCAGACAGAGCTGCGCAGAGTACTGCAAAAACAGGAAGGAGCACATCTAGAGCAGCACCTGAACACTGCATGCTGTGGCGTACGTGCCAGCAATCGATGTGTTATAACACAACTGATCAGTTAAAGCATCAGAGATGGAAGAGGCTCTGCAGGACGTGCTGGCGGACAGAGCGCTGGTGATGTGTGCAAAGCCGGCGAGACAAGACAGCAGCGTAGGTTAATTAAAAATAATGAGCTGCAACAATGAGGCGCTAAAGTTTTACTCCCAGCTCGCCGTCCCTCCGCTGACCATCTGAGCCGCTGACATCAGGAACCACAGCACAGCTTTAATTCGTGCAGAGGCTGATCAGTAATCAGTTCTTACCTGGAGTCGAAAAAAACACTCGAGCAGGAGTCACGAGTCGTGTTTGCAGCTCTGTGAGGCTGGACTTCTGCACTTTGACACGCTAGCATCAGCTTGCTAGCGTGCACACGATGGCAATGCATGCTGCTGCTTGGTTATTCAGCGCTCACCGCCTTAGATTAGCGTGTTAGCATGCTAAAATGTGCTATAAACTCAAAAGGGAGGCTAACAGGAACGTCATTAATCTGCAGGTGACTTGTCAAACAACAGTGTATAAATAGTTATTCGTGATCCAGCTGAGGCGTAACACAGTAAATAAAACACCACAAAGCGTGAGTTCATCCATTAGCTGTGGAAACGTTCACTCTGGACACCAATCCACCAACCGACCGCTATAACCGCTCTGTAAAAAGTAAATATCTTCCTTACAACATCATCTTTTACTTCCAGGTTTATCGCTTATGAAATCGTTTCTGTTCCAATCTGCATTCAAAGTGATAATAATTAGCACAAATTGGATTTTTTTATTGCGTCTCTCAGTCGTGAGGGAGGATTGAAGGGGTGTGTTATCACATTAAACAGCACTGTAATGAAGAGATGGGGGTGGGGAGCTCTGTCAACAAACACTGAACCTGTGAAATGAATAAACTCCAGAGCAGCAGATTACTGACTTGATCACTCCAGTTCCTGTATTATAAATTATAGATTATAGTGATCTTAAGTTACTGATCATTACTTCATCTCATGTTGCTTTTACATATAACAGTTTTATATTATTACCCTGTGTCTTTGTGCACATTTATCATGAATGAAGTGACACGGTAACTGTGCAGACAACGCCATGAACCTCAAGTGTCTGCAGGAACATTACCAGCTGATGTGAATTTGCACCAATTCGCGCACTTTTACCGTAATACAGCTAAGCAGCGACAAAACTAGTTAAATCAATTAATTAAATTAGCATGAAAACAAAGTGTTTGTTCTACTTTTCTGATGTTGATATACTTCATTCACAGCCTATTGTTTAAGGGCCACTGTTTGATAGTAGTCATGTAGAAGAGCAATTTAAGGCCTTGATAAACTTCTTCTGTTCAGAGTCACTTAACAACATGCAACCAAACCCACAGACTGATGTGAAATAATAGAGTTTTCACAGTTTCTCAGTGCTCGGCTCTCCTCGCTGACGTTTTAAAGTCTTTAGCTTGCAGAGCTCGGCACCTTTGGGGAACTCCTGGTCCGCATTAGCATAAAGTGAAGTGAAAAGGCCCCAGAGATTAGAAGTCCTGCCAGCAGACAGCAGAGCCTAGTATATCAAGTCGAAAGCTTTTCCCACTACATTCCACAAAGTATAAAAACAAAAGTCCTCTTGCTGCGTTGAAATGTGCTCATTCATCATGTCTGCTGTCGTCTTTAAGCTTTAACCATCTGTAATGACGTCTACTAACATACCACAGCAACAAACGTTTGTCTCGCTGTTGTTACGATGTGATTGGTCCTGTGGGGCGTTTGGTTTGGTTCCAGTGATGCATTTAGACTGATGTGCATGGAAGTGCACGTGGATGCGTTGGGTGTACGTGCGATTTGAACGTCACTGTGGGACACACTTCGTGACTGTTTCACTAACCGACATGACACCGGTCTGACTGTGCACATCAAAAGCAAATGCAGCTGCGTGAAGAAAAGCAAAAGAGAGTGTGATGAAGTTCAAACAGTCGTACTTTCACACGCTTGACCGGTCAACCAGCGTGTGATTGTCAGGTCACCTGTTCGAGAAACTGTCCGCCATTCGAGGCCACTTGGCTCTCACCCCACGAGCCTCAACAATGTGATTTAAGTTCCTCCCAGGTACTGAAGAAGACCATGAGATGAGGCTGAAAGCTCAGTCAGTGCGTGGTCAAACCAGATCGTGCACGGTTTTGTTTTGTGAATTTTGCGGATACGAATGGCGGCAAACGAAGCGACAGAAGCCGATCTATCCTGAACTGCAGTCACTAATTATGGATGCAAGCCCCCCTAACCAGAGCGCAGCTTGTCTGCACCCTCCTGCCTGTGTCTTTGCAGGCTGGAAGTCATAAAGGTGTAGTTTCTGAGCCAAGAAACCCTAATGACATCACGATGACATCAGACAGGTTGCTTTCTCAGACTTTATGAGCAGTAAACTGAGCTTCCCTCTCCGTGACCCCACTCTGACCTCCGACATGTGGCGCATTTGTCATCCTCAATTTGTCGTGCGTGCAACATATGAAGTGAAATGAAATGCATGTGAAATAGTGAAATAACCAAAAGCTCCTGTGCATCTATAACGCCCCTGCTGTGGCAGAGATACCGGTGTAATCGGGTGAGTCGGTAACAATAGACAAAGTTTCAAAAGTCTGAATATCCACCTGAGTGACTGCGCGTGTACATGTGGAACATGCATTGGATGTGTGCAGCGCTCCCCTCTCATCGCTCCAGGCAGGTACCTGTGTACTGCCTGGAAAAAAAAAAACTAAAAAAGGAAAAATATATTCTCTTTTGGGTTCAGCAGGTACTGAAATGATTTGATTTCAGGGGCATGGAATATTTGCATTTCAACCATGCCTGAACACGGACCTCAACTTAATGTATTCAGTCTCCACTGATCTGGGAAAGCAGCTGCTCCAAACCCAGAATATTGAGCGGTTTCACACCAAAGACTAGTCAAATAGAAAGAGTGCATGGAGGCACAGGAGCGATTTCCCTCGCCCCTCTCGCTCGCTCTCACTCCCTCTCCCTCGTTCTCTCTCAAGCCTGTTGAATGACGCTGTGACAAAGCAGCCCGGTGTGTTTGTCTGAAAAGGGACTCCGAGTCAGGGCCGTGACAAGTGCTAGGCAGTGCAAGGACGACAAAGGCAATGAAGGTAACACCGGCCGACTGTGAGAGGGAATGCAATGTGCAAAGAAATGAATCATTATTCTTCCGACCTGAATTCAGGTTTGCCGCTTTTTCACTTCACCTGCAGCCGTCGGCCAGGTAAGAGGAGCTCCCGTTTTACAATCTGGACGGCTGATAATGCTCGGGCATCCGACTGAAAATCAATTTTTGATTAGCGGGGATTAAAATCATGGTTAGGGCAGAGAAATGAATGGATGTGCCGTTTTTTTCCCTAATTGCTCTGCTGATTAAAAAGCTTTTTAACGAGATCATCTGGGGTGGCGTTAACTGTCATTGACGAGACATTATAGCCGAAGTGAAGTGCCTCCGGGCCGGATTTAATAAATGTTAGCTTGTCACGGTCACTAGGAATGAGAAAGATTATAAATCCACCCTCTTCAGTGTTGCTGTTGCCCCCACTTCTGCCCTGACAGCACCATGGGGCAAACTGCCAGCCGGCACCGGAGGCAGCACCGGCTGAGCGCTCTGTGTGCTGCTGCTGCCTCGTACGCTCACATGAACGTGAATCCAGTTATCATACGTGTAAATCCCACGCAGCTGCACGTCTTCATGTCTGTTTTAGTTCATTCCTACCAGCACTGTGAGAACTTGATGTTGTGCAGTAGCTTAAATCAACACAACACCACCCAACCAGTCACAGTTCTGAAGTGCTGTTACAGAAACTGTGTGATAACTAGCTGGCAAACATGCAAAGAAGCTGAATTAGCTAATAGTGAATTCAACAAGTGTTGGACGTTTAAATGCAGATGTCACGGTAGTTCTTATCGAGCTAAAGTAAAATGTTATCTAAGTTTGGTTCGAACGTGTTGTTTGATGATGTGAACAGGCTGTCGTGATGTCATTGGTTGACACGTATGCTCTCGATCCAGCTGGGCGACTGCACTCACTGATACTGCGGCTCACGGCTGCGCAGACTCCAGCTCGAAATGACGTCACCAGAACAAAGCGGCGACGGCTTTTGGATTAATTGTTGTAACAAACGCATGGGATCCTCCCTTTTACAGCAAATTATATGAGCTTTATTAGGTATTTCTATGTAAAGCAATGGTCCGAGCATGAGTGCTAGCTAGCTCGAGTCTCAGCGTGAGGCATGTGTTGTAGCGTTTGTTCCAGTGAGTTGCTTCTTTTCTAAACACGATGACTTTACTGCGCTGCTGCTGGAGCCACGTCCTCGCCTGTAAACAGGAAACCCAGCTGTTCTCAACACACCTTCTCCTTGAGCGGTACAGTAATGAGCGCCGTCACGCGTTGCTTTGTGACGCCTCGCATTAATTCGGGTGCTCTGTCGGTACGGCGGGCCGCCGAGAGAGTGCGTTGCCACGGTTTTCCATAACTCGAGTGTGTTAATTTATAATCACACATGCAGGTGTTGCTCCCTTTTTGTTCCCGGCTCATTTCAACACCATAAAAAATGGCGTTTGGCAGAGATAAACCCAGCGGGGAAGGATTCGACTTTGTAGTCGCAGCCATGCCCCCGTTTTTTTAACCTCTCCTGAGTGTTTTGGTTTTTTTTTTCCTTTCACGTTCTGGCAAAGAGCGTCTCAATATTTCAGCGGTAAGTAAAGAGCTCAAACGGGACCCAGCAGAGTCGGAGCCCGGCCTTTATTCAGACGCGGGATCGTCTGGAAAAGTCCGTATTCCTCAACCTGCAGCACAAAAGCTGCAGCAACGACGCTCAGAACAAAGAGCGGACCCCTCCTCGCTCGCCTCCCGCCCCCGAAGTGTGGCACTGAAAGTGATACAGTGGCAATAAAATCACAGGGGGGGGGCGCAGATTTCTCCCTGCCACCGCCACAAAGAGAAAGCAGTTTGATGCTTTCAGGTTCAAACCTCAGAGTGAAGAGAGACTTTATTTATTTATCTGCTTTTACTCTTTTTCCCCCCTTTGTCTTGTGTTTTCGGCGTGCTGGAGTGTTATTCAGATCCTCAGTCTGGTTTCCAAGACGAAAACAATCACCTCGTGTGTGCTGTTGCCATGGCGTTTATAGTCTTGCAGAAATTTGCCTTAGTTTGTTTATGCGTCCTCATAATTACCCTTCTCCTGCAACTCCGAATTCCCTGGAAAGGTTACCTCAGGTCTTTTTTAAAAATAAATGAATAAATAAAGAAAGAAAAACAGACTGGCTCCATAAAATGTCAAGTCTCTCAACTTTTTCCCCCGTGCTGGCACATTGAGATGCACAGCAATGCGGGCTGACATTACAGGATTTTAATATCTCTATCTTTTACTTCTGTGCAAATTCATGCTGGAGTTGCATTGTCATCGTCGCCACAACATGCAACCTGTTGCCTGTCTGTTTCCCTGCATGGCACAGGTTAGTAGCTACAGCAGCCTGGTCCTGAAGGCCACACTGGAAAGATCTAACATCTTCATGTAAAACAGGAAATGCAAACAAATACAGCGCCACACAAACACGTGGAGCCCACACCGGCTCGAGTGCACGTAACAGTTCCATTCAAAGCAAATGCACGGTAGAGCATGGTGGCTGGTGGTCTCAGACACAGTGTGTGTGGTCATTGGGTGGCAGTGTGGGTCAGCGTAGCTCCCACTGTGGGTGTGAACTGCATTCACTGCGGCTGCGTCCTGTTTGTTGACTGTACTCAAAGTGTGTGTTCTGCTTTTCGAGCTCGCCTGCGTGTATTACAGCGAAGTCAGGAGGCCAAACGCCGGCCCAGCATCAGTTTGATCTCGTCCACCACATGTTTTCAGCAAAATAATGATAATTATTAAATAAAATTACATAATAATTCCATTAGTGTGGTGTTAAACTGCCTAACTGGCAGCTTATTTGCATGAGCAGCACTGCAATAAGCTACAAGCTGCAGACAGTTGTTTGTTTCTTAAAATATGGAGAAGAACAGAAAAAACACTTTGGCTCTGTTGTTGTTTATGTGTAAATCACATTTTGTTGTGTTCTCTGGAGATTATTTGACCTGTGTGACGCTGAACGTGAGGTTGAGGTGCGTCCGTCGAACGCCAGGAACGCTCGCCGTCTGCCGTCGCCTCGTTATTTCCCTGTTGTTTGCCGGTTTGTAGCTGTTCAACTCACACGGGTCAAAGCTGCTTTGGTATGATGTGAGTGTAAACGCCGCGTGCTTTGTTTATTGTGACTCGTAGACGCTGCAGCAAAGGCAGCAAAGGCTAATTGGGCTCCTCGGCCAAATGCCAATAAAATCATTTTGTTGCTGCTGTGTTCGGTTTTAAGGCTCCTACACGACATTGTGCAGCTGATGTTGCGACTGTTGTCCCATCAGAAGCTGTGAAAACCACTTTTATGCACACAGTTGATTCTCATTTCAAGTTTGATGTTGGGCAAACTCCTGCAAGCGCCGCTGCTTTCTCTGGTATGCTGTTAGCCACATGCTATATGCTAACAGAAACACGCTGCCTGCAGGAGTGCACTTCAGGAGACACGGTGTAATCTGAGTACAGGCGTCACACCCAGGCCCTGCTGCAATATCAAACCCACAAATATCGAAGTGCATTCTTCTTTTTTATTTTTATTTTTTTTTAATTGGCAACAATTAAGCCGTGCTCCTCTGCCAAGACACTCAAAGCCTCATAAAACCGGTGCTAACATGATTAGCAAATGACAACTAATTCATCCTTATCTGCTGCAGACAACCTCTTCACTTTGCTGAGTCAAACAAGGAGACTCGTCACATATTTCAGCGTGTCAGGCTGCTACATGGAGAGTGAGTGGCGTAGAAAACTAATCTATCCTGCTTCCGTGGAAAATGATGCAGGACATAACTCACGCCGATGGCGGCCTGCCTCCCCGGGATTGACTAATGGCTTTTTCCTTGAATGCTGAATCAAAGGAAACAAACCGGGGACGCGAGTGAACTGGGGCTGGCTCTTTGCCCGCCGCGTCGGAGCCAAGTGTTTTTGTTTTTTCTCACCCGGTGTCGGCTCCCGCTCCGTTTTAATGCTAATTTGTTGTTATTGTGGTATATTTCATCCAAAGCTGTTGACTTAACATTACAGAGACAAACATACAGCGGCAATAATATCATTAAGTCAGAGGAAGGCAGACAGGTCCTCCTTCACTGACTAATGCTCTCCTGCACGCCGCGGCGTTGATGGCGAGCCGTGGATGGGTTTTCCCCGGCAGAGGTGTCACGTTCCAGCTGAAAACATCCACACGGGCGGCGAGTGATGAACAGCAGATGTGAACTGGGACTCCATTCCCGATGTCAAGTCATGTTCATCCAAAAAATATGCAATTATCCTCTCCACTATCTGCGCCCCATTATCATAATTGTATTTGTGGCTCTTCCCACTGTAATAACTTGGCACACGTGCCGGAGCGATTAACATGCTGCAGGTTCGGTCTAAGACGACTGTGCAGAGGATGGAGTTACACCAGCGCTCAGCCTCCGAGTGTTTGCTGGAGGTCTTAATAACTTTATAACAATCTCCAAAACACAATTACAAGGTGATTACAATAATAATGTAAGTAAAACAGCGGCAAATCTAATAAATCCAGGCAAGAAAAATTAAACAGGCCGACAGAAAAGCTGTTTCACCGCGGCCAATCAAAGCACAGGAGGTCTTAAAAACAGCAGAGTGGTGGTAATGCATCCTTTAACTGTGAACACATGGTCATCTCAGCCCACGAGTGACTCGCCAAAGCTTTGCGTTGAGCGTTGATTCGTTCTATGCAACGCGCTCAAGTTGAAACAAATCAATTCTTGCAACTCGTTGAACAACATCACGCACTTGACCCGGCCAATCAAGAGGCTTTGGCGCCTAAAACTGCATCAGAAAGGGTGTTTGTTGCTGTTGCCATGACGACAGAAGTCACCTATCTCCTTTCCTGCGCATCCAGGCTTAATACAATGCAAAAAGCATTAAAATATGCTGATGTGTCATACACACGCCATCCCATGAGATCAATGGACTCTGCTGTGACAAATACACTAGTGACTCACTGGTTTCCTGTTTTAGCTGGTGCATTCCCATTGGTTGGCAGTTTCAGTAACAGAGTAACAAAGGCAAGAACAAAGAAGACGGACGTATGCAGGATTTGTTATTGAAAGAAGAGAAAATCTGAGTAAAGTAAAAACAAAATAATAATCTTAATAATAATCTTGTTGGTTTATAAGAAAAACATTGCAGGGCAGCTTTAAGCTGCTCTTTAATGACTGAAGTAGTGTCACCTCTGCTCCCTGAATGCATCACGCTGCTTTCAAAGTATCAGAACTGACCTGTAACGATGAAACCTGCAGACGATGAACTTCAGGTGTTGACCTGTTGTGCAGTGAAGGAGCCACAGGTTCGTTTCGTCATGCTCAGTGCAGGTTCTGTTGACTTGTTACTTGCAAATATTAAATAGTGTTGCATTAGTTTAAATGTACAGCTAATTATATGAATAAATCAGTTTCACGGTGTAAAAACAGATGGAATTGACCTTTAAATGGCTGCAGGTTCCCTGGTGTCTGGAGTCACTGCGCTCTGTGGACGTCTCCATCTCCACGTCTGTCAACGCAGACATCAACAATAACCCCTCAGTTTTATTGTCGGGGGTTAATATCGGGGACTTTTACAGTCTTGGGAAATCTCCGCAGTAGCATTCCTGTTGGTGTTTCCCACCGTCCCGCGGCAGCCCTAATCCAGCTCAGCCCCGCGCCGACTCCTCCCCTCAGTAATGCCGACACAAACAGGGTATTTTCACCCAGAGCTTTAATGACGACTGACTGCAGGTGGCGAGCTCTGTTCCTGGCTGCTGCGCTTCAGGGACAGCAATATATTTGATAGGATTTAGTAACTGATCTAATAGTCGTGGACAGTGAATGCCAGGTTAGAGAGAGATTAGAACCAGTGGCCTGGCCCCCTTTTCTAGCTGGCTGACCAATCAGGGAGGGACGTGCTGAGGCTCCACTGTACTGGCCTATTTCATTACATGGATTTATGGGTGGGCAGTCACGCTGACCCCGCCGTCTCTCCCCTTCTGTTTCATGTGAATTTGTGCTCTCTGGCTTGTTTGCATGCCAGAGAACTTGTGTGAGTCGTGGCTGGGAGTCAAAATGCCACGAGGTGGAGGTCTGACTCCGATATGACGGCGGAGCGCGATGAAGAAGCGCCTCTTGTGTCCGCCTTATCCTCCAGAAATTACCGTGGAGATGTGAGAGTGACCACATGCTAGCCGTGGTTACATAAAGGTTTGAAAGCCTTTGTGTTCTCCGCTGCTGTCCTTTACCATCTATTGTATCTGTCTGAGCTCTCTGTGTGAGTCTTGGCTAATATACTGGGCTTTTTAGATTAGACCCAGAGAGATTTAACTCTCTTTGCAACAGCAACTTGCTGAGAGTATTGACCTTCAGTTGATGTCTAAGTGAAATATGCTTGTCGCTGCAGAAGCCCATCTTATTGCAGATTTCTGGGCTTTATTCTGTTTCAATTTGGGCTTACTGTCCATCACGCTGCCGCCTCATTTTCCCCCTCCATTGTCTTTTGTGTCGACCTCTTTCAATCCCCTCCTGCTAATAAAGAAGACAGGAGCTGGATAGGTACAGATTAATCCCCGTCCTCCAAACATTCAGGAACAAGTTACACTCCCTGTCTAGCCTTTAGCGCACTGCCAAGCAAGGATTACTCCCATAAGGGGAAAGGAGCAACCGAAGAGAGGGAGGCAAGGCATGGCCCAGCAGGTTCTCCATACACACTGAGAGGTTTCTCAGGGGATAGAAAGCTGCTACTGTCTGGCCCTGGTGTGCAGGAGATGGGAAGTCCTGCTAGCTTCTCCGGCGCTACTCCTCCACGGGAAAAAGGCCACAGCAGGCCAGTTCCCAGCAGGACGGGGCAAACGGGCAGCAGTGTCTCCACAGGGAGGATCTGCTGGAGAAGGCCCACCACAGCTGGCCCATTCTCCAAATACATTGCCTTCATGTAGAAGTCATTTGAAACGTGCACGTTGTATTTATTTATTTTATTTTATTAACAACAGACAAACAAAGACGGCAGACAGACAAAGTTAATACCTAGCTGGTGACCATAGTTTAGCATTTAGCGGCTAAACTCTCAGCTCTTTCACATCAAAGCAAGATAGATAAATGATGCACATTGGACTCTTGAGATCATCAGAAATTCCAGGTGAATGCTAACGTTGCTCTGCCTCTGCATTAAGCTATTGTTTGCTAACATGTTAGCTATGACACATAATAAGGTAAACATGTTTCAGTGTTGTGTATTTTCAGCGTGTCCATCGCTGCAGTAGTTTAATTGACATTAAAAGAGCCAGTTCTGGATGGATGATCATTTTATACCAGAACGCCTGCCAGCCTGCTGTGACAATGGATTTCTTCAACACCACAGTGACGTGTCACTTTAACCACTTGTTGCAGCAAATTCATTAGCAAACAGCTCATTATCCACACGTCCTGCAGATCTGGATTATCGTTCATTCGTAGTCATGTTTCTGTAGCTGTGATGACTCATAACCCAGCATCCACTCCCCCTTTAGTCTGTTAAATCCTAATTTCCAGAAGTATGTATTTATCCTGCTCTTCAGCTGCAGAGGTTTACCCAGCAGGTGACCACGCCTGCTGTTTGCTGCAGATCAGGTGGAGTACGGACGCTTTATCAGAGCTGTTTTGGCTGAAAACAGCTTCCTGCTTCTGCTTGAAATGATAATAACAACAGATGAGACTGAAGCAAAAAGAGTTATTAACCGACGCTGCAGCTCTGCTTTGGTTCAAATTCGTCTGTCAGAATTAACCCAAAGATTTAGTGACCTAAACCTAAACCCAGCAGTACATCACACTCAGGCTGCAAACCAGTTTCAAAAGCGCTGCTGGTGAAAACACTGCAGGGATCCACGGTCACGCCCCCAAAATGCAGCAGGTCAAAGTGCTAAAGACGCATATTTTGCAAGAAATGGTGTTGCAAATAGTCTCAAACGGCTCGAGTTATATTCAAGTACCTCAGATCTGATGGTGTTGTTGACTCAGTTGTGACTGTGATCGTTTCTCCCGAGCTGACCAGTGCAGTCGGTGTCTTTGTTAGTAGAAAACACATGGTGGTGCTGCTGCTGCTGAGAGCTGTCATACGATCCTCCTGGGAGACTCATCGTGACGTGCAGACATCTCTCCGAATGCCGTCGCACCCCTGGAAGAGAGGAGTTGGTGTATATATATGTAATATGTGCGCTCTCAGGAGGGTTTTTCTACCTCTGCACGGAGAAGATCGCTTTATCTTTTATTAAGATATCACAGTGGGAAGAAATCCCGGAGAAAAAGTCTGGGAAAGGTCAAGTGCCTGGGAGGGACGGGGGGGAGAAAAGCATTTTTCATCCATGATTGATGATGATCTGCCCACAAAGCGCCACGGCTCACTGTGTGGAACAAACACAGAGAGGTCACACAAGCGTGAGGACGAGTGTGAACATCTCTCCTTCACTCCTGGATCATCACAAAGTCACACAAGAACACACTGTACAGCAATATGCACCGACTCACAGGGATGGGTCTCATATTCCACAACCCGGAGGGATCAGACAGGCAAACTCTGAGTGGGTGAAACTATTAAGGACATGTGACTCATGCAATTAAGCAGATCAATGCAATAATTAGCTACATTTAAAGCTTTGCATGCATGCAGCTGCACACATGCTCATTAAGCTGTGAATGAACAGTGCATTTCTAATTTTCTGGGTCAGGAATAAAAGAGAAATCAATGCATTTTGTGTTTACAGCAGCAGTTAAGCTGCAGCGGAGCAGAGGTCAGGTCTGAGGTTAGTGGGTGTCTGCGAGCGAGGCTCTTTTAAGCCTGCAGTCACCAGCAGGACGTCGCAGATCAGCACGGGCAGCGGCACGGCTCCACGAGGAAACTCATCAACCGTCGTCTCAGTATCAGACACTGTGTTTGTGTAAAAAAGGGCAAGAGCCTGAAAAAAGCAGCTGAGAGACTGTTCCTGGGTTCTTTCTGAGGCAGTTTTAGCAGGCCACCGTGACCTTTTCTCTTTGATTTGATTCACTGCAGACAGAGTACGCTGCTCTGACAAATCAGAAGGCAGCCCGCGTCTCAAGCTTCCCCTTCTTTCCTTCCCTTTTCTCCTTCCTATTGTCCACGATAACGCTGACCTGCACGATTGCAGTCCTGCTTGGTTCAAGGGTCAAACAGGGATCCGTCCTCAGCAAATGGTCTGCTGTTGGTCAAAGCTGCTCCGCTAAGTTCTCATCCCAAGGTCATACTGATGTTCTGTCTCATACAAGGTCGGCTTTCTTTAGCACCTGCATGAGACGCGCCGGGTAACTCCAACGCAAACCAATCCGGTATCGCCTGCACCTACACCTACAGCATGTCATCAAGGGAAACAGCATTTTGTCACAGTTGCTCACGGCGCGGTTTGGCACGAGCATAAATTCGGCACAACGCCGACGGTTTTGAGTTTTCTATCAACAGGACGCACAAGAGCGGTGATTCCTTTTCGACTTGTCAAGACTACTCCGCATTTAGCACGGCTTAATTTTTAGTTAGGAGCAATTAAGGCAAAGTCTGTGCAAAGTGGATCAGTCACACAGTGTCACATCTCGAACATGCCGAAGTAAAATAATTTATTCAATTTACACGGAAGATAAAAGAACCCATTTTACTGCCGTGCGTCATCTGCCAGATGAGACGCACAGAGAGGCTGTGGAGGGAAACATCCCGCAGAAAAATCATGCTGATGGATCTAAATTTAACTCGGCCTTATACGGGATTTACAATTACGCCTTTCACACGCGCTAATAAGACTGTTAAAGTATTGACATCATAACAAGCCTCCAATTTCAAGCTGCCCATGACAGATGCTGTGATAAATGTTTGGGGATAAATTGATGCAGAATAAATCTCTTGGCAAACAAGACAGTCATAAACAGCTTGTTGCCTGCTGGGTGCTTATTTGCATTGAGTAGACAGGGAATTATTAAAGTAACCCTTCAGGACCTGGATGCACCTCATCGGAGGAGTCGAGGAGGGAGAAGCAACATGGCGACCGAGGGTGTCAATCTCCCGCCCATCAGACTGCGGCGACCCTTCTTCAGCCCCGTTTGATTATTCCATGGAGGAGCTAGCTCCGTTGTAAAAGGCTCCACATGTGCACTTCACCCGTCTGGTCAGGATTAGATGGGAATGTTAACAAGCTTAGCTGAGTATACATATTCATGAGACACCATGTGAAGGATGAGTGATGTTCCTGTCACTGGTCCTAAAACAAAGGCTTGATCATTGATGCACCCAGAAGCAGGAAGGTAAAGCTTCTCCCTCCGGTCACTGTAGGAAGCTATCAACGGGGATTGCTGCACATGTGTGGAGATGTAGCCGCTAAACACGAGGGATTAGCCAATCACATAAAGTACTTTTCATCTTAGCTTGCATTGAAATGTTGGATTACTGTGAGGTTTCTTCTGTCTGCGTCTACATATGCATTTTCCGTCTTGGACGCATAAACGAACCGGATCAAATTAGATGAAATTACAAATTGAGGAGACGCACTGCAAGCAGATCGTCAGGGGGCATTTGTTCTCTGAGTCAACTTTTCACACAGTCACGTTTTCTTAATTATTGCACCGAAAGCATAAAGAGACGACGAGATGAAGACAGAACATCTCCAGCAACGACGAATGTGGAGCGACTACGCGTCAAAAGACCCTCCCCCGCTCCAGTTTTAGCAGCTTTTAGCCCCACACAGCTTAATTCTGTTCACTCTGGCCCTTAAAGAAGCGCGTGTGCTGTTTGGTCCTGATGCTGCTCGTGTGTGGACGGCAGAGACGTCACCATCCTGGGCCTGAAAGCATTCCTGCCTGTCATCATGGCAGCGAATGATTTACACAGAGCAATTACACTTCCTTCCTACACACACTGAATAACCTATCAGCCCTGATGACCACACACACACACACACACACACACACACACACATACAGACATACATACACAGGTGGCCGGCGAACAAAAAGCCGCTGATGACTTTTCCAGCGCTCGGCCTCAGCAGGTACTGCCGGCCGCGAGAAAGACCGGCCACAATGAACGGGCCAAAAGAGATTCTGCGACTGGGAAATTCAATGGTCGCTTATTTTGGACCGTGTGACAGGTCCGATGTAAAAGCTAATGGGCTTGCCCATTTTGCCCACTTCCTGGTGAGGAAAAACTCCCGTGGGACTTAAGAGTGGGTGCTCTTATCTGGCCGGGCTGGAAGCAGAAGCAGGAAGTGACTTCATCCCTGAAGCAAGATTGATAACACACTTCCGTGCATGCCAGCTTGTCGTACATTAGCCCTGGATAATCCCTGCTCATGCACTAAGAATAGACCAGGGTGTAATTTCTGTTTTGGTCACTCAGGGAGGAATGTGGTGATCAGATACTGCTGCTGTTGAGGTCATTTTAAAAAGAGGATAAAAGGGGAATTTGTTAAAACGGTGTTGCAACATAAGGTCTGACCCTCTGAACCGTTTGGCTGCCAACACGCTTTTAGTTCTAAACCGCAGATGTCTGGTTCTTCTCCTCCAGCCCATACTTTGTTTATTGAGATCAAATCCAAGGAAAAGGCCAGAGACAACAATAAATTGATCCTGCTAAATAACTCGCCTTTGCTCCGAACCGAGGAGTGATATTTGACACGAAACCAAGCTTTGAAGAGTCGGTCAAGAGAGTTCCTGTCAAGCCTGTATTACGCAGCGAAGCACTATCTCTAAAATAAACCCCAAAATGAAATATTCCCTGTCCTGATGTGAGGTCATGCAGGCTTTTATCTTCTCCAGGCTTCGCTATTGCAGCTCTCAGTGTTCCTGCCGCAGCCAGAAGCAACTTTCATGCCTGCTAATGATTCGAAATCCAGCCTGATTGTAGTCTTAGATCATTTAAGCAGCACTTCCTCGTGTTCCTGGTACGAACTTTGTCCTAAATATGTCTGCATCTATGCGTGCAGGTACATATTCATATATCATACACTTATATATTCACATACATATCGATTGTCTCATTTCCTTCTTTTATTAGTTTAGTTTTAAACATGCTAGCACTGTGGCTAAAGGTACATAACATCAGTGCCGGGTTGATCCGGTTCTTCAGTGCAGACCTGAACTCTCTATTGGATGGATTATCATGAACTTTTGCGCCGATGTTCATGGTCCTCAAAAGATGAACCCTGCTGACGTTGATGTTTCCTCAAGTGCCACCAGAAGGTTCATATTCGTGGTTTTGATGTTTGATGGAAGTATCTAGAGAACGTCTTCTCTCAGATATCGGGTGCAGCTAAGTGCAAACCTTAACACTGACATCTAATATATAATATTAGCATGTCATCACACCAAACTAAAATCATATACCTCCTGAACACCAACAAACCCAAAGCAGTGTCACTGTGAGCATAGTTAGGCACAGCGGTGCTGGGTACGGCCTCGCAGAGCTACTAGCATGGCTGCAGACTCTGCCTGCAAACAATGAAACCAGTACATCAACACAACGAGTCAGAGTTCAGCTTTTAATCCATTTTATGGTGCCTTCACTTTGCGTCTGCAGATGGTTTTTGTTTCGATGTTTCTTGTCCCACCCATGTGGTTTGTGTAAATGCTGCCCGCACCGTTTGCAAAACAGATCTTTGCTAAATGCATCACCTCAGTAAATCAACCTGACCGTTACTGTTGTGCTAATGTGTGACTGCTGCCTCATGTGCTCATGGCAGCGTGAGTGACTTGCTTCGCAGAAATCCTTTCATCTTTATGTCACAATTAAAAAACAATAATGTCACTTCCTGGCGTGTACAGTGAACACATAGCTGCTGCACACACAAGATGGGAAAGGATACAATTCGCCATTCTCTGGGAAACCGGTCTCTATATAGGAGGCCCCGTCACGTGGAAGCCGCTGTTATTATTCCATTATGCTGGTACAATTCAGGAAAAGTGAGCGTAGCACAGAAGTCCCTTTTCTCAGAGCTGCAGCTCGTGTGCCGAGAACAATGCAGCCATGTCAGGAGCACAGAGAAGGGGAAACATGGCTGATGTTTACCTTAGCCCGCCATGCCAGCTTCCTGCTTTTATGCCACGACCATGTTTATCAACTATTGTTCAGACACAATGTTGCTATTCATCGTAGCCTTAACTAAACTCAGCCTAACGTGGGTACGTCTGAAGTTTGTGTCAGGACGCTTTACAGTGAAAGAGCAGGCTGGTGCTGGTGTGTGTGCATGTAAGATACTGAACAAAAGACACGCACAGGGAAGCACAGGGAAACACAGGGACTCGCGCTTGTAATTGTAAAAGTCAGACATGTAACCGCTGCCCATGAACTGACCAAGGACTCAGGGCATCAGGGAGGATCTTACTGCAGTTGGTAGTAATGCATCTCGAGGTGGGAGTAAGCATCACGGCGTGTTGGCTTCACCTCAGAGATAATAAAAAAGCTGTAAAGATCTTGTAACAAGGAAAAAACAATGCTTCTAAGTTGGATTTCTAATTCTGCTCTGCATCCTGAGCGCAAGATGAAAACAACTCGCAGACATAAAACAGCTTCTCATACTTAAATTGGTTGGAACAAAACCGTCAGATTAGCAGCTGTTATTTCCCACAACTCAATTATCTCCCCGGCTTAAAAATACCTCCGCACACCGCCCGCCCCGTTCATGCTTCAAGTGGATTCTGTGAGTCAGAAACACTCAGTAAAGGTTTCTGCAGGTCCGTGTTCAGCAGGGGCACCCTTGTGGAGGGATTAGTGGAACTCACTCCTCGGTGCTCCAGCACTGGGTTGGTCCTTAAGAAGCCTGCAGAGGAAATTATGCAGCGTTTCAATCAGCGGTTTTAGAAATTGTAATCATTACTGCTGCTAAATTAAGATCTTATTGTGCTTTAAAACAATACTGATGCATGTGGGTTGAGTCCAGTCCTTAATGTCACGTAGGCAATACGAGGGTGGGACTGTCAACCCCCTTGTTAACTTGCCAAAGTTAAAGTCCATCCAGATGCATCCAGAGTCATTTCAGTCTGCATCCACTGGGAACACCAATGGGAACATGAGCTAAGAGGTGAACATTAGCATTAGCATGCAGCTTGAAGCTCGCTCAGTAACTAATTGCAGTTGTTTGCCCGTTGGTGGCGAATGAAGCATCAGAAGTTTCCGAAACATCAGGACGTGCAGCGAGATGAGCTCGCCATCATCGTCACACACAGCTGCACCGGGTGAACGACGCTGAAAATGGAAACACAAAGGGACACACGGCTCTCTGGAAACATGTTTACATATCATACTTGACTCAAAGAAACAAACCTGACTTTGTTGTACAGTAAACATCTCTCATGCTCATTTTTATATCAGCTGAGCCTGTTATTAAACCGCGCTGCCGCTCTGACAGCTCATCACAGTGACCTGTAGAGCGGCTGGGGAAACTCTGGACTCGTTCTACCAACGCATTAAACGCACTGAGATGTGGAAGAAGTGACGGACGGTAGAGCGGAGCAAAATAATAATAATAATAATAATAATAATTGAAGTGTGATTACAGTCCCCCTAGAGGATACAGTTTATTAATGTGTCACTTCCAATAAAGCTCTTGCTATTCGAGCTATCGGTTGTCATGGAGATGGCAGTCACTCCTGAGACGGAGGCAAAGGTTAAAGTGCCGGTGCATGATTCCCGCTGCAGAGACGGGCTGTTGCTGCGGCGCTGTCACTCAGCCAGAGCTGTTCTCGCTGCACCGCGCTAATGACAGGAATCAGCTTTTCTCTGAGTTAAGATCATTGTTTTATTGTTTATATTCATCATCTCATGTCTCGACACGGTCATTGCAAAAGAAGTGAATTCACTCAGCAGTAGCTTTTTAAAAGTGTGTTCGGCTGCTTTTACCTCTGTCTTCTTCATGATCTCCATCCTCCACCTGCTGCATGTGGCAGTCGTTTCTTATTTATTTCGTGTGTCTTTAATTTGTCTTTGTTTGTTTCATCCGCTCGTCATTACCCGTAAATATTACTCAGATTACTTTCACCAACCTGCTTCATACCTGGGCTTTCTCGGTCTTCACACAACATCACCTGACCTGTTTTTAGACATGGTATTTGGATGCACGTGCTCTCCACAGAGGTCAATGTGTATCATCTGCAAACAAAGCCGGACCTCGTGTACTCGCTGCACGCCATCCCAAAGTCAGATGTGATGCTGTTTGTGTGCAGATTGAAGAGCCTGGGCTCAGAAGCTGTGGCTGATCTGGAATCAGGGTCCCCACATTATCGTTTGTGGTCTGAGCTGCCCCCACAGATCGGCCCTGGAGGTCGGTCCCCGGAGAATCACCTTCGTGCTGCACTTTGTTTCTCTGTGAATGTTCTCGAAGCGTTTTCGTTCTCCACCCAGGATCTGAAGGTTCTCAGGCTGAAAGCCGAGAACACAGAACTTCTTCTTGTTCCCATCATGTGACACTCCTCCCTACTGTAGGACGGTTTGGTTGTACGGCCTGAAACTGCCCACAGCGGACCATTACTCACCGACGTCTGATGTTTATTAATGGATAATATCAGTCTGCCACATTGTTAAAGTGATTCACTGCATCACTTTAACCTGAACATATATTTAAATATGAATTATATCCCAGCGCTTTTGATCCCCTCCACCCTGCAGCCGCAGTCTTTCTGTTGATGCAGACTGTTTGAGAAGAGCCGCGCCGCGAGCTGTCTCCCCTCTTCTTTGTCGTCTTGTCACTGGTTCCTGCTCTCTGCAGCTCAGCAAGAGTGAATCACGGGCCACTGTGTTTATGACAGCAGCTCTGCCGGCTCTGGACTGTGTAATGTAACATGACAAAAGTGCACAAAAATGCCACGACGAATAAGTGTGCACGGGCAGAGGTTCGGCAGGACGAGGCCTGTCAGGCGCCCAAACGAGTTTTTCTATTAGCGAATGCTGCACCACTGATGAAAAGGCACAAAAACAATACTTTATGAACATTAATTGTGTATAAACAGCAGAGGGGAGAGCAGCAGAGATTTCTTTTTATTGTGTCCAGCAGGTACAGTGTACAAATGGAGCTCAAAGAGCGTGACGAGCGGCTCATCCTGATCCTATCAAATGCAATTCTGACATAAAACAGCGACTGTTTACTGAAAATTCAAGTTGATTCTTTAAAAAAACCCTCTGGTTCATTTCAGAGCAGACACACCTCGGTCCCTCAGTTTAACCTGCATGAGCCGCTCCCCCCGCCTGGATAAATGGGTCGGTCCGGCGGCCTCGCGGTGCACAGGAGAGCCCTGAAATGGTTTGCTCCGCAGGAGGGACCTCATAACAAACTCCCACAGCGGGACAGGCTCTTAAACCAACATGAGACAGACGGGGTGAAAAACAATCCCGACATACGACAATAAGATATCATCCCAGCGTCTTTTGCTGTTTTTCTCTTTCTGAGTTTTAAAAACACAGAACGGCGCGGGTAAACAGGTGATGTTATCTCAGCGTGCTAGCTCCTCTTCAGCCGAGAACGCCGAGGGGACAGAGAGGATACAGTGTCTGAACATTACCGATGTCCCCTACGTATGAATACATCAACAGGTGACAAATTAAAGGGAAAACCTGAATAACACGTCTCCACACCTCTGCTGATGAGGTGACGGCGTGGGAATGCACGTGCTTGTCTGCGTGCGTGTGTGTTTGGCGTCGTTATGAACCAACAGGTGATCATTTAGAGGCGAAATCTGAATAAGTGAGTGAATAAACACGACGAATGCAGATGCTTTCACACAGGATCTGCACGCAAGGCCCGAGCGACGCCTCGCTGCCATTCACCGTCACCGATGTGTGAGCGGCCGGCTGAGGCAGGAAATTGGCTTTTGTGTGTAATCCAGCCATGAGTGTTTATCAGCCATGGCTATTCTGCCTAGCAACAGTCCTCAGCTGCCCCACAAGTTCAAATGAATTGAACTTTGACCTCAGGTGCAGCTGCAGCTACTGCTCGTGTGGCAGTTAAAGCTAAAAGACTGAGGTAAACTGAAGGTTAAACCACCGTGCTGTCTGTCGACATGTCACCGCTCTCCACGCTTCGTCACCACCACCCGGCTGCCACCGCTGTCAAGTCGGTGTCCAGGGTCCAGTTTATTGCTGCAGGTGGTCTGTGAACCTACACAATGTGCTGATCTAGTCTCTTTTCTGTTCACGTGTGACTGAACCACACCTCCTGCAACCGAACCTGTAGACGAAGCTGCAGGAGCGTCCCGCTTGAGCGTGTTCCCGACACTCCTGATGAACAGCTGATCGCTCATGCATCAACCCTAACGATTTAATAGGTCAACTGGATCAGGTTTGCACGCCGCGAGTTTGTTTTCTGTCCTCCAGTGGTCGTAAGCGGTTTATAATGCAGTTTTAACAAATGAGATTACTTCTGCCTTGAGAGAAGGAAGAATAGCGCCCTTTGTTTCAGCACCTGGGCAAGAAAATCCGTGAATCGTTGCTATTGATCAAAAACCCAATCAAACTCCCATTATAGTCGTTTTCTACTTTGGCACCCACTACCCACTTCCCATTAATTATGTCAGACGCAGACTCTCTCCCATTCCCTTTTAATGACGTCCATCTCATTTTGGAATAAAGCCCTCGACGCGCACACACGCACACTTTCCAAGAGCAATCAGTGAAGCATTTTGCACGGGTTGGAGTGAGACGCTGCTGCTGGTCGTCCTGCAGCGTGCGCTCAGGTTTGCGCCTTTTTGTCCCGACTTTGGTGAAACTGCGCTGGCATCACGGATCAAAGGGGAACACGGTGTTTCGCGGCCCCGAGGTGCAGGAATGCACGTGTTCCTGCCGCAGGCTCTAGGCACGCAACACAGATGTTTCAAATCTGCTGCCTGCAAAAAGGTATGCAACAAACACGACACACACAGAGGAACGAGCCGGCGGATACACACGTAACCATTCACACGTGAGAAAACACAGTTATCTCTATACACTGCCTTTACCATGTTGCTTTTAAAACTAATATGTCATCATGAGAGACATTTATGTGTTAGCTGGTTAATGCTGCTTCCTGCAGGCCATTGGCCTAAAGTCAATCCCCTGCTTTGCTACTTCAGGCCTCTAGGTATACTTCCACTGCATGGGCTGCAATAACCCTCTGATTTCAGCCCCAGTCAGGCCCTGGTCACCACACACACACACACACACACACACACACACACACACACACACATACACACACTGCTAGCTAGCAAGCGACACCTGGAAACACAGTGCTCAGGGTTGTAATGCTTCCATTTTGATTGCTGGTATAGTTAATAAGCAAATATCCAGTTTTCAGGAGGAACCTGTCAGGCTGAGGCTGTTCCCTGGATCCAGTTTGAACCTGTTCAGACCTGGTAACACACACACACACACACGCACACAGACCAAACTCAAAACAACAATATGAACAGAAATGTTTGTCATGCATTGTGCGATTCCTGTGCTGCTGCAGAGAGGTGAGGACAGGCGTCAATATGAAACGTCGCCAGTGGCCATTGACAGTTTGAATCTTCAATAGACATCACTTTGATGTGACAGGGTGTGTTTTATTCTGCATCTGCGGCAAAATATGGGGGTGTGGGGTGGAGTGGGGACGACAGCTCGCTTGAGCCGGTTATTTGCATGAAAAGTGTTATTCAGTCAGACAAGTCATTGACCTTTGGAGAGGAAACCAAACAACTGAGATGACAATGAGGTTCCCCTGGCAACCAACCAAACACAAAGCACCCGTGCACTCTTTCTGATTAGTAATTGAACAGAAAGTAGGAAGAGGGGTGGGTGGGATGAGTTAAAATGGAATGAGATATAAAGAAAAGAAACTGGAAATGCTTTCTGCCCGGTCAATTCTCTTGATTGGTCTGCTGCGCGTTGTGTTCGGAGACGTCAGAACCAGAGCGGCACGGGGGCTGAGTCCGTCTCCGTCTCCGTGTGAATGCACTGACATCCTCGAACGTTCGTATTGTTTCCATGCACTCGAGCTCACGACTCATCCTCCTGCCATTTGCCGCTAAAATAGCTACTGCCAGTATCAGGGGGTCTGAACGTAGGTGTCCCTCCTCCATTTACTTTAAGCATGATAATCAGGTATGGTAACACATCAGAGTCGCCATGGAAATAAGGTCTAAATTCATATCTCACCCGCCGCAGAGATCAGATGTGTCTGGCAGACTGTAAGGTAGACAACACCCAAGTGCCACACTTCCGTCACGTCGTTCTTTCTTTCTTTTTTCTAGCAATAGCATTTGGCTCTTAGCTACACTTCCCCTGCAGCTCCTGCTAACATTAGAGCCTTGGGATTAGCGGAGGTGCTAGACAGGAGCCAAAAACAAATCCTCTCACACACCTAGCTGTCTCTTTTCTTCCTGTCATTATCAAACACATCCAGAGTGCTAGCTCGGCCCTCAGGATATTGCGCTAGCAAGCACTAACGTTCGGCATCGCACTGCAGAAGGGTAAGAGCACCTTATTACCGGTGTGAGGGTTTGCTGAGAGGTGTCGCACCAGCCACGTGAGATCAAACGAGGAAGCGTCTCAATGCAGCGCGTTAACTTGTGGGAACGTGACGACAGAGCTGCTGCGATGAAACCGATGACCTGAGGGAAACAGGTTCAAATGAAAGGACGGGTTGTGTGTAAAGTAAAGTGTCTCTTAACGGTAATGAAAAGTACCCCGTTCTGTAAGTCTGAGGGTGCAGTATGCCTCTAAGGGTTTGCCAGGTTGTCGCATTGATCCACATTTCTGTGCAGGTGCTGTGGGAGTTGGTTAGCAGGCTAATTTCTATCCGCAGCACTTTTATCAGATTCATTTGAAAGGTTTGTGGAAGGATCTGATTTTGGCCTGAGACGTCCATCTCCTCCTCATCATCATCACCTTCATCATCTGAAGCAGAGGAGAGCAGTCAGAAATCACTGTTAACTGCAGTTGAGCCAAGCTACAAGCAGCAAGTCACTGAAGCCGTTTCATAATTTAATTCCCAGCTACCTCTGAGGCCGCGGAAGCACTCGGCTTTCAGATTCTGGGTGTGCGAAGTGTGTTAAAATCTCTTTTAATAATAAAGAGATAATAAAAATCAACAGTGGAATATTTGGAGCCTGGTGTACGTCCCCGCTCACCAAGGCTGGAGGGTTTGAGTGAGCAGAGACAACGAAGCAAGAGAAGAAAAATACGATTATCCAGTGTGTGAATATGTACAGTCTATTATTACATATGTATATAAAACTAAATCAACCTAGGAATGATTGTTCATCCTCCCTGGTTGAGACTGATGTCCGTTATCCTCTTATAACTGCAACACAGTGAGTCAGTGCTGCTCTTATTGTTAATTAAGCTCCATTCCAACGTCTGTTTGGGAAAATGCAATTAATATTTAAAGGTACAGATTTAATTATTTTATCTTGCAGATTGATGCTACTTTCAGCCCTGAGCATCGTCTGCAGGTCCAACCTACAGCCGCAAGGCAAGGCGGGGGTGCGTGTAGCCTGCGAGGTGAAACTCAGGGTTTAAATCATTGCTGCACCTGACCTGTGAAGTCAAATCGATTCTGAAAACAGGGAGTTGCACCCTTGGATCTCACAGATGCAGAGCACAAAGTGGGGATCAGTTTGTAATTTACATTTATCCCTTTCAGGTGTCATTGCTCAGAGCTCATCACGTGACGTTCTTCTGTTTTATCAGAGGTTTGCAGGAAGAGAAAACCCCTAAAATAGAACCGAAGCGCCCGCAGTCGTCCATGACTCACGATGTGTAGGTATATTTAAATAAGTCAATTGTTCCTGTGCCTGTTCTTTTGCAAAAAGTCTCCCTGATACCGTCATCGCTGACCTTCACCGCTGCAAATCAAGAGCAATTGAGTTTAGCATTACTCATGAAGTGAAACAGATCACCATTACGGGCTATTCACATGGTAATTCTGGCTGAAAAACGAGGAGTTCCACATCAGAGCTAGACTCGCTGAAACTGCTGGTGGGGGATCCCATGACTGTTTACTCAAGCAATCAGACTCATACTGTTCACAATCAGGCCCATTCTATCAATCAGAGCATTATTTGACACTTATGGCATTTAGCATTAGCATTTAGATGCTGCCAACACCGCGTGTTGTGTTTCACTGCGAAAAGCTGCAAATTTACATGCTGCACTGCTGAAAACTCTCAGAGCAGGTCGACATCGCAAGCGTTGAGGGTGTCCCTGTGCTGTTCAAACACTTCTCTGCAAATGTGGGGCTAACACCAACAAAGAAGAGTATAATTTGATACTTCCACCACATATGGGTGCCCTGACATCCCTCACACAACCCCACAGCCCTGCATTTCTCCCTGAGTGCAAGCCTCTTATTGTCTGCTCCGCCCTGTCTGGAGCCGAGCTGATCTGAAGACAAAGACACGATCCTGCACGTGCAGCTGCTCACGCTGCTCCGCCAGAGCGAGCAGGAAGTCGAGATATACCGGAGGCAGCAAGACGATCTGATCTTTTAAAACAAAACGCTCTGCAACATTTTCCTGTTTTAATAAATGTCGTGTTTTCTTTCATCGTGACGACACAAATAGCTGAGAGCTCAACGCTAGCATCAACACGCTCTCGCGCTGATGTTAAACGGGTGCAATTTCGCATGTTAGCATGCTAACAATTGCCGATGACACAAAACACAGGTTGGGGCTGATGGGAACACATTCAAATTTGAATTTATCTTTGATTTTCTCATCAATCCATCAATAATAAGGGATTTCACTGCATCTGATGATTACTCAGAATGCAGTTGTGTGTTTGCCTGTTTTAAGGTAAACTCCAGCACGTCTAACCTGAGGCAGGTCATGGCCGCCTGTTTGCTCAACCAATACAGGATTGTTATCCGTCCATGTCGTTTAAACCTGTGGATTCTTCCTCTCTTTACGTTCTGCATCCGTCTCTTTACGGTCATTTCGCCCTCAGCTGTTCTCAGCAGAGTTTTCATGTTTACTGTTTGTGAATGCCATCGTCTTCACTTCCTGCATGGTCAAACTGTTATTGTGCATTTTGTGTCTGCGTGATTTCCCGGAATTAATGCTGCTCGACGTTTCCGAGCCGCACATCATCTTGGTTGTTGTCCTCAAACCACTGCATTGCTAACAAAACAGCCAGCTGCACAGACTGATGGGTGATCTGCTCTTCTTTCCCTAATAGCTACATAATATTGTGCAGCTCCTGTCTGTGCAGCCTCAAGGTTTCTCCCACAGTCTGTACCTGAGAGGCTTTGTATGCTCGTCCTGGCCCTAATTGGACTGACCCCCTGCATGAGGTCTGGTAAACTAGAGCTGTCCTCACACAAACCTGATCCTAACAGAACAGGAAACATTTAAATGATGGCAGTGGTTACAGGTGGGGGAGTAATTACAGCCTCTCCTCACTGGGATAAACTATGCTTGCACACCCTTAACTATCCAATAGTGTTGGTCGGACTGACAGAAGACTGGCAGCAGCGAAACTGAAGAACATCACCATCACATGAACCTGGTCAGAAGAAATTGCAGGGATAAAAGCCGAAACAATGAGCTAAAACGGACTAAAAGCTGCAGAGTTCGGTGCTGTGCCACACACCACACACACACTCCTTTGATTTAACGATTATATTAAACACATTATATAGCTTAATGGAGCCACGGCGTTGAACAGTCCATTTGGCCCGTGCAGTACACAAACTGGAAAAGCAATAACAAGCTTCACGTCTGTGCTGTGCAGTTGCGGCCGCGCTCTTATTTCCATTTCCATTATTGTTTTCTGAAAAGGGTCATTTAACTTAAATTCTCCTGCTTTTAGCGCCGTTTCTGTCCGCACAGGGACGTGAGCAGTTAGAGAGTCGGACGAAACAGCACTTTAACTTAAAGGTGACTCGCAGATAATTATGTTTTTTACATTTTTCTCGTGTTTTAGATGCGCTGGCCCTTTAAGTGAACCTTAATTAATAACTAACATGTAGTTAAGTGTTGACTCAGTTGTAGATTTATTATTATTACATCATTTAAGGTCATTTAGTTTGTCCTCTAATAAATATGAATGTTATTAAATTTGATTTTCTAGTTTCTCCTTCAGCCCACACCACTGGACTGACATGTCAGCGCCATCAGTGACAGTTGTTTTGCCGCTGTTATCAGTTGTTATTGCCTGTTTCTGTGACCTATATAACGCCGCTGACCTCCTGTTTAAACAGACAGACATGTATACAGAGACTGGGTCATTTAGCCGTCACAGCCCAGACAGGAGGATAGACCCCGTGCTCCAGGAAGCAGGAACAGCAAGGCCTGAGCTCTAACCACCCACTCTCCACATGATAGCTACTGGCTGTGAAGAAGTCAATCTGTTCACCTCGGGCTGCAGGAGCAGGGAGGAGGACACAGAGAGGGGAGTTAAAGGTGCACCGGGCTAATTAAGACCACATAGATTCACCCAGCGTGCACAGAAAAATCTGTTCAGCCAGTCCACGCAGCTTCTCGGCATAAGTCAAAATGAATGTTGCACACACTTGTGCACGCTTGTGCTCTTTCCACGTGCAGCGTGGTCACGTTCTGTCAGCTGCAGGTTGGCTTCAGAGCCCGTGAACGCACGTCATCGCAGGAAGTGAGCGCCGCAGCCAACCCAGCCGGCGATCAGTCCACGGAAAGTCCATCAAACATTCAGTAACTGAATCTGATCACGTTTAATTTCATATCGTACATGTTTATGTTGGAATTTGCATGATTTGTAAGTAAATTATTAGATCATAACACTATATTTCCCCCATGTAGCTGCAGTAATTTGAGGAATGTAAACAGAAGTGTATTGATCCCATGGAGCATATATATTTTGCATAAAGTGAATTATGAATTAGCTGTTTGCTAATTAGCAGAGAGAAGTGTGAGGTTTACACCCAACAGCATAATGAACTGATGTTATGAGTGTGGCTCAAATACAAGCCTGCTTCCAATTAAAGGCCTGAGTCACTATTACAGGAAATACGGTATTTCATTTTAATGTTTTAATTTTAACCATGCTTTGGTTCAGCCTCCAAGATCAACCCTGTTACCTGCAGCAGCAGACAGGCGGCTAAAGTTAGCAGCTAGCCGGCGAACAGAGTTAGCATTTAGAGGCTAAAGAGTCTATAAATGGACTCATTCAGAACAGGACTTGAACTCATTGTAGCTTAATTAGTATATAATAATTAACTCTCATCCCAATGGCAGGAAAATACAGTTCATGTAGGTCAAAAGCTTTCGAGAGGTTTTCAGGTCTTGGATGTTTTTAGCGTGAGTAATCACTGGTATCATAAATGCAGCGCAGTCCAGAGTTATTTATGTTCTCCTGAGTGAGGCTTAATGGAGTTGGCACAGTCGGCTGCTATTATGCCCTGTGATTAATAAAGTGTTGTGTGTGTTTTACGGGTTTAATTCTGCATCCGTAAACTGCTTCTCCTTGTGTTTCTGCGATTACGCCGGCTGATTGAGGGCGTTTTCACTTTAGATCAGACGTAAACACACTGCAAATTAGATTTAAATGAGTTGAAAACATGCATTTCCACGGCAACGATTAATCAGGAATGTATTTATTATTTAATATTTAATATCTGATTAGTGTAAATAACAAAGTTTACAGGTAGGTTTTAATGTTATTTTGATTTTCACATCATTTCATCAAACAATTTGCTTCAATCATCCATAAATCTTCCAGAAACTTTAAATAAATATTTACTGACATGTTAAAATATGTTATAAGCAGATATAAAGTGTTTATAGATGTATTTTCTAACAACTATCACCTCCTGTGGACATGCATGTGAACTTTGTATCCAGCTATTTGTATTTAAATGATGTGCAATTGGTAGAATAAGGTCGAGAGCGGGGTTTCCATAGATTGAAGACTTGTTTCCATTCACTGCTGTTATGCTGCTGCTGATTGGTTCCAGTAGCATTACACAGGAAAAGGGAAAACAGGAAGATGAGTTCAAATTAAAACAATTTAAATATGTAATTGATGTGACATGTTTTAATGTTCCCTACATCAGAAGTTGTCTCAGAAAGGTGTTTTCAACCTTTTTGTTGCAAAAATAAAAAAATTATTATTTGAATTTTGATGCTCCGTCAACACTTGTGCATTGCATGAAAACAGATTAAACAACAGTTATTTGAAAACAACAAACATAACAGCGACATTAAGACCAACAGTACGTGCACATGCAGCACGTACAGTCGCAGCGTTTGACGATCAGATTAGACTGACTGAGTGGGAGCTTGTGCTGATTCAGTGAAGTGAGCAGCGGATCGCAAGCGACGCTGCTGACACGAAACACTTGACATGAACTTAGCATGATGTCGTGCACATATGATTAACCTGAAGCTCGCTGAAAACCGCCATGATGCAGGTAGTGGAGCCCGTCGGCAGGAGGCCGCCGTAAACCGGTGACACGTCGCATATATTCAACGGCAGCAGAAGCAAAACAGGGAAAACCTTTTGTTCCTGCTATCTATCATCATATGAAGATGCCTGAACTCTGTATTTCTCCATGCCTTGGATGAGAGACTCGCCGTCTCCGCGGAGCCGCCTGATAGAGTAAAGGTTAGACAACAGTCTGCCGTGCACTTCACAACACGGCCTGATTCACTGTCGCTGGAAATCCTGCAGAGAATCTCGGTGCAGACGCTCGCAGAGGTCACTTCAGATTGAACCGCTACAGATATTCACGCGTGAGTAAATGCATGTGTACAGAGCACGCCGCTGTGTCAGAGGGCGCCGGCTGCAGTGTGTTGTGCAGCGTTGATGCAGGGCTGCGCCGCATCGCGTGTTTAGTGGGAGACTCAAATGTGCTGTGACAAGCAGGACAAGGCGGGCGTTTCCTGCCTCCAGCCGGCGGTGCTGCAGACACACATCTGCCAGAGGTTGCCGTGACCTCATCATGGACACATTATGAAGATCAAGTGTCGATGCTGAGTAAATGCCACAGTGTAGCAGGGGAGTTTATAAAGATCAGCCTTTTCCATCAGACGCCACAGAAATCCATCTTCCAGACCGGGGGTCAAATGCTACGTGCACGCAATTCTTTACTTTTTAACGTCTTTGGAGTGACGAATCGTTGCACTGTGCAAATATCAGGACGTTTAAAGAGCAGAAGTGTTTAAAAGTCTGTTTCTTTGTGCCCGTGCTGTGAGACTGACCGAATAAAAATGAGGTTTATAGACGCGGTAAACCCCTCCCATCTGGCGCCGCAAACTCCCTCTGCTCATCATATCATCCGCGTGCTCTCCCCGAAGGCGTCTTTGTTTCTACCTTGACATCCAGTGACACAATGACCTACCTTCCTCTCCTGGATCTTTCATCAGTGTGCAGAAGCAGGCAGAGAGCTGTGAAGGCGCGGCCAGCGCCGGCATGTTTCTTCACCCCGTCATGTTTCGTTCTTTCAAAACTCGATAATCGAGGTTGTTTTCAGTCTGACATCGTGTTTGCATTCGCTGATTTCTGCGTAGGAGCGGGTTGTTTTTTCCGTTGAGATGGCGGATGCTGTCCAAACAGACTTGTGTTTCCTCTCTCACACACACACAGACACACAGAGCAATTTGGGATTAAGTGGTTATGGAGTGAAGGAGCTGAGGACCTGACCCACAAGCGCTACAGCTTCCCGATAACTAATCAGCGGTGACTGACGCGTCCGTCCCGTCAGCACAGAGGCAGTTAATGTTAACTTGAAGCTGCACAAACGAATAACTCCTCATTAATAACTAATCAAGTTTCTCTGTGTGACGAGACCAAAGCAGAGCTAACAGTACAGTGAGCACTGAGACGAGGCTGCAGATGGCGTGGTGAATTCAAGGAAGCGTGATGGTCGTCATCTGCAGATGGAGAAGCAGTCAACCAATCAGAGCGTTGCAGGCGGGATCCTTTCACCAAGGGGGAGATGCTATAGCTACAAATTCATGATACGTCCAATATCATCCTGGGGAAGTGACACGAGCTTGTCTTCAGCAGAGACTGACAGGAGCTGTCTCGTCGAGCTGGAGACGGGAAACGTCGACGGGTGCAGACGAGGTCGATGCAGGTGTGCAGGTTGCTGAGAATCGGGTTAAAGAGATTGGCACTTTTATTGAATCATGGTGAAAAATGTCTGCTGCAGCTGCAACATAACACGACAGCCAACCGGGGAGCAGACAACACGAGCACAACGTCAGATGAATGAGGTGAAGCAAAACGAACTGGAACCAGGCTCGTGGCTCCTCACCCAAACAACAAATATATATACATGAAGAAAACCGAATTATGCACTCACATGCCTCCACTGAACAAACAGCAAACAGAAAAAAAGCTGCAGAGGTTTAAATCACGTCGCTGGGAAAGGACATGGACGTCACGCTCAGCTGAAAAAAATGATTAAAGCGTGCAAACACAACCCGGTGAGTGGGAGCACCAGCCTTACCAAGGCGCACAGGAGAGGGAGGAATGAGAAATCTGGCGGAGAGGCAGCGGGGAGATCAGGCTGGGCTGAGAATGGACTTCCAGCATGTGAAATTAGCTTCCCTGCTCTAAGTTACAGCCCCTCTGCTGAAGAGAATATAAATATTACCCCGTACTTTAGTGCCCCCCGGGTTAAAACCTTGCGAGCACGGAGCACAACAGGGATATACATTACAGCTTTTGTCAGACCATAAAAAACATGTTTCTTGATGCTTTGGCTGTGATTATTAGACGAGCCGGAGGGCGGTGGGAACTGTGCGCTGGGTTTTGCTCTTAAAAACAAAAAAACAATATGTCTCCGCAGACGTGATAATGGCACATGTCAGCAGAGGTCAGCAGCAGAGGACGACTCCAGAGTCTACTCCACACTTAAGGCACATATGATTAAACGAGACAAAGGTCTGGCAGCTGAATATTTCTGCCGCCGTAGCTGCAGAAAAACCCTTGTAAGTCATAATATTGCTCGTGACGTGCAGCCATAAGGAAAGATTGTCAGTCCCTTTATTTTATTACGGTGCGTGTGGTGGAAACGCTCCGCTCAGGCCTCGTCTGGGCCTCCGCAGCAACGTGGAAACGCTGGATGCAGCAGGGTCTTGTTTGCAGAGGATGTTCACACACAGAGTTTCTTCAAGAGACGCACACAAAGTGAAAAGGTCATCTCTTAATCAGAAACCCGTTGGCTCGGAGGCGCGCGACAGCTCTGTTGACAGAGGAGACAATGTGGAAACGTTTACTTCCTGCATTATGTATGTGAACTCTCGGCTGCATGTGTTTGCAGATGCTAAATGCACCTGTCTGACACATGAAAACCATCAGGGATCTAACAGCCTTCACATGAAGTTCATCAATCAATGTCCTTCAACCTGAGCAGTCTGTGTCTGTTAAACTTCAGGCAGGAGCTTCATTCTGCGTTTCAAAGCTGAGGACCTTTGCTGAATTAACTCATGAGTTATTGCGCTCGGCCGAGGTGCAGAAGTTTGAAAACTGAAAATGAGACAAAGCGTTGAAGGCTGCCTGAAACTAGCTTGTGCACACATTAATGATGCACTCCCTGCTTCTGCTGCTTCTACAGTAAACAAAACATTCCAGCCCTGGTGCCCGAATATTTCTGCAGCAGGAGTTTTTCTCCAAATTAGCTGGAGCACCTCGTTATGTGTTGATGTGCAGAATCAATTTGTGCATAAAATAAAAATCCTTTTGGAAAAAGTTTCAGATGGTGAAAAACTGGTTTTCTTTTGGTGATGAGACGCAAAAGAACCGAAAAAAAAGTTCATAAAAAAAAACCAAATAAAGCCAATTTCACAGAAAATATGCATGGAAGGTGTTTTATTTCATTACATGTGCAAACTCAACGCTCATCAGCCCTGTTCAGGTCTCATCTACTGACTGCGTTTCACATTAAAAAGCATTAAAGTCACTTTTGTGTCAGTTGTCCAGGTGCGATTTACAAACGTCGTCTTCTTCCTGGGACTTTAAGACTGAAGACCACCTGGTTTGTTTGTCGAATCGTCTAAACCGAGATGCTGCGCTCAAAGTACAGCAAGCGATGTCGTTGTTACCTGATGCATTAGTCTCTGGATTGTTCATATGAGAAATACAAATGTTTAGAATTAAGAGTGAAAACACAAGCGGCATCTCAGGTGAAGTCAGGTTGGACCAGACGTTTGCAGATACGTAAACATGCTGTTCCCCTCAGGCACCGTTCCTCCGCTGCGCTGCAGTAATAAGTCTTTCTTTGTGCAGTGAAGGAGGCCGCCAATGCTGTCAGCGCTGACCTCATTTCATTGTCTAAAAATTGCCATAATTAAGTTTTTGGAATGATATTTTCAAGCGGCAGAGGCGAATTTTTACCTCAGCAGCACCTGTAGCACCAACCAACACGTCTACCGGTCCCAGAGCGCATGAGGCCCCGCATGAGGTCAGTGCAGGGGGGGAAAGGAGAAGCATGGAGGAACAGCTTTTCTCCAGATGAACTATTATCAAGTATTTATGGTGTCAGCGAGGACCTCACAACTCAGACAGGCGGTGACAAATCGCTCTCGCTGTAACCCCCTCTCCGCTGCTTCCGCTGCGCCAAACGAGGGAGCCATTAGAGGGGAAACAAAGCGTTTAACCTGAAGGAAAACACACAAACAGACACAGGCCTGCACCATCAGAGGAAACCTGCACAAACACAGGTGGCGTGCATGAATCCGGCCACACATAGCTACACCTCGGCACACACAAGCTGCACCGCAACGCTTTTAACAGGGCTTTATTATTTCTGTACTGCATTCGTTTTCCTTCTAAAAGCTGCAGAACTAGAGTTTGCAATAAATAATTATTGGATATAAGAACTTTTTCTTCTCTACTGCAGCTCTGGCGTCCTGCAGAGCCTGCCAGATTAGCCAGACTAGTACTAACAATGATGTTTCTTGTGTTTCTACATGTACTAGTTCAGTAAAACCGGCCGAGGCAGGACTCTTCCACCAGGTCACGGTGCTATCATGTCCATTTACACGGGAACTTTGCAAAGTTTTGCATTCAGGGCTTTATTCCTTTCTTCTTCTGAGTTATAACTGCTTTAGTATTTCTGCACCTTTATCACCCTTCCACCAAAAACTGTGCTCTGCAAACAAAAACCTCCTCGCAACATGAATATGAAGTCCTGGAACATCTACAAGGTCTGTGGAGAGCTGACATCCAATCATCAGGTGACTTTTGTCGTTGTGGTAACGAGGTAAACACCCTTGAGTTTGTGTTGCAGGTTCGTCAGGTTTGGGCAACAGTACTTGGTTGATCACGGTTCTCGCTCTTTACTGTACGTTTCCTGGCTTGCCTTAAGATATTAGTCTGTTTCCTATTCAAGAGCAACCAAACAGCGTTGGTTACTACGTCGAAACGATGCTTCAGATGTGTCCTCGAGCTGGTGTGACACGATAACAAGTTTGGATACGGCTGGAATTAATGCAGATTCAGCATTATACATCTTATTTTACAGTGGGATTGAGCCTAACAGCAGTTGCAAGTCTGGGGTTCTTCAAAGTCAGAGTTGTTTCTCCAACCATCCACCTTCACATGCTCTTTATGACTTCTCAGGGATATTCAGCGCAGGGTGGATGACTTCCTGGTTGCCAGAAGACATAACTCAGTTGGCCGTTGCTCCAAAACATATTGGGCTGAGCGAATTATCTGTAACAGTCCGTGCATTAACATGCTGTTTGTTGAAGGACACATGGTTTGCCATTGCTACCACTTCTTCCTTGGCTTATTGCAAACACATTGCTGTTGCTGCAGCTTAAAGCATCAAACGCTGAGATTTGCCAGAAGACTTTTCCCAGGACAAACACGCCGGGTCGGCTCTCCAGTGCGCAGCGACGGGGTATGACAAAATATTTGCACGTGACCACATCATAACGGACTTTATACCGAGTGAGTGGCTACGACGGCCTGTTTCTGCCCCGCGCAGACCCACGTGCACAGACTGCCTTGTACACCACACACAGACTGGCCTGCGGGGATCCCGCCTCTCTTCCTCCATCCAGCCTGGCCCACCCTGCGCCTGACTCCGGACAAGACACACCTGCTTCCACTCAGCCGCAGCCCCTTTGAAGTGAACATGTGGAGGTCTCTTTATGCAGCGCCTAGGGCTCCTCTGGCCTAATTTCCCACTGTATACACAGATTATCTGTGCCTGGGTAATGCAAACAGAGGGATCATCTAAATGTATGTGAACGCCCCTAATGGCCCCTGCCAATTGGTCCTGGAACAGGCCTGTTGGATCTGGGATGGCTGCAGTTAAGATTTGCACTGTAGCTATTCGTCAAAGGGATTACACAGGTCTGCAGGGGTTGTTCCACGACTCAGGAGTTATTGGTATGGGAGTCATACACACTTATGATGTATATATATCATCCCTTTCTGCTGGATTTGGAATGAGCTGCCTCCACTTATTCAGAAACTAAACATGTAACTATTCCAACTCCTTCAGAGCTTTGGATATTTTTTTGCAATCAGCAGAGATTTCCTTGGATGAATATTTGAGATGGAGCTCTATTCTGCTTGGCACCGACGCCGACATTGTGTAGATTAACTCGAGGCAGCGGTGGTACGGCAAATATTGGCCACGTAAGCGATTCATGTCGAAATTCATACATCAGATGCAACATTAAAGCCGATATCCGAACCGAAGCCATCGGCGTTGGTTTTCGATAATCCAGACACTTCCTCCAACTTGGGTCCGGTTCATCCACATTTAACCAAGATCCCCTAAATGTCACTCCAAATGAAAGACAACCGCCGCACAGTGTGGGACGCAGTTAATGAGTTTAAAAGTGCGACAGCATCTGTTATGAGCCTCTATGAGTCAGACTGACAGGTACGGCCAGAAAATCCACAGTCACTGAAAACAAGCTGCTTCCCACAGATGCTGCTGACAGACGACAGTTGCTGGGCATCGTCGAGCCCGTCAAGAAGAAAGGCGAGCTCCCGCTTTGCACCTGATAGAGCGCACAAAAGGCTTTCAGGCAGCAGGCCTGGGAATTCAGCTCCAGCCCCGGGAAGCCAGACAGAGCCACCTGGAGGGACAACACAGCCAGAAAGAACTCCTCCTCAGTTCGATAACTTCGGCGTGAAACCAGCCCACTCCCATGCAGCACTTTGTTAATGAGGATCCGGGTGCGTGCGTTGGGCGCTTTGCGAGCGCTCACTGACAGCAGATGCCTGCCTCACCCACTAACCCCCTTTACACAAATCATTATTTCCAGGGACGCTCCCCGTCAGCGAATGACAGGTTCCCATGATGTGCGTCCGTCAGCCGTTCGCGTTCCAGGGACGACAGCTTCGGGAATCGTCCGGCTGCACAGCTGCAGCTACATCAGGGGCCGATCTGCACTGGGAAAAATGCATGATTTACATCTGGCATGACAAAAATTACAGCCGAGCTTCGGCCGGCATTCCTCGGCTCGGCGTAGACGCCCGTGTCTCGGACGGACTGCAGATGATGTCGGGGCCCGCGCACGGAATCGCTGCAGACTCTTGACAAATTGCCGTCTTTGATTTTATTGGTGTTTGACCTTGAAACTGATGTGGGATCCCATCGTATTATGAGAGGGCATAGATTATGAGCCAATGTGTTTTCAATAGAGCCCAAATCCATCTGTGCTCGCCGCTTTACGAGCATTTTGAAGTGGTTATTCAGGGAGTGCCATAAGTGAGAGGGACAGGGATCGCCTTTCCAAAAGCCTTCTTTAGGGCGGACGGGGCATCCTTAAAATCATTTACAATACATCCAATGCTCCACTGTAATCGAATCTAAGCCAGACTGGCAGCCATGGCTTAAAGCTTTCATACTGTGTAATTGTCTCCAACTGGAAACGTCTTGCTTTCCGTCGTAATATGTGATATAGTGTACCGTAAAAGAGCGCTATGACCTACTGCAAACCAGGATTGTGATATGTGCACTGACAAAGGTTACCAAAATAGACACAGACCGTAAAGGAACGTCATAAAAAAAGCTCCGGCTCCGATTTCAATCGAAGCCCCGTGAAAATAAACTTTATAAGTTCTGTTTTAAAGATTGATGCGGGCGACGTTTCTGAACGGAGAAGGCTGTTGAGTCCGCTGCTCTGGGCTGTCACCGCTAATGGAACGCGCGATATAGAAAAGTAGAAACACCCGAAAATGCTCCTCAATCATCCTCAAAGGCAGAGGGTAGCGAGCGGAGTTACCCACACGAGCCGTCCTTCCGGTTGCTCGCTGGCGTCTTTCGGCATTCAACAAACAAATCAATAGTCGTTCAGTGGGAGAACCTGCTGGAAGCTCAGCGGGGATAAACGGGGGCAAAGACCTCGGACCTTTCCGGCTGTTGGTCCTGTGAAAACACATAAACGTCCACCTGAGCACAACTGGAATTTGTTTTTAGCAGTCTTTGGATGTGTATTACAGACATCTGTATATATTTATACACCTCCAGACTCGTTTGACCTCGGTGAATCCAAACTGACCCTTTAAAACCAAGTCAAAGTCACACAATAACACAAGTGAACTGCCGTAAACCAGCAGCTCACAAGTAAAATTAGCATTTTACTTGAGGATTGGTGTGTTAGCAGAGAGCGGACAGTGACAATAACAACTTCAGTGTCTGAGATCAGGGTAAAATAGTGAATAATGTCCAAATATGTTTATCTAAACCAGGACAGCCAACGATCTTTTCCTTAGAGGCCCCAAACTCTTCTTATTGGTCCAAAAGCAAACACCTTTGTGTTGTTTTGTTACTCTGCAGAACATTAAAGCATCCCAAGTGTTTTTTTAATTAACTTTCCGCACAAAGCGTCACTGCCAAGTTCAGATTATGAAAAATAATCATTTATACCAAAAACAGCACTTTGACCTGTTTAAACATTAACAGCCTGATCCAAACGGTGTACTTTTTGGGTGGAGGATGCTGTTTTTGCAGTCAGCAGTCATTATTTGGTTCTTGTTCACACCTTTCTCTTTAGTTTTTGCTCTTAAAGGTGAGTTTTTATTTAGTTTGTGTCTGGATTTGGTCCATCGACAATAAAAACTCAGTGCGATGTTGATTTTAGCACCAATCCGCCGCCGACTTCTTGCCTTTATGATGGATTACCGCCTCACGCTCAACGCGGCCCCATCAGCATACACATGGGTATGCCATTTCCCTAATCCAACTTATATCAAAAGGCACAATTTATTATCCCTCCTCTCCCTGTGCAGCTCCCCTCCCCCCTCTCCTTTCTCCCAGGCTATGATGAGGTATGGAGAAACAGAAAGGATTAGGTTACCAGGAAATTGAAAAGGTGCAAGAGCAGCCAGAGATGTGAGATTACTCCGGTTTATAACACGTCGCCTGATGAGGATAACATGTGTGTGTTTAACACGGTGCGTGAGAGGGTCCGGCCCACGGGGTGTAGTTGGATGGAAGGTGGTGATAGGCTGAGCGATACCTGCAGATAACTGAGAGCGCGGCGAGGGAGGAGGGTCGTGTTTGGGTCGGTGTTGCGGTTTGGTCCTCGGCTAAATGACATGTGCTTTTATGTGTTTAAGTCTGATTGTAGTTGAGGGTGTAGCAGGAAAGAAAGTGCTGCATGTGCGAACAGGGCGCCGTTAAAACACAGAGGATCTCATTTGGTCTTCAAAGAAATTATTGTAACCTCCTGTAAACTCAGCCATTAGCCAGAGCCGCCGAAGACGCAGCATGGTGTTCGTCTCTTCAGGGAAATTCAGTGCTGGGATAGCAGAGTGGAAAATAAATGAATGCAGACCCCAGAGAGGATGTGTGCATGCAGATGATATGTTTGTGTTTGTGATTATGTTTATAATAGGGGCGCATTTGTATGAATAAATCAGTAATGGAGTACACCATGTAGGTGCACGTCTATTGTTTGTTTCCGTATCTCGGTGCAAGTCTGCGCGCTTATGTGAGCGCACAGGAAAGAGTGACAGCAGGAGGTCTCTTCAGAAGCGTTCCTGCTGTGAATCAACCCTGGGTTTCCTCTCAAATGTAATTACCACTCTGCAATTATTGACTAATTACACTTTATGGCGAATGGGACCGCGTCTGTTATCTCCAGACAGAACCAAAAAATAAAAGAAAGGTGTGTGTGGGTGTGGGGGAAATAACAATACTGTCTCAGATTTTGGCTCTGCAGACAATAAGTAGTAGCAACGCGCAATGAAACACAGTCATTACCTCTGATTTTCCTATTGGCATTATCCTTGCCGTAATGGTATTCAATGTGCAATGTCAATGGAGACCTCAAGCCAGCAACCCACATGTGATAATAATAAGTACGCAGCGGGTGTGTGTCATGACTTTATAGCCTCCGCTGAGCCAGAAAATCAAAGGTGAGGAAAGAAATGTGAATATGTGCATATTTCCCTCGTGCTAATTACATTTCTCTGGCCTTTTCAGTCTGTTCTTTATAATTATATCTGCAGAGACGCGCGTATATATTTGTTCGTAACCCCGTGTCGAAGCGGTATGGCACGCTCCAATAAATATTTAGTGGGAATCTGGGGTGTAATAAGAGGGTATTATTAGGAGTCAGCAGCAAAATAAATAAAAAAAGCCAGCGATGCACGGTTAGGGTGTGCTTAATGATCATAAAAAGGTGACCCAAGCCACAAAACAATGTGGATTTGATGATCTGACTGCAGGTCTAGGTTGAATGTATCACGTCGTACCATGAAACATACCATGGCCTGGAGTCACACGTACGTGCTGTTCCTGTCTGTCGAGCTGGGAAAAGCAGATCTGGGTCAGACCCAACCCGCTGCTGCGCGCGCGATGACAGCCTCGCCTGCTGGAACATCGTTTAACTCTGCAGCCATCAGGATCCCCGTCGAACGCCGCCAGCCTCCGAGGATCAATTCCCAGGGAGCCGCCAACGCCAAAAATGGCTGCTGACATGGTGCGGGGGGTGTGGGGACGTCGTTTTCACATGTTAGGAGACGTTAATCAAAGGTTCTCCACGCTGAACTGAGAATTTAAGGATGCTTTAACCCAGGACCGAGCTCGATTATTCTTCGGAAAAGGGTCAATTTTAATTCTTTAAATCACGTGATTAAGCCTTTAACCGACCGACCTGATCAATCAAACACCTGGTGTATATCCATGAGACTCAAAACAAAGCAATTCACACTATATGAACCACTGGACAGCTCCTCTTTAGCCACATTAGCGTCTTCCTGTTAGCATGTTGGCCTAAGCTAACGTGATGAGCGAGTCTTACCACTTTGCTGCCATCTTGATCTGACTCATCGGTCACTGGGACACTGCATGTACAGAAACATCATGCTTAATGAAATGAGGTCTGAATGCTGGTTATGCTTCTATGTGCAAGGTTTCATGATGCCGGCTCAATGCACGGCGGCGTGACGTGACGCCGTGAGCTCATCCCGCCACAGCACTTGGCTGATGTCAGTCAGACCTGTCAGCTCCACAGTAAACTCACTCAGACTCAGTCAAATGGGCAGTTATTACTGATTTGAAGTCCATCTGCACCCGTTCCTTTCAGTCAAATCGGTTGAAACTGTTTGTTTGCGTCAGTGCAACAACATGTTGCACAGTGCGGCTGCAGACCACCGGCTTTTAGCTGGCGGGGGAAGAATACGTGTCACTGAGCCGTCATCTCGGGCATTTTAAGTGGTTTGTCGTCTCTTTTTAAAGCCTCTGATTTAGCTCAAAGCTGAGCCGCTCCAAAGTTTTATTGATTCTCACAGCACCAGCTTTATTACCCCGACATAACATCCACTGACCTGCACTGTTTCCTCACGTAAAACTTATGCATTAACAATAAATTAGGACTCGTGCACTTTCTAATTTCCTGCATAATGGAGTGGCAGATGGAGAGTGTATACGCAGCGTGCATTAAAGGACATCTTAAAAAATTTACTGGCGCTGATTATTCATCCGTGCTTCGTTCATTCACTGGGTATAAATAGCAAATTATATTTCTTTTAATAATATAATAAGTCACCGGTCTTTTATACCTGAAGTCAGGGGTCCTTGTTGGAGGTCCTCTGGCTCAATGAATGCAGCTTGATTGAGCGACTCCTCCGTTTCCACATTATAGCTTTGTTTTTTTAGCTGATCGCTCATTTTGCAGAGATCTCTGCAGCACTTTTGAACCGAGAGACCCAACTTTCAAGCGCTTCCATTGTGCACACTCGTCGTACACGGGAGCAAAGTGTTGTTCTCCACCGTGCAACAGACAAGACAGCACCAAAAGTCTCTAAGGAACCGCTAAGATCACAGATAAATCCGTTTTTATAAGTACTGTGCACTAAAATAAAGAAATAAAACAGAAGTGCAGTGAGTGAAAAAGACCTTAAGACTCCAGATTTCTTTTTTTAAGTTCCTAGAATATCATTAGAGATAACAATGGTGTCTAAAACAATGAAAGTAGGACCGTATTGTTTAAAAAAAAGCATTTTCCTCTCAGGTTATAAGAGGAGTTAACATAATTAAGCATAAGTTAGATATGCCTAAACTAAAAGCTGGAGAAATTGGGGGTCAGCTGGGAATGCAGCTCTCCAACCTCCAGTCAGCGTGCAAAATGTAATTAGCGTGATGAGTCCCCGGAGTATCGTCACGCCATCCCCTCATTTCCTTCACCCTCTCCCGTGCACTTAATGCAACATCAGGCTAGCGTTTTGGCAGCGGGGCTACTGCTAACCTCGGCTGTGTTTTCAATGTCAAGCGGACGCATCAGCCAGTGATTCATGGCATTATTAAACATCAATAAAATCAGAGAAAACCATCCGCTCCGTGACGACGCGCCGTTATTTACAATAAAGCGCCTCTCTAGTGCTCTCCAGGTGAAACACAGGCACCTGAGGGTTGCATTCGCAGCTGATGCACGAGCGAGCTGGATGTGCATCCTCAGGTGAGAGGGGAGAGACGGAGTTTGTGGATGAGTGAAGAAGGAGGACTAGAGAAGCGTTAAAGGACGGTTTTAACCTGGCATTAACCTTTGGTTTCAGTGCCCACCACTATCACGATACCCGCACACGCGATGACACGCTGTGAACTCCGTCTACACCTCAGTTTGTTCTTCATCAGAGCCAGAAAAGACGCTGCAAGCCTGAGGCACGAGCCAATTAAACGACCGCTCCGGGGCTCCCTGAGCGCGGCCAAAATGAGCAGCATGCAAATGATTAAAGAGTCGGTGCGTTTCTTAAATTGTCATTTCTTAATATTAACTTTGATCTGTTTTGTTTTGTTTCGGTATTTTTATTAAGACGGCGCTGAATAATAACGATATCAGTTCTGCGAAGCCTGACATCACAAAAACTAATAATCGAGTTTCTGAATGTGAACAGAGGAGGCGCACAGCTCCACACTGGAGACCTTGACTTGTGGGAACATGAAGCTCACGGTTGCCGACCCCAGCCGGCCCCTCGGCCTTTGCCTTCGCCCTCCCAGCCTGGAAACCCCGCGGGTGTTTGGGTTTGCTCTCGGCCAACCAGCCTCAGACTGCACCGATCTGCATGTGAGTCATGACTTTAAGTTTTATTTGAGCCTCCACTGATTTACACTGAGGGCGACTCATGCCGAAAAACCTGCACACATTCATTTCAATGTAAGCCCACACGCCGGCACCGTCTTTACATGCATAATGATCCAGTTCAGGTGAGGAGATGTATCATAACGTGCTGCTGTCCTGTTCTCCAGTGTCAGTGCACATCAGCGGTCCTGAGTAAAACAGGTTGGAGCATCATAGTGACGGCTCCACCTCGGCTTCATCTGTCTGCTGGCCTGCTGGCTGCTCTGGAGTCAAACTATCATTAAAGTCATCTGAGTAAATGCTGTAAGAGCCACGAAAGTTCGATTGCAACCCAGTCTGGAACAAAACCGAGGACGGATCCAAACACAACACAGCTAAAAACTGTATCTCAGTCTCTGTTGGCTGTTAAAACATCCTGATTTCTCATCATCTGCAAAAACACAAGAGGCTGCTTAGTAACAGACGGCGACTGATGCAATCAGAGATACGATGCGAGGTGTGGTCAGTTTAATGGATGCTGCACTGAGGCCGAGCCGCCCTCTCCTGATTTTTGTTGTTCTGATGTCGTTGTTTCAGGAGTTAGTCTGAGCCAACGCCAGCCTGAGAACCCGAAAAGCAAACGCCAGCACTCGAAACTGGAGCATGACTTCATCGCCTCATCCTCCAGTCTCGTTAGATTCTCCTTTCTTCTCCTCTGCAGACCCCTGGGAGGAATTGTCACATATTTGTGTCGGCGGGAGGAATTGAAGTGCCCCGGGAAAAATCCTAGATGACACCACACACACACACACACACACACACACACACACACACACATGCTCAGCCACGTGCACGCTCAGTGTTTTCTAAAAGTTTAAATGCGTTTTCAATTTGCCGTCTTCGCTCAGGCTGCTAAATACAAGCAACGCTTCTCAAAGCCGGTGAAAAGACACAGCTGGGGATAAAGACCGACCTTGAGCACGACTTGAAACCGAATGTCAGGTGTGGAGATTTCAATCGACGCACTCAGATCATACAGGGCGCCGAGAGTGAGTGAGGACAGACGTTCAAAACACGATGTATTATTCATTCTCCACCTTGTGCTACTGTATTCCTCAAATAACATCAAGGATACAAACTGGCACAGATCACAGTATGAGGGCTCCGGCTCTGTCTGTTGTCTGACTGTGAGGGGTGTGATCAGCTCTAACACATCTGAGCCGAGCAGGGCTCAAGACGATCTCGGCGGGTTTGGTAAACACATTAACACACGCAGACAGGCGGCGCGGCGTGCACGGTTCAGGCGTTACTCACGTGCAAGAGAATAATCTGGGTTCAAAGGTCAAAGACGAGCGTTCACGCTGCAGCCACTGAGGACCGATGTTTATCTTCTCCAGCACGTTGGAAAAGACCCAAACCTTTGGCTAACTCTGCAGACTCTGACACGTCACGGTGTGAAAAGCATCAGCAAATAAAATGAACAATTAAGTTTCAGTTCCCAGGCCCTGAGACCGTGCACGTACGGCGGGATTCATGGGATAAATCAAAATGTCAAACCTGAACCATCTGAGCTGATCCGGTCACTGCAGAGAGCAAAATTACCTTAAATAGTATATTATTAAAGTTTATTATTATTATTTTTTATCTGTAATATTCTAAATAAATGATTGTATGGTTTGTCTCTTTCAATTTGCTGCCTGTATAATGTCCATTATTATTATTAGAAGTCAGCGTTTTAGTGTCTTTGAGGATGAAACTGTTCTGATTCTCATTTGTCCCAGATCGACCCGCCTCATGCTCAAAGTGGCCTGTAGCATCTGAACAAGAGCCTTTCTAATGAGTGACTAGATGCTGGTGTTTGATGTCCTGAGAATGAGGATTATCTGGACCAAAGAGGCTAAAATACACAGATTCGCTTTATTTCAGTGTTATCTGGATCAATTCATTGCTTGTTTTGGTCTTTTTGTGAGATAAATACAGAATATTGGCTGCCTCTTCCTTTAAATCTTCCTTTCTGTAAGAAGATGCAGTTTTTCTAAAGCTCAGTATTTTCCCACCTACGGGAGCTCGTCCCGTCAGTTTGCTCGTTGTGAAGAATAAAAATACAACCCAGAGGTCGAATTCACAGGGTAAAACTGACTCACGTTCAGCTTTAACGCACTATTACATTACAGCTGGGATAAAGGGCAGAAGCTCCTAATATTGCTTAGGGGCACTATAGAGGATAAGCTGTCTGTCATACACCTTTCAAAAGAGGATCAAACCATTATACCTCAGTAGGAGAATGATCCCGGAATGTAAAATGATTTCCCGTTCGATTAAAATTAAAGGCCAAAAGCGCTCGGGGATACCGGGGAGATGAGAATCTCTCAGCAGACGGCGTCCGAGGCAGGCGCTCCGCTCCAATTAAAATCCAAAAGCACTTCCTCAAACAAAAGTTCCCTGAGTGGCGAGATGAGGAGGTGGGGGGGACTGCGAGGAGAACCAGAACGTGCAACCTGAACGCAACACGGCACCCGGTGTAAGCTGTGATCTGCTCCTGGAGACAGCGAACGCCTCGTTCAGACCGGGCACAGTCCAACACAGATCCAACACCAACACTGCTCCTGATGGTAGACGTCGGCCTCTGATTGGTGGGTAGGATCCGGAGCAGGGTATTATAACCAATCACAGCTGTGTTGTACCTTTAAATGACCCAACTGGCACAAACATTTAAGTTACTATGTCAGAACATTGCACAATTCAGCCTGGACGTGTCGCAGACTTCTCACAATGAGGTCAGTGGGACGAATGCTGGCAGCCATGGGACTAGCATCTGAGGTATGGACAAGTGCAAACGGTCTGGTTAGAGACACAAATCTGATTTACCTGCACTCTGGGCGACAACATAAAGTCCCTGATCTCCAGTCCGCCCTGCGTCGACTGTGCAGCGGTGGGAACAAAAGGTTTTGGCCTCGTCAGCTGGCACCGAAATGGAGCTGTAGCACTGCTAGCTAGCCGTACCCCAAATGTGCACTGAATATGCACAAAAAGGCTCTTTTGCAAATGTTTTCAGTGCTTTGATTAGGCAACAGCTTGGCACCAAACAGGGACGCAGAGCCAGAGTTTCACAGAGGAGCAACTGTCAACGCCGAATCTAAAGGCTCTTAAATGCCATTGTGCTGCGTATTTACATTTATGACCTCCTCAGCCTGGAGCTGTTGTTGATGAGAGCTGTGTTTACTTTAAAAGCACCATTTATAGCGAGGGACGGGGAGAAAGGAGCCGCCGCGCTCTTTAAGATCTGGCCACTTATTCCGTCTTAATCTCCCTTGTTACTCTGAAAAGCCTTGTAGAGATCTTCAGTATTTAGACATCAGTCTCTCCCGTGTCGGCCATGAGCAAATGTGGAAGGACAGGCTAGCTCACTTAGCGCTGCGGGGAAGTCTGTCCTGCCTGTTGAGATAAAGGTTCTGCTCGGACAATGTTTTCTTATGTTCCAGGAGATAAAATGTAATCTGGATAAAGAACACAAGATTACACCCTAACGATCCTGCAACTCCAACAACGGATTAAATGACCTTGTGTGAAGTGAAAGCAGCTGTTTGCAGTGATGAACCCATAGAGACGTTAGCAGTTCTCTCAGCTTTACAATGCATATTACATCGTTTGGGTTCTCAAGCCCACAGTCTCTGTTTTCATGCATTTAGTTTCTGTTAGCAGGCTGCAGCAGCTCATCAGCAGATAGCAGATGGTGGCTCGCAGCATTTAGCAGCTTAAAGAGTTGGTGGAGACCAAAAAAGAGCTAAAATGAAACATTCAGGTGCACAAGAAAAGCTGATGTTCCTCCATCGGTGCTGGAGGTGTCACCAGGCAACAGTTCACACAACACCAACGCACAACAACCTAAAAAGGCAATAAGAAGTACACAGAATCGTACATTTACAGCTTGTTTTATCGCTTTATCGCCCTGCTTTGGTCCAAAAACAAGGAAAAAGCTTTAAAAGTCAGTGATGGTCCTTCAAAACAAAATCCTGCAGTTCAGAAATGAAAGCACACCTGTGTTATTTGAAGAGAAATACATTGAAAATATGATTTTAATCTCTTTGTGTGTTAATCTCCTGACCGACTTAAACTCATCACCTTTCACCTGCAGTTTGGTCAAGACTGCTGTCCGGCTGGATGCAAACAGCAGGGTGTGCGACGGGAGAGGAGCCTGGTGCGTTTGCTGGTGCTCGCAGTGAACCTGCAGCAGGGTGGTGGTGCAGCAAGTAGTGAGCCAGGAATTAATGGGAGTTAAAAACAGGAAGGGAAAAACTGAAAGTGTTGAGAAATTAAAAAGAGGAAGAGGGAGAGAGAGAGAGAGAGAGAGACACCGGATTTAGCACAAATTTCCGTTCTGAATGTGCAAAAACACCATTTACAAGGCGCTTGTTTTTACAGCCCATTTTATCAGTAATGTAATTCCGCTGTCGTGACGTGACGGCCTATTTTCCCCTGGCCGAGCACATTCCCAGTTAACATGTCACTTTCCCCTTCTGTACCCCCCCCCCACACACACACACACACACAGGGGCTGGCTAATGTTGCAGGGGTTATCTTATCTCATGTGCAAGCTGTGCAAGCAGCCGGGTTCGGGCCAGGTAACCAAAACCTTTCTGCAGCCGTCATTCAGGGCCGCGGCACATTCATCATCAGGGCTGCTCTGCACAGAGGCACAGAGGCGCAGTGTCGGCGTGCACGTTCGTGCTCTGTTTGCGGTTGATGAGCCCGGCGGCGATGATCAGACGGGGAGGAGGAGACGGAAACAAACAGAAGGCGCGTGTTTGTGCATACTAATGCGGCCGCACGCGTGTGAAAGGCTAAGTGTCCTCTCACCTCAAGTATTTGCGTGTGTGTGTGCGCGCGTGTGTGTGTCTCCCTCCTTCCATGTAAGTACACTCGCTGGGGCTAAAGCAACATGAATTAGGCACTTGTGCAGACTCGGGGTGTACTTTGCAGCTCGAGCTGTCAGGTCTCAAGTGATGCGCTGACAGAAAACGCGGGGATTAGGCTAATTATTTTCTCTGCAGTCTCTGGAAAGTTTGTTATTGTTTTATTATTCTGTGTCTAACGCGCGCTATAATCCCCATTATCTACAGATAACCTCAGCTGAAAGCTATCCTCTAGGTATCCATCTTTTCTTTTTTCTACCTGGGTCACAGAATGAAATCAACATCTGAAACTGTATTAGCGCACACACACACACGTGCGCTCACACACGCTCACAGTGCAGGCTTCTATAGGCAGTGTGTGTCTAATTAATGAGGTATGGACGAGCAGACGCCGGGTTATTGTTGCACAGGATGTTTGGATAGCAAATTATGGCACTGAGCGAAGAGCAAATTGAATCCATTAGCTGAAACAATTGATGGAGCGAAGTCCCACAGCACACATCCCGGCGTCAGACGACACAATGATAAAATCACCCCCCCCACACACACACACACACACAGTCCCCGTTAATCTGCTGTAAGTACGGCACAGTAATCTGCATAACGCCACATCGGTGAAACTCGGCTTTTTATCAAAGGTCTGATTTAAATGCAACGTCAGCCAGTGAGACAGAAAAGTATTTAAAGCACTGCAGGATTACAACTTCTACTGACACTGAAGCTCAACCAATGGGGCGTCGATGCGTGATTTCAGGGGAGCTATGACGCCCCATAGCTGTGGATTCTCTGGTGTTTGCTCTGAAATGATCGTGAAAAGGTTCTCACAATGCTGCTTTCTCACTAAAATAACTTCATTAGAGTATATATATTAATTTATAGAACTTTCTAGTGACACTAATATGTTAGCACAAGCATTTTTCTGCATTATATACAGGGACAATTACACAGGTTGGCTAAAATATTAATATCAATGCACGTGATTCACTTTTTTTTGCAGGTGATTAAAGAGAAAATGATAATTTAATATTGAAGCTGCCAATCAGTAGCACTCAAAAAGTTAGTGACTAGCTGCTGAACACTTAGCATTTTGCAGCTAGGAAGCTAAATGCATGTTGTTGGAGACAAAGCAGAGCTAATAAGAGAGTAAGAACTGGACTTGTATGATTCAGTTGGACAAAAACACGACTTTCACTGAATGCAGCCACTGCTCCATGTCTGTGTAAGTATGCAGCAGCTTGCTAACAGCTGAACTGTAACCACCTATGGGTAAATGCTGGGTTTGCAGCAGGCTGTAATGCTCCGAAGTGCCCTAAAAATCACTTACATTAGCTCCAACAACAAGCTTTTGATTTATTTTATCCAGCGCTCAGGTCATTTAGCAAACAGGACCGCCCATGGTTCCCAAAAATGAAGGTGTTTTAGCACAGAGCTGCCACTCAACGATGCAGCGCAGATCTAACATCAAATCAACCTGAAATCAGCTGCAAACAGCCTGACTGACGTGCAACAGCAGGCGGCCGTGGACCGACACACCCCGGAGTGTGTCCACCAGAAAGTTCAGACGTAGAAGTATTTAAATGAAAAATAAATTAATCTTTTAAAGGGAAATTCAATTTTTAAACTATCCATTACACAGCGGACCTATAGAAAGAGGAGAGGTGACACAGCTGCCACATATCTGGAGCTGAAGGTGGACCTCAGCCGTGCCCAGACGCTGCTCCTCCAGGTTTCGCTCTTTATTCGTCTCAGGTTTGCTGAAGTTTAAGGTTTTTTTACCCTTGTATGGAAAACTGAATACGGCATGTCAGTCTCTGAGCTTTGAAGCAGGACTTAGATGCGGAGCACAGGCCAGGTTCACGAGGAGGTTGCCCCCTCGTAAATCTGTCGTCGCTGCCGTGCACGGTAGAGCCGCGCCGGCCTCTGCTGATTTACACCCTGCGGGGAATGATCGGCAGGCGGGCGGGCCGACAGCCTCTGCTCCGTGTCTGGACGCAGCGCCGAGCGGACAGGATCGGGCCAGAGTGGGGAGGGAGGAGGGGGTGGTGTGTGTGTGGGTGTGTGTGTGTGTGTGGGGGGGGTCTCCACTTGAGACTGTCCAGGAAGAAGGAAACACAAGCCAACAAAGCCCCCTTTACAGTACAAGGCAGTGATGGAGAGCTGCGGGAGGAGGAAACGCAGCCGTGCCTTCTGCTGAGTAAGACGCAGACGGCTGTGCTTTGATGCTAACGCTAACTGAACTGGCTATGGAAGGACTGTGTCCCCAGTGCTTCTTCTGTGTGTGTGTGTGTGTGTGTGTGTGGGCAGTGTGAGAGTGTGACCGTGCATGTGGGAAGTGTGAGAGTCTGTTTGGGTAGGTGGGAGTGTGTATGAGCATTATAACATTCGTGTGTGTGCGTGTTAGCATCAAGCAGTGGGAGGGAACGTGGGAGTTTGAGCTTGATTGTGTTTGCATTTGTGTGTGTGTGTGTGTGTGTAGCTGAGGCATTGACTGCTCAGTGCATGTGTGTTTATGGTGTGTCTGCATATGTGTGTGCACATTTTAGCAACTGCATCTGTGCGTGTGATGAGTGGGAGACTCCGCGTGTCCATGTACATGTGTTTATCTGTAGGTGGGTGTGAAAACGCGCCGTGTGTGGCCGGCGCTCGTATGCACCAGATGCATGTTGATGTCATGTCCGTGTGTGTGCATGCACAGGTTTCCGCGTGAATAAGTGTATCCTCAGGAGGACGACAGCGAGTGTGCGAGCCTGTTTAATATGTGCGGCGCGGCCGTTGTAGCGTCACTATTCCCACAACAAATTACTTTCACTTGTGATCTCAATAAATTGGTGTCAGGGTGCACCCAGCCCCGTGCACGCTGGCACGTTTGATGCACGATCCATAAAATCAGCACATTGTGACAGGCCTGAAGTGGCGTCAGACTGAGTTTGCAGAAATCAATTTCTAATTTTATAAATTAATATTCACCTTCGGTTTCAGATTTCATGTGAAAAGATGAAGCTGAATTTCTTAAACGTACATTCTGCCTCATGCAGACATAACTGAGCTGATCGGTGTGAGACCCTGAGCTGCAGCTCCACCGTTGATGAATGCTCGACCTAATAAAATGCGATTTCAACCGCAATTGAAATGACAAGGTCCTTAACTGGGCCCTGCGTTAATACCGAAGCCCATTCATTAAACATCTTCATTAAAAAGGAAATTATTATTTCCACTCGGTCTTGTTTTTGCAGCTCTGGCGCTCGCTCAGTCAGTCAGGAGCACGGAGCGCTCACAGCGCGCAGGCTGTCATCAAACGTCCGAGTTTATCAGGACAGGAAAATGAAGGAAGACTGTAAAATGAGTCCGTCACTGGTTATAGAGCGTTTTCCTGGTTTTGATCCATTGTGCTTGCCATAGCTGGTGCACGCACACACACAGAGTCGCTGCTGGCGGCTGCTGATTCGGACGAAGCCTCAGTTAGTTTGATCAAACCTGTCAGACCTCAGCTCATTTCAGCTGCTGTTTTCCTTCATCAACCTCTTTATTTAAGTCGACATGAAGCTCTCGAGGTGTTTGCTTCGGCTGAACGTGACGCTGCCACATATGCACAGAGAGATGATGGTGATCTCAGTGTTAATTGGCTCATTTTCACCCCAAATTCACTGACTCCAGCTGCGGTCGCAGCATCAGAGTCACGCTCACTTCCCGACGAGACAACATCCGAACACAGCCGCAGGAAAAAGTTATTGTTTCTTCATTTTTCCAGGTTTAATTTGTGAACTATCGTGACAACGCAGCCGCCGCTCGCAGAGGAAGAGCCCCACAAGTTGTTCTCACTCAGTGCACAGGCAGCATTAATATAAGTCACTCACAACATTAACAAGTAGTGACAAACCGAGGCCCAAACGGGATAATTATGCCTTTTTAAAAACATGGTTTTGATCCGTGAACGTGATTAATTAGCTATGAACAAGCACAGCGTGTTGAGATCAAAATACGTTTCTGTGTGTGTGTGTGTGTGTCTAATATGTGACGCTCATGTGCTCAGCGTCTCTGACTGAGCTGGAGTATTCACCTTCCTCCCATGGGGGGCGCTCTTGAGTCGCAGTCGGAGCGGGAGGGGAAAAAAATGGAGTCGGAGGAATTTTCTCAGACGGAGAGAGATATGACAAATGCACACACACACACACACACACACACACACACACAGAGTGAGAAAGAGAGAGAGCGAGCAGGAGCAGAGCTGCTCTCTCTCCCTTCGTGCAGCCGGTGTGTACCTTGCTCGGCCTCTCTGGGAGGGGCTCCGTCATTGTTCGCCGATGGGTGACTGTGCTGGGTGTCGGGAGCTTTCCCAGGGTCCTGCCAGCGTATGGAGCCAACGCATAGCCCCTTCCTGTCATTCACAGCTGGTTCCTTCCTCAGTCCAAACACCGCCCCCTCTCCTCCCCCACCCTCCATCACAGGAGCAATCTATGCATGACATCAGCTCCTCGTTTTGACTTTTTATCAGAGCGAGCGGTGACGGACACGCAGAGACCGACATCTCAAACTTCAGCTGAGCATCGGGAAATTATTTTTTGATCAGCACGGTTAGTTTGCGAGCTGCCTGACCTAGAAATGCAGAAGAGGAAGCTTCTGTCTGAAACCTCAGGCAGTTAGAGTAGATGTGACTTTCCTTCAGCTGAGGGAACATGGGAGAGGAACATGAGAGGAACAGAAGGTGCCGTCAAGCCTCAGAGTGAATCCTGTGAATCAGAGCCTAAGGACTGTACTTTAATATAAAACTCAAACAAAACCAACAGAAAATCTCAACAAAGGGCTCACAAACATTTTACTTTATTACATTTTGAAGTGTGTGACTTCATTTTGAGCTGAACAGACACTTCAAATCCGGTTTGACAAGAGGCTTTTTACATTATTTCAGACACAGTTCAGAAGATTCCTCCCTCACAGACGTTTTGTAAAAAGTTAGAATTTACCATATTTAACAAAAGAGAAAACGAACACAGACAGCTAATTCCCTTACTAATGCATTTCTCGTCATTAAAGTTTAAAGTTCACATTGAAAGTCAGACAAAGTTAAGTCGAGTTAACGTCCCGTTTTCATTTTCAGGACACCTTTAACCTAAAAAACTCTCTTTGGACCTTCTGAAAGTTCATTTAACTCAATAAGTTTCTGAAGAATCAAATCAAATTACTGACTTACTGGAGATGTTGTTTCATGTTTCATACGAAGCATTTGAAGCTGAGTCCCGACTTCAAACTGAGAAAAGGTTAATTGGAAGCAAATCAGATCGTACAAGAGGACTTTGAGTTACTGAAGTCATGACTCAGCCTCGGTTACCTTACGGTTAACGTCAGCCGTGTGTGCTGCAGGATGCACTGTGCAATGTGCTACTATCTGATCCTACTATCTAAAACAACAGATTGTTGAACTCCCATAAAAGCAGAAACAGCTTCCAGGCCGTATCAACATCTACTCAATGATATAGCATCTTATTTCCATCCTTATATCCTTTTATATGCATAAAAGTGCATCTGTCAAAGTCAAACTTCATGTCTAGATGGTAAATCTATACTGATCTACGTTGTCATGGTAACCAAAATAAACATGTGGATAATAAACCCTGTGAAACAGTCGCAGTCTGATCAGGTTCAGGTAAAGATCATTGTTGAGTGCATCTGCAGGGAAGGAGAGACATAAGACCTGACCTGCGACCTGCAGCACTAGACTTTGGTGCATGCGCCGCAGTCTGTGATAACACGTCTGCAGTCACGTCACTTGCAGGCAGGTTGAAAAGACGGAGCTGGACCTCAGGTGTTTGTTTTGGTGTTCTGTGTGTGACGCACCTACACTTATCATCTGCACACTAGATTCTGTGTGAGTGTCTCTGCTCCATCTGCTGTCCTGTACGAATGCCTATAATGCTGCTGAATTTTATATATATATGTGTGTATATACACACACACACACACACACACACACACACACACACAATGCAGTCCATTTAGCATTTGGTTTATTTGATTTTAATGCAGAGCAGAAACTGTTTACCTTGATCTTTTCTGACGCCTTTGAAGTTTCCTTCCTTGATGAATAAACACATTTTATGCTGGATCAAAAACTGTTTCCCCGACCAGGCCTGATGAATTACACATTTTATAATGCTGCAAATAAAGCTCTAAGTCCTATGGAAAGCGCGGTTAATCTATCAAATATGCAGTACACTCATTTTAGGAACAATGGCGGGAAAGTAACGTGCATGTAAACACGGTCAGTGCAAGAACAAGCGACACACATGCAGCTATTGTGTCAAACCTATCCAGTTAGCACTCGTGCTACGTTCCCCTTTAGCATCTTTTTGCTCTACTGCTTTGATTTCCCGCCTTACAGCTACAGCCCTGATTCAACCCGGACCTTGATTGTTTCTGTCATGTGGAGCAGCAGAAGCAGCTGTTTTCAGTGAAAGAAGCTCTGATGAGCCCACTGTCCGCTACCTGCTCAGCACCAAGCTGCAGATGGACAAAGGCAGCCACTAACTTGTAGCATTTAGCAGCTAAACCTTTAGCAATTCGCAGCTAACCACTTTTAGCATTTAGCCGATGTTTCTAACAGGAGATGCTGAGGATCAAAACCAGCTACTGCTCCTCCATCCACATGACTCCAAGTGCTAACGCTGCTGTGCGTCTGCTGGGTGTGTTAAAAGGAAACTGTTTCAAACATATCAGTGGTGTGTGTGTGTGTGTGTGTGTGTGTGTGTGTGTGTGCAGCACCTTCTGCTGCACGAATCCACAAAGACAAACACAGAAAAGATGTATCCATGCATTTTTTAGCTAAAACCAATAAATGAGCTTTTCTGTCTCAAAGACAGTTTGCCTGTGATTTTATAGCTGCATATTGCTATACAAAATGTGTGTGTAGGTGCAGCCATGGTGTGTGTGTGTGTGTGTGTGTAATACTTCAGTGAGGGCTGTAATGGTTCTTCATCCTGAGCGAGGTCTCAGGGTGAAGGGTGATCACAGCTCGTGCTCCTGTGGAGACAAAGTGAAATGCGAGTAAGCAAAACGCACCAAACTTTATAATTTGCTCCACAGGGTCTGGGAGGCAATTAGGACGGGACGAGCTGATGAAACAGAACGTCCTTGTTGTCGGTGCAAACGGAGCACGGGGCGGATGGACTGATGAGCCACAAACCACCAGAGGTCAAATGTGTTTTGATTCAGGGACAGTCACTGTTGCAGAGGCTATGCTGCTGTAAAGCGTGTTTTACTCTCTAATATGAATCCAGAGCAGCTATGTCATATTGCTCTGTAGGTTCCTGCCTCCATTGTTTTGTTTTTACAGTCCAGCCGGACTCTTATCAGTAGTAGTTGCTCTCCTCGAATACAAACCCAAAGCCATCAGACAAATAGAAACCGGTTCCATATCTGCTCCAACACATTGGCAATTCTATTTAGCGGGACAGATGCCCGGCCGACCGGTGCCAGAGAACCGGGGCCAAGGTTAAACCCAAAGCAAAGACTGAGCAGATTCCTGGGCGACATGTAAAGGTTTCATTTAGCGACGGCGACGGAGAAAATAAGTGACATGTTTTATGGGAGGTAAACGGTGAAACTGCATTTTCTAACAAGGAAAAACACTGAAACTGTCTGCCCCCGGGCCGAGGATGGATCGCCGCCCTGCCTTTTAACGGGATGTTTAGCAGAAGGTAACTCATTTTCCTCCGCTCAGTCTACTTTCTATTGATAAGAAGCAGGCTAACAAAAACTTCCTGCCTCTATATATACCTTGGTAAAGCAAACAGTGGTGTTTGTTGTGCCACTGGAAATAGAGAACGGCGTGTCTGTGTCTGCAGAGCGAGCCTCTCCAGCCTCAGATAGGGGCCACATCACAATGGTCACCAAAGGGCGGGTCTGTGAACGCTTCCCCAGACGAGCGACCGTCGACTGCCAACGTGCCGTTAAAACAACAAGAGACACACAAAGAGCACAAAGTTAAATGCAGAGAAGGTGTTGATTCGTCAAACACGCTCGTCTAAAAAAAGAAAAACCCGCATTAACAAACGCAGCTCTCGATTATTTACAATGTTTTATTGATCATTATGTGAATAATTGAGGTGGAACTTCCGACTTACGGGAAAACGACTCCGGAGTGCTGCTTTATCGATCCTGAGAGCAGACTGAAGTTTGCCTGTTGTCGATGCACAGGCTCCACTTCGCTGCACTGATGGAAGCAAAAAGAAATAAATGTCTGTGAAGAGGAAAACTGCGGTTCGGGTTGTTAACATGTTTGACTGAAGCGTTGTGAGGCTGCAAACAGCTTTTAGCTCACGGGGTGAAATGGCAATCGCTAAATCTTTGCTCCGACTCCAGATCTGGGTCTTTTCAGTTTGGAAATGTCAAATCCAGAGTGATGGAAGTGCATCAGGGCTACTGGCATCACAACGATCTGCAGACGAGCGCCGAACGTGACGCTTTCTGCTGAAACGTCAGGGAGAGGCAAAGCTGGGAGACCAGCATATAAAGTTACTACCACCAACACTGTTATTACAGGAACAGCAAATCTGATCAAACCTGATGTTAAAAGTGCAGACAGGCCATCTTAAGAATCTGATTTGAGTGCAGTTTGAAGCAAACTTATAGGATATAGGATAGGAAAAAGGCTGCAGCTGAGAGTGAAGAAGCGTGAAAGTGGGAAAAGTTCAGCTCACAGGGTCTCACCTCACTGTAAACCCTCATATCTCAGGGTCAGGACTTGCTTTTCAGTGCAGTGCCTCAGGTCAGTGCACGTTTCTTTATTTGCTTCTGTGAAACGAGAGAGATGTTACATGCCTTTGTCAAATCACGGAGTGGTTATGTTTAAGGTAAGACCACAGCTAATTCCCCGGCCGCGCCCACTTATTTAATTAGACTCTCCGCGCTTAAAAAACAACAAACTCTCCGTCGTTTGTCAGACAATCCAACGTCTTCACACACAGTAAAGCGCGGGGGCCGACGCGTCCTCCACCATGTTGTGTTTGCAGCCGTTTGTTGACTGTTTACCCAGGTTTGGACTGGATGATTCACCAGCCTGTTGTCTGCTTCAGGTTTATCCATCTAAGTCGCTTTTAATTAGATTTTTATTTCATTTTATTCGGCTTCAGTGTTTTGAGTTTTGAGAATACATAAGTTCTGAGTTTAAATATCAGTTGAGGAAGACTTAATTACAACTCTTGGTACAATGCCTGACTGGAGTAATAATAACATTTTCCAAAAACACCCTTTCTGGCTTTCTGGCAGACGGCAGACTCCCTCATTTTAGTCAGAAAACTCTGACACAACACTGACATTGTTAAAGATGAGCAGGAGGATTAAAACGCAGCACACATCACAAAACTGTCCTTTTGTTTTGGCTCAGATGTCTCAAACTGACTCGTGTTAGCGGTGCTGTATTACTGACACGCGAGCACGGTCTGCGCGACTTTTCATACACTTTCCTGAACAAGAACACAAAAAAGGTATTTGCGAGACAGATGCACAGCCACAAACAATCCTCAGATCATGTAATGACTGCAGGGAGGAAGCACAGTGTCCCTTTATGTGGCTCAAAGAGCTGAAGCCTTCTGGTAACTACTCCCACTCTTACTACTGCTGGTGTTAGGATGACATTAGGGACATCAAACAGAGGAGAACACAAAGCTGCTGCACTTAAACTGCTGCAGCTGACAGTGAGCATTATAGAAATATCATAAAACACAATGAAAACTTCAAAATCCTCAATTATATTCAGTTTATTTCATATTCAGATGAAGCCATTAAATGTTAGGCTACTCCAGCTGACTTAAAGCTGACAATAAACCTGATTCAGAGGGGAATAACCACTGCTCAAATAAGCAAACAGCAGATATGAAGCCTTGTTAGTTTGAACCAAACCTGAACCATCAGGTCTCCGATCTTGAAGATGTGACTCTCAGCTTGAAAAAGCCTGTTTGCAACGCTCAGTGTTAGAATTGCAATGGCATGTTCTGTCTTTGTCTGCAATGAGTCGAAGCTTCTCTGTGTGCAAAATGAATGAAATACAAAGGTGAAGTTGAGCGATGAGCTGCTGAGTTTCTGTGTCTCTGTACGCCCGTGCTCTGAGCGCCGCCTGAATCAGTGCTGGTCCTGAATGCGACTGAGATTACAGCAGCAGGTTTAATGATAAAGCAGCAGCGCGCACAACGGCCCTGACTTTAAACCGCTGGACTGCTGAAAAAGCACTAATGCTAAGCTCGGCAAGCTAAACTGGAGTCTGCCTGTTTGCTGAGTCTATCTGCTGTTAAGTTGACTCAATACGAATCCATACGATTTAGTGTTGGACGCTTGGTGACCTAATGAATGATTGCACCACTAATTAGCACGCTACTGTAGCTGGAAAGCTAACTGCTAGCACAGTAGCCTTCTGGGAACAAGCTAGCACCATCAGTTCTAATAGCTTAGTCGCTAACAGTTTATTTTACGGGCATGTTGCTACCATCAATCTAGTTTCTGTCTACTGTCTACATACATTTCTAAACTGTGAAGCAGTTGGTGCTGATGGAGTGAATACAGAGGAGAAAAATGTCAAGTGGGTGATGATTTATGGCTAATAAGCTACGATAGCATCTGTCAGGACGGTTTACTGAGGGTAAATGGAACAAATTCAAAGTTAACTGAAGTCGAGCATGATTCATAATTCAAAAACTGCAGATTCTGATGCAGTAAAAGCACCAGTCTGCAGGATTTAGGGGCAACTAGTGAAGCTGCAACCAGTTCCAGCCCCGTCAGAGAACCTGTGGTGGAAAATGGTTTGTCCATTCAGGGCTACTGTAGAAAGACTCTTTCAAGCGCTCATTCTAAGGTAATGAAGGTCAGGTGAATATGCAGCAATGAAAATAAAATCATGAGTTATTAGTTTGGTTTGAGTTTGCCTCACACGGTGTGACCTTTTCTCCGGAGTCTGGCAGAGCTTCTGAACCAGCCCCAGTTTTTTCTTTTTCTGAGATAAGTTTGTCGATGAAAATCCAATAAATCACCGTTACAACCGCCGCTGCAAAATATCTTATATTTATGTCGGCGTGTGCATGCAAACGTCCCTCCGCGGCGCGTCTGGACAGCTCTTATCATTCAGTCAGGGGTGTGTGACAGGGGCCGGGTCGCGGGGGAGGACGTGTAACTCATTTCCAGATAATGGCAGGGTTCTGTCTCCCCTCGCTGTCGTAGCGGGCCCAATTCGCCAACTCATCAATCCACTCGCAGACACACCACGCCCCCGCAAGCCCTCAGTTCACTTATCACCCCAAAACCACCACAGTGCACTCTAAATAACTGCTTTCCTGCACTAATCTGTTCCAATCCCCCACAATGCCTTTCATCCTCTGCATCAAGTCCCTTCCTTCCATCTTTTTGTTGTTTTTCCTTAACAGAGCCTCCCGTGATAACGGCCTTGCCACAGCGGACCAAATGCTTCACTCCTCCCGTTTTCATCTCCCCGGCACCGCGGCTTAGTTATATGTGAGATATGTGGCAAATGTCTGGTGATGAATTCAGAAGTTGGTGGGTGGAGGAGGGATGGACTGAGGACGGCGGAGGGAATTTGATCTCCATGGGTGGTCGGCCCTGTTTAAACTGACCTCCGGCTTAATGAGGATAACTAACAAGCCTCTGGATTACGGGGGGGGGGGGGGGGGGGAGCTGGGGGAAAATATGCAGATGCTCGTGGCGTTGGTCGCCCGGCAGATCTCGGAGCAAGCGAGTATGACGGCCACATTAGGAGGGAATGTAACAGCGGGGCTATGGTTACTGTATGGCCCAGCTCGGCTGCCACTTTGCGTTTGCGAGCAGCGCTGAGCAGACACCCTACTTTGATTAAAGGTGTTTATACTGGCCATCTGATCCAGTGTGACAATAGGCCTGGGTCCGACTCTAACCCGAAGCCAAACACGGGCTAATGAGGACCAGGCCGGGCCGGCCTCCCTCTCCTCTGTAAATGTGACATTGTGAATCAGGCTCACAGCGCCTGACAGAAATAGCCTGCGCTCGCCGGGTCACCCTTTTTCTTTTTTTAATTCACTTCTCCCCTTTTGTCCCAGTGGTCAACGGGATTAGCGTTTCTGTCCGGGCACCCTGAGGGCGCTCACTGGATCGTTCGCTGCCACGAGCATGTGTTGACCCTACTTTTGGCTCAGTAAGGCTTCAGGGAGCAGTGATGCAATCAGGAAGTGATGTCGAGAATTAGCAGCATCTAACGTTTCAGCGCCATTGATCCCGCGGCTTTTGAAAATGATAGTATGGTGATCCGAAGTAATTTGTTATGTTATACAATCTCAACCGATCCTGATGTTTGACATCTGCTTCTTTTCAAAGACTTTTTCTTTTTTTACCCCCTCTTTCACGGGAGGAATGAGAGTGGGAGGGGAAGCGCAGGAGGTTCAGGAATGTTTCCACAGCCAATGGTATCCGAGCTCGAGCCTCGCTAACAGCGCTAGACACGAACGTCCACATGAGTAAAGAGCCAGAGAGGTAGTAATATAATCGTGGAGTTCTGACTTCCCATCTCGACGTCCAGCTTCACATCAACCACAGCGGCATGAAAATCAGGCTTGGACGGATGAAAGGCTAACACAGGTCGTAACCGGGGTCAGGCATGCGGGCGCAGCCTCAGCGCAGCCTCAGCGCACCCAGGCCTTGTTTGTTCCAATCCAACATTTGTAACCGCATATCTGACGCGGAGCTCGCCGCATTACAAATTATCTCTCTTGCAGTCGTGTCTAATGCGTTTTTAATAATATATTCGCCTCATCAGCATCTCACCTCTCGGGGCAGGCCTGTGTACTCTAAATGGGCAAAGAAGAGGGGGCCAGACAAATAGCTTTTAAGAGGTCTTAGCGAGGAACGATGGCGGGGGAAGAAATATGGCTCAGCAAAATTAGATCCACCCGGAAAAAAAACAAAAAGGAACCAAAGCAAAAAGTGTGGAACTTGCATTAGTTCAGATGTAATGTAAAGGAGGGAGCAGCCTCATGAATCACCGCTCGGCACTTCGTTTTACATTTCACACATGCAGCTTTGGATCCAACAGCCTTGTTCCATTTAATAAAATGAGAAAGTCCCTTTTTATATAATCACAGACTGGCATCCGATGAATATCAGTACAGCAAATATATTAAAAGAAACTAAAAATGCCTCCCAGAGTGCAGCTTTAATGCATTAAGTGAATGTTAATGCCATAATAAGGAAATGTCCTCACACTTTTCAAATGAAGTCAGCTCAAAGCAACCAAACGCACAGTTACAGCTCCACCAACCAGCTTTATCTCACCGGGGATATTTACTTTGTGATTTGGGATAAATCAGGTAAAATCTCTTTGTTTCATTCCTCACCACGGTGTTTTGCAGCCTGAATCAAACCACAGGCCGTGTGACTCCTTGCCTGTTTTGTTTCACATGGCTGCCAATCACACGTTTGTGCAGAACAAAAACACGACACCGCCTGGACTGGAGAAAAACCTTTTCACTGAGCTTCATCCAGGCAGCGATTATGCTTCCTGCAAACTGCGCTGACGAAACTATTTAGTGATGAATAAACATCATTTTTATGGATCCAAATGTTTTCCTAAAGAGGCGTGAAAGGAAAAGGTTATTTGGCTTAATTCTCCCAGGCAAACCGAGAGCCCCAGATTAGCCAGATTGAGTTTAAGTGGTGTATTTAAAAGCTACCACTTCCAACCCTCCTCATCCCTCACTCTGAATATGACGCTGAAATGGCGGCTTTAGGCAACTTATTGACCCCTATTGACCTCAACAATCCAATCACAACGTGGGAAACAAACAAAGGGGTGCTAAGTGCCAAACATATGGGCTACAAATAGGGGCAAAATGGCATTAGCCAGCCACACAGGGTCAGCCCAGCCATTAGGCCGGATCCCAAATATCCCCCATCGCTCTTCCAATTAAGCCGTCAAAGTGGGGCAGATGGTTGTGACGCTATCGGGGTGCCGCGCTGCCCTCGTGCCCACATCTCGTACCCTCTCTCAACCATCCATCACTGGAGGAGCTCTAATTAGCTTGTTATTCTGCCATGCAAACTATTCCAAGCTTGTGAAAAGGCCTCCTCATGTTTTGAATGACAGGGAAAGCATTGAGAGAGGGCAAATGGGAGGAGGAGAGGAAAGCCAATCACTGTGTGCAGAATGGCATTTGAATAGCCTTTTCAGCACACTACAGCAGCAATTATAGTCCCCCTTTAGACTTCCTGCCAGGGTATTTTTCTTGGTTGTTTCTTCATCAAAATGGTGCCATCAATTGACAAGTTAAGCCTGACAGAATAAAAGAGCGTGTGAAAGAGGTCAAAGGAGTCATTTCTTCTGAGCTGAATGTCATCGCTGGGGAAATGGAAAAGCGTTTGGTTCAGGCAAAGGTTAAACAATTTCAGTAACTGTCAATGCAAACACTTATTGGGTTATACAAGTCGGTGGTATTATCCAACGACTGACCAACAGTCTTTTGTGTGAGCATTGTACAACCTCGCACAATCTGTGCAGCGGTAGGACAGCACTTACTGACACGGTCAAGTGGATGAAGTACGGATCTTACTCCGCTGACGCCACTGCCAGGGCATCTCAGGCGCCTTAAGCCAAGACGTAACACGTATTACTTCTCTGCTAAGCTAGGCTAGTCGCCTATTAGCAATGTTTTTATGATTGAATTAAGCTGCTTTTTAATATGTGCTAAACAATAAGCATGTAACTGACATTATTACATTAAAAACCTAGTTTTAATTTGCTTTTATTGATAAAAAACTGCACCTTTTAATTGAATATCTGTTTTAGATCCATCGACAACAAGTTAGATACGGCATCTTATCTTAATCCGGTTTAGAGTCAACATGTTGTAGCTTTGCAGAGCAGCATTGTGCTCGTCGTGGAGCTGTCTCTGATGCTCACTGTATACATGCGGGGTATGTTTTCACGTTTTCATCCATTCAACAGGACTAATTAGTTTCACTTGACTGTCAGCAACATAAGCTGATTATTACATAATGACCGCGCATTTGCATTAATCCTAAAATACAGATTATGCGGCTCTAATGTATTTGGACCATAAATGTGCGATCGTACACATTAATTCCAGCGTTGTGTAACCTGGGTGGGTTTCCTCATGTTGCGCCTGTGCTCTTGCAGCCGTTTGTGCTCTTTGAATTGCAAACTTTAGACAAATTGGATATTTGCGATCAGATTGGAAACTTTCTCTTCTAGCAGCACAACCTTGAGCTTTTCCCGCAGATATACAATGACACCGCCTGCACCTCGCCTCCACACATGACGCCTCTACAGATGCCCTCTTTCCTCTGATAATCTTGTAGCTCTAGCCTGACACAGCAGGTTGCCCCATGCTGCTTATTTTCCTCCCATCTTTCATTATCTCCCTCTGTTTCCCTGGACTGAGACTCTGCCAACATATCCAATCTGCCCTCCTGCTCCACGCGTGTCTGCAGAGCTGAGTCCTTGTCGGTCAGCACGCAGTCCCGAAAGAGGTTCGCCGTCCCTCTCCCCCAGTGAGCGGGGTTACATCTCGAGCTGTGGGATACGTCGAATTACCGCGGCATCCAACGTGCAGCACCTGGCGAATTGGGACCTAATAGCTGTCTTTGTTTACATCCATCCACCCTCAGGTTGTTTTCTTTACTGTCGCACCAAGAAGAAGAGGTGACAAAGGTTTCACACACTTGGGCTGCAAAAGTCTGAAACAGTTTGATTCGTCTTGTAACATCGGACCGTGGTGAGGGACTTGTTGGTGTTTAAGCCAGAAACACTGATGTACCTTACAGCCCCTCCTCAAAATGCAGCACGTGGATCTATTTGCTTTCCTGGTTTGGCCTCTGCCAACCCAGCTGCATGGCTAACTGAGCTAACTTGCTAACGTAACATCATGAAGGTCCATCAGTTGAAGGTGATGCAACATTCCCTGTCATCAAACCGACCTCCATATCCATAAGCTATGATCCAAATCAGTGAATAAAGTTAAAGTATGTGTTTTCTTGTCATTGTTGGGTCAGAAACCTGGGTACAAGTGACGCGTGGAGCGAGACACGTGATAAAAACACTTTGACACTTGGGGACAATAAATTCTGGCAAATGCCCCTAACGAGCAGCTCTCCAGATGTTATACTGTATAGGAGCGTGGTGTGGAACGATGGAGGGGAGATGTATGGGTTCATGGTGTAATTAGCCTTGCAGGTCACACTACTGGCATTTAATTGAGTGACATTACAAACCAGACCCCTGCGTCAGTTCGTGCACTGTGTGTGTGTATGTGTGTGTGTGTGTGTGAGCATAATGTAAATGGGACTCATTTGGCCTGCAGCGGTGAGGCAGGTGGTGCTGGCGTCGCAGGTGCGCTACTTGAACCGTGTCACCGTGAATTTCCTGTCTCCACGATCGCAAGATGGCCGCTCTCCATCAAAAACACCAGTGGGGCCCTCTTTTCTTTATATTTCATTGCTTCTCGCGCTATATTGTTTCCCAATAAAAGAGGTCGCTGAAGACAGCGCCTGATTTGTGAGACAAGTGACCAGTGACCTCATGGTTTTGGCTCTGCGCACTGATTCATGCCAAGAACTTGCTTCACGCACGGGTGCAAGTTCAGTGACTAATGTTTACAGTAGAGGAACCCGAAATGTGCAAAACGTATTTCTTGAAAATGTGAGCAAGCCTGCCGTCTGTGAAAGCAACAAGCTCAGGGCAAGGTTGGACATTACAAGGTCCTTGGTGACGGCTATTAAACGGAGATGCAATAACCTTCATGACGGAGCTCATATTCATGTTCCAGATTAAAGCTAAAAGTGGCTGCTAGACATGAGCGCCGCTGAGAAATGTATGATTCACTGCCCACGTCAGGGAATACAGGAGATTCATTTACATTTTCCATCCAGGCCTCATTGTTATTCTGCTTATCCATTAATGCATCAACCTCATTACGGCTCCATCTTTAAGTCGCAGCTTTATAAGAGACTAACAAAAGTTGGAAATCAATTACAACTGGAGATAATAAACTGAAACGGGGGAGCCAGTAAGAAAGCCTCTTAAATTGCTAACTGTCAAACTAACAGACAAAGGTTGCTGGAGGTAATGAAAATATAATAACCTGTCATTTAGAAAGCACCTTAGCAGACGAAGTTATAAAACGACTCTTAGTGTAGAGAAATAAACTGCTGTGCATGTAGAAGCCAACGCAGCAGTAGGACAATGACGTGCCATTTGAAATAAAAGCACACAGACAATATTTATGTTTGTGCATTTGTATGCATGCATCATATCAGTGCAACAGTCAAAGGAAGCTGAATATTATGCTCTTTTTAAATGTTCATATCTGGATGCCTTGGTTAACTTGCATTGTAGGATGGTGATCAGAGCCAGAGGAGAGGCTAAGTTGGTAATATGATCAGGGAAGCACTTACGCCAATAATAATGACCATTTATAGAGCAGAGCCAGTTATAATTATGTTGATTTATTGTCTATTGTGGTTTTCCAATTTCCTCCCTCCCTTTTTTATCCTCTTTGAGCGCTCCTGTCAAGTTTTAGCGTCTTATTTATTCAGTTTTATGTGACTCAGATTGATTTTCTTGTTTTTTGTCACCTCAAGCCTTCCCTTTTTTCCCCACTCATCAATTATTTGGAGATGGATTTAAGACGACGCCAGAGAAAGGCCCAGATCTCCTGCCCACGTTTTCCTGCCAAGACCGGGTCCACGTCTCTGCTCCTGTAGAGTCCACATTGGAGCCAGGCCTCTTGTTGCCGGGCATTTTTATTGATACACAAAACAAACATTCAGCTCACAGTTATTAGGACTGAGCCAGGGCTCCATTGATTGGTCTGACACCAGTTTCACATCTGCTCCAGCTTGATGGCGAGCTGAATAACAGAGTTCATCTGAAAATCGATGCTTTTTCTGATGCGATCAGTGTTCGATTGAGATGTTAAAACAGCAACAGCTTTTCAAATGTTAACATCGGCCTTCTTAAAGTCTTATTTTGGCACTGAGATCGTAACAAATGCATCTTTTCAAATGCGGACACCCAGAAACACACGAAGCTGATCTCTAACAGCTTTTCATGCTTAACATTTGGGAGATATGAAAGGTTTGCTGGGATGTGACAACTCCTAAGCACAGCTCATGCTCTTCTATAGCAAGATAACCACCAACTGGTTAGTCAGTCTGTTAGTCTGTTGAGTGCAATCCTGTGTTTGCACCATGTAGTTAGCATAAAATGCTGTGATATGGACAGTAATGCAATCTGAGCCGATAGGATGGCTAATGGTCCTTTTAGCTTAGCTCAGTTGCTAACAGGACACGAATTGCTCATTGACTTTTCTATAATAACTGTGTGTAAACACGATGCAACGAGCTACAATAGTCCGAGACACGTTGCAGTGGAAGGCTGATCTTCTGATTGAAGCGTTTCCATTTGAGTAAATGGGGTTTTCCACAGTCTTCTGCCGTTTTAACCCCGTGTTTGTTTGTTTGTTTGTTGGTTGGTCTGTTTGTTTGAATTCAAGCACAAACCCATATTTCTATGGCATTCATAATGAAATACATAATCCGTGCTCAAATATAAAAACAGCTACATTTCCATTAAGTTGACAAGGTTAAGTAACTAGAAATGTTCTTGATAGATATACAGTTTGGTTATGAAACCCAATGAAATACAGCACTACAGTAAATTGAATTGCTGATCCTTACTCACGGAGACCTAAACCCTGAGAGGAAACCATTTCTCTGTTGAGTTGTTATGTCACCCCGTCCTTTTCATATACAGCCTGAGAGGAATGAGAGAGAGAAATGGATGTTATTCCAAAGACGCATCATACAAGGACATTCAGCCCAGATGACAGGACCTTCTGCCTTCACAAACCACCAATAATAATGATGATGAATGGATTCGGTCAGATGGCGATTGTCTCCATCTTCCTGCATGCCTGTTTATCAATATGAGATGGATCATCAAATCGCTCCTCACGGTTTTCTCAAGGCTTTGGTCAATAGTCTCTCCAATTAACATCCAATTACCCCGACCAGTATTAATCACCTGGGACCAAGGGCAGTGAAGTTTGTAAAAGGTCACATATGTGCAATGAAGATTAACAGTGACATGCCATCGATTGGCTGGCAGGAAGGTTAATGCAGTGGCTGCGTTGTAAGCTGTTGCAGCTGCAGCGGGAAGAATCAGGGGCGGTAACAGGAGCGATGCCGCCTCTGACTCGGGTGCACAGGTAATGGATAAGGCTGGCGTTTCTATTCTGTGTGTTTCATATTGTCATCAAAAGAGCAAAACCAACTAGAAAATGCTTCATTCGGAGAAAAATGCGGCGTGATTGTTGGTCGCTGAATTGCGGCGCCTGAATGGCGGCGAGCTGAACTGTGGTGCTTGATGAATACCTGGGAGCCACATGGAATCCTGGAAACGCTGCGAACCAAATTGCACGCTGCAAAAACCGACTCCAGACGAGCAAATTGAGTATAAAATAGTATAAATGATGAGAATAGGCAGAGTGTCAGGGGAGCTTTGGAATAAAGTAAAGGATGGAGCAAAGATTAAAGCAAAAAGACAGGTTTTTGTGTAATCAATACAACATTATCGTGGCAGTTAAAGTCCAGGTACTGAACGAGTTTTAAGTGCAGGGACTGAAGCTGAGGTGTACAGGTAAACCTCTCCTGGCATTGATTAAACCCCTAAAAACTCATCTCTGTTCATCAAAATTACATTTTTACAAGCGTTCGTTCTCCTTATGCCTTCAGATGGCTTTGATGTAACTCCTTAACACCTGAACGCCTCCACCTCCAATGACCCCGCCAACGCTCGCCTCAATAAAACCCTTGTTTTTTCAGCTACTGCACGCCACACGGAGGCAAGTGGTGGCAGTGTAGGAGCAATGCAGCCAAACACGTTGCAACTGGAAACTGATTCAGAAGAAGAGCAACTTGTACACCGTCGCCTACAACCCTCATTGTGCCAGAGCATTGATATGGAAAGCTGCACTTCACAATTAGTGTTGTGTAACATATGAAACAAGAACATGTCCGTATGTGCGGTTTTCGGGACTGCCACTGATACGCTGCAGTTCAATGCCATTGCACTGATCTCTCACCTCACCCCTGAGCTGTTCTGCAGCATCTAAAAAGCATCCCATGGACGTGCTGACGTGTTAAAAACCTGATTTTAAGAGCTGAGTCGCTGAGTGAGCAACACTCTTAAGTCAAAGTGCTTGAAGTGAAATCACAAGCAGAGTTGACGGCGTACTCGTGATGTTAGTTATGTCTGGTAACAGGAGTAAAGTTAGCTGGGCCTCCCTGGTGGTTGCTAATGCTAGCGAACTAGCAGGTGGTTGCTAACACCTGTGGTTTGAACATGGCTTAGTAGGTTGATAACAAGTGGTTACCACTTTCCAGCTGGTTGCTTATGACAGTAGGCAGTGGTTGCTACGTGGTTGCTATGGCGTCCCTTTGTAAACACATCAGGGATGGTTGCCATGGTATTTTTAAGTGGTTGCTGTAATGTTTGTGTGTGGACATAATGAAAAGAGAAGCTTCTGCCACTCTCTGAATGAATGTGTGTTATTATATTTACTGGTTTATTGTTTTTAAGCTCAATGACTTGACTCAATGGACCGAGTCAAAATAAACTGCAGCGCTTATGGTAATGAAGGAACATGTCACCCAGTGCAAGAGTGTGACTGATGTCTTTTTAATAGATTTCAGAGGACAATGGCACAGCTGAGAGGAAGAGGATGTATCAGCATTTGGCTGCGGAGGCAACACTTGTTAATAGCATCGATTGATTGTTGTTCTGGCCTTTTGTTTCTTTCAAAAACTGTCAATTTGATAAATATAGAGCATGTAAAAATGCATTTTACCTGTTTATTGTACACATCACGCTCTGAGTACAGACGCTGAGACGCTGTGTCGGCCATTTTCACATCCATCACTGTCACCTCCCTCACATGAAGTTAGATTTGCTTCATGCTGGGCGACATTTTTCAGAGCCCCTGCAGCCAAACAGACCTCTGTAAAGGGTTTTTTATCCCCGTGGCAACTCGGGTGAATTTAATCTAATCATGTATTTCTCTCTATCTGTCTTCCATCCAGTTCTGGTTGGACAATAAAGTTATATTCTGTTCTATTCAATGACCGTGCGATCATCAATCTTGAGGTGCAAAGGACACTCTGAAGACTTTTTCCAATAAAAATGGCTTTGCTGCTCCTAAAGGATTTGTCTTCCTTGCTGTAGCAGTGCATGTAGGAGCTGCACGATGATAAACAGAGCACGGAGTAAACACAAACATCATCAGTGAATATGACAGTAACCTGCAGCCGGACGTTAGCATCTGAAACAGAGGAGCAGGCGCGGGGCCACTGCCAGCTGACCGAGTTCTGATGGCACAGAGAGAAATGCAATTACCTTGCCCTTGTCTGGGAAGATGTCCTCTTCCTTACACGCACATGTAACACACGCACACCCCTCATGCATTCAACACAAGGGCAGGTCCTGGACTTGACCTGTCTTCTTCATCTTTCAGGCATTGTTCCATTATGCGCTGGCAGCAGTGCATCAATAGCAGGCTCATCCGTGGAGAAGTCGCCATCACAAATCAATAACGTTTGAAAATCTATCATATGCAATACGCCGCCGCCCAGACGCATGCCGTCTGATGTGCCAATGCAGCAGCCCGATGCTGACACCAATATTTCTGCGTCTGCCCTTGGGATAATTGATTTTTCTTGGATTAGCGAAAGGATAATGGACTGGTGAAACACGCAGTATATCACAAACTCGGGGCTGTGATGAATTTTGCAACATCTTTATACGTGCAGGGTTGTAAACATGAGCGCACAGGCCCGGCATCCACACGCAAACACAGAGTAGCAAATGTCCTTAATCTAATTACAAAACCATTCCAAGACAAACAGAGGCATGTTAACACACACACACACACACACACCCAGGCCTCTCTCTTATCTCTTACAGCAGCCGCTCTGCCAGGGGAGTCATGATTTAGGCCTTGATCCTTGGCGTCCCTGGAGATGCTGCGCTTGATTACTGCGGCCTGCCTGCTAGATCGATGAGTCATCAATAACAGTAATAATGTCTAACATGCCGCGGCTAGCCCTCGCCGTTGCCTTCATGACGGCTCCCGGGCAAAAAGGGAATCGAGTCAATATGTGGCGAGACGTCTATAAAAAAATCAGCCATAACTGTGTGTGGGAACGCTTTGATGATGGGGCCTAATTAAACAGTCGGGCTGACCCTCTCGGTAACATGCAGAAACAACTGGGACAGTGGAGACAGATACATAAACATGCATATACATTCATGTAAGTTTTGTTTGTTTTCTGTTCGTTTGTATATGCATGCATGGACAAACATGTGCATGTAAATAATTAATGAAGCAGCGGTGAGCAGTGCATATGTGTTTACACAAGTCTAACCCAGCTAATTTGGTCTTTAATTCAGCTTTATAATAATAATATTCTGTAGTCTCAGGCGTACCTGTCCTCCAGCTCTGAAGCACCTGATTCAGCTGCATGCCGCTGGAAGATAAATGGAAAACTCTGTTTTCCAATGAGTTTTTGTCTGTTTGCCCTTGAAATAATTACTTTTTTCCTGGTTGAGCAAAAGGACATAATGTTGTTGAAACATGCATTTCATGACAAACTCAGGGCCGTGATTAATTTACGTTTATTAAAGAGTATTTTGATCAAATAGCTGCTGACACACCTCGACCATACTCTCTGATATTGTGTTGCTCTCTCTCTTCAGTCTAACGGGGCTAGGTGAGCTATCAGTTGGTTTATTTCAGCTGTGTTAGTTAGCACAGTTAGCTTCACCACGGCTACATGCTAAGTGTAAATATAGCATCATTCCTCCATAAGACCTCGCTTGTGTGATACAGCCTGTTCAGTTTTAGCAATGCAAACCTTATCACATCAATACGCTGTTTGGAGTTGCTTGTAAAGTAGTCGTTACAAGTTAGCCTAGCTTAGCATAAAGGCTGGAAGTGGAGGGGGTAGCTAGCTTAGCTCTGTCCAAAATGTGGTAGTTGCAAGTTTGGATCTGCTTACCTGGCTCTTTCAAGGCTTTATGCTAAGCTAAGCTAATCACATCCTGACTCCAGTCCCACATTTAAAGGTTGAATGTGTGCTTATTATCTGGTAGGTGGTTGCTATGTGCCCAGAGTCCCGCCCTCACAGCCTGCTGTGCTGTTATTGGCTGATGCCCTGAAAACTCCAGAAACAGACACAGTAAAGTAAAACACGGGGTTTCTGCAAACATGCATGTCAGCACACACTTCTGCTGGGTCCTGCTCATAGCTGGTGACTTTTGCATGAGTTTACATATTGTTTTTAAAATCCTCCTCATCCTGCCTTTAATGCACAGATGTGAGACCGATTCAGATTCTCTCATTTCTGTCTCTGAGACAATGCAAATGAGAGCAAAGAGATATGTGCTTTGCATTTTCACTGTTTCATCCACATAAGCGTATTATGTTCCTTTAATTGCTTTAAGCTTTTATTAAAACCTGCAAGATCCGACTCAGAGCAAATATAAGCTGCGAGGACGAGTCTCGCTCCTGACGCTTCTCTTTTTTCTGTCTTTTCAAAGTTTAATCGGAGGAATGCGTTTAGTATTCCGTGTCAGGAGGACTTCATGGGATGCCGTAGAGCCAGACCAGACGAATTAAGCTTTGATGACTTAATGATACGTTTCTGTGGTGCACCTGAGAGAGAGAGGGAGAGAGGGAGGGAGGGAGGGAGGGAGGGGTGACGACAGGCTACGAGAGACAAAATGATGAAAGTCTTTGAAGCTGCAAAGGCAGCAGCCACAGTAATAACAAAGGGAATGATATTCATGAAAGAGTCGAGGAGAGAGAAAGAGAAAGCGAGGGAGAGAACGAGGCAAAGTCCCAGGCCTTAAGGTACCTCCTTGGTGATTACCAGAAGGTAGGCATTAAACATAAATGCATAATTATGTTAACAATTAATACAATTATGTCAGCCCTCCCGGCGAGCATGTTCTGTGGCTATGGTGTGTGTGTGGTGGGGGGCAGGAAGGGAGTGCACCTATTCTCCGTCGGTTTAACGTCTCAGTCAACACAACCTGGAAAAACAAACAAACGCCATCGACCCCTTTTGTTGTTCGCATCCTCCCTCCTTCTGCCTTTCATCCCATCTGAACGTCTCCGTCTCCAGATCCGCCCACTCCTTTCTCCCAGATGCAAAAGCAGATGTGAGACCTCTTTAATGAAAAACACATGCGCATTACAATATGAAGAACAATAAAAATAACCATCTCCTTAAATTTATGTTTGTTTTCCCTTTCTCCCCGAGCCCGTCTTTATTCTCCTGCAGAGAAAACTCCCTATCAGGGTCCCTCCAGCAGCCGGGGCCTGCGGTTGGGTCAGGAACAGTGGAATAATACACTTTCGAACCACGCAAGTCATCAAGGAAAAGTCAACTGTGATCATTCCCATGCAGACAGAAGCTTTCTGATTTTCATTCATCTGTTACCACTGCCTGTCACAGTCAATGCGATTGCCTGTGCTGCATTTGGCAGCTTGCCTTTATCCGTATCCAGCATCTAGGCTCCGCTCTCTTCAAGGAACAAGTTTACATTTGCTGTCTCGGAGACAAAACCAGAGCTGTTCCCACATTGTTAAAGATTGATTATATGGATTCTTTTGTCTCTATAAACAATTCAGTGATCCCCACCAAAAAAGTGAATTTACAATTACAGAAGAGAGACGGGGGCGGAAAGCTGCGGAGAGATACAAAAAGGTTGGATCTGTTTTGGGGACGTGAGCGACGCAGCGAACGTCGCTGCAGTTTGTGGTGTTTTGTTTCGTATCCGCCAGGACAGAAATAAACATGTTCATATACATAACCAAGCTAAATATAACAGCGCTCTATTCTGCGTTTTAAAGCCTTCGTCAAGGCTACAGATATTAATATATTTGGGCTCTGATTAGCGTCCTTTTTGAAACCAGATGTTATTTAAAGCATCGTTAAATATTTTAATATTAATGCACCCGCTGATTTTGCATGATGTGAGAGGTGCAGAGCATTATCACCGACTCTGCGCTTCTCTCCGGCTCCTGGTAGCGTGTTGCCACCTCTCATCTCATTGTTTGGGTGTAATGGCCCCCAGCTTGACTGTTTTTGGTTCAGCCTCTCCACTCTCATCAGCCTCATTTTCAGAAGTAGCGGCACAAAAGCTCTGACGAACCCACGGAGCGCTACCTGCACGGCACCGGATGGCAAACAGGCAAAGTTAGAGGCGTTGCAATTAGCAGCTAAAGAGCCTGGTGCTGGTGGTGGAGTTCAGAGCATCAACTGGACACAAACTCCTAAAAATGCTCTCTAAGCATGTGCCACCCCTAATTATTAACTAGTTTTCATCATCTACAGTACAGGTGTTTGTTTTTGGCATGAACCCCACATAAAGTTTCCATTTTGGCGTCCAAGAGAAAGAGTTTGGGCATCCTTGGTTTAGAGCACTTACTTCTTTCATTAACAGTGTTGTCGGCTTTGTTCAGTGCCCATCTCAGCCCTCCATCCACACTGAGCTGGAGCTTCTTTCATGAACGGCTCCCAGAGTGTAAACATCTATAAAGGCCGGCTTGTCCTTTCGGTGAATGCGGTGGAAATAGCTTTTCAAGGCACTGATGCGAGCGTAAACAGTCGCAGCTCGCGGGGCGCTCGGCAGCGAGGCTAAGAAAACAAACCTTTTGTCTCGTCTTACTTCTCCTGTGATCGCTCACTGTACATGCAGCTGGTCACACAACACAGCCACTGTCACTTAGAGCCACTGCGCGTTCCTACCTGTACTCACGTTGACTTTGTCAGACAATGAAAGCGAAAAACAACACTAGACCTCTGATTGAACTGTTGCTCTGATGTGTCTGACTCTCATACTCAATAAAGAAGGCACGCCATAATGAAAAGTGCACGTAGGCACGGGCGAACGCTGCTAAACAGGTGGAGTATGTCATGTTTTATATTATTTCTATGCACGGCTGTATTGTGCTTTAGCTGATGCAGCAGAGTTAGGGAGAGAGGAGGATAAACACGGCTATATTTACAGACTAAAGCTGGAGAAAGGTACAAAATAAACCAATTACAGCAAACAAATCATACTGATAAATTGGTTGTTGACAATGTTGTAACAAAGATGGCCCCGCAAGTCCACATGAAAAGATGTCTTCATTTACGCAGAGCGGCTCGTCAGCATGTTCGGGGCGATGGGGGGCTACATGAACGCTGCCACTCCCTCTGGAATAATGTCTGTAAACACCTGCGTGACCGATGATGCAGAGCGTAGATGTAAGTGATGTTCTTTGTCCTGCTGCTCTTTTGTTTCACTTCTTTAAACTATTAAACCGTGCCCGCCAGTGACACAGCGTAATGGCCTCAGAAGTGATGAACTGCAGCACGCCCAGTGACAACAGGAAGGACTGTGCAGTCAGGTTGAATTCGAGGCGGCGGATGGGCCTGAAGGTCACCTGACTCTCCTGCTGGAGACCAGGGTTTGCATGGTGTCTTTACGAGCAATGCCTCGTTTGACCTGTGACGTGCAGCCAGGTTTACACATTAACATCAGCCCATCAGTCATGGAACGCTCTGATCGGCCTGTGAAAACAGTAAATGGGCCCCGTGGTTCTGCTGAAGCGTTGTCACGTCTGATGATGTCACCCGGTTGGAAAGGCGTGGAGAAAATGTCGCTGGTTGCATTTTGGGGATGTGGACCAGTGGGGTGAGACGACACGATATCAGCCCGGGAAAAGCCTGAATCAGGATCAGACAGATCTTGATCATAGCGGACCTAAGGAATCAGTCCACAGCGCCTCCTTCCTGATGACATCACACGGGCTGTAAATGACTGAGAGCTGACGGTATGACTCTGGAATCACGTAATCTGACGCAGTGACCACCCAAACGCACTAAATATCGTGTAAGAGCCAGTGTTTCTGGTGTTGTCATGACTTGTTACCGGGTTGTTACGCCTCTGCAGGAGTCTTGTTTGCCTCGCACGCCGTTGCCAAAGTGGTGCCAGTGGAATGTGCTTCTAATTAAGGAATACCTGGATTCCTCAACCTTCTCACAAGCACAAACAGAAACTCCCACCGCAAGGTCAACAAACAAAGCGGCGGCCGTTACTTCACAATCGATGCTGATGTTGCAAAACAACTTTGCACTGGCTGATACAATCTGTTGCTTACAGTCATTGCTGTATCCATCCAGCTCCTGGCACATCAAACACCATCTGCGAGTAATTCACGTTATACCTGTGGTCATTTATCTGAGGCAGCAGCGTCAAGAAGTGAGTGGTTGCCTTAAACAGACACTACTCAGTCATAAACATCTTTATCAGCTACTGAAACTAAATTTATTGACGATCGTGGCATCAAATCAGCAATATGAGGAAAATACTGAAATCTAAATTAATGTAGACCTGCTCTTTCTCTTCTTAGAACATGAATTATTCATAAGCGATAACAGAAGCTCCCGCCGGCCTTGTCCTGGCGCCTCAGGTGGCGCCGTAGTTCAGCATCAGACTCTCGGTTTAACTAGCTGTTCGAGGAACTCCCATGAAATCCAAATAATTAACCGAATGTGTCGTTGACAAAAGGGGATGAATCAGAGGAATCAGAGGAAATACGCACACACTCACACAAAAAAAGGCAATGAATGATCGTAACGAAAGAAAAGAGAGAACCCATTCGCGGTATCCTGCGGAGTCAAAGCCATAAACAAAAGGCTGTAATGAGATATGGGCTTTGAGCTTTTCGCCGTTTCATCCGGAGGTTTGTCTCGTTCGAATCATACGAGTACAGGAAGCGCTGATTGCTCCGAGACAAAAACAAATACATCCTTTTATAGCCTGGACATTCATTTGAATCTGCGCCTTCCCTCTCCAATGCTCTGGGGGTGAAGGCAGAATATGTATTCTCTAAAGTTTTATAGCGATATGTTGTATCCACTTACCCTGGGCCACTGAAAGCAATCTGCGCGTGTGTTTCTGGAGGGATAAAGTGGCATGAGCAGCTTTTATTCCACACATATTTCACTTTAACCACCAGAAATCAGATTCAGCCAACGTGGGCTCCTGCACGAACCTACAAATTGAAGCGTCCCACATGGCAGAAAATGCACTGCATGCACAGATGCGGTGCACACATATCATCAAGTGCATTGATGCATAGACAAAGCAAACATGTGCCTGTGTAATACTCAGTCCCTGTGCGCTTCCTTAACTGCAGCAGATACAGTGATTTACTCATGAACTCTGCTGAAACACAGACTACACGGGGGGAGATTTAGTGACTGAACCGGCAATTTGTCCACGGAGCTCCTGAAAAATGTTTTTCCAGGATTATACGAGGGCTGTGCTCAGGTAGCCTGTGTACACTGCAAACTGATCCTCGGGAGGTTCCTATCAGAAATGTGTTTTTATAGAAATTATAACCAACTGTGACTGAAAGGAGGAACGCAGTCCATGATGTAAGACTACTGGGTGAACGTATTGGGATAATCGCTGGTAATCACGCCCAATTTTAATGTTTAAATCACCTTTCACTCAGAAATACGTCACAGTATGGAGGCTGTGTACTGTTGAAATGTTGTTTCACCCCACTGGGACTCCAAAATGGAAGACCTGACGATAAAGTTTATGCACAATCCATTAGAACATCTTCTAGGAACAGCAGATCCTATTCAAGGGTCACTTATTTAGGTCATCCCAGAGCTTTACACAGATATCCTCTAGAGATTTAGAGATTTCTTCATAGATGTCCTAAGAAACATTTTCATAGAGTCATAAATTAATGTCTTGACGTTGTCTTTTCACATATTTTCTAAAGGTTCACTGCCGACGCCATCAAATGAAACTCATTCGAGGCGTCTGTTGCACAGATTCTGAATTGTTTTTGAATAATATTGCAGTTTATTTACATTTTGGAGTTTTTTTTGTTGTTATTTGTTTGTTTATGGACAATCAGAAGTGGTGATGAGGAGTCTGTCATGAATGCTCATAGGTTCAGGAAAGAGTTGTTGGCTGCAGATCCAGATATTGAGCCTGTCTCCATAAGAAGGTCCAGCCAATATGAAACAGACATAACCAGCAGGTCGTTGCTGTGTTATGTTCACATAAATACTGTGATTATTTGATAAAGTCAGATCGTTTCAGGGCTTATTTTCCAATTTAAATCCACTGCTGATGCCCTGACGTTACGGTGTTTTTGCACAATAGCAAGAACAAGGTTTGTGTGCATGTACATTACATTTAGATGCACAAAACAATCCATTGTACAGAACTTCGCCTTGTTGTGTCACAGCACATAATGCCACACGTGGTAAGTGCGAGCAGGAAACAGCACAATCATTCAGCTGCACTTCTTTATCTTCAACACAATTACAGACACAAAGCACGGGGAACAAAAAATCCCTATTTAGACAAATAATCCTCGTTCTTAATGCCAACATGATCTCTGTGAATGTTTATTGTGCACCAGTGTGTGATCCCCTATTGGCCCAGACCTAGATGAATGGTACAGCAGTCTGGAGCTCCATTATGAGGCATCTGCATGGTAATCCCGACCACCTTCACATGATAAAGATGAGCCTTGTAACAGCACATCATGCCAAATGAGCCTTCTCTGTCACATCTCACCCGAGGAAACGCAATTGAGCTGCTACTGCGTGTGAAATAAGAGATATGGTAGAGGAGGCACAATGGAGCAAACGCACATATATTCCACCTAAATGAAAGAAGGGAAACATTTATTAGGTATAAAACACCTGCATTACTGGATTACAGAGCGGTCGCAGCTCGCTGTCGTGCATAATTAAATATAAGTGCTTCCAGTCTGCTCTATTCTGTGACTGGAGTAAACCCTTCAAGGAGCCAGAAACCGCCTCACTCAAAGAAAACGAGAAATGGAAATTATTCAAACATGTTTACTTGTTTACTTGTTTATTGGCTGATTGCTCAGGATCATATCAGCTACACAGGCTGGCACAGCGCGCGCTAACTGCCACTGCAATTTGCTGACGATCTTATATAATTCGTGAGTAAATGCTTTGGGCGGTGATCCTGTTTCTTCATGACTCGACCAGCGTGTTGTCCGTTTGTTTTGTCTGACGCCTGGTAAAACTCGTCTTTTGCTCATTTTAAATCTTTTTACAGCTCCAACATTAGTCTAAACATGTAATGATAATTATTTTGAGTCTGTCTCTTCATGAATTATTTAATATGCTATTGTGTGATATCCTACTGTATTAGGAAGTTAAAGTTAAAAGAAGATCCTAATCTGCAGCTTGACTGGTTGCCTGTGTGTGTGTGTGTGTGCGTGTGTGTGTGTGTGTGTGTGTGTAAAGCCACGTTGCCCAGGTTGCGTGCACAGACCGAATGTCTCCCATCATCTCCAGCTCAGCTGCTCCTTCCTGACTTGGAGAGGTTTCACCCATCCTCTCCTCGCCTTTGTCTCCTCGGCTCGGATCTCGGCTTCGTACATGCACTGAAGGCCTCTGCGCAGGGAAAGCCCCCCCCAGGCCCCTCGAACAGTAGCCTCACGCAAAAGTGTCACTTCCCATATACTCCGGCTCGGCTGCAGAGCACCGCGCAGCGATTACAGCAACACAAAAGCATAAAAAACAAGCCTTATTATAGCCGCAGACGTACACATTCTCCCACAGGATGACAACTGACTTGATGGATAGTTTATTTGGGAGCAAGACATTATATATGTTGTGGCTGTGAGACGGTGACTCACATGAAGGCGCTGTTGCAGGGAATCTTCTTCTCTTTTCCTCAGCTGAGTTAACGAGTCGGTGCAGCCTCCACAGGCCTGTGTGAGGGCTTTTCCTCTGGGGGGATGGAAGAAGCCTGGAGATGTCCAGATGTGACAACTGTATTTCTGTCCGCCTTAAAGGAAAACTCCACGCGTAGATGCTCTTACACAGCGATGCGCCTTCATTCTGTTGTGTTCGGTGCTTTTCGGGGACGTATATGTGTGGTGATGTACTTTGCTTTTTTCAGGGCTACTGCAAAGATGTAATAAAGCACCTGAAATAAAAGACAACGCATGGATAAAGCCAGGACCTCCACTGAGCTGCAGGGTAGATTTGCTGCACGTATAGAGAAGGTGGCAGCCTCACGTCCTTGTTCACAGTCAAATCAACAATTTTACACCATTTATCAAAACCTAAACGCGTTGAAGGAGGGTGACATTACTGGTCTTGGGTTTTACCAATCAGATGATTTGATATCTTCTGCATGTACAAATAACACAAGTCTACACTTTAAAGTAACGTGCAGTGAAGACCTGATGCACCGACCATTTGCATTTCCTTCTATGAAGAGCAGATGTGTCCAAATAAGTCTTAAAGTCAAACATCCAGAGAGTCACAGATGCATCACACATATTTCCTTAAACCTAGACCTTATTTCACTTTATAATGAAGGTAACCTCACTGTGGCTACTCTGCTGTCCACAGACATTTTAACACTGGTGTGTCATATATGCAAAATTGGGGATTTGGGCGTATGCATATGCAAATGTGCAAAGTCAGTGTAAAGACCTGGAAACCTGTCTCTGCTTCTTCAGTTTCATCTCTTGGGACTTTTACAGTATGAAACCTCTATCGGTTTGTGTTAAATCTGTGCTTTTGTCCCGCTTCTTCTCTGAATCTCTCATTAATTGTGAATCAGTGCACAATAAAATAAAAAGAAAGAAAGAAAGAACCATGGTTGTTAAAAATTAGAGAATATTTGATGTGAGTAATTGCAATCAGGTGTCCAATCAGTGTAATCTGCAGATGACACAGAAGCTGTGACTGTGATTGCTGGGGATAACATTTAACACAAACCAAAAATTAAAATTTAAGAGTTTCTTCTGTCAGTGGACTTTCAACAAGTGTGGCTGTGTCAATCTTAGCCGCTCCTTTGTCCATATTTGCAGCATTTTCATGTTTTTCATGGATGCAGCTGGAGATGTTGAAGCTACTTAGGAGTGTGACCGCCAACAAAACTTAAATATTCCTCCTCCTGGGGTAAACGGCTGTAAACGGGCACCAAACTAACGAGAGAGACAATAACGACTTTGTCAATGCAGCCGGTTCACATTGCATTGACATGCTGAAATCTGATCTTTTTGGCTAGCCGCAGCTACATTTAGCTGGCCGCAGCTACATTTAGCTAGCGCTTCAGCCTTCGGTCGTGTCTCGTGGAGCTCATTGTTTGCACACGTGTCTCCACTGAGGGCCTAATATTGGAGCACAGAGTCTGAATTGTAGATTTCTCTGTCTTGAAAATCACTGATTTGCTCCATTGTTCAGAGGCTTGTCAGGTTTAGCATGTGCTGAAATGTTTTTAGCCTCCGGTGGGAATATCTCAGTATGTTTCACACTGTCTGCATTTGTCAACTTAATGGCAGCAAACACAGGACCAAATAAGAGGCAGATATACTAATGGAGGTGTTTTGTAGTGGATTTTCTTGTATGGTAATACCTTCCATTAGGGCCTCATTTATGCTAATAGAAGTAGAGGACACTGAGGCATGGCCATGTTGATCACCAGTAAGATTAAATTGTCGGGTCGCGACAGTTATTATGACCTCATCTCCCGGGGAAAGAAGATAATTGTTTCTGCACAGATAGATTTTGCTCTTCTTGAGTATGCCTTCGGTGGATTTGCGTTGCTGCAGATAATGACATTTGGTCAAAGTCATACAAATAAGCAACCCAGACAAACAATCAGATGCAATTATAATTATTGTTCCTCCGACTCTGAATTCATAACCACTTCAGAGGCGACCGGAGAATTCTCTGGCAATCTCCACCCGAATATCAATGACTTCCTTCTATTAACGCTGACAGGAAACGATGTATCTCTGCCACACTTTGGACTCACTTTAGCTCTAATCATCACCCTGCACAATAATAGGAGCGGAGAGCGGTGCACTCGCCAGGAATACAATGCTGCACTGATCTTCAAACACATCCTGAAGCGTTCATAAGTAAGACGAGCAACACTTACCAACTGCAGGGTTGTGATGCTTCCTGTAGCCAATGCTAAATCGGCTGATGTAGGCACTGACCTCCAAATGCTCACTCCCTGTGCATTGAACCTGAAGCAATTCAAGCAACAGATGCAAAAATCATTAATGACAGTTTGTGCAACAGCATAATCCAAGAGAAGGCCCCACCGCAGTAACAATCAAAGCTGCAGTCATTAGTTTTTTGCCGTTTGCTTGTGATTTTCACTCCTGTTAAGAGCAGCGTCGTTGTTCTGGATGGTGCAGTCTGAGTTTCTCCCATGTTAGGAGCTTCTTCTCCTTACGCTCTGTTGACTTTTTATCAGCTGAGTGTGAACTATTTGATGTTTGGATGTTTTTGCCGAGACGTGCTAAGACCCAGGTAAGAGCCTATTTTATCAAAACATTAAATAAGTAAAAAGCATCAGGACAGTAAGACGTCAGCTGCAGGTAGGCACTGCCAACACGTGTTCTTTTTATTTAATTAATACCATTGATTAGCAGCTCCTGTTTGCAAAGCACCCTGGGATGGATGGACGAGTATCACCGGATTGCTTTTACACTGAGGAAAACTTAAAGGAGGACGATTGTTAGAGAAGTTCTGGTGCAAAAAAGAGCTTTGAAAGATGATTTTTACAGTTTCCAAGCAAATTCTCGGATGTTTATACCCTCAGACGGTGTAAAGTCGCACTGAATAGTATCCCTTTGTGTTTCGCGTCTGTAGGTTTGGATTTGAGTTATCCCTCGGAGAAGGAGCACGATATTTGACACAAATTTGCTTCGTGCAAGTATCTTTGCCTCCTTGAACCATCCTGCACGTCCCTCGGGAGGTTTTCTATTTTGGCTCCATCCTGCAGACTGCCCGTGTCCATTATAGACCTTATCCAGCAATTCCCTGTTGGTTTGAATGTCGTCCTGAATGGTGAGTTAAGTTTCAGAGGAGCACAGTGAATATTTTATTCTCCACCTCCTCCTATAATGTTAATCCCATCCCAGCGGGACTCTCTTTTGGGAGCGTTCAATCCTCTCTCAATCTTTCATGCGACATATTCCGTGACTTAAGCTCGATGGTTATGACTTGTGAGGACACCTGAGCCGGATCCATTTGCCGAGAACAATACAAGCGGCATCTCGCTCCAGTGATGATGGAAAACATTAACATTCAGGACTCTCCGGCTGCTCGGCTGCTCGGCTCTCCGTCGACAAGACACGAGTTGCTCTGAAAGCAGATAAGGAGGGAGCCTCGCTATTTCTGTCGACAACAGATGGCGCAACAGAAGAATCATCAACAAGTCCGTGCAACTAAACAACGAAATGCATCATTTACCATCGCCGTCCAAAGTGACGCATATGATATTTTCTGATCCGATGCCCCTGTCAGCAGGACGGCGTGGTTTGTCAGTAGCATTACGTATGGCTGGAGCGGAGATGATTCATCTGACCACCGTGTGATCTGCCAGAGCTAAAGCACAGGAGGAGGAACTAGTTTGTTAGGACTGACGAGATGACTGCTGCCATCGTTATCAGACAAAAACAACTTTATGGGTGTTTTCGACTCAGCCAGCTGCGCCTCTTCACATTCTCAATCCTCTGTCCGTCAGCCTGGAGGTTGACCTGTGCTCTCTTCTTCTGACTTCAGTGTTGCTCTTCCCAGGCTGATCGTACTCACCAACAGTCAGTCCTGTAAAAACCAACTTTATCCTGAATAGCACAGACTTACCCACCAGGACAATTATCGATTTGATTCTGAGGATTTATTCTCGTCTTTCCTCCCGTCGTTCATTTTAATTGGCTTTTGATGTCATTTCTGTTCTGTCAGCTCTCTAATCAGTACAGGAACAGCAGGCGTACTCAGTCAGACTGCATCAGGTTGCACACACTGTAGGACAACCCTGTCTCCTAGAAATTGCATTTGTATATTACTAAATAGTTTTCATGATTAACTTGGTGGTGGCGAAGTAATTGCATCTTGCATCGTGTTCAGAGACAATGAGTATCTGAATAAATAAAGCGCTGGAGTCGCAGGCAGGTGTTTGGGGTGGATGGAGCTCCAGACTCCGGCCTGAGGTTCGGTTCAGGCAGCTAAATCAGTTTGGTTAAGAATCATGATTTCAGCTACCGACAACCAAAGTAATACGTCTACGGGCTAAAAATAGATCTGCTATAATAACAAAACAATGCTGAAATGCAAATGTTGTCTTCTGTCAACTCTGCAGGTCTGCAGTGTTTGTGGTGGACATGATAAACAGCTACTTAAGTCGGTATGTTCCTCTCAAACATACTTGCCTTTGCAAATTAGTTGCAGATAAACACTCCGCGGGACGTTCTCGGCTGGAAACCTTCGCTGCGTGTCATCAGCTCTCGGCTGCCTGTACAAAAATACCTTAAAAAGACAGCGCGTCGTGACTAATGCCGTCTCGTTTAGTCAGTGCGATGCTTCTACCCTCGCCGCTCTCTCTCTGCCTTGAATCACCAGCGGGGGAAAGGTACAATGAGATCGGAAGACGAGTGAAGAGCCGCGTTAGCCAAATGGAAAGCACTTACAGCCGCGCCATTGTGTTTGCCATAATGTAAGACGGGGTGGGGCTGCAGGTTGAAAGCAGCTGGCGCCAACTGAATGAGGTGGAGGGTGGAGGCCTGCGATGCACAAACTACAGCTGAAGTGTAGGAGCCTGAGACACCAACGCAACAAAACAGGGAATAATTCACATTTAATGCAAGCGTTGCCTGAACAATGGGTCCAATTACCTTCGTGCACTTGATCCCCATTAAATCCGATGCAACGTCTTTGTCGGCGATAATTGTGTACATTGTTATATTGACCACGCTCGTGGACAATAACATTACGTAACGCGCATCGCCTGGCTACAGAACAGACTATGCACAGCAGCTCTCCCTTCAGCTCTGCAGTATATCTCATTTGCTTCGTTACACTAATTATATCTATTTGAAATCGTGCTTATTGGTGATGCTCTGTTGTTTTTCTCAGTGTCAACAAATCCAAGGAAAAGACCTAAGAACACAGCAGTTAATGTACACAAACCGCAAACAAGTCTTATATTTGTGTGTACATCCTCGTCCTCTGTCATAAAGCGCCATCGTTATACAAAAACAGGGTTTTATTGCGAAGCTGGACCCCAAGTTATTCTGAGCCAGTCCCACACACACGCCGCACCGATTACTCATCACACTCATGGTCGTCTCAAACAAGCTGTTTTAAGGTTCCTCAGTTGGAACCGCCGCTAATGGGAAAGAAGTGGGAAAGTGTTTGGAGATGATATCTGCTTCTATGTGGTGTTATTTCCATTAGTGGTAGTGTAACACACACACACACACACACACACACACCCCACAGGAACAGGTTCTGTCAGGTCTTCCAGATGGCTCGTCTGACCTTCCACTAACAGGCAATTTATCAGGAGCAGCGCTTGTTTTCTCATTAGTTTGTATTTTTGGGCCAAAAAACGAGTAAGTCAGGAGAAAGACACACATCAGAATATGAGCTGACGATTAATCACGCAGCCCACCAACCCCTGGCTGCGAGGGGCTCATTTAATAATGAATTAACGATCAGAATATCAATAAATACAGATGCAAATAATGAATAAATAATGCAAACACATTGTGCCTCGGAGCGGGACACAGCACAGAGTATAAATACAGATCGCAGGGTGGTTTGTTAAACAGCTGACAGAGAGGAAACACTGCTGCTGCGCCGCTGCTAACTGCGTCTTTATTACATGTGTGCACTCAAACTGCATTAAAAGGTCCCATCAGCTGTTAAAGCTGATCCACAGCCAGCTACAATCACCTGCCGCCATCACAAGCAATGGACATCAACCTTGTCGCCATGGTTTCCAAGCCATCAGTGGGTAGGACTGAGATGCAGGTCGTTCCTGCTCACCTAGCGTTAGCATTATCACAGCTGCACGCTATCTCAGCTGCAGGGCAGCAAGTCATTCAGAAGCTGGGTTCCCTCCTGCGTTCACTGAAACACGGTTAAGCCTGAGAGGAGAGGCTAAAGCAACAGATCGCACAGATTTACATGGCTGACCGTTGGCATTAACCCTGGGAGTTACTCTGTGCATCTGACATGGCTGTTTATTGACTGACAGTAACATTAAAGTTACATCCACAGCACTTAATAATGTTTTATGGCTTATATTTCATCAGCGTCGGCATGCCGCTTGCGTGTTTTCACAGTTTGTCTCGGCCGTTTTGATGCCAAGTGTTCAATCCGCGCGGGAGTGTGGAGCTGTTTGGTCCATAAATCTGTTTCTACGATGAAGCAGCAGCATGGAAAAACATTTCTTACAGAGACAGAGCGTGAGATGCGTCTGATGAACAGCAGTGCAACAGGTCAAACAGCTAAATCAGCCTCGGAGAAGAATATACGTGCAGCTGTGGCTTAGAAGACGAGGGTGTAGGTCGTTTTGCATTAAAACTACATTTAGATCATTTGTCCAGGCTTCGTTCTTCATGTTACCTGTAAGCTTTCAATCGTTGCTGAACAACTAAGACGTTTCATCACAGCTGTTGTATTCAAAGGTCACTTTGAATTCAGCTGGTCGTCATTGAAACATCAACACTGCACCACAGGTGGTTTTCCTGCAGCAGCACCTGTAGCTCGGTATTATGTCGTAATGAATCGGTAGTGTTTGGCGGCGTAACCGTGTCCTTGTTGCTTCTCTAAAAAACTCCCAATCAGATTGTAAAACGCCTGAAGTCCTCGCCTGTGCACGGCTGTGTGTGGGTCACCTTTATTCAGCAGCCGACAGTGGAGACGGCAGCGACGAGGGCCGAGCAGAGAGAGCCGTCGTTCCCATCCAAACTGGGGAGTGCACGAGTTCGCTCAACGTGAAGTTGAAAAGTGCTTCGCGAGTGAATTCGGTTCGTATGATTAATGCAAGAAAGGTCTTTTGTATTCCTGGGTCAAAAACATATTGCTGTCACAGCTCAGCTCAGCAGAGCAACATGAAATCCTCTCCAGAAGAAGAAATCTTTGTAATAACAGCCTTCATGAGACGTATTAGAGGAGTGAAATCCCGGGATAAAGGCTGCTGTTTTTTCCTCGTCTCACTCAAAGGCAACCTTTCACCAACAAGGTTTTCAACGAGGCAGAGTCTTGACTAACACCTCATTAGCAGCCATAACGCGGAGCTTTCCTCTGTGAGTCTCTGCAGCGCTGCCAAAGGTGTGCTGAAAATTGTCTGCCGGTGACATAACTGGCAGCCTGGATATGTGGAAAGCTTCGGCTCATACTTCCTGGATTTAAGGTGCTACCCATACAGGGCCTAACACTGTCTTTGTTCCCTGTGAAGAACCTTGGAGGACTTTGGAGAACTGAGCCAACAGAACCAAGTGTTATGTGTGTGTGTGAGTCTATTTTTATCAGATGCTGTTTGGCATTACACACAGGCAGACTCCTGAATGGACGTTAAAAGAGTGAACGGAGACTGTTTCCAATGAAAACACGACTGTAGCGAAACCACTTGAAGAGACAGCGTTCGCTAAAAGTTACAACAGCGCAGACAAAACATGACGCGACCAGGCTGCGTCGCCAGCAGACCGCAGTGCCATCGTGCACGGAGCCAACCCGTGATTGGATGCATCTGCAGTGTCTTCGGCTAAACACAGAGAAAACAAGCTCTTTGTTTAAAAGTCGTTTAACGTGAGTCCACCTCGCTGCAATCGTGCAGTCTTCAGCTGGTTTTGCAGTGACGCAGTTGATGTTGCTGCAAAGAGCATCCGGCGCTCCACTGGCTCTACGCTGCATTATTTACTGGTGATAAGGAACCATATTCTACAATAACACAGCACATTTAAAGGTGCCAGTCTGCAAACTGCTCCACTCTGCACACTTTAAGCGCCTCCAGCTGACAGAGACACATAAAAAACATTTCAAATTCAGGACTTTTACTTGAAAAAGGTCATTTTTAGATGCTGCTATCTCTACTTTTATACAAGGATTTGTGTTGCAACACAGAAAGACCTCGCCCACTCTCTCCTCCCCCAAAACAAACCCGGGCCCTTCAGAAAACTCCATCCGAGGTCTGGCTCCAGGACCGGTCATGGGTGCACCGATGTTCAGTGGCAGTGACTGTTTGTCTTTTTTAATTAACCATTACCGTGATCATTCCCCAAGTTATCACAGCTGCCTAACCTCAAACATACAGTAGTTATTATTAGAGAAAACATCCTGATTGGACATTAAACGTAACGTAGGGTTTTGCAGAACATCAGCGTGATGCATGCACTGACCACACACATGAAGGAGACTGCAGCTGTTTTTGTGTTACACTGCTGTTTGGGTGTTTTACTACATTTCACTTTTATATTATTTTGAATAGTCTGAGTTTATTTGTCTTGTTGACCTTTGGCCCGTTTTAATCGCTCTTCGTCCATCTGAAGCTCTGCAGCTCTGTTCTGAAGAGCTGCATGAATAAAGTTTATATCTTGCTTATTATAAATCTCCCATATGAGTCCACTGCGCCTGTGAGCAGTCTGCCGAGTGCTCCCACAGTCCAAAATAAACACGGGGAGGCAGCGATGAATTATTTTGCTCCGCAGAGCTGAAACAAATTTTCATGAGAGGAGAAAAAACAACTTTTGAAGACCATTAAAACATGTTGCTGTGCACTGGGTCTGGTTTTATCTTTATTTTTATCTTTCCATTTCTTATAAAGCTGTAAGAGTCTGTAATCGCATTTCTTGATCCTTTCGATGTATTTTATGTCATGTATGTGTCAACGCTGGTTTGCATTCATGCACGAAACAGCGCAGATTTCACAGCATCAACATCTTTGTCATTTAAAAAATAATTACTGAGAGGTTGAAATTCATTTCCAAAGCCTGCCGTGATGCAGTGGAAACCCTGACATTTCCTCACTCATTTCCTAAAAAACCCCTGCCTTGGCCTTTATCTCACAATGACAGCCGCATTATCACGGCCCTCAGCGTGAATCGGGAGTAAAACGAGCTGTCGTGCAGCCCGCATCGCCGCAGCATCCGCTTTATAGAGCGAACCTTTGTGAAACACTTTGGTCGAACGTTTGCCGTGCTCAGCCTCGTGGGGTGAGCGGGCCGGGGTGCGATTGATCCGGACAGATGGAGATTATTGCAGATAAGTGTTCGGGGTCATGTGATTGGATCGGAGGAAACGTGGATCCATACTGTGCAAGGTGTAGTGAGCAGAAAACACCTCAGAAGCAAAAAGGGAAAAGGCTCATTTCAGCCACTTTGGATCATTCTGTAACAGAGTGTGTTGAGGTGGAGCCGGAGCAGCTGAAGTGAAGACCTTCACCGACTTCTTCCTGTGATGCTCTTCACGCTGTTTTACTGTTCCCTGTCTTTATGCAAACTGAAATGTGCATGCCGCTATGCTAATGCTAATGCTAACAGGTCCCTCAGACTGATTCATTTGTCAAAACTTGACATTAACATGTCGGCTGCTTGGATGTGATTGGATGGACACGGGGAGATGCACATGTGACTCTGTTTGTAACAGCTGAACCAGGAAACGTGCACAATCATGCATTGAAGCCACAGAACGACAGTTTTAACCAGTCTGTTGGCAGGAAGCAGCTTTTATGTCGCTTTAATGTCACTGAAGCTGAAGTTACGACTCTGTTTTCTATCATATTCATTCATTCAGCTGCTGGGGGGCATCGCCAACATGGCTGCAGAGCGGTGAGACTTGCCTATTGACCACAACATTGAGGTAAGACGTGCTGATGCTCTGCGGTTCGCTCTGCCGTTGCTGCTGACGGAGTCATAATTCATACAGAAAGGTGTTTGTCTGGTAAATCTGGGGCCTTTTCATTTGAACAAACCACTAATTCTGTCATCGTGTAGAGACACGAGTACATTCCTGCCACTGTCAAATCATATTATTGTATTTTCCTGGTTGTACACTAAAACCTATGGTCTGTGAAAACACACGTCTCACTCACGAACTGGAAGAAAACCTTTTATTTCAAACTTCTGAACCAAATGCACTGAAACTCTGTTTTGACAAGCGATCCTTTTTACTGGGTCGCCTGGCAAAACATCAGAACACCTTCTCTGAGACGGCTTTATAAAAATAGATCCCGCCTCAGAGACTTCTTATTTCCTTTGTTCCAAACAAAGGACCTATTGCATTGCATTAGAAATCGGGGGACTTCTGGGTCAGAGCACTTTGTGATGGGAAGTGTAAATACTGTGAGGCAAATCAAGTTAGGATGCACTCAGTGCTCATTTGCTGACAGTGTGAAATAAAAGCAAGGTGCAATAAGATCTGCGAAGGATTTGCTCAAGGTGAGCTGTGGGAGAACCGTAATGAGAGAAAGATCCACATGTGATTGACTAAGAGGCCGCTAATTTGATTTTAGCCCTCCTTGATGAGTAAGTCAGCACTCGGATGGGGGCAGGAGAGAGAGGAACAGCAGAGCGTGGGAGGGAAGAACCCGGGGTCACTCGCTTTCAAATCAGCTGCCGCTTCAAAGGAGAGACGCAACGACGAGAGCGAGCGAGCGAGCGGCGCACGGAAAAGTTTTTCTTTGTTTCTCTCTGACTTCTCTTCGCAGAGCGTAATTAATTAAAGCGCATCAAGCGAGCGCAGAGATGACAGGCAGTCTATCACGTCCTCGTTTTCATTTGCAGCTTGGCGAGCCGCTGACGAACGGGCGGATGAAAGGTGGGACCACACCGAGCGCGTTGCAGAAACAGGAGCCGGGTTTCATTTTTCACTTTTTCACCACGGCAGACCTGCGGAGAGAGCAAACAAAGCAAGCTGGGCCGACTGTAAAAACGTTATTTCAGTTTCCAGCAACTTGTCATTTATTAGATTCTGTCTCGGGCAAATATCAGTCGGCAGAAGTAGGAATCCATTTGCTGCGTTACGTGACAGCGACCAGCTATTTACCTCTCTCCTGATGACTTGGCAGGTTCGGATGTTTCTAATGTCCAATCCACAGCGTTGTATAAACATTAAAAGCAGACTCTGCTCATTCGCAGTCAGCTCCGTCATGTTAATGCTCACAAACATCGGCCATAAAACATTTTTATATCTCCTCTTGACTGTTGAACTCAGCTTTGACATCTCTGCAATTCTTCAACTCTCCACTCAGATTAAATGTAATCTCCTCCAAACGTCTGCTTCAGCTCAAGAGCAGCTAATTGTGGCATCGAGTGTAAAGCGAAATTAAAAGCAAAGGTCACGTTAAGCTGCGATGCAATGTCGCACTTGGCTGCGTTACCCTGGAATGTGTTTCTGATATTCTGCTGCAGCCTCGTAATTGTGCACGAGTGGGCAAGATATTAAAAACAACTCTAAACATAATGCAATGCGCCGCAAACTACAGCCGCAGTGTTAATCTGTGTAGTTAAATTGTCACCTGACTGATAGTTTTAATTAAAACTGATTAAATTCATAGATTGAAACCAAATTACTGGACATCGTCTGAGCATCGTGGCTCCTGCTGTGTCTACATGGAGCCGTTTCACTGATATAAGCCATTACTCCTGGCCGACCCTCGAGTGTTCATATAGTTGCATTGTGTTCGGAGTGTTCGCCGCTGTGTGGAAGCCTCACACCGCTAAGTTGCGGCCAATGAGGCGCACCGAAACCGTCCAAACAAGCATCAATAATAGACAGTTGCAGTGTCTCCCGGGCTGAGCACTGCAGGAGGTGCGTTGTCTGGCGAACCCAACCATCTGTGGCCCAAACAAAAACCCTCTGAAGCTCTGATCTCCACCCCCTCCCCACCACCCTCTCTCCCAAGACCCCTGTACTTAGGGGACTTTGCAGCTATTTAATGTTTAATGCCCTCCAAAGCCAAAAGAATGCTAATTTCTGTGGCCTGCTACCAATTTTCCTCCTTTTCACTCTCACCCCAAAATTACAAATCTGTTGTCTCCACGGCCCCATTTATCCGCGGTGTTACAGCTGGGGACAATTATGCACAGGAAGCTCGCAGGGGGACGTATTTTGGGAGCAGCCAGGAAGCGAGTGGCGGATCCATCCTTCAAGGAAGGCGAGGCACCATAGACCGCGGGGGGTGCACTCTGGCCACGGGGGCCTTCTGGGGTCTCTTCAGTGAACCCCCACCTCGCCACCACCACGGCCTGTGAAGATTAGCCAAAACAAGGCTTGGAGGCGGGCGGGGGATTCTGCAGAAACGGGGATGAAAGACGGAGAGAAAATGAGAAGCAACTCTGGACCTTCTCTCTGTTTACCCTCTGTCCTCCCCTCCGACTGCGCGCAGTGTCTCTGCAGCCCCAGCGTCACATTTCCGGACACAAGAAAACGTCTTTGTTTTCCTGTCTCGAGCTCTCGTCTTTGAAAGTCCTGGGTAGTTGCGCGATCGGGTGAAATGTGAACTGACCCTATAAACAGAGATTTGTTTTCTCGGCACAGCGGGAACAGGAAAACTAACCAGTTTCATTTTCATACTTAATGAACAGAAAGACCACAGTCCTCATTCACAAACATCTTCTCCTCAAGTGTGTTCGCTGATAACTGAAAGAAAGTTTAAATAATTATACTGAAAAAAACAATTAAATGTGATTTTATAAATTATTAAAGTCAAGCTGCAAAGCTGCAAACTGGTCTCTTCAGTTGCATGAAACCGACACAAGTACATTTACATTTATCTACGCTCACCTTGCACGTCGGGTGCAGTGCTACGCCAAATTTCAATTTTGGGTGTCTTCACCCGACCTGTTGTCATGGTGACAAAAATAGCAAAAATACAGATGTTTAGCTGAAGTTAGGGAAAAGACCCATGTACGGGATAAAGTATATTATTATTATTAAATATCGTGCAGTGTTACACCAACACTAAGAGGCTCCCTAGCACTACAGATATCAAATGTAAAGGGTTCCAGCAAGTACAAGGACATTTTAACTATGGTTTACTGCAAACATATTGTGAGGGAGCATAAACCCAAAGCTTAAAGCTGTAGCTATCTCATTGTTTGGTTTTCTTTGCAATGAGCGCTGTGGCCTGGCAGAGCTAGATTCGGTCTTCACGGCCGATTCACAAGGCCACTTTTCTGCAGGTGTTAAGCTCCACCACAAACCCGGTGAGCTGAAAATAAAAACCCACCAATGTGCAAACATGGAGCGGCCTGACTCAAGGCCAGGAACACAGGCAATGAAAGGAGTGGTAAACATGTCCTCCTTCATCTCTGATAACGGGTTTAACCCGTGAGGTTACAGTTAAAAATAAAAAATACAGAAGCTGATCACTTAGACTGGCTTCCTGCTGAGCTCCTGCAATGGGACACATCCACGAAGGTCCATCGTCTGAGCTCTGTTCCTAAATTAGACCGTCTTTGGGCGAGTGAGAGCATGGACACACGGCAGCCTGTCGCCGCTCATTAGTGAAGCATCTTTCATCTGTAGCAAGCAGTGGGTGTAAATATCTGTGTGTTCAATAGTCTGTACGTGCTTGTGTGCATCCCGGTGCATTGTGGGTAGGCTGACTGATCAACATCCTCTCCAGGGACGCAGGTCGAGCAGGCATTTATCTAAGGGGACTCTTTTGTTCTTGAAACACCCCCCCCCCGCGCTTTCAATAATTCAACAGTCGGCTCGTTCCTTCTCTTTACTTCCGCTCGACACGATGCCAGCATTTAGCTCCTCGGGGTTAAAGATCTGCTCGCCTTCACAGCCACTGCACCGGCGGTCGGAGGAGCCACACATCAATGGCAGGTAATTCACCAGGCTGTGTGTTTATTACTGTATATAACCTGTACTCTGCTTTTTGAAAGTGCTGGGCTTTCACAGGAAATGTATTCTTGCTGTTCTCCATCCAGGATACCTGACTTTAAAGCTCACTCCCTTAAAAACATATACAGTCATATTTTATCTATATTCTGTCATTATAAACCTAAAGAAGCCGTCTTTTGTATGTAGAAATGATCCAGTCTGAGAGGATCTGGGTTGTCCGTCCCAAGTGTGTCCTTCATAGTAGCATCACAAGTCGGTTGTTCCCCCTTTGCACTGCTTAAACTAAGTGAAACCTGCATTGTATCGAATTCAAAGTGTTGACATGCAGAAGAACATGCACTTCATCTCTGGTATGTTTCCCAACAAGGGAGAGCCGAGAACAAGGAGAGCATGGTTTGCAGCCATCTTATGTTTACAAATCCCCAGATGATTGGTTGTCAGGGAGATCTCTGATTGGTTGATATCACAGGACAACACTGATGGTGGCTGTGCTCCAAGGCTGGTATTGTTTTAACCGTTACGCTCAAACAACGCAGCAGATAAATGTTGTTTATTTTGCAACACCGGAGTTACAGAGGCGGACAGGAAGTGGTGAAGTATGTTTTTAGTGTTCAGAGAAACGTGGGCTGCAAACACAACTGACTTTTTTTTGTCCGTCATTGAAACGGCCACTGCCAAACCAAATCACCTCTAACGCTCGCTGACATCACACACGGGTCACAGGGACCATCCGTTTCAAGCATCCGCCATCTTTTTTTTTCTCCTCCCCGGAGATACGAGAGCATTGTTTCAAAGTCATTTGTGGAGGTGTCACATTGAGCCTCACACACACACACACACACACACACACACACACACACACACACAAACCAACACACAGATATATTTGCCCCTGATCAGCCACAGCGAATGACCCAGGTGGGATTTGGGGAAAGAGCCCACGTGTCCCAGGCTAGAGGACAAGACAGAGTGCTCTTCCTCTTACTCTCATTTCCCTCAAGGCCACAGTGTGTGTAGGTGTGTATATGTGTGTGTGTGTGTATATGTGTGTGTGTGTGCTCTCGAGGGTAATCAGGCTCTGTGTTCAAAAGGATATGGGCTCCCGGGGGGTCAGAGGGGCCCTACCTGACGACCGTGTTTATCATCAGCAGAGAAGTGGAGAGGAAAGGTCGTATGTAACCATCTCAGATGTTGCTCAGAATCAATCTGGGACTCGGCTGCAGCCGCAGACCAAAATAGAGACTGATTGTTTGGTTTTGTTGTGCAGCTGTGTGTCATTGCATGTACGGCTGTTGATTTGTTTTGCCGTGAGATTGATATCTGCGAGCACTTTCCCGGGGCCGCGCAGGGGGAAACGCGATGTGGGTCAAAGTTTTAAGTTTCTGGTTCAAAGCTGCATCGAGCCCATGTGTTTGTTTTAAGCGGTAGATATGGGAGTTATTTAAAATAGATGCATTCCTGGTGGTGAAGGACAAGGTTACTCAGACTCAGATCCTCTCAAACTTCACAGTCTTAGATCATTCCTGAGCCAATCCTCAAATATCAACTCGAAACAGTGACACAAATGTCACGATTGATGCTAACGTGCTTGGACAGGAACTGGAAACGATGCCTCGCTCGTGACATTTCGTCCTCCTAAATGTGTGAACGCTCAAGAGCTCGGAGCAAACTCATGACTACAGATGACAGAAAGACGAAATTGTAAACTGCAACCACAGTTTTGTTTTTCATCATCGTTGATTTGAACAAATCCGGGCCAACAGGCTGCTGTCGTTTCATCTTTTTGTGTCTTTTTGCCTGAACAGTATCCAATTTGTTCCCTTTCTCATGTTTTCCATCATCAAACTTTAATTTTTTGTTGTATTTGTGGTCTTTTTATCACGACTACCCTGAGTATCACTAACTTGCCCTCACGATTCCTCAGTATCCCGAATGTTCTCGTCTGAAACTGAAACTGTGCCCACGTTATTTCATTATATCTGTGGGACACAAGACGTTGGTGTGTGTGAAACTACAGCGAGAGTTTCACTCTGAAACAAACAGCTGCACGTCTGCAGGTTTTGGGATTCAGGTCTTGCTCCTCGGACGACACCAGTCAGGCTTAGCCATTGCTTTGCTGGGGTTAGCATTACCTTTAGCATGGCGTGATCTGTTGCACAGAAATGAAACAGAACAGAAACAGTAGAACTGAGCTAAAATGCTCTTGATGATGTTGATCTGTGTTCCCTCTGCAGGTATCTGCACCATGCCTTGACCTTGAGAACCTTGAGAACCTTGAGAACCTTCTGTCTTGTAATTTCAGTTTAATTATATATGATTTTGACTCAGTAAGTCCTTCGTAACTTCTCGTCACTGTTTCTTTTCCAGGCAGATTCGAGCTTCCAAGGCTCTGTGATGTTTTGTGCAGGAAACCAGAAGGGATCAAGACAAAAGCTGCCAGCGTGGGCGACTGCAGACTTTTTCCTTCCTTCAGCCTGAGTTTGTGGACGGCGACGGTGAATTTTTACCAAAAATAAAACAAATCCTGGTCGAGCTTTAACAAGGAAAACACGCGCAAACAGCCTCTAACATGACGGCCCCAGAGGACATGTGTGCCAGCACATGACGACAAAGGGTACACACAGAGCCTCAAGTTGTTCTCCAAGTGACACGGCTTTGACGACGGCGACCCTCTCAGGGAGTCCAATCGCTCAATTAGCGTCACTCTGATGGGACCTCCTTCACAGGCTGAGCCTCTTCGCCGAGACCTCTGAAACAACCAGCTGTGTAATCTCATTTAGCGGCACCTGGGCCACGGCGGCGCCCAAATGGAGTCGTTATTGCAGTTCAGAGCCGCGGATGCACGCTAATGGAGATACATCAGCAACAGCAAGGAAATCGAGCAATCAGCAAGGTAGAGCCGCTTAATGCGCGAGATGATCGTTAACTGATGAATCCGATTCTGTCTGAATTCACAACGACGTGACGTGTGGAGCATGAACTGAGTTAGAGAAGGACACAAAGAGGTTCTCTATAGATGTTCATAGAGTTAGTTTTCTATGGCAGCAGCAAACTAATGTGGTGCGAAACACTGACTCAGAGGCTGGACGCTGGGATGCAGTTTCCAATAAAGACGTAATGTCATTAAATCTGATGTTCCTGTGTGTTTCAAACCAGAGATGCACCAAACAGCTGCAAAGAGTGCTACAAACTGCAGCTTGTGGGAAAACCTTCTACTCAAATCTAAAGTACAGAGGTCAATCAGTGAACAATGGAGTCACAATATTTGTGAGTCACGTCAGGAATTGTCACATTAATCATAAAGCCTTAGTTTCTGATGCCACTGGGTGAGTCAGTCCGGCTTTTCTCCAAAACATCGACATGTTTTAACAAAAAAACTCCCGAAAACTCGCAGCCCCTGCGACTGGGAGGTAATCAACAGAGCACTTAGGCCCCTATTGAATTTTTCATGCGCCGTGCAGAGGAAGCACAAAGCCCATTTTTCACAAAAGTCATAAAAATCCCGCAGATTGACTGCCGCAGTCAGCACCGCACTGTACTGTTGTCTGCTGGGGCGAAATTAGTGCTTAGACTCCTGTCAGCGCTATTCATCCCGATGGCTCATCTGTCACCGGAAGCTAACGCTAACAGCAGGCAGGTCACCGTGCCGATCGTCCTCTAAAGAACAGAGGAGGCTGCGCTCGGTCATTAAAGTGATAGATCTGCTCTCTCCACCTCTTTCTGCTTTATTTCTCTTTTTTTACACCCTCATCTGTCAATCTGTTGCACTCAGCGCAGACTGACAGAGTCCTTCCCCTTTTCTATTTCTCTTCTCTCACTTTCTTTCCGCCGCCGCCCTCCCCTCTGGCTTTTTTCTTCCTCTCCCTTTCACTCCATCACTGTTGCTCGCTTGTTTATGAGCTGGAGTAGCAGACACCCAATGGCATCCCGTCCTAATTATCTATCTGCTGGATGTAGGCATTTATCATATGTATAATTAAAGCAAACAGAGGAACCGGTGCTTATGTGTGTCCCCCCTCTGGGAGCCAAAGGTGACATCATTAGCCCGCGTTCAGAGGCCCGAGCCGGGGCAAAGAGGTAGAGGAGGAGGGGCGGGGCGGCGAGGGGTGTCTCTGAGTGGACAGAGTCATTAAACCGGGCCTTCATTCATTATGAATGAGCTGTAGGGCCGCCTGCTCCAGCCTGTAATTCCAGCCTCTCTTTGAAGTGAAAGAAAGGAGAGCGAGAGAGTGAGAACAGAGGCAGAGGGAGGGAGGGAAGGAGATGAGGGGAGGAAATGAGGTACGAGCTAGAGACAGAAACGCTTTCTGCTTCTGCACCTCGCTTCTTTCTTCCTCACGCTCCTTTGTTAAGCTTCTGCCTTTGTTCTTTCCATCTTCTTCTTCTTTCCCCCTTTGCTTTCGTTAGCCGGGCTAGCAGCAGGACTCCGGGGAAGACAACAGCGAAAAGTTCTGTGCAGATACTCGCGGCACCCAGAGGATGAATCCTAATGACTTTATTGATTGCCTCTGCATTAGTTAGCAAGTGGGTCTGCAGAGCTGTCGTGCATTCAGGCATGGAGGTGCTTTTAGCTAAATGCTAAAATGCTAATGCTATGCAAAAACTTTTTTTTTACCATGGGCAACATGTGAGATTAGCATTTTAGCTTGCTAACGCTGCTGATGGGACATAACTATGACGTTATAGTTACAGTTATTGCCTTTTTGATCTGATGGTGACACTGCATGAAGTTATCATGAGTCATCCTGCAGGGATCGTGACCCTGTGCACCCGACTTTGTGACGAGACAACAGTCAAGATATTTTACTGAAAAGCAAAAATGTCTGCCTGTTGGTGGAGCTGCAGGCTACAGGAAAACTAAATTAGTTAGTGAAGTTTTAAGTTTTATTGTTTTATTGTGCATCTCAAAGCCTTTTTCGTGTCATTTAAAAACATATAACAACACGTACAAGATGCATACAAGGTGGCCCGAACCTGCAGAAGCAATGAAACAAGCACAACATTTGCACTGTGGATCACGTGCAATGTTAACATGTCCTTAGGAACAGGTGCTTCCATCCCATAAAGGTGCACACAGGTGATGGCCCAGGTGTGCATGCAGCCCTGCGCAGGAAGTGGTTCAGGATTTGCATGATTAAAAGGTCGAACAACTGTTTGTTTGCCTCCGTCTCTGTGGATTTAAGCTCATTTCAGAGGACAGACTCTTAAAGTCAGTCTGGGCTGGTCTTTCTTCTTTCCTGTGACACATTTATAGATGCATTCAGGGCGTTTATCATCATCTAGCTCAGTGAAAAGACAAAGAGAGTGAAATAACAGGTGGACTGTTTGAAGCGGCGTCACTGTAAATGCACTGTAGGTACCGCTTTGAAGTGACAGCCTCTCCGGTGAACTGTATCCACGCTCGTCTGGTCTGTTCTCGACGTGCTCAATGTTCCCGTTCACACCTCTTCTCTTCCTCTGCAGCTTTTCCTCGTCTTTCCCCTTTTTCTTCATCCCCCATCGTGTAAGAGCGCGTGAAGGCGCTATGAGAGAATACCCTGCGCCTGTGAAAGCCGCGCTAGCTGTGAATTATGGGCACATTTACTCACTTTAGGACTGTTTAGTGGGCAGAGTGAATAAGGCTGATGTACAGTAAATAAGACAAATGGAGCAATCACGGCCGTTGCACCAGCCTGGGGAGAAAACGCTCCAAAGTAAGTTTGCGTCTCATAAAACCTCCCACAGTGCTCGCTCTCAGTGCCTCGCAAGTGTCTTTGTGTTCCTGTTAAATACGTGTGTGTGTGTTGCGGCTTCAGCAAGGGACACTGTTTCTGTCATTGTGCCGTGTCCCCGGTGCACACGCCGACAGTTTATCCCCTTCAGTTACTGTAGCCGTGGTGCGGAGACACAGGCGCTCGTAACAAACCGATTCTCCCCACCGTCGGGGACGTTACACACAAACAACAACGCAGCCATAATCAATTGTTTGTGTTGCGCATTTGTCATTTTAATGAGCAGCTGAAACGGCGGAAGCCGTCAAAGACGAGGGCGACGTTACCATCACACAGGTACACGGCACACACGTGCACAGACACACACGGACCTCCACCAAATATAAACCAACGCACCTCATTAGGGAAGTACCTTTTGACCTAATGTGGATTTCAGCCCTTTTCATCGTGATGAATGTGTTGCCAGGAAACAGTGAAAATGAGATTCATTGCATGAAACAACACATGAAATTAAAAAACATGGTTTTTTTGGGCTTTCGCTCTAATGCAGAAAACTAATTAACACAACCACAAAATTATATTTGTAGATTTTAGATGTTTAACGTTAATAATCCCGGGAGGATGCAGATAAAAGATGTTCATGTACTAGCGCTGATGCTAACCAGAAGCAGGCTCTTTCCTTCCCTCTTTGTCTTTTGTCTTCTTGGTTTCTGCTGAGGAAAGCACAAAACCCCTCGGTCGACATGCCCGATGAGTCAAACAGAGAAGAGGTAATCCCCATTAGAAGATGACAGCGCTTAAAGCCGAACAGACACAGGAGCACCTGAATCCGTCCGCCTTAATGAACCAGCGCAGCACTTTTGGCCCGATCCTGCAATTACTCTCACTTTCCTTATATTTGCCTTGACTCTGCATCCCATACAGCGATTTTCTCCCCATCTGCCTATTAGTTAGCGTGACCCCTGGCCTCCTCTGCCAGCATTGTGTTGACAAAACATGATTTATGCATTATGGCATGCAGTTCAGAATGTTTACAGTCAGTAGGCCAATTATTGCGAGCACCACACTTAATGTTATGGACGACGTCGACATGTGCTGACATTGTGACACGTGTACCGAGCCTTGGTTGTGAAATTCCAGCCTCCCTGTGATGAACGCAGCGCCGCTCTCGCCGCTCTCGCCGCTCTCGCCGCTCCCTCTGACTTTTGGCAGAAACCATCCTGCCAGCGAGCTGCGCGTGGGCTGGTACCTTTCCTCCTTTGATGCAGGTTCTGTTTTCACATACACCATGATGAAAATGTGCTCACACGCTGACCTTACTGATGTTTAAACCAAACGCAAAGTGAAAAGCTGCTTTTAGGAACCGACCCGTACTGACCCTTTACCTTCCCTTCAGAATGCTGTTGCACATTTGTGATTATGCAAACAACACAAACAGCTATATTACATATGTTACAGCATGTTCCTACACACACTGTTGGCAGGTCTCCTGATCTATCTTTGGACCATGAAATGTGTGTGTGTGTTTGCTGAAGAGGTGCAGTCAAAAGGCTCCGAGGCTGCCATCCCATTCAAAGCAGTCAGCTTATGCAGAGATGCATCGCTCCCAGAGCTCCTGCCATACCTGGATCGATTCCTGGAATTCCCTTTATTTAAGAGCGTGAAGCTCCATCTGCAAGCTGCACCTGACCTTCTCCTCTGCTTCAAAACGCTCAGCTTGAATTTCATTCTGGCGAAGAGGGAGCAGTTGCAGGGAATTTGCAGGGATTGTGTTGCTGCAGCCAAAAAAACTTAGCTCGTTGCCACGATGGAGCGCCAAAGTGCAGAGAAGTCAGAGTTCAGGTCATTTACTCTGAATCTCCTTCCTCAGATTCCTCAGACAGGTGCAGGAGAACTCACAGCCTGGCTCTGAGGAACTGATTCATGGGGCAAGGATCTTGGAGACCGCAGCTCTTCCACCTTGACGATTACTGTTTGGTTTCAGGGTCACGCTCGTGGACCTTGCCCTCCTCTTTGGTTATGTTGCTCCATGAGTTTCACCAGTTCGGCTTTGACGTCTGCTCTCTGCTCAAGTTCGAGGTCCATGGTGAAACTGCAAAAGCACACCTGCATGTGGTCACAAAGATGTTGTGACGTTGCAATGATGGATGTTGTCTCCTGGAAGTTATTGCTCAAACCTCCCACATCGGATGTGTCAGTGCTATGCTCCATTAGCTTACAACAGAAACAGCGTCAGTACCTTTTCATCACGACTTGTGGGTGGAGTTCATTTCTAAACTGGAGGTCACAGAGTTGCGGTTTTGCTCACGCATCGGCTCGTGTTGCATATCTTCAGACTGATCAAGTTGTTGCTGACACATGACATGCACCAACAACTGTCGTCTTGGGAAGTCGACGGTGAACGATCAGGCTGAACTCACAAGAACTGAGTCCAACAGACCTCCGCTGTCATCCAGACTATTAAAACCTCATCAGTGGGCCACACTGTTACACTGGGTGACATTTTCCTTCATTACTGTCAGCACACACACTGTTTTGACTCAGTCCCACTCACAAACACTCCTGCTGCCTGTGAATCAGAGTCACTGTGTTGAACACAAGCTAAAACACGATAATCCTTGTGAAATCCACAGTGAAATGGCAACTTTGCATCGACTGTATGTGCAATCGCTCTGCAGACGTGACGCTCTTCCTGTGTGTGAAGGCTTGTGTGTCTGTGTCTTTGTGTCTGTGTACGGTTTGTTGTGGCGTTTGCGTGCACGAGCGCAGCCCGGATGCTTTAGTCTTCTGCTCCATTCTCCATTCTGATGTGGTAAATCAATCCCACACACAACATCCGGCAGGCGAATCGAACTGTTCCCAAGGTATGGTTAACTCATTCACTCTGAAAGGGATAGTGTTTCCTGTGATCGTGCTCCGGGATCTCCAGACCCGTCTTTGAAAGGTCCCCCCTCCGACAGATCTCCTTCCATCAGATTTACAGATTAACCGTATCCTGGTTCGGCCTCATCTTGGCACCACCGACAAGTGCCACTAAGGAACAGCTGTGCAGGACCAGATCAATGACATCTGCCTGGTTATCATGATGGTGTGGCTTCCATTTGCTGCATGGACTTACACTGTCGCTCTCCTAAACATCGTTTGTCACGCATCCTTGCCTGTGTTTCGAGACAAAGGGCATTGTGAGGGAGTTCAGTGCTGCTTTCTCTGGAACTACTCTTTTATGAAACAGCTCTGCAGCATCTTATGCAAACGAAATGTTGTTCAGTTTACTTGTCCTGGGACCTTCTACAGTATGAAATTAGGATATTACTTTTACTGATTGTTATTGCTATTTATTGACATTATTACTGTATTATCTATTAATTTACTTTTGTCATCTGTTGGGTGAGCATGATCATCTCTAATCTAATAACCCAGCAGGACAGTGGTCTGGTATGGTCTTTTCTGTCACAGCATGAAGATCCTAACCTCAATGCACCTCAGATACCAGCTATAATATAAGTATAAATGCTTTAATAAAGGTTCAAGCCTTGTTGCAGATTCACTAACCATGTGTTTTCTGATCAGCAGTTGTGTTTTCCACCTAGTTTGTATCAATGAGAGCAGGATAAATGACACAAACAGCTGCAACACACTGCAACACAGTGCAACACAGTGCAACACAGTGCAACACAGTGCAGCAGAATGATCAGACAGCTGAATCATCACCTCTCTGAAACCGGTCCAGCAACAACCGAACATGAAAACATCATGAAAGAGGATTTACTGCAGATCTGTGTTTGAACTGCAGCTGTGAATAACAGTGATGATTGTAAGTGTAATGATTATTGTGCAGGGAACTGATCGATAATGCAATATGTATCAATCAGAGCCTGATTCAAAGTATCGAGGCTAAGCCCAGGATCTCTGTTGACCCTGCAACCGCCATCATCTGCAAGGTCGCAGTTCAACACTCATCCTTTATCTGTCTCTCCCTCTGACACACACACACACACACACACACACAATAGATTTATTTTTTCCATCTCTGAAGCGAACGTGTAATTGGAAGGGCACGGAGGTGGTGACGCTCAATTAGCCCGGGTTCGTGCGCGTGTCAGGGTGATGTGAGTGACGAGCCGCGGTGACCAGATCCCATCAGCTAAGAGAGAAGTCATGCAGCATCAGTGACAGCAAGGCCCGACTCCTCACACCCACCCACACCCACCCACCACCACCTGTCTCCCCAGCACATTGCTGAGCTCTAATCAGACCCACAGCCCCATGGGTCTGCACGTGTTGCACAGAAACCAAATCCTGATTAAAGTTGCAACAAAACCAAATTAGTAGAATGAATCAGACCCGTTCATGACCCGCGTGCGTCTGAGAAGCTGTGCTGCACATAAATAAAGCAACGGCAGAGCAAAAATTGACCTTTCAAAAATATACAGGCGGGGTCGTCTGATGCACCGTCGAGCTGCTGTGTGACCAGATGTAAATATAATCGCTTTGCATAGCACCTCTTCAAGGTTACAGGGCTTAAAAAGAAGATGCAGGTTGTCTGAAAGTGCAAAATTAAATGTATTATATGTAAAACATCGGAAAACATGTGGAGCCAAGCAGTAAGAGCCTCCTGCAACCTTCATAATGAACTCAAACAAACACTGGTAATGATTAAGGGAAAGCTAAGAGCAAGCGCTAACAAACTGTTTGATATAGTAACTGGGGAGACAGCATGAATGTTATACAGGACCTTTAAGCAGAGTTGTTGAAAAGCTTTACATCAGTCTCTGCACAAGACTGCAGACGATCCAGAGATGATTCAAAGCGAAAAGAGAGTTAAAGAGCCCTGAAGTAGGGAGAAATAATCGTCTGAGCAATAATAAGATGGCGTTTGTATTCCACAGCGGTGAGAACAGGAGTGACAGGGTGGTCAAGAGTCAGGGCCTGGTCGAATACATCATCTAGGATTTCTGTGGTTGGACTTAGCAGAGGATAAAACAGACCCAAGACATTTAATTACTGTCGGGGAACAGGCTGTCAGGGGCACAATGAAGCACCGCAGTTAAATCTGCATAGAGCAGCAGGAAATTGCCGGCCATCCAGGCCTTGATTGAACTGAAGTGCCATCATTATGAGCCCAAAGTGAAAAGCATAATTCAATATTGTTCACGCAGCAACAATGTGGCCAGGGGAGCGCAAATACGAGGCAAACAAAGGAGGACCCAGAGCGGAGCCTTGGGGCGCGCCACGAGGCCGGCAGGTCCTGTCTGAGAGGTGCGTGGAAAACAAGAGAAACCCACTTACAGCTGTCTCAGTTCATCTTTTCATTCAGTTCATATCAAAAGCTGCACTCATGGGCACCGAGGACTGCGCCGCCATGCATCAAGACTTAGCGACCGTGTCAGGAAACAATTTCAGATTTCATCTTTTCAACATGCAGTTTCTTTAAAAAACACATTTGGACATTGTCATTAACAGCTGTCTGTGATCTGGATGACTCCAAAGCAGAACCAGTGGTGCCAAGGACATGTTTTAATGTAGATGCTGGTAAGATGTCAAAGGCACTCAGGGACGGTTTTATACTCGCCAACAAATGCGAGCGGCCTTGTGAACAAACTTTTAAAAGCGGGATCGATGGAACGAAGCAGTAAAAACAGACAGTGGACATCAGTGCGGCTGGCTTATTTATTTATTTTCAGTGTTGAAGGAAAGTCGTACGATCAACGCTCAGGTAGCCCGGCTGCAGAACAGCTTCGCTCTCCTCAGTCCGTCCCTCACATTTCACCCGCTATTCTTTATTCATCCCATCGTTTCTCTCAAAAACCTGGAAGTAGCACGGACTGTGACATTTATTAGTCCCCCCTCCCCTAATTACCAGCTCCCTCCTCCCTGCAGATTGCGCTCCATGTCCTTTAACGTCTCTGCACCTGACGCAGGATAACAGCGGTGAAGGCGATGGCTAAAACATGCTCATAGTCGATTAGCGCCTGCATTGTCACGGGCTTAAACGCACAAATCCACATGTGAACACACACACACGCTCACACACGAGAGACGTATTAACAAGTTTTCCCTTTCACAAGCCATTCGTGGCCCCCAGAGTCCACGGATGGTCACATATTCCACACATGGCTTTCCCATCAGCCCCACCCTCCCTCTCCGTCTCCCCCCTCCCCGATTTTCCAACAGTTGTGGCCAAGGATGAAGCCCTCTACCGTCCCATCTGCTGGGCTTGGCATGACTGGTATCCATCTCCAGGGACAGAAGGTGACGGGGAGGGAGAAAGGGGAGAACTGCGAGGGGATCTAGGTAGCGTCCCCCTTCTCCTCACCCCCACTGCATCTCCACCCGCTGCATCTGGAATACTGTAGCTGCCAGAGCACACATGGTCGGAGTTAGGTCTCAATATGTCTGGCGGCTGACTGTAAATGGATGGTGTACGCGGCGGCGGTGTCGTAAAGGATTACAGTGAAGCGGGGGAGTGATGCGGCGAGGCTGTGACTCCAGGTGAAATTGCATGGGCCAAAGGGATCGAGGAGGTCGCTCTAAAAATGTAATTTGTCACAGACTACCTGGTTAAAACGCCGTAATCTGCAACACGATACGGTACGACGGGACGCGGCCTCACTCGTCCCCTCAGGTTCATTTGTTTTAAGGGGAAACTCGGAGCAGCACGGCTGTTGGTGAAGCACCGTCTGTCTCAGATTTCAAGAATAACAGAAACTCACAGACTGGAATAATAAGATGAGTTGTGAAGAGTAAAATGAAGGATGGCTGAATTTGTTTCTCGCTGTTTCAGTTTCGGGGTCCTGGTGTTGTTCACGCTGGCTCTCTGTCGCAGTTTTACCGGGACGACTGGGTAAAACAGGTACGACAGGTCAGGCCGTGGAAAGGAGACCACGAGGTTCTCACCGTTAGGCGAGGTTGGGTTTTGACGGCGTTTATATTAAATCTAAATCCGGCTTTGTATCTGCTTACTGAACCCGATTCCTTTCCAAGCCCTGAGGAAATCCAATCAGCTGCAGCGTTTGACATTTAACAAAAGTAAGAAACCCGAGTGAGGAAGTCACAGTCACAGACCTCAAATCACATTTTGTTGCCTGAGAACTCGGAAATACTGAGGAACAGACTGGCAGCGCAATTAATACCCAGCACCTTCAATTAAACTTGCAATAACACAAAATAGTGTGTTGGTGCTGTTGAGCAGTCACTGTCTTTTAGCTCTGTTTTGGTTCTCCACCAACTCCTGAGGGACATCTCCATCAGTTTAGCTGTGAAATGCTTTGTGATGTTCACCAGCTGAGGAGAGTTTGTTTTGCAGCGTCCTTCCTTTATTTTTCATGAAATAATGAAGATCCTGGGTCGATCGGGGACTTGCTTGAGGTTGGACACTGACTGCACATTAATCAAACAGCAGCCTAAAGTTGGATATTAACCACTAATGTTAATTAGCCGATATGAACTGCTCGACCTGAAAACCTTCTACGCTGCTCTTTGCCAATAACCAGAGTGGGGGAAGATAAAAAGGTTCAATAGGAGCCTCTGAGGTCAACACATCCAGGTCGTCTGCCAGCTGGGAACCAGATCCGAAATGGAGCCAGCTTTGCTTGCGACCAGAATGCCAAGACAGCCAGCAGCCGGACCGGAGCGGGGCTGAATCGTAAGACGGTAATTCTCCATGTCTAATTGAATTGATTGGAGTTCAGATGAGGATGTGGCCTCGCAAATCAAAGAATCAGACGGAGCCTGGCTAATAGCTCCCAGATTAACATTCACTTCTCCTCTCACACCGCCTCGTCCCACAGTGACACACTCGTGCAGAGTTTAACCTGACAGCAGCTCCCCTCTTGCAGCTATTGTGCAGTATCTGCACCAATCACACAACATTACATATGTATGAGGAGTGGGTTCTCCAGTCGCTTCTGTGTGTCTTTTCAAACGACTTCTCTGTTATCACGACGGATTACAACCCCGCTCGTCTTACTACGGCGTGGAATGGATTCAATTCTCCCATGCTCAAGATATTACCTGCCTATTGTGAGCCGGTGTCAGTGAGCCTGGGGTTTGCCTCTGATTTACTGTATGCCAGTGCAAGTGTGTGTGTCGCATTTCAAGCACAGCATCTGGCTGCAGTGCTGAATGAGATGAAATGCAAATATGGGAAGATAACTCAGGCGCACGTGTGTGCACCTGTGGAGTGCCGTCATGCAGGCGCTGATAGAAAAAACAAGCACATGCACGGTAAAAAAAAACAATATTAACAATATTTATGACATCTGCATTTAAATATTGATGTGTTCAAGTCTGTTCTGACACAATATTCACATGCAAACATGTGTTGGAGGTGTCGCTGTCATCTTGCCTCTTACTGGTGTGCACACAGGGCTGATGAGATGGTCCCTTACTCATGCAACTACACCTCTAAGGTTGGAAAACTACGTCTACAGACCTGTTTCTGCACAAATAGCCATGTTTAATATCTCCCCGCGTGTCCCATCATCAAACATGTATGCACTCATACACATAGAATGGTGGTGGCTGCACCTGCAGCTGAGGAACTGAACAACTGCACACTTTAGGAGTTTAGGTGCGACCATAACAGTTCACCGAGCTCGCCAACGTCCACCCATAAACTAAAACATGGATGAATCGGTCAGACTGAGTAGAACGGAGACAGAAGTTTGGCTCAGACTCACAGCTCTCGCTCAAACCGCTTCCGCTATGTGGCTGAACTGATCCAAGATCTGTAAATTATGTGTTGAAATCACCTGAGCCACTTCAGTTCCTGTTGCCATATACGTGACATCGAGAACCAGCGCTCCAGTGATTAATAACTAACATAACTCGTTTAACACAAGTTAATGAATGAAACTCCACTGATCTTCAAATGCCGTGGAGGGCTACTGCTTTCCTCAGGTGATGTCACTCGAGTCAGCATCAGTAAACACAACCACCGCCTCCCAGCAGCAGCCAGTTAAACTGAAGCTACAGTCCATGTTGTTCCGGCTCAGACAATATATTTTATATCGTTTTCATCTCCTTCTTTCATATTTAGCAGGCATTTGTGCTGAAACAGGTGTTTTGTGAGGTCACAGTGACCTTTGACCCCTCCCCAAATCTGATCAGTTCATCCTTGACTCCGACTGAGTGTTTGTGAAATGTCAAGTGATTCCTAAAATGAGGGATTTTGTGTACACGAGCAAAAAAACAATATGTGCGAGGTCACAGTAACCTTCACCTTTGACTTGTAGCCGAGGGAACGTTGGTGGAGGATGTAATTAAATTCAAAAACATGAGGCGACCGTGACCTCTGACCCCCAAAATCAGTTCAACTTGGTGTTTGTGCCGGATTTGAGGGGGATTCCCCAGAAGCTGCCACTGGCATGACGCACCTGAACCTCGCACTGAGCCGCCAGCAGTGCAGTTGCATTGTGGGTAATGCAGGAAGCGGGTTTTGACAAAGACCAGTGGTATTGAAATAAAGGTTTTAGGGGTTTTGAGTCGCAGCGTTCGTGTTTTCAGACCTCCCTTTACATTCGACCGCTTTCTCCTCCGAGAATTAAATGATGCAGCCGGATTGTTTTTCTTGGCTGTGAGGAAAAACCTTTAATCGTGACTCAGTGACACTTTCCTTTGTGACATCATTAGCCCTGAACGTAGTGTGTGGATGTGCAAGCTTTAAGGACGAACCTCCCACCTGACTGTAATACTGTAATACCAGGGTGCTTGTGTGTAACGCTCGCCGATATTGTCTTCATCAGCAGTGCAGCACAACTGATGATTTAAGTAGATCGAGTGTGTGTGTGTGTGTGTGTGTGTGTGTGAGCTGCATCATTACTCGAATCTGCAGTTATCTCTGCCTGCACACATGGGCATGGTTATCTGTGTGGCTGTCTCATTGTGTGTGTGAGTGCCTGCTGCCATGTTTTGTGTGTGTGTGTGTGTGTGTGTGTCCTGTCCAGCGCCATGTCTGTGGGTGTTTCCTCCCTCTCTGTGTTTAATCAGCCATTTAATCAAACTGCAAGGTCAATGAGAACAAGCAGGAGGAAGCCGAGTGGCGTCGCTGGCCCAACTTTAAGAGTCACTTTAGCTTTAGGGGGTTTGACACACGACGCCGGCGTGTGGACGGCGTGTTTACAGCCGCTGCTGCATTCAGCGTCACATCGTAACTGGAACTGCTGTTCTCAACAGGTTGTGTAATCAGCAGCCACGTGCTCCATGTAGGGTCACTCCTGAAACGTCATTAAGTGAGAAATGATCGCTGTTAACGGACGTTTCTGCCATGATTTACTAAATAATATATACAGTATCGTGGTAAGCTTTGGTTTATCGATGGATATACATGTTATGGATACAGTTTCCATGCATTCATCCATCAGTTTCCTGTCATTTGGGATCCAAAGGCAGTTGTGGTTGTCGGTTGGAAGATGTTATAAGCTGGAGATCCCCTGCACGTAATCCCCTAGTTGTCCGATGTTGATGAGTGTATCTCTGTTGAGCCCAGGCTGATTTCAACCCCTGTAGGTGCAGCAAGGTGCAGCATCAGCCAATCAAATAACAGCAAACACACGCGCGACGCAGGTTTGAGCCAACCTGCTGTTTCAGACGTTACATTCAGCTAAACTGAAAATAATTTGATTTCACCCCCAATGTCACAGGCTGGCGTTCGTGATCCGCAGTATCAAACCCCGGGAAGGCGAGGCCCCTTCACAGCCGTGGCTGATGATGTCATGTAATGTTTCTCTCACCCACACCCGGGCGTGATAATCTCATTGGTGACAAACAGTCTCGAATGACAACAGCGGTAACGGAGATCCATGAAACATTTCCAATCACTTGGGGGTGTGAGCGGCGCTCTTTCACGGATTATCTCCGCGGGGCCACGTGCACCCAGCCGTAACACTGCAGATACGATGATTTCATGCTCCGGGCTGAAGAATGAAATCCACATTAGCCAAGATTGACACGTGGTGTTTGTGCAGAGGAAACACTCTCTGCTCCTTCTTCTTTAATAAATACCTATTTCCATCGTCGGCGATGGCGTACGCATGGTTTTTATTCATGCACATCATCTGGACTCTGACTTTAACATAAATAAAAACACAAAGCTTGAGTAAATATTCATGCTGTGAAGGTATCTGTCCTGGCTCCGTGCTCTTCACTTTGTAACCATTTCAATGATTGAAGCGAGCCATGACGACATTGGCTGTTGCCAAGTGTAAACACGTCTGTCAAATGCAAACCAGGAAGTGCTTGCTGGACAGCACGCTAATGCGACTTGACAGCCGTGGACGAAAGCCTGCGTTGCCTCTGATTGCATTTGTGCCTCAGCCGCAGCGTTGCCGCGCCGTCACCGGTCAGTTGTTTCCGACCGCACGAATTAAAAACACGGGAGGGCTCAAACATCACAGTCACATTTAAAATTACAAGCACCTCGCAGCGGTGAGTGAATTGCTTAAACGAATGTGTGTAATGTGCTGCCAGAAAAAAAAAAAAATGGTGATGTAAGAGATGCAAATACTTCCTGCTGACTTCAAAAAGCATCAAAGATCCATGAAGTATTAGAAATAAACACTGTCAGAGGAACGCCAGAGAGGAACGTCGGGCGAGACGTGGAGATGTATTTAAAGAGGACATTTCACAGAAGGCGAAGCCAAGAAGCTGTCCCGCAGTTTATGAGTCAGGAGGATGAAGATAACCGGCGCTGACACCTCTCTGGAAGACAGAGGTGTAGGTATTACACACGCACGCACTAAACAGAAATGCATGCATGCGCCACGCCATCAGATCTGGGAGTCACGTCACGCCCGCGACACGTTTCTCACTCAAATGTCCTGCAAATCTGCAGTGATGGCGGCCGGCGTTGCAGAAGCTGAACGGACACAAACACACACAGGATGTAGCTCATGAGCCGATAACTCAACACAGCGCCTGATCAATAGCAACTAAATACCTGAATACTTGTTTTATTATGGTTCAACTCAGACATGCACGCATCTTGTTGTTGTTTACTGGCCGCTGGAGTTTAGCACATAACTGTAAAGTGTTGTATTCTGTTAACAAACGTCCTTCATAAGTCCAGATTATTACTATTATAATTAATTATAAATGATTGTAATTGCTGTGAAGTGATTGCATTAAGTTCTGATGCACATGCATGAAATGGAAATAAGGTCTAAAGGTGAATGTGTGGACGAGCAAACATCAGAGCCATATGATATAAACACGTGTGTGGTGTAATAACAGTTTATTTACAAAACACGCATCAAATTAGAATGATGATGAACTTCAGTTCATCTCTGTTAAACACGAAACTTTATCGTTTCATATTAAACTACTCGTGATAATTAGTTCAGCTTTAATTAAAATCTAATCCTGCTCACGCAGCGATGCACCAGTAACAATATTACAACGGTAAACAGGCACATCGTGCTCACTGTTAATACTCTGGGTACACTGTGCTCGTCACAGTCCTGCACTTTTACCGGTTATGTAACGTTTCGAATGAGAGTTTCACCTGTTTACGTAGAATAACCATGAAATACTGAACCCAGACTCATTATCAGCGGTCTAATATGCAAAACAAGCGATAATTAATAATGTTAATCTACAGACTGACGGAGCGCTTCATGAAACAGACTCCAAGTTTTTATTTTTCCCATCGTTCTTTAAAAATGACGTTTTTGTCTTTTTGGGGGTTTAACAGGAAGTTAAAGCCAGAACTACAGTTTTTATAATTAATAAGCGATTACATCCCCAAAGATACAGCTAGTTTCCACCTCTCACTCTGATTCATATTCGTATGACCCCGTTTCTTGCTCGCCTTTCAGTACCTGGCAGCATTTTAAGTCGAGTCCTCGTCCGGCTTTGTTGGATAAGCCGTCTCGTAAGAGGCACAGCGGCGAGCTTCAGGATATTAAAACCGCGCAGCGCAAGAGCCGCTTCGGGGGAGGAACCAGTCAGATGCCCTGGTCTGGTTCTGTTTATGTCCGTTTGCTCCCCGGTGTGTCTTTACCCCGCCAGTCTGCTCCCCATTAAAAGAAAATTCATTTGGGTAATGCAGAGCAGCTTTAATAGATTAAATGAATTTAATAATCGTCATGCCCTGCCAAAATCCCCGCGCAACAGGTTCATCTTTCAAAGCAGGGGCCTTTGAAACCTGAGCAGGAAAGTTGGCCGTTTTTCTTTCTGTATTAATTTCATTGAATCCTGGAGCCGCTCCTACCCAAACTCATCAATTAAACATGCAGTTTGTGGGGTTAAAGCAGTTTGGAGCGCGGCTTCGTCCAAGAAGAGGCGGCCCGCAGCAGGAAGCCATGCATTAACCCATCTATGGAGTACGCTGTGAAATATAACCTTCATGCACAGATGCAGGTGCTGCATGCAACTTTTAACTGCAGGGCTTAATTCGATTTACAGATTACATTAATATCATGCTGTCATTAAGGCTGCACACAATGCTCCAGACCCAGGAAGCTGCGACACCGGGAAGTTCGCGCTGTCTTTCAATGATTAAAACATCTCTTATTTAAATCCGGTTTCAATAAATAATGGAGTGCTAAGCCTATCTGCTGTGACTCTCAGAGCCTCTTACATCCAATTGCCAAAAGCTCTCTCGGATGAGGGAGTCATGGGTCTAGACGCTAAGCCTTAAAATCACACTTGGTCACAGGCTGCCAGAGAGTGTCACTGGTTCCCTGGCAGGGCCCGCGCCCAGCTAAGCCTTAGCAGCGCCTGCATTAGCATGGCGACCGAGGTGAGAAAACGCCACCTCTGATGGTCGGCTCAGTCGCGCCGCGGAGCATGAATAGTGGATTCCAAACCAACACTTCTTATTCCAGGCAGGCAAACACCGAGGCCAGGTGGGAATGGGTCCGTCCATCTGACTTCAAAAGTGTTAAAATCAGCATATTAGGGAATCTGACCAAGAGAGCCGGGAACGCAGACCCTGGGAGTAGTTTTCCCGTCAAACATCTTTTTTAAACCTCCTGTTCTGCCCGTACTCGACTCCATCGCTCCACTCTGCCGTGCAGTTTCGCCTGAACCCACGAAAAAGGCGGCTGCTCGTTCGTAAAGACTCGCATTTGCATCGTGGACGCCGAAGAAGGTGTTTTCAGCCGCTGCAGCAACAAACTGAGACTCCTGGGGACAAAACACCAGCTCCTGCTTAGTGCTCTGAATGTAACATAACTCAGCATCTTCACTACAACCTGTTTATATACCCACATACAATGCCTGTTACTTTGTTTACCAATATCATATATGTGTTATTTAATATTATAGATATACTTTGCTGTCTCAGCATCATACGTCTACGTTCAAATGGCTCTATTGACTCAAATCTCTGCCCAGCTTGGTATAATGTGCATTTCAGGGCTAAATTTCCACTTACACACAGTGTGTTTTCCATTTTCATCAACATAAAGAGTCCCAGGGGTCACAAATGGGGGTGCTGCAGACCCCCTGACCCTTTTTAGGCGTCAAATTGCAACCTGGAAAACGTAAAAGCAGGCTGACGATAAAAAAATATCACAGTGCTGTTTTGCACACACTGCAAATCAAACAGCTCCAAATAAAGAAAGGAGACGTCCTGGAAATAAAACCCATGCAGCTCAGTGAAGGTGGAGACGGGCAGATAAAACACAAGCTGGCACAAACCTGGAAAAGATGTTTCATCGCTCGTGGAAAAGATTGGATTCCCCGCCTTTCACAGGCGCTGCTTGTTTCTTCTTGAGCTGAGAGTCTTTGGGGCACGAGTTTACAGAGTTCAGGTGTATTAGAAAGGAAACAAAGCTGAATCATGGAGCAAAGTCAAGTCAGCAACTCAGATTATATAGTTTTATATAGTTTTTCAGGATATGGATAATCTCTTAAAGCTAAACTCGAGCATCAACCTCCACACCTGAACCCTGCAGCTGCAGCGTCAGAGCCGCAGCGTCAGCGCTGCAGTTCCCTGAGCGTCCACCAGAGGCTCCAGCAGCGAGTCAGTCCCCATAGACCCCCATGTTAAAATGCAGCAGTAAACATGTTTACAGCCTGGTACAAACAACGGTTTGGTCTCTGCAGCTAGTTTCCCCGTTCATGACGACTGTACGGGCTGAATTTATATAGAACTCACTCCTTTAAATCAGATTAACACCTGAAGTTATGCAGAATGAAGGGGCGGGGCTTCTTTGACTGACAGCTATCCACCAGCTGTCTGCCCTGTTTCAGCGACCATGCATCATTCAGCCCCGCCTCATGGCCGCCCACCTGACACCTGTTTGACCATTTTTTGGATTATCAAAGAGCCAAGATGGCCGACGTCCAGCTCCACCACACAGCGAACTTCACAGTCGCTCTGCAGAAACCTCTGGGTGGCGTCACGCCGGCTCCACCCATGTTTTTATACAGTCTGTGGTGAAACCGTTATATGCTAGGTGTTAGCATGCTAACATGCTAATACATGTACTAGGTGCACTCTTTTATTTTATTTCTTTAGATTTTCTGGTGTCTAGTTAGCCGCCACGGCTGCTAGCATGCGCTGCAGACATTTAGCCTCATTTTAATGAATGAATAAATAAATAAACCACAGCTGGACTCATGCACTTCGTTAGGTAACATCAGATTGTCCCTCAGCAACATGAGCGGGGGAAAGCAACATGAATGTTTTATTTATTTTTATATATGTCCATATGCATCCAGGGTCAGAGACACTGTTTGTTCAGCAGCTCAGTAAACACTTTGAACAGCATTATGTGTGCTCCTTCACCTCCAGCATTACAAACAGGGTGCACAGGGTGTGTGTGTGTGTGTTTCTGTGTGTGTCTGCAGAACGTCTGCAGTTTGAGCTACAAACCTTCAAGGCTTAGTTCTCTAAACTAGCTACAGTTCACTAACCTACTGACATTCAGCAGCATTTACAGTTTAAAGTGGCAGTAATTGATGCAAACAGGTCGTTAACTGCCTTCATCAGTTAACCAGTGTGCGCTGTGGCCTGTGTGTGAGCGTGGGTGCGTGTTTGCTGAGTGAATACATGGCAGTGCCGGACACAGCATCTCTGTGTGTGTGTGTGTGTGTGTGTGTGTGTGTGCGCTCTCCCTGTGTCCCCGTGTGTCGCTCCAGCAGATGAAGTATCACCTTCGTTATCTGATGCCCTCAGCGCAGAGACTCACTTTCTCTAATGACCCGACATGTGGTGGATATCATACAGCATGTGGTGGAAGGGCGAGACCATTACTCTGCAATTACCTAACAGTGATGCAACAGGAGAGCCGCTGGGCTCACACACTGTGCGTGAGTGTAAGGCAAAGGTGTATTAACACATGAAAACCTGCTCTAGATGAATAAATATTGTTTTTGCAGATGGTGGACGAGCAGTGATATTAAGACCTGAATCGCAGGCTGCTGATTCACAGCATTTACACCTAAACTGTAATTATTAATTAAACATTACATTTACTCATGAAAATGATTGTGGAAAAACATTAAAATCACACAAACAACCTCAGAATATCAGAGATGTTGAAGGCGCAGCTGGTTTGATGAACTGATTACCTGTTCGATGTTTCCTGCAGGTGAGGCCTCAGCTCCAGCTCAAACAGGAGATGACTTTTTTTTTTAATATTACGATCAGTTTCTAAATTAAATGAGATTTCCTGCCCGCGTTGACTCTTTTCACACTTTTTTGCCTTTGCAAATATCTTATTTCACTGTTTTCGCTAACTTTGCTACGTAAAATGACGTATCTGCAGCTGCATATTTATGATATTTCTCTGGTTTGGTTTGCCACTTTTCATTTTTTCCTTTAATTCATTTGATGCTTAAAATCAAAATGAAGGCGACTTTTTCATTAGACTGCCCTTACACAGAGTCAGGCTGGATGTTTCCACCATTTCTAGTCTTTACGCTAAGCTAACACTGCTAACTTCATATTTAAACGTTTGACAATATATATATCATTTAAGTGATCAGAAATCTGTGTGATAATGAATGAACCTTATTAATATTCAGGCTGGACAGTGTCGTAACGTATCCTGTCAGTAACGCAGATTATGACGAATTGTTTAAGTTTGACACGTGCAGCGTCCACACAGCCTCCTGCAGGAATCTATAACCTGTCGAGCTGTTTCTCTCTGCAGCAGATGCAGACTTCGTGCTCTGACAACGCGAGGCGTCTCCGCTCGTCTCTCATGGCGTGCACAACAGTGAGCCGCCGTGCGCGCGCGTGCCCGTGTCATGTTCGGGCCCTTTTAGCCGGCGTCTGTGTGAATTAGCATCCTTGGAGGGGTGGGGAAGGGGAAGCGTGCGGTGCGGCTCCCCGCAGCGTGGCTGTCACCTCCCTCCCGAGGTGCCGGGGGACGACGTAGACGTAAATAAGTGATGGGGGTATTTTTAACCCCCCTCGTGAAATCAGAGATAAATTGATTTTATTCCTGCAGCCTGTCAGCGATGCATATCCTCCTTTGATTCGGGCTGGCAGCCGGTGAAGGTGCTATGAATTTTTCATTGTCTCAAAAATGAAGCGCCCCCCCCCCAATGATCCTGCACCCCTCCCGGTTTGTTCCCGTCTCCTTCCTCCGTCTCCTTCTTTCTTCATCGCTCCTCAAACCCTTTATGTCTGTTGTCTCACCTCGCTCACACACACGCTCGGTGCCTCCCTCACGTCTTTGTTTCCTCCTACCTGTTTCTTTCACTTACCCTGATACTATTTGCTGCTTCACCACTATATTCTTCTGCATAATGGCTTCTCATTGACTTTGACTTCCCCAAGCAGCTCAATGTCAGCGCCGATGTGTCTGAATGCCTCTCGAGTGCCTGTTTCTATAACAGTGCAAACTCATTGTCGCCGTGGTTATCTCGAGGAGTTAAGTCAACACGACTGCCAGTTTCAGGGAGGGCGGGAGGGCGAAACGCAGACAGGAAATACATCTTTTCTACTAAAGAATAAAACATCACTGATCACTGATGATGATGTTTTCCTGGACGACTGGGGTCTGGATTGTATTAAAACACTCAATTTAAACTGAAATGGGTTCAAAATTGAAACTTTGCTTCTTTAAAGAAGTTAAAGCCTGATATTTAGGATTTTAACTTTCATAAATGAAGCATAAATTGGATTTTTCTGAATAGAAGGGTTTAAAGGATCCAAATAATATGGGACCCCCTCTGCAACTGGTGTGTAACACTTCAATTTGCACCTTTATTGAGTAGTAAAGTGGACGGAGCTCGTCTGGAACCTGTGGTCACGTGTGAATCCTGCTCATTTTCGCCGTAGATAAAGTTGCGTTTCTGTCAGTTGCGACTTTGGCGGCGGCTTTGATCAACATTAAACTCCCTCGGCTGAATCTCACGTCCATTAGACCCACAGCTGCATCAGAAAAACAGTCAAACAGTCACAGACTGCAGCCTGCATGCACGAGGACGTCCACAACAACTCTGACTCGTGAGCTGCGAACATAACTGACATATAAGTAGTCCCGGCCATCCAAACTAATACAAAAACATGGATATCACACATGATTTAACATGACATGGTCGGAGACTCATGCACCAACAACTGCGACTTCCAGTGTCTCAGCCTGGATCTGTGCAAGCACCAAACATGTCTCCACTTTACAGACGAACAAACCAAGATTTGTCAGAACTGCAAACACTGAATGTTTCTTTCAGGCTAACAGATGGTTGTTAGCATTAGCCTGCTAACAAATTAAGTAGCATTTAACTGAGTTTTCCAGTCGGTTCTGGTTAGGTAGGTTTAAGTTTCTGTGTTTGTCATCAAACAGGAATGAAAAATGCAATTTAACCCTCTAAAATCACACTTTTAACAAAATATGCCAAAAATTCAATTCTTTACATTCTCAAATCAGCATACCATCATGTTTTCTGTCTGACAATCTGTTAATCAGTCCACAGCCTTTAGCTAGCTTAGCAGCAGCATGGTGCTACCGCAGGGAAGCTGCAAAAGCAAAGAGAGGAGCTGAGCTGTCAAAGACCGAGAGAATCAAAGGGGATGAGGACGAGGGGGATTTTCACCAACCATCTGAAATGAACTAGAAATCAGTGTGTGCTTCACATCCCGTCACGATGCAGCGCAGTTTCAGTGAAAATATTAATTATTGGGCATGATATCCATCGACTTTATCACAGAAGGACAGAGGAGCAGCACGTTCCCATTGTGTGTTCACGTAAAATCAGTTTTATTTCCTGCATTGAATTAAAGACTGCTGCACAGGGCCCGAAACATCCTCCCCGCTGCGTCCAACTCTGTTTTACAGCTGCGAGACACACGCATCAGCTTTTGATGTGCTGATTGTCGGACGCGGCGGCTCAGAGGATTAATCCACATGTAGCACGGCGCTTGTATCGCATCGGCAGATTAACGCCTGTAAAGCCCGACGTCCAGTTTGGGGCTTTTCTTGAAAACGGCCTCAGACCTTCTGTTAACCTCATAACGAGCAAACAAAAAGATGCGTTTTCTTCAAAATCCCAATAAAGTCCAGAGCCGTGGACACACTCGGCAGAATGCTCTGATTGGAGCGCTGTGCGGACGCATCTGCAGCGTGCTGCAGGCAACAAACTCGCTGTTTCTCAGCAAAAACATGCATTATGAAACATCCAAGCATTAACAATGTTTCTCTCCTGTTTCTGAAGACTTACATGTTCTGCAGGAACCAGTGGGCTTCAGATGGCTGGAGTCGGATAATAAACCTCCCTCTGGCCTCTGGCTGTGTTTCTGACCTCTCTGACTGGCGGGATCAGCCACGTCTGAACTTCACCGACTCATCCGTGGAGCAGGAGCTGCACATCAACCCCAGAGCCGGGGCTTCTCAACATTTGTCCGCTGAACCGTTCGAGCGACTGCTGCTGCTCTGTGCTCGCGCCTCGATGCAGCTCTGCTGTTCAAACCCTGACGTGTGTCTTGATTCCTTGATGTGAATTAGCTTCGTTAATCTCTCTTACTCAAGTCTTGTTCTGTTCGCCTTGGTCCCAGTTGCGCAAAGGTTTTTGGGTAAACCTCCGGATCTCACTACAACACATACTGTTCTGGTTGCAGGTCCACTACGCCGGGTGTCCCGATGTCTCAAACGTCACTGTGGATATTTCAGACAGTGTTTGTCTTTGGCCTCATTAGTGGCGCAGCGATGACAGCGTCAGCGCGCCACTTTTGTACACAGCCGCCTTAACAACAATCACATGGGTTGGCGAGCCTCTCGGACGACCAGCAGGTCCAAGTTTTAACTGAACTGTATACCAAACGTCACTCACATCAAAGGGGAAGTGGTCTCTGTGGTGTCTGGAGAGGTCTGAGTATTAAAACGCTGAGGAAAAAAAGGTTTAAATCACATTCTGACAGTTTCTTGGGCCTCTGTAAACCCACCGGCTCTTTAGTGTTAAATCAAACCCGGGTCTTTTATCCCCTTTTCCTTTTTCCTTGTCTCTATTAAACACAGCGGCGGTGCCCCCCAAAACAGCATAAACCTGATTTGTGGGGAGACTATTTGTAGTTAGTGTTCATAAAAGCGACATGCCCAATAATCTGCTCTGCCCTGCACAGCTACAGCATGAAAACCGCCTCTCATTAGCATCGTAACAGGCAGCTTTAATAGACGGGGACTCCTGAGATGATGCTTCATCATGTTCTCTTCATTACCTTTTATTATATCTGCGGTTCCTTCAGATGCCGCCACCTCGCCGTGCTGCTCAGCGGCTAAATATGGAGGCTGGAGCAGGGCGGTGCTAGGAAAGGCCCGAGGTCGCCCGCCAGCTGCTGTTTGCAGGAGCCGTGCACGATTATGAGGAGGGGTCTGGCTCAGAGGGAGAGTTTGCAATTGTGTGCAGTCAGTGAATGAGCCCTTGTCCTTGTTTATGTATCTAATTCCTGTTGCATCGTCTGTATTACATTTCTAAAGCAGAGGGTTACACGGATGAGCGGGGGATGACGAGCAGAGAGGAGGGCAGCCGGCAGGGTTAGCGGAGGGGGATGAGAGACGAGCGGGCCACGTGCTGAGGGACCGAACACGCTTTGAGGACAAGGTGAGCGTATCCCTGACGGTTCAGGGGGAGCAGCCATGACTCGGGCCCAGTGAGCTCTCCTGAGAGGAGCTGACAGATGGATAGCTGGAGAGGATGGAGATGGTGGGCGGAGGAGGGGAAGAGACCACAGGCCGGGCGGGGATAAAGACAGAGACCAGAAGATGATTATAAAGTCCAGCACAGGAAGAAGTCCCTGCGCTCGACATTATTCCAGCGCTGCCAGAACTAAGATGTTGCTGTAGACCCGAGAGAACAGTCCTCATGTTTTAATTTAACCATTTAAATATGTATTTACTGAGCTCAGCAGCTGAAAGAGAATATTATAAGTGGGGCTGCACTTCAGTCTGCGCTGAACTGCATCTCTGATTCGCCGTAAAGCACCCAGACCCTTCAGGTAATCAGGGTTTTGGTGTCCCTGCTCACCACCTGCTGAAACAAACGCCCTGCATACGTGAAATCTGCTAAAACTGACAGCTCAGATCCTGGAGCATCAGTGTTTACTGCAGCTTTGCACTCAGTTAGATCCTTATTACCTTTCAAATCAAGCTTTTCGGGCTGTTTGCTTTTCGCCTCTCATGGTCTTTTAAGTGCAGGTGTGCGTCTCCCACCGCTGGGACCCGGTGTGTCAGTTACAATGCACCCTGGGATTTACATTTCTTGTTTGCAGCAGATTTAATGTGCAAAGTTTGAAAGACAAATCAGATTATTTTAGGATTTTGATGTGAAATGAACCTGTAAACCTGCAAACAACCGCTGCATGCCCATGTCTTGTAAACGCACAAGGTCGGACTCTCTGCGTGCACGGACACAGAAACCACAGAAGCTCATCAGCCAAGCCACCGTCCATTTGTGTTCTTTAATGAGACATTTATCTATATTCGGACGTCTCTTTCAGAGACTTTCCAGGGTTTTTGTCCATCAGCAACCTGCTGAATCGCATTCAGCTTGTACAATGGTCGTGGGTGTTATCTGAGAGGAGAATATGAAAACCAGCGTGGCTCAGGGTCCCGTGGTTCAGGGTTAAGAGACGCTGCCGGCGAGGAGACAAAACGTATCCTGTGTCATTTCAAAGCTGAAGAAATGAAAAAGCTGATTTTTCATTACTCAATTTCTCATGTTTACCTGTTTTTCTCCCTTTTTTTGGCTTAAATCTGCAAATTGTTGGACATTTTCATCAGTTTAAAAGGAGTTATTAAAATTCCCCAGTGCTGGCTGCAAATATCTGTGCATGATGTCCTGCCAAGTTGATTACACCATGCATGTTTGGCTGCAGAGCACCTGTTGTGGTGGTTTAGCCATTAATTGGTACCAAGCACATATTTCCTCAAGGCTCTTTTTTAAAGTGAAACCATGCACATGATATTCCCTCCTTTAAATCCTCTTCCCTCCGTCTTTCACACTCAACATTTCACGCAGGCTTGAGCTCGAATTTAATAAAATATGCACCATTAACAAAGAGGGGAAATGAGCAGAGAAAGTAGAGTTGGACGTCAAAGTGATGATTATCATTAATGCAGTATCTAAATACCTTTTTACACATGCACACATGCACATACAAACACGCAGATGCGTCTTTATCTTGTTGCATGTTAAAACAGCCTTGCACCAAGTCGTGCATCGAACTCTTTCGAATAATCTTCATTGCATAAACACATCGTTGCACGTTGTCCCACAAACTGAAAGTGCCCCACACCTCGCAGCCACGTGCAATGGCCTTCATCAGGCCCCATCGGCTGACAATGAGGCCTGGTTCATTAAGGTTAAAAATGAATTTTCAAGGTTAAACCTTAGTTGAAGCCACACGTATCCTCCCCACACCCTGACGTGCTGTTCCTTTGTGCCGCAGTGCTGTTGCATCTTCCTAACAAATGCAGTTCCTCCTAGAAGTCGCTGGAGTTACAAAAGAAAGCCGTGCTAGTTGATCATGGTGCTGGTCTTTTAATAGTGTTGACAGTGGGACGTTTCTCCTTGTTCTTTAAGATAAAAGCCTTTTTAAGAAAAGAGCCAACACGCAGACGAGCAGACAAAGGACAAAGGAAAGAGTCGGTTTGGTTTTTCTTGCGTTTTTCTTTTTTGTTTATAACAAAGCTGCGTTCCAGAGAGTGGCTGGGGAGACGCCGCTTTACATCAGGGGACAACACTGAGCCGAGCATAATCAGCTTTTAGGAGGACTGACGAAACCCTTAACATCTTGAGCTTGAGCGGAAGAGATCGATGACAGAGGGACCCTCAGTCCTCTGGGGCCACTTCAAACCCAGGTACTTCCTGGTGTTTTCACAATACTTTGTGTTTTAGTGCCTGCAGTAAATTAAACATGTGAGTTTCAGTCATTGAGGGTTAAAGTCTCCCCACACGGACAAAGACAAAGAGAAAGGAGAGCTGGGAATTGAAGGCGGAGAGGGAACGGAGGGGTGAGTGGATCGGTGGGTGCAGCGTTGACCTCTCCAGTTAGTGTGATGTTAACCTGTCCAGCTCCCACTGGACCCATCCCACTTCCCCCACCGGCCCTCTATAAATAAACCAGTCCTTCGCCGGGCAAGGAGACCAGATATGCTGCGTTCCTGTGCTCCGCTCTCCTCCTCCCTCCGCCCACTCCTTCCTGTCTCCACCGGCTCAGGGGTGATGTCGGCGTCGGCTGCGAGGTGATTAATCTAATCAGGTAATTAAGCGCCAGCTTGGGTCAACGCTACATTTGGGTGAAGCTTGTTTTGTTTCTTTGGACAGAGGAAACGGAGACAAGGCCACAGCAGCAGCAGCAGCACATCCCGGAGTTAATTCAAAGTCTGAACAGGTGGAAAACAATTACAGCCAGGGCAGTTCAGGGCGATAAAAGGATCAATACACGGGAGGAACAAATGTATATTTCACCGAGTCTCGGCTGCAGATTTCTAAATGAGCTGCTTAAAACCCGGGGCGAAGTCACCGATGAGCATTCCTGTCGGTGCTGGATGGTAAATCTCTGCCTCCTCTTCGTGTTCACTCTCCTGGAGATGAGACGAGCAGGACCTGGAGTGGGTTTGAAGAAGCTCAGCTGGTCTTTAATGTCGTCGTTATCGTTGCTGGAGGAAATCACCAATCACTTTGTTCGGTTCAGCTCAAAGCCTCATAATGTTTTTGACTTCTTCTCCAAGCTATAAGCAGTCGGGTCGCTGCTCAAACACACTTCTGATCAGTAAGTGAATGTATCACGGTTCAGATGCACTGAAGTGCGTATTACAGCCAGTGAACGCATCATCGTCCTGCGCTGATTGACTGCCTTCAGTAGTACGTTCAGTCATTTACCCCTCTTTGTACTTCAGGTTAATAGCTGTGCTGCGTGTTATTTACAGCAGTGGTATCAGATTATGATTGTTTCTGTGGCGTTCACAGCCTTTCAGTACGCTCTCAGGGTGAACGTGAGGTGGGGGGAATCACAGCACAGCCGATAGCCCAGCTGTGAAGCTGCCATCACTGCTGCCAGCCTGTTAGCCATTAGCTTAGTGCAGCAACAGGCAGCTGGTCTCTACTGAAACACAAGTATCGCACCTTCTGGGAACTACAGAGGTGATTTGCGCACATGTTGGGTCTTCTCAGCTAGCTCTTCTGCTAGCCACTGCTAACCTGGAGTCAGGAACAGAAGAGCTAGAGCTAAGCTAGCTGTGGAAGCTAAGTGCATGTTGCTTCAGCCTATCTTTAGACACCTCTGCACCCAGGAAGATGACAGCCCAGCTCTGTCAAACATGCCTGAGTAACAGTAATACACTGAGTAACGCCAAGAAGCATCGTGCTGTAACTTATTATTCTTATTAAACTGGTCTTAATTATTCAAATTAGAATAATAATTATTAAATATTCCTTTATTCGTCCCAAAAAGGGGAAATCTACCACGAAATGAGTGATTAAAGGCATGTTCCAAGTAACTTAACCCGCTGATCGTCATGGCAACCAGATCATTTCACCCTCTGTCTTTGCAGGTTTGCTGTTGTATTGATCAGTAATGACTGAAGGTGTTGTTACCCTGTGGGAGTCCACACACACACACACACACACGCACACACAGGTGCATGTACTGATCGATTAAATCAAAACATTGATTAGAAAACACAAATTACCTTCGCTCGTGCTCATAATTGGCTGTCACCAGCGTCAGACGTGGATCTCCATTGCCAGCTGGAGGCCTAGAAAAAGGGAAGAGTGACACGAGATGGCGAGGGCGGGAAGAAATCCTGTGGGCTCATTTTAATTGGACGCACGGCGGGTCACTGCGCGGAGCCGCACTCTGGGTCGATGGGATCGATGGGAACGGGATCGTCGGGCACAAAAAGCAGCGCGGCGCCACCCGGAAGATAAAAGCAGAGCGAGCAGGACCCCGGCCGTTGTGTCTGGTCCAAATGCCAACTTCAGCTGCAACCTCCACGTCTATTTTTAGAGAACGCACCTCAGGCCAGGTACTTCATCAAATTGCAGCCCGTCTCGGAGATGTGAGCGAAAAACACAGTCATTTTGATAAAAGCGGTGCAGGTAAAACTTAATGGAAGTGTAATTTCACTCCATGGCTTCGCTCCATCTTCCTCCTTTTAGTTTTACCTGCAGCGACTCATTTTCATATCCTGCGGCCATCTGTGCTGTCAAAGGAAGATAAAGCAGTTTCCTTTAATTAATATTAATTTGCTTGCATTTGCACAAGCCTGTAATGACTGATATATTGCAGTAGAGATGGTTCGGGTTATCTGAAGCAGGGCTGCATGCACTTCAGTGTTTTGAAGGGTTATTTTGGACTGACTGAAATCACACAATAACACAAACTAACTGCTCGAGGCAGCGGTAGACCAGCAACTCCAGCCTCCTGCACGCTATAATGACTGTTTTTGCCAAAGGAGCCTGGCGGATCTGAGGAGAACAATGTGTTACAGCTTCAGTTTGCAACCCCGGGAAGGTGGAGCATTGAAAATGTCTAAAATATAACGTGAAATTAAACAGTTTCTCTGTCTTTTAAGGTGCAGCTGTACATTGCTCAGCTTCCTTCACCAGATCTCATGCTGCTGCTCTACATTGGGTGCATGCAGACACCTCCTATGCATGACCTCATACAATCCAACTTAAACTATAAACCCCAGGTTGTTTACAACAGTTCAGTGAGCAGATCAAGAACAAAATACTCTTGATATTTCAGAAAAAGTTTGAAACAGCGTCTGAAAAGTCCTCGGACTGTGTTTTGTCACAGAGTTTTACGCTCGCCGCCAGCGCAGCCCAACTTTACCTGAAGATGTGTAAAGCTGAACAATAAAAAGTTAAATAAAAAGTGGGAAAGAGCTAATGCGACAGCGCCGCGTGCCCTCCTGTGTGTTACTGTGCGAGCAGCTCCGAGGCTGACTTATTTGATTTCCCCCCTTTTCCTCCGTGGGCCTTTCAGTCTGCAGAGCACCTCTCCTCTTTCCAAGCCGCCAGCGCTCAGCAGATGTTTCGGAGAGGCAACAGTCGCGGCTCCGGCTGTTGCTATGAGACTGGTAATAACCGTTTAACGGCACAGCGTGCTTTAGCTAAAGTTGAAATGTTTTTTGGCCTCAGTCTTGCTGAGCTCAATAACATTCACACTGCAGCAGTGTTTCCTTCCCTATTAAAAAAACAGGCCGGTCAGTTGATTGATCGCACTGACTTCATCAGAGTTACAGTGAAAACAGTGATGATGTCGTGCACGGTGACCTTTTACACACGAGACACACATCTGTGGCTGTTTTTCCTTTTGTTTTAGCTCCGAGGAAAGAAATAAAGGCTGAAGTGTCGACGCTGAGTTTTTAAAACCAGTGAGCACCAACAGTTAAACAGAAATGGGTGCGAGAAACGGTTTTAAGACATATGCAAAGACTAATAATACAGGAGGAACCTGCACACAGTGACAGGGACAAGCCTGGGTGCACGCCACCTGTGAGACGTCAGCAGCTGCTCTGAGGCGTCCGCACGTTACATCGACCGGCGTTTAGATAGACGTTCAGTGGTTATGGTGTAGTTTACGCAGCAGCTTGTGGAGAGCATGCTATGCTAAGTGAGCCAGACCTGGTGTGTGTGTGTGTGTGTGCATGTGCATGTGTTTAATTACCAAATCCAATCATTTAAGTCAGCCTCACTCGTTCAGTATCAACGTTTGCACAGACGGCTCCTAAAACCCACAAAGTCTGAAACTGCCTTCGATCCGGATTCAGACACTCCCCGGGTTTCTATTCTGCGATTATCAGTTTTAATGACACAGAGAGCAGCATTTCATAATCCTTGCTGTATATGCTGTGTGTTCACCTGCACCAGGGAGTGAGGATGACGATGAGCTCTGAGCCATTTTCCTGTAAAATGCATCAGATTTCTAGTTTTTAAATGCACCTTTCTTATACGTAGCCTATGAAACAACATAGTTTTTAACTAAATATGCGTGTGTGGACTGTTTCTTTGTTCAAATACACTTTTTTTTGCATGAGACGAGCAACTGACTGACACCTGAAGCACCTCAAAAACACAATATCTGCGTGGATTACACCCAAGACCTGCAGGGAAGTCAAATACAAATGTAAAGTCCAACAGGTGTCTCCAGTGTGTACAGTTGCTAGGTAGAGCACGGTGCACACACACACACACACACATATATGAGAGACAGAGGATCAGCGGTGAGCCCCCACCCACCCCTCCATCTCCTCCACATCTCCTCTTTCACAAGGAGAGCCTTTCCTTCGACGGAGTCATGCTTCCCTGACTCCCCTCCTTTTGCTCTCTGCTTCCTCTGCCGTCCCTGGGAGCGCACCCCCGCCCCGTGTTATTGGTCTGCAATGAAGCATGGCGGCAGATGAGGTCCTCCGACGTACAGACAGAAATACAAGAGGATCGGGCGCAAAATAAAAAAAGAAAAATGAAAAAACACGAGTGCGTTCTTTTCTCCGGGCCCCTTCTGCGACGCTATCTCACGCCGTGGTTCAACACGAGTCGAGCGCGTGCACACGAGCATGCTGCACCCCCTCCGTCTGCCTCTCTGCTGTTTGACCTGATATTTTTCCTTTTCCTGCCCCCCCCCACCCCCCCGGCAGCAGACTATAGTGTCAGCGCTCTGGGTAATGTGATCCAAGCTCTTCTCTTTGTGGTGCTAATGTGTTTGGAGTCCCCCCGCCCTAGGGGCAGCAATTATTTTTTATCAGCCTGTGAAAGTTAGTTAAGTGCCACAGAGTGAGGGTGAACAGGGCAGTGCAGGAGGGGAGGGAGGGGCGGGGGTGGAACTGGGGGGGTGGGTGACTAAATCGTGCCCTCAGTGCCCCGTCTGTGCCTGAGATGACAAGCAACCCACCCCCTGTGCATGTGGCGCTACACGTCGAACATCAAGGAAGCGAGCGAGCGCGATCACTGCACAAGTATTTTCCCAGAGTTAGAGAGTGACTGAGGTGGGGGGGGGGCAAAATTAGTCCTAACGGAAAAGGGGGACAGGCGGGGAGGAGGGGCAGGAAAGGGAAGAGGGGGTAATTGGGAGAGACGCGATGACGAGATAACAGGCGTGCTCTCTTCTTTATTTAATTAGCTCTCCTCTGAACTATACACCTAACCCCCCCCCCCACCCCCCGGCCCCCCCGCTGTTTGCTGAGGTTGCTCCGAGCACATATGGCTGCGTGACAGTAAAACGCTTGATCGGTCGTCCCCGTTCGCATATTTTAACAAGCTAATCGGTCTAATGTATGTGGTTGTAAGCGCATTAGGCTAATTAACGCACCCTGGACGGCAGAGCTGTCATCACACGGTGACCTTGTGCCCTTTTGCCCCCCCGTGGCAGGTATTTTGTGTTTTTTAGGGGCAGATTGTTGCTCAGACGAGTGAATTGGTGGGTCGGATGCATTAAAACCTGTGACGTTCATCATAAATACCTTTAACTCCACAGGTTTCCCGCTGCGTGCGCTCAGCTGCAGAAAGTCAAAATCGAAATCATGCATCTGAATTTCAGTTTAACAACGAGCACCTCCGTGAAACGTCTGTCACAACTGACAGGTAATGCGTTGCCATGGTCACCATCTCAGCGAAGCATGTTGCCGTAAAAACATTTGTTAATTAGCGCTAAAACACAGGTACGGCGTCTGCAGGGTGTCAGCTTTGCAGGTAATTGCTCGTCAGATCAACAGAAGTTTGACCGGACGTTTGGGCGCCAGATGAAATCAGAGCAACAGCAACGCCGTCGCGACTCCTCCCGAAGGAAACACAGTTTGTTTTTTTGATGAGATCAGGACAAAAGCGGTGCAGCGACATTAAGAAACTATTATTGTTCTGAGACTTTCCCAGAGTTGGAGGGCGACCGAGGGGAGAGAAGCCGGAAACAAATTAAGTAATGACGGAAAAAAGGGGGCAGGCGGGGGCGGGGGGGTAATTGGGAGATGATAAGATAACGAATAACAGACACACACACACACACCTCTTTATTCTGAGCTAATGCACCTCTCCACCCTGCTGCGTGTCTGCTGAGGTTTGTATCAGGATCACCGCCTTAGCTTAGCACGTTAGCAACAGTGCATGACGTGATATATTTGTCAAAGTCTAATCAGTCGCTGTCGGAGCATTTGCTCTGAATGACAGGGGTGAAGCTCAGATTAGGAACAGTTGGTTGATTTGCTGTGTGACTGGTTAACATGTTAGTTAGTGCTCCGGTCGCTGTAAAACGTTTTGGGTCCGTCCTCGGTCGACTCCGCCCCGAATCGCTTCCAACGGTTCGCTTGTCGTTTCCTTCTGCTGCGGCCGTCTCTAATGCGACGCCGGCCGTGTGCATCAGCATTATCATCGCTGGAAGTGTCTGACAGCGAGCATTTGAAATGTGACCCGCCGCCCAAATGCACACCTGTGGAGTGAAGGCCTGTCGTCTGTGTGTGTGTGTGTGTGTGTGTGTGTGTGTGTGTGTGTGTGTGTGTGTGTGTGTGTGAGTGTGTGTGAGCGTGTGTGAGCGTGTGTGTGTGTGTGTCAGAGAGAGGGAGGGCAAAGAAAGCGACGCAGCAAAAGGGCAGGTGATAAGAATGCCACTGGAGATGGTGAGAGGGTTGTAACCGAGAGGCACTAAAAGCTCTGAGGTCCTTTGTGTAAGTGTGTGTGTGTGTGTGTGTGTGTGTGTGTGTGTGCAGGGTTTGCAGCTCCATTATCGCACTGTCAGGGTGCACCGGCCTGGCGTCACGGGTCTCGAGGATCGCACAAAGACCCCACTGTGAGGACAGGTGAAGCGAACACAAACAGTCATCTTCATCTTTCGACGCTCACGCGGCAACGGAGACGGGATGACGTGCGCTTGTGTTTGTTGCTCCTCTGCGAAGTATTTATTCAAAACATGAATAAAACAACCTGAATTTCCTCGGTTTGGATGGAAAAAGTTGAACTGTTCCTGCATTTTAGGAGTCAGAAGCAAGGAGAGGAGCGATTTAATGATAAATGAAGTAAGAAAACAATAATTAAAAGCTACACACGTCTTCCACAGATTTAACCGTGATGCATATAAACATGTGATATGGATGCATGTGGTTGTTGAGGTGCGTTGCTGGCGCTGAATCTGGGTCAAACAGCTGGACTTTGTTTCTAATGTGCAACCAGAAAACCTACCACTGTAATAAAAAGGGAATAAAAGTGTCAGAGTCGATGAGCGCAGTCATTAATTCCTCATGTACGACTGGTTTAAAGCCCGGACCAGCCACTGACAGTTGTTTGGTCGGCTCGCGGCCGCTCGCTTCCACGGTGCTTAAGGTTTCCAATAAAACGTTGCGCTAGTTTTAATCAAATGTTGCAGAATAAAAACCATGAGCCAGCGCGTGTTTCCATCAATTACCTCTACGGACAGGGCAAATTGATACGTCATGCTGCTCCATCACTGCGTTCCCTGCAATTTCCTTACAGTTTGCCCGTTGTGATGCATGTATGTACCCATGTGGTGTCTTAATCTGCTGCTGTGGCACTAAAGGAAGGCGGGCACATGCATCTGGACTCAGAGCGGGGATGTTGTGGTGTCTCATGAACTCTATTCTTTTATGTCAGTGTTGCATGAGTTCTGGGACCACTTGCTGCTGCTCGTCAAACTCAAACAAAGGTCTACGACTAAGACCCGGAGACCAGTCTTCAGAGTGGAGGAGTCCACAATCAGTCCAAACCTTTCCTCTCTTTGTGCAGCATGAATCTGTCTCCCGGCATCAGACTGTCAGTGCTGAGCTCAACTGCACCGTTCGGAGGCGTCTTAAGAAGGAAACGTGTTGACCTGAGCTGTTGTGCATCGCAAAGGTTTTTTGGCTGCACCGACACAATCATCGCTCCTTTGGCTCCCAGCAACTTCTCCCACATCTGTAAAGTCACATGAAGGGCTGCTGTCCTGACGCGCTGGTGGGGATACAGGTGCAGATGGTGCTCGACGCACGGCGAGCTTTGTGTCTGTGCACAAGGTGACTACTCTGCAGGGAGCAGCAGCCACATTTACATCAGACGTGGTTTTGGTTGCTGTTCGGTTGATTTTGAAACTTTCACCTCTTACATATCTATTTCCATCTCTTCCTCATGTTCTTTGTCCCTCTCGCTCTCTCCTCCTTGTCGCCGTCTCTGCCTTCGTGCCGCCATCCTCTCTCCTTAATCTTGCAGCGGCTGAATCCCACTTTATCCCTCCTCCAGTCTATCTGCCATGGCTGTCTGTCTATCTCTCCCCGGCTCATTGTCTTGTTCCCCTGTCTTCCCCCTGTTATCCACCCGTCCTCTTCTTCTCTTCCCTCCCTGTAAATCCCACTCGTTTCCCTCCCTACTGTACCTCTCACGTCTCGCTCTCCCCTCTCTTTGTGTACCTGACTCTGAGCCCGTTGGAACCGAGGGCCACGGCGGCTTAACTTTAATTGATGCATTGGATAGAGGAGAGGAAGAGGAGGGGAGAGAGGGATGGCTCTGGGCTGACAAGGTTAATTCTGTTTTTCCTCGCTCCTCGTCACCTGGCGGCAATTAAACTCATGACACCGCTCCCGAGGGAAAGAGACGCTGACAGAGAGTGAGAGAGGCGGAGGAAGTGAAAGGGAGAGATTGATTCCACGAAACGTGTTCAAAGGCAATCTCAGACAAAGGCGTGCATGAAAAAGGGGGGAAGAAGACGGCGCGGAGCAAATTAGATGAATCAGTGTGGTCTGGACGCTGCGCGGTAATGAAGTATTGAAATTCAGGGGGATTATGCTCGTATTGATATTGACAGTTTCTTCCAGGGATGCCTGCGTCAGAAGCTCTCCTGGCATGTTGTAATTGGGGATGAAGGTTGACAATGGAGAGAGATGAGCAATTCTTCACTGAATTAATGAAGTTCTTATTACTGAGGAAAAACCTGCCGCTGATGGAAAAACACAAAGAGCAACTGATAATCCAGAATGAAATTACATTACTTCCATGTACAGAGACGTCTGTTCAGGTTCTCTGTTAATTTAGCTGTAATATAAATATTATTCCTGCCTGTAGAATAAGAATTATCAAAGGAATAGGTTTCAGGGAAGTAAGACGTGACATCCCATCTCTTCAGTCTTCAAATGACACAACATGTGATTTTCAAACTGCGTGCACTGCGTACGGTTATGTTTTGGCGAGCAGATGCATCCAAACACCTCGTCTGTACGATCGACGGCGGAGGCTGCAGGGCGCCATCGGGCGGCGCTGCAGATGCTCTGGCTCCGTTTTTCAGGAGCTGCCACGTTCCTGCACGGAGTCTGTGGATCAAACACACACAAGGAATTCACCAAAGGGGCCGGCGTCTATGTCCCATGTGAATCCAAGAGGCAGCGTTGTTATGTTAGCTTAGCAACTTAGCTTCCTTATGAGTTTCAAGCTAAAAACTAGCTTATTTCCCAGCCGTCATCGTAGTACAGGCTGATAGAGGAACCTCAGCCTCTCAGTAACTCACTGTGAAAGTGTGCACAACACCACCTGAGAGGCAATTCATCCCTCATTTACTCTGTTTATAAGCATGCTTTTCATTGTGACTGCAGAGGTGCACCTTGGGAGTTGTAGTTGTCCTGTCTCCATCTGTTTTCATGCATTTATCCTGACAACGTCGACCTGCTCCACTGTCATGATGCTTTGATGTGGTGGATAAGACAGAAAGAGTTAAAGTGGTTGAGTCCACCTCCTCACCCACAGATCATGGTTTTGGCCTAAATGTGGGTTTGAGTTCCTCACATAGACCCAACCAATCAGGAGCCAGCTCCTATATTTACCCAGCATTCATCACTCCCCGGCATTTTGGCCTTGCTCTGTTTCCAGACACAACACACAATGGCAGTGCGAAACTGTGTTGTTCTGTGCGGCGAAACAAAACAGAGCACCACCCATGAACAACATTCAGGTGGAGGGGGGAGGAGAGGGGGGAGGAGGGGGGTGAGATGGATGTGAGAGAGTGAGGGAGACAGAAACAGAGAGAGAGAGAGGCTGAAATGTGGTATTGTCGGTGGAGATAAGGGATGATTAAAGAGCGAGCCGGAGAACCAGACATGCTGAGTTGATCCAGCTAACTGTTCACTCATCAGTCTGGTCTGGAGGGAGGGGGTGCTGTGTGTGTGTGTGTGTGTGTGTGTGTGTGAGGGGGGGTTAGCATTGTTTCAACATGGGTTCCCAGATGTTAGAGTCCTCCTCCTACTCCTTCTTCTTCCTCTCTTTCCTTTTCTTCTTGGCTCTCTCTCATTTCACTTCAGCTGAAAACAAACCCTGAAACCGCCGATCACCGCAGCTGTGGCGGCGCCCGTTTCCGGCCTCTAACGACAACGACGGCCCGCAATAACAGGACCGTAACTGTGAGTCACATGTAGCGACGTCATCTCGCAGGTACGCCTGATTTCAGGTGGAGCTCGTTAGCAAAATAGCTCTGGCGTGAGAATAAGAAAAGGACGGCACAATCAAGTTTGAGCTAAATCCGACTTATAAGTGATTTAAAGGCGAGTGCTGGGGGTGTGGGGCTCAGGTTTAAATAGTTTTCACCTGTTGGAGAGCTGCACAGTGTCCAGGCATGTCGAAATGCAGGTAAACAGCTGTGCAGGTGGATTATAACGAAGCTAATCTGCTGCAGCAGGCGCGTCAACGACCATGTTTTAGATGTTCTTTCAGTTTCAGCCAATAAGAGGGCAGGTCAGGAGCTGCATGTTTGATTAGAAATGCTAACGTTTAATGTGGTGATGTTGTTAGCCTGCTAGCCGTGCTTGAAGCCCTGCTTACCATCTCTGTTTCCCTGTTTTTATCCTGGACTCATGAACTTCAGTCTGATCATTTCACTTATATCGCCTGGGCTTCCAGCTCTGACTTTACACATTACACACTTTGTGCCATAAATGACATTTATATAGACAGAAATGTGGTTTAGTTATATATCGCAATTCCCAAATTTGAATTGGGAATGCAGGGGCTACCTCGTTCACTGGGACGCAGACGGGGACCGTCTGAAAGGAAGCAGAGAGAAAAGCAGATGGTGCATTTGAAGAAGTGGGCAGAGAGAGGCGACACGAGAGAGAAAATAGACTGCAGAGCAAAGGAAGTGGGAGCTGGAGATAAATGGGGTCAGATTGTGGAGTGCACGGAAACCGAGAGCGAACATGAGAGAGGCAAACGTGCCGCCTTCAAACACAGCTGCAGCGCCGGCAGAACCTTCAGCCGTCGCTGCTCCTCGCCACGACTGGATTACCATATGCGGCAAATTGCGGGTGATTGAATGTTTAGGGCTCGCAAACAAGCCGGCTCGTTTTCAGGGACTTCCGATCGGTCTCCCCCTCCTGTTCGGTCTGAGCTCGAACCAGTGCATGTTGGGAGTTAAATCCATGCGAGTCAGGGTCAGATGGCGTTGACGGTCTGGAGATCAAACCATCCAGTGGGTGCTGTTTGAAGAGCAGCTTCGTCACCAGGCTGGAGGGACGGGTGGTGTCTGTGTGTGAGCTTTCACACCCCGTGGCACACCTCCACATCGCTGCAGCGGCGCGTTTTAACCTCTGGAGGTCAGCAAAAACAAGATGTTTGGAAAAAAAGTGATTAAGTCAGTGTGGGTCATTCATGCATCCGGCCAAGCTGAAAGGTGCATTGTGCAGCATTTAAACCTGTCAGGTACAGTCCAGTGAAGACAAACACAGGTGAAGCATGATGATGAGATCAGACAGCTACACATTCAGAAGGTTAATTCACTGGAAACCTAAAAAAGCTGAACTTTAAACAAGCAAAATGAGCAAATTCTAACCAAATTAAGTGAATTCTTCAACGATGTGAACTCCGCTGCTGAGTGTTGATTCAACGTACACTGTTTTCTGACTGTCTAGACTGAAAATCTGCGTGTGGGCTGTCTAATCTCTGTAAATTTTAACGATCGTGCAGTCTGTTCTCAGCAGAAGGGACACTTAAACGTTACAGCTACTGGATCATCTCGCAGCCTATTCCCAGTTTGAGGAACCAGAGATTCTTCATTTGTGGAGAGGGTTGGACATGACGAGCGAACCAGGCCACCGGCACACGCCCTCTGCCTTTGGGATTTGTCCAAAACGGCATGATTAAAACCTCATTATCCCTTTCCTCCTCGGTCAATCCAACCATTTTGGGTTTAGGTCCTCAATCAAGAAAACTATTGTTCTGTTCCCACCTGACTGCTGGAGATAGGGCGCTGGGGAGGGAAACCAACTTGAGACACTTAAAGCGCTCCCTAATAGAGACGTTGAGTGAGTTTTCTCCATTGTTGGCAGCTTGTCGGATTAAATGAAGCTAAACGATTAGGACTCGTGCACATTGCCCTGTAATTGTGGCGCGTATTGTTAAAGCTGTAATTGCCCAATCAAAATCAGCTGCCATACGATTTCAAAGATGAATAACCAAGGCAAACAAGAGTCTGTGGAGTGGGGTTACCGAGTCTCGGTTTCGCCTTCGAGTCGTGATTTTAAAGGTGCCAGACTGTGGTTGTTCAGTTACAGCCTGCGTTCATATGAATATATATCCTTGTTCTCCTGCTTTGGGGCTAAAAGAGAAATGTTCTTTGTCCGTTTACAGAGTTTGAGAGCCAAAAAAAAGAGAAACACGGAGACTGGACATCCTGGAGTTTTCCAGGCAACCTGGCAACAAACCATCAAAAACATTCCAAGATGCCTCAAATGACAAATCCACCTCGAGGTTGGTTGAACTTCAGCTGCTGACGAACGTGTTCCTCGGTACAAAGCTGTGACTGACATCTCGTATAATTCAATCCTCGACCCCGTTAAAATACCACAGGTGTTGTGTTTGAGCGTGCATCGATGCGGTGGACGGCGAGAGGAGGAGCACGTGTCATCTGATTCACCGGTAACGTCTCCACACTGACTTTTAATGGACGAATCAAAGGAAGAAGGGAAACGGCGCCTTCTCCTCACATTCAGTCCTGTTCTTCCAGCACCTGAACGACCTGTTTCAAATTAAAGAAACAGACGAGAGAGATGAGTGTTATGTGCTGTCTGTGTGTAGATTTACAGGGACGGAGTGGGAGGCAGAGGCGAGACGTGTCGTTTCCAGGAAAACGTCCAGCTGCACAGCAAAGGTTGAACGGGAGGCGTGTGGTTTTGAAATCCTGGCGCAGGTCCGTCTCTGAGCCCCGGCTGAGGGGAGCTGTGTAATTGAACATGATAAATGTCCAGGATGTGCGCCGGCGAGTGCGTGCAGCGGCTGTCATTGGGGCATGTGTGTATTTGTCTGTGATTTTATGCTAGCCTACTGTGTAAGTGCGGGTGTTACTCCGAGCGTGTCTTCGAGGACACGGCCCACAGAGGAATTTCCCTTTGCCTCGCATGTTTCTGCGACGTCGAGTCACAACACACGGCTGCGTGACTTGTTTCTGTTTTTAACATTAGCTGTTGTTCTGGTTGACTGAGCGGCTGCTCGTGTTTTACAGTGTGACGTCCCGTCAGTCAGGGAACACTCCCAGGCCTGTTTTCATGTGGGCTGCCGTGCACAGGTCTTCTTCTGTTGTATTTGCACCATCAGACTTGACGGTTGACGGACTTTTGGCAATAGATGCTGAGAAGAAGGAGCAAAGGTGTGTCTGAACGTTTCAGCTTGTCGTTTTTAGCCTGGCAGCTGCCCGCGGCTTGTTCTACTGACTGGAAACTAGTCCCAGTACTTTGATTGAGTCGTAGCACGAGCAGTGACTAAGAGTTCTGAGCTATATGCTAACATTAGCATGCTAACATACGATGCTAACAGTTTGAACTTCAAACCACATGTTAAGCTCGTTTAATCCTGCTGCTTTAATCGAGGAAGTATCAAGAGAACGAAATGAGTTTTGTCTTTTCGGGACATTTAAAGCATATTTACGTCTTTGCTGTTGTGCACTTGGACGTTTGCAGCGCACAGTTTACGAGACTTAGCCCGTTCTCAGCTGCAGCTAATGCAGAATGATGCTAAGACCAATCATATCAGCCAAGTCTTCACCTCACTTCAATTGTTCCTATTTAAATATGGAATTAATTCTCTAATAAAGCTTAAAGGTGCAGCATGGTGTGGCCCCACAGTTATATCACAGAGCAGCTGACCTGCTGCGCTTCAGACAAACTTAAAAATGCTCTGTAACGAGCTGAAGTTTCTGCTGCAAAGTGAAAACGTCCATTAAAACAGCCTGAGTCATTAAAAGTCAGTCAGTGTCTTTCGACATCCAGTGCAGTTATGACTTAATAGCATCAGCATTTAGATGCAAGACTTCATTATCTGTCCTCAGCCACATTTACTCACACTTCTACCTTAACTAACAGTGAGACTTTGGATTTTCCCTTCACATTGTTGTAACAATCAGATTTTTGCAGACATTCAATCATCACATTCACTGAAGACACCTGGAATCAATGCAATGCAAAGCTGGCAACGCCGGCTGCACAGCGGTGAAACGCAGCTGAATTGATCCTGAGAACGGCGGCGAAGTGAAAGTAAGATACTGGGCCACGGCGCCATGACAACCGCCTCGCTGTCACACACAGATGTATGGAGTTATTGAATGTGAGAGACAGCTAGACGCAACAATCCTGTTTGTCGTCTGACACAGTCTCCTGATTCTTATTAGTCTGGGGCACCGGGCCGAACACACACACACACACACACACACACACACACACTTGAATACCTTTGTCCAGCGTCCATACTTTGGTGCATGCACACACACACACACACACGTGTTGACTGGCTTCAGTATCATGTATGCATTCATTCACAGGCTGCAGTCAAACCCTCGTCATCTGCCCGCTTTGACTGTGCTGCGAGTTTGACGTCGATTGGTGCTGACACGTACCAGCCGGTTACCGGATGCAAGATTAACACGCAAGTGTCGAGAAACCAACGAGAGGAGACAAGAGAAAGCAAATAAAGGGGCGCCGCCGCCGTTTACTAATGCATAAGGTTGAGAGGCAGGTGTCCAGTGGCATGTTGATGACATTGCTGTGACATCACGACATTTACAGTTTTGTAAGGCAGAGCCGTACTCCTCGTGTCGAGTGCTCACGGTGAGTAGTCCCGATGGAAACATGCACCTCTCTGAAAAACACCTTCCTCTGCCGGCCTCCTCCTAACGAGCGTCCACCCGTAGACACAGAGTAATTAGTGGATTATGAAAGGCCGAGGTGACACTGACCTCATTACGGCGCGGCGGATCAAACTAACGACCCGTGACTGATGAAGGCCTCCGTGCCTTCACCGCTGAGGGATTCAGGGCTGTCTGCAGGTCTGAGGACCCGCAGGAGAAACGTCTGCAGCCGGCCGCCCACAGACGACATTATCCATGCTTTAAAAATAAACACTGACCAGAGATCAGGTTTGAGACGTGCGGCGTCCAGAGAGCGCGTGCACTTCGTCTGTTGTCGCCTGGAAACACACAACTTCGTCTGCCAGTGTCGGTGTGTCCACAGTGGAGCCATGTCAGATTAAAGGAGCAGTTCACCATTTAGGAAAACACCCCTGAGACCAGAACATAACTGTTTTCTAATCTGCAGTTTGTTAAAAGTGTTACATGCGTTGTTTATTCATCAGTTTCCTTTAATTGGCGCTCAACAGTGCTGCGATTGTCAGCCAGAATCAGTCAGAAGCAGACTTTTTACGCAGCCATTAAGCATTTTTGCAGTACACCTCTTACAGTTTGGTTGTTTTTCAACAATATTTCACAAAATTCCTCTAATTTGAAATAAAAAAAATACATTTTGCTTTTTACTTGAAGGCTACAGGCCGATGGTTCATCTGTAAGGCTCCCTATACCAAACACAATTAAGTGTAAATGAGGTTTCTGTTTGGTTTCTGAGTGGTGCTCTGTAGGTTTATCCCAGGTGGTGGTCTCAGTCCGGCAGCGACACCACAGCTGAGCATCTTGCAGCCGTTCTCCGAAGAGCACCACAGGGTCGTCTCTTTGTTTTACTCTTTGACTCCTGTTGCACTCGGGCGCCATCTTGAAACCAAACGTGGACTTCCTGAAAGAAGGTGCACGTTAAACGATGTCGCGCAGAAGCTCTGAGCCAAGAAACGATCCTCCCTCTACACATCACACGATTTCATATTTACATTAATGTTTGTGTCCAGATTAAATACTTAAGATACTGTATTGACTTCTTATCTTTAAAGGCTGTTTGGAGGCTTATATTCTAATTATACACAGAGCAGCCAGGCCTTTAATCATTGCACCCACCGAGGCTCAACACATCCTGCCTGTTCTCTTAAGATCCCACAATAACAAACACATCACGTTCTCTTATCGCGGCGGCCCTGCTCGAGCCGTCACCCAAGCCATGCCTCACATTTGATCCGGCTGTCTTACAAACAACAAGAGATAATATAATATTCAGACTCGGAGTCTATCCGTGAACAGACGAGGAGGCTGCTGCAGGATGAAGAGAGAGAGGAAGAGCGCACGCGGCAGAGGGAACGGAAATGAAAGGAGGAACTTTCCGACAGTCTGCAAAACACAAATGTCAGAGTAGGAAACAAGCAGAAACAACGCACCTCATCACACTCAAAGGCGGAGAGAGCGAAATGGAGATGGAAAAGGGTTCCAGGTGGGAAATATTCCACAGATTTCAGCGAGCAAAGACTCGCTCGTGCTGAAAGCAGAGGCGGAGAACAGGCGATCTGTCAAAGTAAGCAGAGGAGTGGAGGGGCCTGCAATCCGAACGAGAGAACCGAAACCAAAGAAACCTGAGAAACGGCGTCTTAAGTACGAGCGATTTCTGGGACTCCAGAGATGATTATGTGAAATGCACGCACGCCCAGAGTCCGGGTGCCAAAAACAGCAGACTGGATTGGAAAAGTATTGAAGGCAAAGTGTTCCTGCACTTACTCTTAATAAGGCAATATCCACTTCTCTACAGCACGGCTGCCCCGTCAAGAGCGAGCTGGACGAGGAACGGCGCTGTGAGCATGGACGCTTGTGGTTTTTGGTGATGTGTGTGTGTGTGTGCAGGTTTTTCTTTTTGATAGTTTTGTATTTCCTCTCTGATCACTGTGGAATTTTAGCAATGTGTTCCTACAAATATGATAGCGCTGATCCTTTAATTCATCTGTCAGGTGGGAATAAAGGGGCCCTCTGCAGAGCCTGCACCTGCGATCAGGCTGCTGTGCAGCATACAGGGCTTTTCGGGGACTTTTCAGCAGCTGGGTTTAAGTATTTGCAAACTCTGCATCTTTAATTTGTTTTTGTTTTTTTTAATTTGCAAGAATATAAATGGCCTTCAGAGACATTTTAAACTAACTCTGGTTTATCTCGGTTTAGATCTTATCAGGTTGGACCACGAGTTCAGTTCATCACCATCATAATGTGGCAGCAATGAGTGAAAACAGCCACAAGCCGCAGTCAGAATGAGGCTGTGTTTAGATGTATTGTGTTATCTATAGCACTTAATTTGAAAGTAAAACTGAAAGTGAGTGTCACTTAAAATCCATCATTGTATTAAAAACCTGTTTGCACGCAGAGGCAACGAGCTGTGTTCGGAATATATGGAACATTTGGATCTTCCGGATTTGCTTTAGTCTAAACAACAGTCATGGCGACACAGGAGGCTGATGTTTTGGAGAAAGTAGGTCCCCCTCAGTGAAAACTTGTTCTGGAGCCATAAATGAGTTTATTATTTAAAAGCAGAGCTGGAGTTTAGGAACGACAAAGACTACTTGAGCTCACCCGAGGAGCGATGAGACTGATGAGGGAAGCTCATCTTAACCGGCTCGACCTTCAGTCTGCAAAAGCTCGAGTGAGAGCTCAAGAGAAGCTGCCAACAAGTGTTACAATGCAAATTAAAACAAGAGACATGTTTCTAAAGGAGATTAAAAACCTCCGTGCAGCAGGGACCCACACGGCGTGGTGACACAGCACACAGTCAGTCATAACTTGTAGAAATGGCTGCAGTGAGCTGCGACTCTAAAGCCCCGTCCCGTGCCAAAGACAACATGTGGTGGACCGAAGCATGTTGACAGACGTCTGGCATGCATGTATGGAATTACCCAAGCAGGTTCTCTCTGTAGGTGTTTAATTAGCTGCTTGCATTGTTGTCCAGACTGACCAAAATTGCAGCCCGGAGGGGTTGACAACACCGCCGCCACGGATCCTGTTTTCATCCAGCTTCGCCCGTTCTCCCCCTGTAACTTCATTCTCCGTGCTGGCAGTTTCTTTCTCCCCCTCTCCTTTATTTCCCGACTCTACGCCTCTTTGCTTTTTCCTTTGCGATCTCATTGTCTTGCCGAAACGAGCGCTCGACTCAGAAAAGAACGAATCTGTCCTGGGGGCTCTCATCGCCCGGCGTAATGAGAAAACTGAAAATGAAACAGAGCCTCATCAAAAATAAATGACAAATATAAGCAGCACTTGTTCTCCAACTGTAAACACAATTATGCCATCAGAATAATACATTCATCTTCATCCTTGTTGGAACGGGAGAGGGCGGGAGGGCAAAGCAGTTTTAATAAAAGCAGAGGGCTTAGTTCTGCTTTTAAAGAGCCGGGTTAAGATGAAACAGCAAATTAATTATAAAAAATGAAATAAAATAACCAAAAAGTTAATCTAATGGTGTCGGGGTGCAGGTTTGTGTCAGTTTGTACCTTTTTTAAAAAAAAAAAAATACAGGTTTGAATAACTGTGAGCTAACAGGTAGCACAGTCCATGACAACACTGCCATAACTATGCGACAGGTGGCTTCACGTTTGTTGCTGTGGTAACGTTACTGCAGGTGCCGCTTTGCAGTGAATTCAAATGCATCTGTGAGCTGTACGGAGCATTTTAGTGTCTTTTAGCTCTTTGTTTCTGATTCACGATCAGCGCCTGGTGATATTAACTGAGCGCAAATGTCCAAACGTTGCTGCTTTTGTTTTGCATTCCTGCAGTTTCTGAGTGGCAGTTGCTTCGTCCTGTGCATGGGTGCATTCATGCAGTGTTGGCAGCGTGAGTGTAACAGGAAAAACATCTTATTCTCACATTATTCAAAGCTGCAGACACGACGTGTCGCTCATAGCTCGTTGTGTTACGTATCTGTATCAGTTCATTAACAAATTAAACCAGATACAAACAAACAATATACAGCTCATGTCATGGAGCTAACATTAGCTGAATGGATGGAATTGGTGTTGGGATATTGGGTAATATGAGCAATGGTGCATTTGCAGCCATGACTGTAGTTCTTTTAACCAAGTTGGAGACATTTACACGTCAGAATAACCATGTGGAGGCTGATGTGAACAGCACACCACAGCTCAGAATTAGGGTTTTAATGAGGACACAGTGAAGAAGAGACCAACAGTTTCCTTCTTTACTGGACACGAAGTTCATGAACAGAGGCCTTCGGAGGTAAAAAGCACTTCTGTTCCACTCCCGCTGAATTTGGACACATTCGGATGTGGATTGCAGCAATTTTCCGTAAAAAGAAACGTGATTCAACGTGCATATACATTTTTTGCATGCACATTTGTACTTGTAGGTGTTCCTTTGCCGATCGGCGCTTGTGTGTTGTGTGCAAACTCAGTCTGGTCAGACATGCATTAATAATCCTTCCTCCGGCCCCATCTGATACACGCTCTCTGTGATCTTCATACACTTGCAGTGGGACTTGACTGCGGTGAGGCCAGGCGCTCCTCTGAACTCGGACTGAAACACTGGGAGGTAAAGTCTTAACAGATGTCGGCGGAGGGAGTCATTATTGATGAACGGGGAGTTCGATAAACGCAATCCGACGTCTGCAAGAGAACAATGATGAAGAATTAAAAGAAGCAAACGTGAGCGTGCGATTGCGTGTTAAAGAAGCAAAGCGTGCAGGCCGGTCTCCGTCGACAGAGAGCGATACAGACGAGTAAAAGCTCTGCTCTCATCGGCTGATCTGACCCGGCGTCTCCCCCCAACCACTAGTGTAAATGCTCGACTGCGAAGGGGGGATTCTATACGGTGAAGGAAGCTGGAAGACATTATGGGATAACACTGACAGGAGACTGAATTTACAAGACACATCAGAGGATAACCACAGCCGGATGTGGACGTGGACCACTTGCATATGCGCCCCCTTCACAGTGATCGCTCTCATGCTCGTTCTTAATATCAATTATTTCTGTGCAACGGGAGCTGAGGGATGTGACTCAAGCTGAAACAGCAAAGGCAGCTCCAGATGAAATGAGAACAGCTGGATGGATATTCTGTGCCAACACACACACACACACACACACACACACACACAGAGTGGGATTTTTACTCTGTGATGACATGAAGTTTAAACAATTCACAACAACTGAGGGCTGTGTTTGTCGAGCAAGATGTCAGGCCTGTAAATATAAATGCAGAATCTGGGATTTGGGATTTATGATAACTGTCATCGGATACGCCGCGCTAACTGCAGAGGCCAAACCAAGTGTGCATTGTCTCATTTCGGCTTAATTGCAGTGACTTGACTCTCTAATGTCTTTTTAAACCAGAAAATACTGAAATAATTGTGAATTTTACAGACTTCGCTCAAAGATTGAGCTCCACAAACTTAATGAGCACGTGCATTGTCACTGTTGAAGTGATAATGAGGAGGTTTAGAGAGAAATCCCAGTGGGTCAGTGAAGTTCTGGGTTAACTCAACCGTAGTCACGTGGGTTCGAAGCCAATTTTGCAGTTATGGGCTCTGCACACAGGTGACAGGTGTGCTGGAGCAAAGCCCAGTTTGAATCAAAGTGAGAAAACTCCTGCAGGCTGCGTTCGGCCTCAAAGCAGCACCAAAACAGTTCGATGTGTACAAATGCATCGCAGCCAATCACACGACGCGCATGCAAACGATTGTCGTCCAGGTCCGTCAGCGGAGGAGACGCCACACTAAACATTTGAAAAGGAATAGAAAAAGACACATTAATCATTAATCTGACAGTGTTATCATACATTAAACATGACAGCACCTGAACACCGTAGCTCCTAATTAAGTGATATGTTATCAATTAATCATAAACACTTAATGACATCTATATAAGTTAAAACATATAGACATCAGTGAGTAGACACTGAGTCCATTTCCCGCGTAAATTCTCACTTTTTTACATATTTTTTTCATCCAACAACCGCATTATCCGAGGATTAAGAGAATAATTAGATATGGGCATGAACCAAAACGAGCAGGTGTAATTGGAGGATATTTTCTGATAGCGGGCTCCAAAATGCTCCAGCCAGAGTGGGTATTAATCCACCCAGACAATTATTAATATACCGCGTGGCTGTGGACTTAATGGGAGCTGAGTTAGATAGAGCTGAGTGCTGGCAGTGTCCTTGCACAAACTATAAGCTGTGTATTCTGTGGCACAAACACACACAGCGTCCACAGTGGCGAGAGCAGACTCTTCACGGTGAGTGCGTGACCGAAACTCCTTCCACTCCTTCCTGCACCCAGACTGCAAACCCTTTGTTGCAGCTGTGCGTGCGGCTTTCCAAAGGATGCACCATCAGCGTTGAACCATGTTCCCTGTAGAGACAAAGTCTACCATTACTACTGAAAAGGAGGGTGGGAACTGTGCAAAACTAGGGTTCTGTTAGTTCCCGTTTTTGGTCAATGCAACATGTTAAAGGCATTTCCAAGAGAGCTTTGGACGAGGAACATAAGAAGCCCACATAACCGTTATCGAAAAGCCATGTCTGTCGTGACCCCGTCCACATATCTGAGCAAGGCTGTGTGAAATGTTATCATGACAGATGTGACGAATACAAATAAGCTATGAAAATATGACTCAGGCTGTAAAACCAATGCAGCTTCTCCTCAGGGACGGTCTGTCAGGGCAGTTGGCCGACCCGCACGACTTGACAAACGATAACTCGCCATTAGCCAAATATTTGGATGACACCGTTGTGAAGTAGCCAAACTAAACAGCGCTACAGCGATTCACCAAATCGAGAACATTCAAACATGTTCATGGATTCTCAATGACGCCATGGACTAAAGGTGGATTACAGAGGGTCTGCGATGTACGTCTCTTTGGCCTGAACCATCAGTATGTCACAGTACATGACAAGAAGCTTGCTGCTGCATCTCTGCTCCTCCTTCCTGCCAACAGTGATCCAAGGGATAAGAGGCGGTGATCCCCACTCAATCTCGGGCAGATAATAATGGGTCATGGGGGTCTAACACAGGAATCCAGCGGTTCAGCACAAAACCTGGAGCTGAATTTCAAATTGCCGGACAGCCTGACGGTCACTCCTGCCGGCTGGTTGCTGCCCCAGACAGAGAGGAGTTGGCCCGGGCCTCTGGGAGACGGGATGTTTGAAGAAAGAGATAATGGTAATGACGAGGGATAAAACAAGTGATTCAGGTCAGAAGGAAACAGGATTTGGTGAGATTGCGGTTGGATGTGGGATGATAGACTTGTTGTTAAAGCTATATGCTGTGAATTTATTCATATTTTTGGACATTTTTGAACAAGATGATCTGAAAACACATCCCAAACACCAGAATCTTATGTTTTAATAGATTCTTCTGACTCTGCAACCAGACCCAGAGGATTTGGAATCAAGTCTCCATCTCTGTTTCTTTCAGCGTTATGCCTGAAACAAAACAGCAATTATCATTTAATAATGTAAATCCCTGATCCGGATCACTTCCAAATTCCAAAACAATTGTTCCGTGGCCCGAGGCTTTTGTGTCCAGCAAATTTAATAAAGAATTACTGTAAGTCTCCTCAGACAGTCAGTCCAACTAATGAATTTCCTTTGCAAATGTAATACTCTCCAGATACCGCAGTCTGAGTATGGTGCGTTATGAAAAGGAGGCAGCTTTTCCCAAGGCCGATCGCCAAAAACGTCCATCGATAGGGACTGATGTCGCTCTGGGCGGCTTTAAAGTCTGCATTTGAACCCAGAGCAGCCCCATCCTCCTAAAGGGTCTGACAGATCATTGCTCGATCGTCCGTTGTCCATGCAGCTACCAGAAACACGAGACAGTAGCACGAAATGCTGCCGTTTGCTTTGGTTTAGGCCCCAAAACCACTCGGTGATGTTTAAGAAAAATCAAATTTGGATTAAAATAAGTATGTTGCATGAACGATGTAAGTTATATATGTTACGTATCTTAACTTACAAACATAAGTTGACCTCATCATCATCTTTAACCCTTGCAAGTTAGCTGCTGGCTCCTGCAGAAGAGCAAAATGATCAACAGACTGTGGTGCAATCATCACATCAGACTGGGACCAGACCCAATTAGCAGTATAATAAAGTGAATGGACGTATAATTTACCTCCTCAAAAAGGTGGATTTAGCGTTTAATTAGCCTTTAACGAGCTGTGAGGATGCAGGATGAATCTGCTGCCTGTCAGGCGCCTGCTCCCCCGCCGTCGTCGTTCATCCCACCCATGTAAATGTGAAGCTGTGCAGTTCCTGGGCGCTCAGCGGCATTGATCATCCGAAACTCAATGAGACGTAACTGGGTTCACGACGGTTCTGTAATAGTGTTCCTGCCAAACATGATGGCACGCTCTACATGTGTATTTAGGTTGGCACCACATTAGCAAGCCACAAAGCCCCCAAAGCAAATGAAGTTCGTAGAGATGAGAAGTGATGGATAATGCAATGGTAATCTCTTTAAAAAGCAAGACAACAACCATCCCTTATCCGTTATTCATAAGCATCATGTATCAGTGTGCGTTGCTTCTTTAACATCTCAGCATCTCCAACAACATGACCAACAACACTCCACACTATTACCACTGCCAGCTGATCCCTGCTGGCTCAATTATTTCCCTGCAACACTGTGTTTGATGCATAACTCCCCAGTCTGCCAGAGGGTAGTGTTTTTGATTGTGTTGGAAATAGCACCAGAGAACTCCCACAATGAATGCATAAGTAAGATCACAGGGACTGCTGTTTGTTTTATAAAGACGGCAACTCTCACTGCCTTAACTTTGCAGCTTTCAAGCTTCACAGTCATTTGGGGGCAAGGGTGACTGTGCTGAATCCTTAATACAGCTTACTTGTCATCTCTGCTTGAAAACATGTGTTTTACCCAAAGGGAAATCTGTCCCTCTTTGAACTGTTGCACACTCAGAGAGGAGCAGTGGGTAATCCAAACCTAACAGAGTCTTATTCAAATGTCCAAGATTCAAAACGACAGAGCAGACACACGATTAAATGCTCCTGATGACGTTTTCTAAATACGCTGGTTTAGATCGTGCAGCACTGCAGCCGCTGCTTTTCACACATTTCCATACAATATGAAACCTGCTTGAGGTAAGTCATCCATCACCAGTGAGGGTATTCATTTCTCAGTAATGCACTGGATTCACAGGATTGCTTGTTTCAGTAAATGGCTGGCTGGTGGGATGATTCGTCATTAGCAGCTGCTGCTTGTTTTTGGCTTTGTTAAAGCAGCACGGAGTGACCTGGTTGGTAAACACTGGTTTTTAATCTACGGGACGTCGTTCCTGAGTGCTGACATTTAAAAAGAGTCTTCATGGCTTCTGGGACTGCCAGTGTGCAAAGTTGTCAAATGCAGTTTTGTGATTCTGCTGCTCTGGAGTCCCCAGCTGATCCACCCACCCAAGAAAAGCAAACTCTCACCTCTTCCGTTCTGTCACCCCACAAATCCACACATCTATGTGGACCAGGCTTTGAGTCTGGTCCAACATGTGATGGTGTGAAGTGTTTGATTCGTTCCTGTCCTGTTACAGCTGAGACACGTTGCAGGGTCAAAGTGTCTGAAGCTAAGATGGAAATGATGAGTCTCGCTTTCATCGCGTCCGATCTTGCTGATTGTACGTCTGTTTGCACCTGCCTCAGCAAAGCGTCCCTGGATCGTTTGCAAGTGCTGCTGCAGAGCTTCAGACCAGGTCCTGCAAAACGTTTCAACGTGAAACGATATTTATTTACTTACTGACAACCTGGTTCTTGTGATCACTTTTCAAGCTTTCCATCTGCAACCAAAATGAGTTTATCTCCAAGATGGCTGCCAGCACCATAACAGCATGTTGCTGCATTCATTTTAATGTCATACATGTGATATCTAGAGCTCTGAAATGCACATTACATGCCCTGTGTTGTCACGTCTGAGAGCAAACATCCCAGATTCGAGCTGTGCTCTGTTTCAGCAGTTTCAAAACTGCGTTGTGTTGTGAGTCACCTTCTGACTGACGTATGAAGGTCACTGTAAGCAAAGAGCTTATAAACGGCTGCTTGACAGTGGAGTGGATATTACAGAGAAAAGAAATCTGTGCCGGATTAGTATCACTACTGGCTGATGCTCTGTTATGGTGCTGATAATGATGAAATATTGATATCAGAACCAACTAATTCCACTGCTGTGCTTCCCGCAGTGGAGGGAACATCTGAACCTCATTATGTGCGGACGTTGTTTGGCCGATCTGCTCGGTGTTTGCACTGTACGAAGTCCAAGCAAGATTCCCCCGAATCCCTGAGTCCGATTTGTTTCTGTCACTTCAATACTTCACTTTAAATTTAATTATTCGAGTTGGCTGAACCGGTGGGAAAAGCTCAATGCTGAGCTGTCTAACGCTTGTCGTTGTAACAAAGGGAAACAGGATTTGTGAGTAGTGACACTACCTGCATTCGTACTAATGTTTAAAGGCAGCAAACAAAGTGGACGAGCGTGTCTGTGGTCCTGCCGTGCTGAATAAAGGGTTTATTGTTGTTTCTGACCACATTTAAATCCACGCTCAGTATCAGAACACATGATTGATGCCGTGCCTCCGTGTTCCCCAAACATTTCTTCACGCTTCGACGAATCCTTTCCTAAAACGGCGCCTCCACATCAACCGTCTACCCCCATCGATGGTACGTTCCCTCGTAACCCCTCTACATTTGGCTCTCTGACTACAACAACAGCCCCAATCAGAATCTGGTTTATCCAGCGAAGGACTCATTAGCTTTAGTCGTGTTTGAGTGGGCTTCAAACCAAGTGCCCTCACTCTGCCTCCAACAGTTTCCAGCCACAAGGGAGGTGCCCGGTGTTTGCCGACTTTGCTCTGGCGTGCCTGCTCATGGTCTGTCAGCAGTTCCTGGGTTGTGTTTAGAGTGTGAAATTATCTGAGGCGCCTTCTGGCAAACGCCTCTGGCGCTTTAGCTCTGCTACTCTGTTTGTATGCAAGTATTTGTGTGTGTGTGTGTGTGTGTGTGTGTGTGTGTGTGTGTGCACCAGCATGTTTGTGCGCTGGCTGTTTCCCGTCCTCACCGAGAGACCGCCTGTCCAGTCATTATCTGAATATTTTCACAAAAAGGACTGCGACCAAAGGATTAGCACTTTAAAGGCACACGCACACACACGCACACATGCACGCACACACACACACACAAACCTTGCATTCAGCATTGCACACGTCCGCTGAAAAACAGACAGACCAGACACTTGACCTTTTACACCAGACAGTCCTGACCCCAAAGGCTCCATCATTGCTGATGCTCCCCTGTGTGCACGGGTGTGTGTGTGTGTGTGTGTGTGTGTGTGTCACCGGGGCCGTGCTCACATGCCAAATGTGCCCACGTAAGAATGTGAGAAGATGAGGTGAACGAAGGAGAGGAGGAAAACAAACCCTCCCCTCTGAACCCTCACATCCTGGTGATTAAGACAGCAGCAGAGAAGACAGCCGCCCTGTTGGTGTGCAGCCCGCTCTCTGCCACTCCAGCTGCTGCAATCATGCACAGGATCAAAACCATCAACCCGTCAACCAAAACTGCTTTCTTCTTCCACGTTAAGTGTCAGTAGCCTGCGAGCTGACTCCTCCCTGGAGCTCTTTGTTCTCCTCCTTTTATAAGACGTCGACATTCACAGGGTAAGTAAAACACTGCATTGAACCGCGTGAGGGAAGCGGCAGCCCCCATCTTCTTTAACCGCCAGACCCCTGAAAGCTATCGCACTTATACAAAAGGAGGGGAGCTGTAATTGCCAGAGCTGGGCTAAACCATGCAATTAGCTTCAAATGACAAGACGGTCGGCAAGCTGAAATTTCCAGTTTCCAGAGAGTCTCAGAGAGAGAGAGAGAGAGAGAGAGAGAGAGAGAGCGTGGCGTGTCTCCCAACCTTTCACAGATGAGGAGGGGAAAAGAGGCTGAAAGAGACGGGAAAAGGGAAAAGATAAAGAAGAGGCCTCTGCTTAAACGCTTTACATGAAGTGTAATTAAAAAAAGGGCCACGCATCCAACAGAATAATGACAGTGGAAGTGAATATGAAGCAGACGAAACAATGGAGCGAGCATCAAACCCTGTACTTTCCCTCCACGGTTTTGTGACTGTGGGTCATTTTGAATCTGGGCTCTCCTCGGTCTTTTGTCTGGCGCGCAGGAATCTGTTTCTGTTTTATTTGGATACTTCTCACTTATTATTATTCAAATGTCCTCAGCAATACTCTCCATTATGTTGTTCTGTTGGGGTTTTTTTAATGTGGTGTTGATGGGAATTTGCTTGACGCACTGTTGGCCCATCGCTGCTGCATGTACACTAATTCAAACACAAAGACCAGATGCACGTTTATGGCTTGATTTCCTTCAGCCAACTGTCAACCTGCTCCTCAGCCGGCCCACAATTAAAATTAAACGCGCGGTTCAGCTGCTCCCCGACTCCAGAACGTTAACCCTCTACTTAAAAATGAAAGCGCAGAAGAAGAAAATAACATTTCACTGTCTTTAGAGAGCAGGGAACTCACTGTTTGTGACTTTAAAAAGGCAAATATCACAACTAAAGCAGCCAATTACCGCAGGAAGGCTTCTTCTAACGTCTTGTGAGTCATTTCTGTTTCTCCTGTTTCTCTTTCTACACTTACATGCACTGAAAGAGTTAGTGGACACTGTAATCACTCTGATTTGTAGCTCTCATGCATGCTTTAGTGTAGCATTGCACAACTCTGTTGAATAATATGGGGAAATAATGCCACTGTTTGTTATATTAGCCGTGGAAATAGGCTGATAGACATTCATAAATGCTAATTTATTGGGGCATTGCAGCCAAAACCAATGGTTCAGTAACAGAACAGGACTGAAATGCAATTCGTGTCAGTGTTATGCATCTTTTTTAAACTGAAATCTGATTTTTGGGCATTTTATTAAACTAAAATGTCAACAATTCATCAGATTAAATGCATCACATGCGGATTATTGGTAGAAAACTGATTTTGTTCATCTGCTCTGACATATGTAGTTTTAAATGAGGACCTGCAGCATTCAGGAGCAGCTCCACAGAGTCAGACCAGCCAGTCTGGGATCATCTACTGCACCTGTTGTTTGACCATGATATAACTTCTGCTCCACAATATGCAAAGGTAAGAAGATTTAACAGTGTTGGTTATTTTGCAAATGTTATTGTACAGAATTGTTTGTGGTTTGCTCTTTGTTGACAATGTTTTGTGGAGAAATATGAGGCAGGAACACTGGCGAGATGGGCTCGAAGCTGTCTGACTCCTGTTTCATGGGAGGTGACCAGCTACAGGACAAGATCAACACTCCTGGAATATAATTAAATGGAAATGTAGACGTTCAGGCTGCTGCTTGTTAGATTTGACTGAAGGTTTTCCTGCACAAGTGACGGCAGCAGATTCCCCACATGTATTAATATTACAACAGACCTGAGAGAAGCTGAAACTATTAGCCTTTATGTTATATTCAGTTCCCGTCTTTTATGGTAAGTGGCGACAGGTTATCGTATCTGTTGGACCTGCACAGATGATTTCGATGGTTGTTAGAGTGGTGAGGTTTGTGTCTCACTGAGCATTTGAACGCAGCATAAACAGCTGCGTTCGAGCAACAAGCCTGTCGTGATTACATCGAAAGAACCAAATGTCAAACAACACAATTACCAGGAAACCACCTCAGACGTGCTCGTAAAGGCATGACCTGCTCATTTTTGAATAATGCCCTCTCCTCCTGCTTCTTCAGTGTGTTGAGCCAAGGTGTCTGGGAAATGTACAATTGGCTGTCCGGTGTCTGCGCCGGCCTTGAGATCTCTTATTAGGCCCAGACTGGAGAGGCCCGGCTCACTTGAATAAGCCCAGTGAGGTGGTCATTACACGTCCCCTCTCTGCGGCGATTATTGCATTAGCTAAACTGACCATTAAATGAGCACCCAGCCCTCCCCATCTGGACACATGCTTCCAACGAGCTGACACTGAGCTAAAATTATGATTCTCGCTGCATATGCTCGGTGCATGTCGTCCTGCCGCACCGATCGGACGCCGCGATACGTTCTGCTCAGCTGCAGAAATAAAGTCTATGTCCATGTTCTTCTGCTTCGCTAATGGAAATCTAACAACGATCTCCAAACTGGTGTCATACTCAGGCTGATAACAGAATTCAGTCTTTGAGGAGCTCATTAGCATCTTATTGTTATTGACTGGCTTATTCACCTTGTTGCTCAGAACTGAATGATTCTGATTTGCAATGTAAAGCCAGTGCAGCAGAGTGACCTGAGGTCCCAGTTCTGAACGCAGCACTTGTAAAGCGGAGAAGTGAATGATTCTGTTATTTCAGCATCATCGTGCATTCAGCAGCTCAGCGGAGGGAGATACCGCCGTGATTTGTCAGCTTTGTGAGGAACTTAGAGCTTTGTTGTGGGCGTTTTAATGCATAATGCGGACCGCCCTGCCCCCAAAACACAGTTTTAGGACTCTGGGTCATCTGTATAAGCTGTTTATTAAACCATATTTATCGTTAGGCGACAGTGTCTAATTGCCAGGAGGATGGAGGAGGAGGCTGGGATGGATGGATGGTTTACCTAGAAGACCTCTGTTTGTGTCCAAACCAAAAGTAACAAACAAAACACACTAAATTTTGCTGAGCTTGCATCCTGTGTGTAAAGTAGCATTACTTATGTACAGCTTACATAAGGAACGTACCTATTTTTAATAAAACCACAACCTTTTCTTCAAGTGTTGGAGCTTCACCCTAAACAAACTATTAACAAGCTGTTTTCCTGGATTGACTGTCACTGTTAGTTATGACATAATGTGACTTTAATATCAAACTTAACCAAAATAATGATATGTTCCTAATCCTAACCAGGTTTTGTTGCCGAACCCTAACCAAAGTCATTTCACAGCGTTCACCGAGTGTTCGCCCATACATCTCATTTTGGAGAACGGTCATTGACAACTGAACTATTCTGGTGTTTAGGTGTGAGGGCATGTTGCATAATGGACCACAGAGAGTCTGAGACAGATGGGAGGGGCATTTAAAATGGAGACGGGGGGCAGAGAGGCGCGAGCAGACAGACGATAAAGGCGATGGGTTTCACTGAAGTTACCCGGCTGCTGCTGTTCCACCTGCCAGCGGGTATTTTTAGAACTTGGTGATTTTACACTGATAATTAGCGTGCCATTAGATATGAGCAATTATCCCTGCTACCCCCCCACCACCATCTCTAATGATGAAGATGAGGCTGTAAATGAGCGGCTACCATTGAACCAATTTACCACAGATTTCTAGCTGTCATTATATCTCATGGATGTCCAGGGATGAGACAAAATGGGATTCAATTAGGTGTGTGTGCGCCTGTGTGTATTTGTGTGTTGAGTCCATTGTCTACCTACTTATCCTTCTCCCCAGGGACAGAGGCTGAACTGATTGAATCCATATCTGGCGCCTCTCAGCAGGGGATGAGATGGCAGTAATCCCCACTGTCAGGCCTCCATGCTGGGAGGGACTCTCAACTTGAGTCCCCAGCTTGAGGCCTGTGTGCCTGTGCTAAGACTACTTGAGCTCTGAATTACTGTTCTCTCGCAGCAAACACCTGAGCACCACAGGCGAAAACATTACAGTCAGCAGTTCGCCGAGAGGAATATTCCATGCACAGCGATGAAAATGCACTTTAATTAGATATTTACTTTAAAAATGAATCTGGTTCCCATCCCTTATCAAATTAACTTTCAACATTCGGTGTCTTTTAACTTAGATTAGATTAAAATCAACAAATGCAATGGTTTCAGGAGTGGAAACACCACAGTTTAATGGTCTACAGTGTACTGGTCATCTGCAGGGCAACAGTAAATACAGATATTGTGTTTTTATTCCACGTCTTTCCAACAAATACCTAAAAAACAACTAAATCCATCCTAGCCCTATGGCTCAGTGTATCAGCCACCATCACCTGGACTTATTGTACAGCCTATAGCAGCAAATAACTTGAAATGTTAAGGAAAGTAAGTATTTGCAAAAGGAATGACATCTCCATCATCCCTAGTTGTGCTTATAAGCAGAAGATAGCATGCCAATAGACTTACCTAGCATGATAAACATGATAAACCTTAAACCTGCTAATGTCAGCATCTAAACATTGTCATTGTTAGCATTCTAATGTTAGCCTTTAGCTCAAAGCACGCCTGACAGTGAGTTAAGCCACTCAGAGTCCTAGTCTTGTCAATCACTCTGTTACTGAAAGGGCTAAAGTCACAAGACATTGGTGTTTAAGTGCATTGTATTGTGAATTTCCCTAAATGCTGCAGTCGCTGCAGGATTTGTCATGCCAGCTATGCACACAGCCATGCATGTGTCTGCAGAGCTCCATGCAGTACAGTGCATTAGGCAACATTAAACAGTGGATCTGACAGCCGTGGGCCAGAGCATTATCCATCTTTAATACAATCCAGAATAGGGTAGAGCCGGCTTCACATGATTACAGGATCAATGTTATATACTGTATGCGCCGTTTCACGGGGGAAATGCATAACACGCTTTCATAAGTGTGCTGAAACCCCACAACATATGCCTCACTGCAAGCGCCAGAGCCAAAATATGATTAACACTGCTGTTTTCAGACCAGCTGCATTGATCAGATGTAATCTAATGAAACAGGAACAAAGCGGAGCTCGGTTTAGAACAAACGGCTCTTCAGTCTTTTGACCTCACCCACTGTGGTTGTTGGTGGTACACGCACCATTTGGGATTATGCTTGTGCACCATGCAGGGCTGCAGCAAACACCTCGGTATCATGAAGCCCAGTCATCATAAGCTCAATATGCTATTGTTGTGGAGCTACTGCACTATCATCAAGCAATGTCTTGAAGGGATTATTCAAATTTCCTGTTTTACATCGGTGTCACTGGCTGGAGGATATGACCTTCAGCGGAGCCCGGAGGGACGTGCCGGCTTGGTTGGCGTTGAGCTGACCGTGGCCACTATCAAAATGTTTCCACTATCTGTCTGTTCAGCCGTCTGTCTCTCCGACCGAGACACCTGTCTGTAATCAGAGGCAACCCATCTACTTTGGCAGGCCGGCGCACAATCTGGTCAGCGCCCAACATTACCGGCATGGCCTCGTCCCGGTCCACTACCACACCAGCCAACTGTTCTCCCCGCAGAACAGATGAGAGACACCTATGATTTCAATGGGCCTTGGGGCGAACACGCGTCCGTGCACAGATTCACTCCTTTAGACCTCCGTCATCAAGATGTTGTCCTCATTTACAGCGATTCTGGTTGGATACTGAAGTAGCTTGAGGCTAAACTGAGGCTAAACTGGGGCTATTCAAAATCTATGAAGAGAGCAGCTTTGTCAGCATATTAACGTTTCACGGTGGATGACTCGGGATCCTGTAGTTTGGTCTAATTCGGTCTTGGCCAAAGTCTGCTCGGTGTCACAAAGGGCTCGCGAAGAAACAGCCGATTGTGTTGTTGGTATGATTAGACTGCCAGCTGACCCCGTGTCACGGTTAATGAAAGTCAGGATGGAAAACAGTGACATCAAAGCTTTAATGGACTCAGAGTCAGACACAAGCACAGAAAACCACAGTTTCAGCTGCTTTTAACTTACATGAATGCACCAGTTTCCCCCCGTCAGTGACGCTCATATGTGTTGCTATGGTTACCAAACACAGAGACTGCTTACTGAACAGCTCACAGCCGTGCTAACCCCACCTATCAGGAAATCTTGAGATAAGAGTGAAATGAAATACTTGTGGTCAGAGCTTTCACATTCACGTTGGCTCAAAGGTTTAGCTTAACTGTGTCAACTTTGGGGCTTTTTTCAAAATAACTTTATTAAAGCAATATTCACTACAACAGGAAATACAAATGAAAAGATTAAAAACATTAACACAGAACAAAGCAGGGGAAAGGAAGGTTTATGGTGGAGTTTAGATGAATGAATATGAGATTTTGCCAATAACAAGATGAATTTAATGATATAATAATGATTTGTTCTTGTAGATGGGTGAGTGAAGACGCCAAATAATACATTTTCATATGAGAGGGGAAACGCACCGTCAGGGCAGATGACATTGCAGATATCTTGCAGGAGTCGGGACAAGAGCAGTGTTGTAAATCTTCAGGGGACAGTTGAGAAAATGAGCCGTCCGCATTAACGTGCTGTCTGCATTAGTCTCTGACCTTGTTGGTTAGCAACATTTAAAAAGGGCAGGCTCCAGATCTCCAAGTTGTTCCAGGACGAGACAACACAGCAGCAGCAGCTGACAAACCTGAATGACGACGCTGTCAAATGAGCAGAATCCTACATATTAACAGCAGCATGACGGGTATTTTAAGTCGATCCTGACGGCGAATCGTCCCGATGGCTCTGCAGAACAAGGTGCCACACTTCTCCCGCCGTGAGAGTCGGATTTGAAAGGAGACGCACAGACAGAAACGCAGCCTGTTGTTGTTCTTCACATACTTTGCCGAGCAGATTGAGATGGATGTGTGATGGGGTGATACGTGATAGCGCAGCTTTAAGACTGAGCCCACAGTGTTCACCGTCAGCTGCGCTAAAAAGAAAAAACAGAACCTTGAATGGAGGTCTTGTTCATTCAAGGTGTGTGACGGAGCGAATATTCATTAAAACAGACAACTGCGATTACGTCTCGTCACCCCTGGGCGTCTGCCCGCGGAGGCTGCACTGACGAGTTCTCAGCTTAAACACAAACCATCAAAGAACCGTTTGATGCGGGTCAGAGGTGGGTAACCGTGATATCAGATGGAAGGCTGATCCACTGAGGAGCTGATGCATCTGTCAACACGTATACGGGCTGGAAGCTGCCTTTTGAAGGTAAACACGTTGCACTCTGGAGTCTGGAGAGTCCTTCGGTGTCTTCTTCAGTAAGACGTTACGTCCTGAACTGTAAGTTCGTTAAACAGCAGCAGTACCAGCAGCAGTTCATTGTTCTTGGTGTTTAATCACCCGATGATAAGACTCGTCGTGTTTTCGTTGGATCACATTGCGTCCGTGTCTGCAGCCAATGTTTCTACAGTAGCCTGGAACGGACAAACCAAACCCAGGCTATTGGTTTTGGCTATTTGGCTATTTGGAAAGGGGCAGTGAGCGTGGGGTGCTGTTAAGACAACCTGCACCCCAACTGCTAGATTTGATAAAACCGACTATTGCATGAGTCAAAGTAGGAGCTTACATCAGACTTTTGGTTTCACGTGAGACCCTGACGAAAGTCCTGTGTTTGCTTGACCCATCCATCCACCCTGCATCCATCCTGCCCACACTTTGTCCCTATTCATACTGCATCACCTGACAGGCCCTCAGCATCTAACGTCGCTGCAGATGGGTTTACTTTGATGGCCGTGATACAACACTGGCGTCCTGGGAGTGAGAACGATTGGACGCAGCTGCAGGAGCTTCTTTAAAGCATGAAAGGCAGCGCAGGAACGTGCACTTCAGTAACTGAGAACCTCGTCCACTCCGCTGCTCCTCAAACATTCCTCGCTTTCACTCCTTCAGCCCGAAAGGGAAAATGACAAGTACACACAAGCAGACACCCGCTGACACATGTGCTCAGTGTCCGGCCTAAAACACACACGCATGCACTGTCACACCTGTTTCTGATTCCACCTTAAAGTACTTTAACACCTCCATACACCCTTTCCTCTTTACCTTCTCCGTCCTCTCTCCCCCTCCCACCCCCTCGCCCCATCGTGTTTGGCTCTCTTATCTGAAAGAGGAGACGGTGGCTGGTGCTGTTAGCCAAACAAACCTCGATGGAGCGAGCGGTGTGACCCCGCCCCCCCGCGGCTCCAACACTCTACTTGAGTAGGTGTCTCAATCCCTCCCCGGACAAAGAGGTCTGCTTCACATTTACATTTATTTATTTAGGTTGAGCAAAGAGGCTAGTGGAGGTCCCAGCGCCACTTCCCCACAAACGGAGCAGGCCCGGGTTTCTGAGAGCTGACGTGGCGTGCAGAGAAGGCGTGACGTGGCCGTGATTAGGTGTCGCCTTGGTTTACGACGTTATGATGAGGCAGGTACAGGCGGCCGTGATGTGCAGATGAACATGTGAGCTGATAGAAATCATTGATAAACTCACCTGATTCATCTCCAGTTATTACTAAACGCTCAGAGCACTTTGCATTGCAGGAAGCAGCTTTGGGCTGCGAACAGGCTGCTTCTATTAGTGAAGCTTCTCAGACCTTTATGAGTAAACCTGCGAAGACTCCAGGATATGACCACTCTGATATTTTCTCATCTACACTCACTATTCTCCCCAGAAGATGCTGGAACTGAACATCAGTCAGCGTCATCTTTGTGATAAACACCCAGATATGACATTTTCCTATCATAAAGTAGCTGAAAAGTATCTGTAAAGGTAAGGTAGCAGGGTTAAGACGGCATCTATTTGTTTGTTTTGTCCTTCGAAACTCGCATTATGGAAAGAACAATCTTCATTTACCATTTGCGAGACTGCACGCCATGTAAATAAATGCAAAAATACATGTGCACGGCCACAACGGAAACCCAACCTACGCTCTTGACTCAGTCATCAGCGTCTGAGAGTCTTTGCTGAGAAAACTTTTCTCCAGCAGCACTGAAAGTTTGAGATGTGCAACTGAGTAAACTCTCAAACGCTCAGTCGATAACGATGTTGAGTGATATCGACAGCAGTTGCTATTAGAGGCCTCATTTTCTGTGATTTTTCAGGAATAAGCTGTTTTAAACCTGATATCTGATTCACCACGCCGCCTAATCGTGGCTGCTTCTGCTGTGCTGCTAAAAAAACAACATCCACCCGGTTCAGGGGGAGGAAGGCTGAGGTGAGTATCTGTCTGCGCCGCGGGGGCACTGCTTCACATCTAATCTCAGAGAAGATCAGGAGACTCCTCAAAGACACTGTAGGAGTAATATAACGCACCGTTAGCTCTGTATGCTAACACAAAACACTGCAAGCTTTATATGCTAGGCTAACATGCTAAGCTAATAATATAAGAAAACCAGTGCACGCATCATACAAATGCATCATTTGCATTAAACTGCATCCTGAATACTAATAATACTGCAGCTGCTGCTTTATGAGTGTGTTCTTATTACATTCTGGGGATTTTTACAAAATTCACTTTAATCTAAAAATATTAACATTTCAGGAGAAACGTAAACAATTTGCAAAGCTCGACTGAATGATGCGTTCAAATCCAGTTTTCCTTTCTGCAGCACTCAGTATTTAAATGCATGCTCTTCCATATGAAATATAAACACACATCATGTGCATTGCAATCATTTGCACAAATGGATCTGCAGCACTGTGGGAAAGGAAAGCTGCACGTTCACCGAGAGAAAATGAGGAATGTTCTCCTCGACTTTAATGTTGTGATGTTGCTGCAAAGTCATTTTATACTATTGCATTTATGGACGTCGCCTCTAATGAAGCCGAATATGTAGCAGCAAGTAATGTGCAGCGGTGTGGAAGGGTGACAGCGTACAACCAGCGAAATACCTGAACACACACACACACACACACACACCTATAAGATACCATGCATGTGTTTTATACTCACACACATGCACATGTTCGCCTGCACAGTCACTCACGCTATCACACACACACACACACATATATTCTAGTCTTTCTCTCACACGTCATTTACTGTCTCTCTCCCACACACACACTCACACACAGAAGTTAATTCCACTGATTACTGATTTACACAACCAGCAACACAACAGCACAGGTGGCCCGCCCCAGGCTCTTTCCCCCTCTCCTCCCACTCAACCAGAGAGCGAAGAAATGGAGAGGCAAGAAAAACCAGGGACGAACGTGCTAACGTGTGAAAACATAATGGAAGTCAGCCCGAAGGTAAAGACCGAGGATTACAAAGCGAATCCAGGCTCGGCAACCAGCTGGAACACTTTTATTTTGCATACACACACTTGATGCGGTACCATATTGTGGTTTATGTTCCCATCCTGGAGAGCTCAGAGCGACGTGGGAAATGTGGCGAGTAAGATGTGTTAACTCGCAGCGGGCTTAGCGTCGCCGCGAGAGGAACAGCGTGTGAACGCCGCAGAACGTGACGGTAGTGATGTTCTCAATGATGAAATCACATTTTACAGTAATATATTTTACAAACAACTTTGCTCGTAGTGAGTGTGTGTAGCAGGTGCAACAGCTTTGGGCTAAAAAAGATGAAACGGCGTGGAGAGCTGCTGAGAGTCAAGTCTTTAAATTACAAAAAACATTTGAATAGATTTGACTTTTTACCTTCACCTCCTTACAACACAATGCTCATCTGCTCACACTGACTCTTATTCTGCTGCTCACATGTTCCAGTTCCTGCAGTTTGATTGGTCACGCCTGTGCCTCGTCACTCACCTGCCCCTGATTTTGCCTCTAGTCAGCCCCCTACATAGACCCGCTTACTCCATGGAGTTTTACCTGGATTTGCATTCGCTGTGTTTGGACTGACTTCCTGTCTGTGAACAGTTTGACCTTGAATCTTTGCATTCACCCTGTAACTCTCTAACAAATTGTATTCATAAAACCTTCATTTTAATAATAACAATAATAATAATAATAAAAGCACTTTTCAAAATCCAATTTCCAAGTAAAAACAAAACAAACCATAAGCTCAACATTATTAAAATAATACAAATTACAAACAGAGAAGTTAAAGTTAAGTAAAAGACATTATGAGCACAATTAAACTCGCATAAACCAGCATTTCCAGAATAATACAGATAAGTTCAATAAAGTAAAATAACAGACATTTCAACACATTTCAAGAGAGTTTGGGGACTGTTCCCAGTGGTGAAAATGAGGTGAGAGAGACCCTGATCATCTCTCCCAGGGTTGGCCCGAGGTTAAAGGAAGAACATTTAATTAATCAGTGTAATGATTTGGAAACAGCTTCTTTACACTGCCGCGTGAGAGCCGGCAGACTTTGATGTTTGGTTAGAGCTGAAGTGGAAACACCAGCCGTCGTTGTTTTAGCGTGCGGCTCCGCGACGCTGCTTCCTGTCTGTATTTGGAGCATCACTCGCTCGGGCTGACTCACGCCGTAAACGTGTTACGATGCGTGCGTGCATTATTTGCTTCTCTTGCAGCTCTCGGTGTTTTATCGCTGCTGCAGGTTGGTGGGTGTTTGCAGGGCGGGGGTCTGTGAGGTGACGCCTGTTTTTATTTGCTCCAAAACTTAAAAGTCAGATGATATTGTTGCGCCTGGTTTGTTGTACCCGGGGCAGTATTTGGTGAAGCTGCCACGTGCAGTCTGCTGTGTGCGCCGGGCCTGACGGGTGTGAAGTGGGTACGAGGCAGCGAGGGTGGGAGGAGCGGGGGTCAGCGGGCCCTCAGATCATTAACCAGCCCTCCAGTCTGAATAAGTCACAAAGCGCAGTGTAAACAGTTGACATTGGAGCTACTCTCCAATCCCCAGAAAGGCTTGTTCTGCTCCGGCTTTGTTTTCCGAATCATCCACAGTGACAGAAAAGTTTCAGTGCTGCTGTCACAGAGAAATCCAGACAAGCAAAGACGAAACTATCTGTGTGATCAGATGCTGCTAGCTGTACGTAAACTCAAATATGAACTCAGTAACTTATTGAAGTAACCAGGAGTCTGATCGGGAGCTGTGTATGAAGCCAGATTAGCACAGCGCCGATTTGCCACGATGCACAAAGCAGTATGCCGGCGATGCTCACTTTGATCTCAGTCAGCCAATGAGGAAACAGTGCATGGGAAGCTGTCCTGTAATTGGCTGCCAGCCTCCATTATGATCATAAGTAAGAGGCATAACCAAACAGAGCTGTGATTAAAGTAGTCCGGCTCACAGGAAGTAAGCTGTTAGCCGTTAGCTTTAGCATTCTGATGCCCGTAACCTCAGACTGAGCAACATGCGCCCTTTAAATGACTCTAACCTGAACTGTTAGCTATGATGCTATGATGCTACGCTCGCTCCAGTTATTTGGTGCGCTGTGATCTGAAGCTTTGTGGAAACAAACCGAGCTGCTTCATGAGCCACGATTAGAAACAAGAATGCGACTCTTTTCATTTATTTATTCATTTTGGCAAAATATCAGCTCCTTTGCTTTTCTTTGTCCCTTGTGGGCCCCCGTAGCTGGTGCCAGGCCTCGCTTTCATAAACGTCTGCCCACAAACGCAAACATTCGCACGCCGGCGACCTCAGAACCCGTCCCGGCTCATCTCTGATTAAAGTTTCATAAGTGACACGTCGTTTCATCTTACATCATCTCCCCCCGCCGTGTGTGAGTTACGGCCGCTGGTAGCCGCCATCTTTCACAACAATAACAACACGTAGCTCGGTCTGCAGCCTCGCCGTCTGAGCCCACCTCCCCTCCCCCCTCCCCCTGCCTCCCATTATGGGCCGTGATATCCATTTCTAAACAGGAAACAGACACAATGCGAACATATGCCTTCGTGCACACTTGAATGTGCATGTACTTAAGTCTGTGTCTGTGTGTTTGTGTGCAGAATATGAAATGCATTACTGCTCGAATCCTGGCTGCACGGGAGATCTGCAAGTCGGCGTGTCATCTCCGAGAGATCCTATTGATTTGAAAATCGACCATGAGTGAGTGCACTTAGCTTCTCGGAAAAAAAACAGAGAAGGCAGGAGGAAATGGTAAAATGTACACTTCTCCACCGCTCTCCATGGTTTATTTATCCCTCTCTGGCCTCTGGGATACACTGCGGTGCGCTGCCAGAAGCCCGTGTGTTAAAGATACAACTCCCCCCAAACATGAGAACGCACGGGCAAATAAACTGTGGGAACCACAAGCAAACAGAGAGCATGCATGAGCACAAATGCACAGACACTGATGCATAAACATGAAGATAAGGCACTGGTGCATGCCAGCGTGGGAACATACACATGGTCATACATGTTTTTAGCCTGCACGCCTTCTCCTTCATGCAACGGCAAAACTCTGCAACACCAGCCCCGAGGAAGGACCGTGTGACCCCGCGTACAGGTCGACTGTTTGTCGTTTTAAAGCCACTTTATCCGCGGTATTGATGCATTCACCAGCACTTTATAAATGCCCCTTGATAAAGCTGCGGTTTCCTTCTTTAATCAGACGACTAATTGCAACCTGAAGACCCAGTTCAACCAGCGACATGGAGAGATGAGAAGAGCGGGCGCAGGGGTGGGTGGGGGTGAAGGGAGAGAGGCGCAAACACAGATTTGAGTCTGTTTCTCCGCCTCTGTGTTGTTCATTTGGCATTAATCCAGCCGGCGAGTCACAGCGTCGCTGTGTAAGCTCGGCACACAGAGGGGAAGGAAGGAACCGGCGAAGGAACGGGATGATGGATGAGGCGTGCAGGCCGACTAATTTGTGACCGGCTGTTCACACCTCTCGGCTGAGGAGGCGCCCCGCTGCGCGAGCGGTGTAAGGTTCTGATTGCACTGATGTTATTGAAGTGACGCTCTCTAACTCGCAACACCTGGCCCTCTGCTCCCGCCGGCTTCCCGGGCCTCGCCGCCGGAGCGCCCGGGCGGAGGGGAGGCGGGAGGGGTGCGTGAGGAAGACGAGGTGGAGGTGATGTAGACTGATGACTCCCTGACCGGGTCGGGAACCTTCTGGTGGCCTGACATGCTCTGCTGACACGTGGACACACACACACCTTATATATCACCGATATGTGTGTTATATACCAAGCAAAGCGACACTCGTACAAACAGCACTGATACTCACTCACATCTTGGGTCTGAAACATGAACCCTGTCTTTCTCTGTGTACGTCTCTGTTTTCTGTGATTGTCCTCCGTCCAGGTTTCTCTGGTTGAGACGAGGTCATGTGATCCAAACATTTCTCTTTTATATTTGTCCTCAGAGGTGCATAAATTCTTCTCTGCATGCAGCATCATTTCATAGTTCGTCTAAATACTTCTAAACGGCCCAAAATACAAATCATTTCAATTACACTGTCAAAATGTGCAGGGAAAGCTTCACGTTCAAGAAGCTGGAACCAGTGAGCGTTTTCTGTCAGTTAACTGTTTAATTACATGAGCTGGCATTAGTCTCCAGTTGCTGTACTGTAGCCCTGAGTCACTCCTGCAAACAATATACTGTAATATAACTGTAATATAACTGTAATATAACTAAAAACAGCCCGGGGAACAAGAACTGAAACAGCTGAGTCCCAAATAGTTGCTCCATTGCTTCATGACTGAGTAAAGTTTGTTAAAAACTATTTTGAATATGAAACTATTTATTTAACTTTTTCTTTAAATAAGATATAAATCAGAAATCGGGGCTGAGGACGTTATTTAAATTATGGTCTTACACGTTGTTGGTTTCAGCCTTTTATAGGATTTGAAGCTGAAGCAGCATTAGAGTCACTGACAGTGTTTCCCAGAGGGTAACATGGCCTGTTTAGGTCAAAAGTCATAGTTTGCAGTGTTAGGTGAGGAAGGTAGAATGACTGTGGACTAAATAAAGGGTCATTTCGCAGGTTTTTCACTCTGCTACGGCTGAAAACTCTTGTATTTTGAAGAGAATCTGCCATAAATCCAGCAAACTCCTTCACCAGGCGACTGCAAAAGTGACTAAATAGTTCCGTAATTGCTGTTTACTGTACACAAAGCAACACTATCCTCCCCGAAAATCCCAAGTGGATGGATTTCTGGTGAGTTAGAAAGGAAAAAAGATGGTTTATCTGACCCCTGAGAAACTCCAGAAGCTGTTGTTCTGTTGATGAAAGATGAGATCAGTGTTTAGAGCTCGCTGAAACCAGGAGGAGGCTTATGGGAACGGGAGCCTGCAAGCAGGCAGTTATGGTTGAGATTAAAGCGGCATTAAATGTAATTAGGAAACGGGGCCGTCCGCTCTCAGGTTGTGTGTATTTGTATGCAGCTAATATGCAGTGGACTGCGGACTGCATTAGAGACACTGTCTGGGGAATCGCTGAGTGTTTTAACTGGGGAAATAAATGAATTAAAAGATGAATTACACCATCGGGTCCCAGTTGGGCTGCTGCACATATACTGTATGCACACACACATGCACGTACACAAACACACACACTATCATGCAAATCAGGTAGAGATATGCTCTTCTATACGGAGCATAAAGACATGTGTGCTCAGTCGTGCGTCGGGGGCATCCAGGCAGTCATGAACAGATGTACGCACTAATTAAAAAGCTGGAAATCAGGCCGATTCGTGCAGATTCACGATACTTCTCTGGCATAAACTTGACGGCGCAGAGACAAATTCACACACACGTGAATATTTTTCAAGCCTGAAATGTTAATAAAACAGGATGCAGGGTCCACAGCCGTATATGCAGCACTGCGAGGCTGTGCTGTGAGCTGAATGCTGAAGTCTGCATGCTAACGGGTGCACGGCAACAATGCTAACAGGCTGCGTGACGCCCTGCACACGGTCAGGGCTTCACCAGGCAACAGGTTGACGCATGAGGCTCCTCAGCTGATTGTATCCACCTCAGCTAGCTGACGTGTTAGCTTAGCATCCTATCATGCTAACATTTGCTAAGTATCACAAAGTACAAGTGGAGCTTTTTGGCACTTTTCAGCACGCTGGGTCCACCTTTAGCATCGGTTTCAGTATGCAGGGTGGTCCGACTGACTTCCTCAATGTCTCGTCCATCCATGTTGAGCTCATGATGATTTAAAGCTGAATGTCCATCTGGGATTGGCTTACAGTGCACATCACGTGACTATTTAATGTGCATGTTGCCGATACTTATGAAGCGCGCCTCAGTCGCCTTCATGGACAAACAGAGGGGAGGTCAAGGCATCTGTAACTCTGTAATTATCCTCTGCACAGGAAGGTCACATCACCACATGATCGGAGCGAATCAGGGAAGAACTTGTCATGAACGCAAAGACCAAAACAGGAGCCATTGTCTCTAAACGTCTCAAAAGCAAAACCCCTAAAGTCAGCTCAGCAGAGTTTCCTGAAGCCTCCATTTTAGGGTCTTTGCACAAACAATGCAAAACGTGTGGATGTGTGGATGTAGCCCGGGTGTGGAGGTGGGCACGTCTGACAGTCAGCTGCAGGAGGCAGAGAGCAGAGGTGTGGAGATGTCCCTGAAGAGCAGCTCCAGGTGGGGTGATTGACGCAGCGGGAGCTTGTTGGCTAATCACACTGCCTCTTCTTGCAGCGGCATGATTGACAAAGAGCGGTGCCAGACACCGACGAGGAGCGACGCCACAGATTCTTGTAGACGTGTGATTCTTGTAGCCACCTCACCGCTGCTGCTCCGCTCCGAGGCTGCGCTTATGTTTCAAACGTCGGTGGGATTTTAAATCCGATTGCCCTGGAACCGAACCCCGGACGCTCCGGTTTCACTTCGGCTCCCCGCTGCACATTAACCCGACCTCCCTCACACCTCTGCTGGTGCTATCTGTGTCATAGGAAACACAGGCCGGACCGTTCATACAATCATAAAGTTTTAACAAGCCCCACACACACACACACACACACACACACACACACACAGGTGGAAGGGAGCAGAGACATTCCCCTGTGATGAACACATCCACAGTTAAACGTCAGGACATCTCGGTTAACGCCAAAGGGTCAAACATGGAGCTAATACTGAGGATGATATACGATACCTGTCCGCACCGCCAGTGCAACCACAGCTTCGAGCGTTTTATCAGTTGGCCGACACCGTAAATTCGCCCATCGTCGACTTTTATTCACCTGGACCAAAAGTGAGAGTGCCTGGGGTTTTATTGGAGGCGGGCTGTTGACGGATTTTTATGTCTGACGCTTTATATCAGCGTGAGAACTTCATGATTTCTGATTTATTTGCTGCTGTTTTGGTTTCAGTTGGTGCTAAAGCTGCACAGCGTCCGAGCTGTGGGACGATGACACCGTGTTAAACTTTGACGGACGGACGGCAAATACAATGAAAAGCTCCAGGATTCTGGAGACGTCACACTGATGCTCACAGATTATTCTTGTTTAGTGATTTTAAATACTGATAACATGCATGACAGCGTGAACACAGGAGGACAAACCTTTATGCAAGATGGTCGCAATGAAGCTGGTTTTCAATTATACAGTAAACTAATGTCTTTGTAACTGTTGCAGCTCTTTAAAGCTTCATTGTTAGTGCAGAATGATCACAGCTGAACTTAATTAACTCCAGATCTGCAGTTTGACGGAGCTACAGGTGCTCAGTGGGAGGCTATCCGAGAAACATGACAATAAAAGAGTATTTTAAGAACAAAGGAATGATTTCTGTATGGATTAAACTGAGTTTCAGTCACAGTCAGAGCGGAGTTTAGTGAAAAAGTTGCATGAATGCAAGTTTGGAAGTTGTGGAACCAGGAGCACTGGTTGGTTCTTGCAATAGATGATAATGCACTGGGCCTGCTGCCTGAAGTGATGCCAGTGTTACCTTCGGATGAGCTAGCCGTTTCCCTCAGCTCTCCAGCTGCAGGCAGCAGCTCCACATGTAGCATTCAGACATGAGAGCAGCAAAAGTCCCGTCATCTCCTATAACGTCAAACCATCGTTTTAATCCAGTTAAAACTCCGATGCACTCGACAACCACACGACATGATAAAAACAAGTGAAACAGACACACGAGGCCTTTTCTCCTCACACTGACTCTGCCGCTCGTCTTTCCAGCGTCAGCGCCAGCTCATGTTGCCGTCGGCTGTAGGTTGCATCTCGTGAGTCGCTGACTGAAGCTGAAAATCGCGCGGCGAGGACAATGAGCTGTGCGTGTGAAAGCGAGATGTGTTCGCGTTCGATGTGCGGTAGCCAAGAAACGGACTCGATATTAAAACAGACAAATGCAGGACTGTTTTAACTGTTCAGCACATAAACTATTGGTTATGTCTTTCTAGCCCACTGCTTACACACACACGCACACGCACTGAGTGCTCTGTTTCTTGTTGCTGCTGCTGCTTTTTCTGCCTGCAGACCTTCCCCAGCCAATGCTGATGAGCCTTGATGCCATTAGTGTTGATTTCATGTGACAGCGATGAAACCAGATAATGAAAATCAATAAGGCAAGCTTCTCTAAGCCTGCAATTGTCAAGTTTTATAAATCCTTCTCTTGGCCGGAGCAGAGCTCTCTCGGCTGCACACACACACACACACACACACACAGAAATGCGCGTGCATGCATGCAACAGAAATACCATCAAACGCATGCATGTGTAATGGTATACGCTGGCTCGCTGCATGCACTTCCTGCTGCACACAGGGCAAAACAAATGGCTTATTTAATCAATGGAAACTGTATTAAGCATGCAACATTTAAATGAATTACCACTGGAGGGCTGTAATTTTGATAAGTTACTCATTTAGTCTGTAAAAGGTCGGACATTTTTATCTGTTTATGTGCTTTTCTGTTCTCTTAAATATGTGTTACAGTCCCTTTTTCGGCCTAGACCACTAATCAAATGTAATTTCAGTGCTTTTCATTAAACCACATTCCCCTGAGCTAACCCCCATCCCTCCCAGAGGCTCCTTTGTTTCCCTCTATATTCAACTCTTTTTGTATTACATTCACAGACACAGATCGATTTTTTTCCCTCTCTCTCTCGCTCTCCCTCGCTCTCCCTCGCTCTCTTGCCTATCGCTGCTCCGAGTTGGACAAATTGCATTTACCTGCTTCACAAATGCTTCAAATAAAGAGAGCGGAGGGGGAAAAATGAGAAAACTGGAAAACAAGATGCCCACGTTAGGAAACTGGAACGAAGACGAGCCCCGCGGCCGCTGCGTCACATCAGTGCAGGGTGTGCCGTGCTGATTGTTTGTGGATGGAGGAAAGGGCGGAGGCCGTCCGACACAATGGGCCTTGATTCGACGGCTGAATATCATCCTCCTTCGCAGCACAAAGAGCACGTCACCAAACTTTTGATCAGGAAACCGCATGTTGACCTTCTTCCTCCAGTGTCTCTCTGAACCTTCGGCGGACGGCTGCAGCTCTGAGGGGCTGGGGGCCGGGGAGCTGGTGGACTGTGTTGTTTTTCTTCTGCAGCTCTTCCCTCACGCAGAAAACTTTTGGCAGATGCTGCAGCTCTGGGGAACAGAAGGACGAGAAGATGGGGCGATGTTTGTGCATCCTACAGGGAGAAAATGTGTGTGTGATCACAGGGAGCGAGTGATGATAGCCTGTGTTTGCAGCAGAGGGCCTTGCGTCCTTGAAGGCCCCCACTGACTCATGAATATCTGGCCCGGCAGTTGACAGTGATTGGCTATTGTTGCGAGCCGAGTGGCCTTGTCTGTGCTCATCGCCCGCGCGGCCAACAACATACAACAGTAGCCTCTCATCCCGCCTCTGACAGCAGACGAGATGGTTTTAAAACCACATGGAACAAATAGCAATATGGCTGTAATTGTGTGCAGTGGGCTTGTATTAGTTTAATTGGGGACAATAGCCTGGCCGTCAACTTTGTCCTTGGAAAGGGGAAATCCATTTTCTCAAGGTTCAAATAACAATACGGCCCGAGAGAAGCAGAGCGCGGCTGCAGCAGCAGCGTATTTGGTCAAAATGGAGTTTTAACCTTTATCCGACTTTCTCACATCTGCTGAGCAACATATATATACAGAAAACATACCAGAGCAACGTGTAATCTCCACAAACACAGCTTTTATTTTTCTTAAAACTGAGACAAAGCTGGCATCAAAGCTAAAACGCAGAATGTCTGCACGTTGGCTGCACACACCTGCATCAAGGAGTCGACCATTTGCAGCAAATGCATGTACGAACAGGACTGACTGAGGAGTTCGAGCAGAGATGAAGACTTCTCTCCATTATAACAACATATAAATATTAAATATTGTCACATCAATAGAAACCTGAATTAGCACATAAAGCGGAGGTTAGGATGGGCAAATGGGCAATATATCGATTTTAAGGGGCTTCATATCGTCTTAGAATTGTGATTTTGTCTTAAGGCTTAAATGGCTTAAATGTTTGACTTTCTGTGGGACCAGACCAAGTTGAAACTGCAGTTGTGTGGGAGTTCAAAGGAAAAGTGCATTTCATCCAAAACGATGACGTTACCTTTGAAACCCAGGGGGAAAAAAGAGTTTTGAGTGCGGCGACGAGCGGCGCATCTGCGCTGCCTTCAGATTGCACAGATAGGAGCGGAGAGAGGAACACGAGACGATGCTTTGGGAAATTTACAAATGAGACGCCAGACCCTCTTCCCGGTCCAATCCATTTTCCCGTGTAATCTCAGCCCTGCCTTCAGTCCCGATCACCGCGCGTTAACGACCCAAACAAGTCATCGGCCGCGCAGCGATCATCAATCATTATCACCTCGCAGCTCGGATCTGAGGAGACCGAATGAAAACAGATACCGACAAGTGGGCGAGGATTAGGAGAACAACCTTCCAGTGTGATCGTCAGTCACAGCTAAGATGCTAGCACAGATATTCCTTTAAACTTTCTTCTCTTGGCAGTTGACCTGTTTTGTTATTGGCGCCAGCATCTGGAGGCATGTTCTCCTTTTGCACGCACGTAAAATATTAGTCATGTAAGCTCATCTTGCTGAGAGCACTTTGACTAGCGTCGAAGGCGTACATCCTGCGTGCCAAGCCCATTAGACATGGCTGCAGAGGCTGACACTGTAAAACTTTGGGTGGGATTGCTTTAAAAGCTTCAGTGTAAAAAGATATTACGTTCCCTTGTCAAATAGCAAATAAAGTCCAGTTAATCTCGGTAAAGCCCGTTCTGGCCAAAAGGGAAACATGTATAAACAAATCCATGACAAATGACCTGGATGTTTCTAGGAAATTAAATTTAAACCACAAAATGCTCTTCCTTTTAAAAATCAAGGGCGAGGCAGCTCTCCACTCTCCGACCGCCACCCCCAAGACATTCGACATTAATGGCCTGTCCCGTTTCATCATCATCCGTCTGAAGCCATGCTACGCAGTCATGTTTCAGCATAAACACTGCATCTGCCACTGGGTAGGAAATGTATATCCAGCAGCACCCTGTGGCATTTTAATTCCACATATTCATGGAAATATCCAAGCGCGGTCTGAGGCCGGTGGTGCCAGCCTGCGTGGGGAAACTGCTTTGTTGAAACGATGAGTTATAGTCTGAACATGCTGGGTGAAGCCTGCTAGCTGCTCTGTGGGGCTGTGTTTATGCTCAGGCTAAATGCTAACTCTGCTAACATTTTTATTACATCAAAACCCATTTGATACCATTTATGGTCGGTGTTTCAGGCAAAGCTGCTGGCATGACTCTGCAGATTGCAGTCAGGGTCCACCGCCTGAGCCCAGACTGAAATATCTCGACTCTTTGGATTCTTTGGATTGCAACCCTCCGACATGCACATTCATGCTCTGCAGAGAATGAATGTTGCTGATTATAGCAGCCCACAAAATGTAAACATCACGGTTGATGCCTGGGTGAAATGTCTCCACAATGAGACAACACAACTTCAACGGGTCGCCGTGACATTTACAACAAATATTCAACGTCCCAAAGGGAGAAACTCCCGAAGGAAAAGTCAGGGGGTCGCAGAGGTCGCCGGGATTGGCGAGTCCGTCAACACTAGTTGGCAAAGTTGTTGTAGCGCAGTCGTGCACATGGTGGCGTATGTAGAGAAGCTCTGTAAGGTGAAAGTGTTTTACTGGAGGCAGGCAGAGATGGTGTAGTGGTGGCTGGCTGGTGTTTAAAGCCGTGGCGAGCTGGATGCTGGGCTTTACAGACTGACAAGCAGGGCAGGCATGCAAGGAGTCCTGGAAACAGGGAAAACAGATGGGAAGCAAAAGCTGGCAGGCGGGCACATACACTGGCGTGAGAGCTAGGAGGGCAGTGCATTTAGAAACCACACAACAATCCGGTAAAGACCGGCTGCTGGTGCAGGGTTCTCCTGGTGTTGCTGTGATGACGGGCAGGTGTGCTGATTACCAGTGATGAGCAGGTGTGCAGACAAGTGAAAGACAGAAGCCAAGGGGGGAAAGTTAAATGAGCAGACAGACAGAGACACCAAAACACTCCAGTCGCACTAAGAAGATGGAAAACCAGGTGCTGATGGATTGTAGAGGTACCAGGTGCACCAGTGATACAGCCAACTGATGCTGGGGGACCTTTCATCCAGCATTAACCCAAGGCTGACCTTTTTGGGTCTTTATTGTAATATCCTGAGGAATATGGTATTGATTGCTGCACAGTTGGGTTCACACATGCATGGAGGGATTTGATCCAGCACCATCACCTCAACCAAAGACATGCAAAACCAGCACCAACATTGGGTGTTTACTGAAGTCCATCAGGTGTTTGTGGAGATATTTCAATCTGGACCAAAGTGTTGGACCGACCGACCAACCCTCAGTGCCGCCCCTCAGACCCTGCCAGCAGCATGAGGTAAAAGCTTTGACTGTCAGACTGTGAATCGCTGGGACCCGTGGCTCTTTGTTGAGCCACTAACAGGAAATAAAAATGTCGTGTTACTGCGCGGAGTGACTGGTGCAGCTCGTCCCAAAGCTGTTTAGACCCCAAACAAATAAAGGCAGCGTCGTTTATGTGAGAGCGAACCACATCACGGTGTTGGGTTTGAATCAATAATTGCATTACTCCCGTGACATGCAACCTGCTAATGCAGTAAAATGGCTCTCTAAGACAATAATGGACGGACTGGCGTTTTACTGCTGCAGCCACATTAGGCATAATTGTGCCCCCGGAGTCACCTACAAAGGTAGAATACCTGGGCGTGGCTTAATGTGCGCGCTTGTTTGTGTGTGCTCTCCGTTCATCTGTGCGACAGAACGACACAACTAAACATCAGATACCCACCGGGGAATTCGCGGGTTCGGGCTTCTGGACCAATGTTTTTGTACATTTTTAGTAAAATAACATCTGCTGAGGTGACTCCAACCAAATGCTGCCTCTGAACACATCCATTCAAATTAACCTCATAGTTGGCTCGCTCTTGTTCGCACAGTTTTAATAACTGGCAGCATTCCTGCATCGTTTTCACTCAGGAAATGCTCTTTTGCAAAGTCCAAGTGCAAAGGTCCCGGCATCACCTCTGGCTGCCCGTGATGCCTTTTTAACATCCCTGTCAAAGCTTGACAGTGCGTCTCTTCAAGGTTTTTTACAGCCGACTATCCTTCAAACCACAACACAATGAAAAGCAGTCGGCTGAGTGATTTCCTGCTGTGGTCCTTCGCTGCTAATGTTTGTGTTTTGTGTACTGAAGGAGAAGAGCGATCGCACCAGAGGCTCTTCTTGACCAGAAGCTCCTGGCCGCGGGCTGTGGTCGACATCTCCTCAAAAGGTTTTAAACTGTCAGGTTAAGATGAGGGCAGAGCAGCTGAGACGAGGTCGAACTGGAGCTCCGTGGTATTATTTTCATTCTGAAGTGCGGTTGGTTCCTTCACTGATTCGCAGAAAATACAGATGCAGCTCCTGCAGCAGGAGCTACAATGTGTAATTAAAGGTAAATGCACACATGCAACACAATGCCATTAGATTATGAAGACTTGCACAGGTATTTTAGATTATTACACATTTTCATGCATTGCTCAGATGTTACGTTATGTGTATTATCTGAACAGTTGTATAAAAGGTATAAACAGCAAAAATTAAGCATTTAATTGTGAAAACGTGGGTGTATTCAGTCTTTAATAACTTCCACTCGTATCACTTCAGGTGTAGAAATACAAATACAGATGGCTGTTGTTTCTGTCGTCATATAAAAAACACTATTCCTGTCAGAAACCAGTCTTTACACACTTTCAGCCACAACATTCAGCCTCCGATCCGGTCATGATTTATGGAATTAACTCTTATTTACATTTTCAGCAGAAATGCAAATGAAGACGTCCGCTGTGTCTTTTGCTGCTGCTTCTCTTACGTCCCTGCATCAGCTGCATCCTCGTTTCAAGTGCTCGGCTATGCGCAGCCCGGCTGAGCTAAATATAATATCTGACAACTTTTCTTCTTTCGCTGTCTGATAATTTTCCTGGCGCTGTGATTTTACCCGAGCTACGTGACGAAGGCTTTGTTGTCATCTCCTGTGCAAATAAATCTCTTTGAAGCGACAACATCACAACAAACCGGTGCCTCAAATTGGACTTCAAATAACAAAGATTAGAAATTAGCTACAGAAGACAATTTGCCTTTGGGTGCTAATGTGTAAAAGTCAGCACAAATCTATGTTCTTGAATCCTCGGGTTTAAATTTAGGCTCTTGCGTTACGTGTGTGTGTCCTGATTGTTTTCTCCGACACAACTTTTAAAGACAAAAGCAAATGAATCTGCGACTTTCACAGATGTGATGGGAGGGAATATGGAGCAGTGGATGATTTATTGCTTTCACAGAGGAATATGCAACGTGCAGGAGATGGTGATTACTCCTCCGCGTGTACTGTATAATCTCCCATTGTCATCAGCGCTCTGTCTCCTTACCTTCTGACTTTCTTTTGAATCTCGTTCAACAATCTCCTTCCTGCACATTTCATCTCTCCTCCTTCATAGCTGTGCTGTCCTGTTGGTGAACCTGAAGCATGAGAACATGTTCCCCCCCGGCGGATCTTTGACCCGGATGCTGCTTCCCAACACTTAATCACGAAGCCTATTGCGTGATTGTCACACATTTATTCTTCATTTGCTCTGCATGTTCTTACTCCGTCATGGGAATGAGGAACCAGTTTGATCTGCACAGCTCACAGCTCACATTTGACATGCTTTTCCATTTCAGATATCTTGCAGACAGGTCATAAACCTTCTGAGAGCAAACTAACCAGGAAATTCCAAATGTGCAAAATCAGGATTTGGCATTATTGCATTGATTGTTACATGACAAGTGTAATTGAAAAGGCTTGAAACTGAGGAAAATGCCCTGTATTGTTGCAAGAACGATTATACGCGATGATGCATTCAGACTGATACACGTGTCACTTTCTCAAAGTCATCTAGAATTCGTGGAACTGTAGTTACACGTGTAGCTCTCACTTTATCCTTTCACTGTCGTGATCCGCAGCATCTTTTTAAGCAGTGGCAGTGAATATAACCTTTAGTAGATGTGTGTTTGTATTTTTTCCCCTAAAGTCGTTTTTCTACCGAGAGTGAAAAAGCAAAGCTGGAATGAAAAGGGTTCTCTCTTTAAAGCAGCAGCCCTGCACTGTGTTGCCTTCCCTTCACTCTCATACTTACTTTTTTTTCCTTTAACAAAATAAAACTTACTGTCCTCCATGTGCACAAACATCAACACGACAGCGGGAAGCGATGACCCTAAAATCGATCTTTTATTCACAGTCTTCGGAGGCTGCTGCACTCGGGGACGACACAACAAGTGGACTTGTTAACTCCCCTCCTCGGGTCTCGCGTGCGTCATGAGAGAGCGAGTGGAGAGAGGTCAGTTCCCATTGATTTCAGACAGAAAAACCCAGCGAGTCCCCACAGATAAAGCAGCTGCAGCGGGGACACAGTTTGGAGCGTTGCCCCACGAGCCTGGCAACAGCGTCCGTGCAGCTCTGAACCTGCTGGGCAGGTTTAACACAGAGGCAGACCTACGGCCGGCTTGTGCTGCAGAGCCACGTATGAACACCGGCTGCATCAAGCTGTCTGCAGACACACAGGCGATGTTAACGGGTCGGTGTTCACCCGGCGTCGCTCCTTTCATTCTTGTTCATTAACCGCCGAGCTCACGTTAGACCTGACGGGTGGGACATCTATCTGTGACGGTAAAAAAACTTTCTCTGAGGCTGAGACGCACAAACAAGCTGTAAATAGTCTGGATTGGTTGTGTTTGGGGGCCCCCGCAAAGGCGTCGTACAGGGAAAACATGGCCGCTCTGCTCAGTGGACCGTGGCTGTCGTGAAGCTACAAGACTCTCGGGCGAGGAAGTCCCTATTCTCTTTAGTGTCATTGCGCGACTTTCTCTCTCCGTGTCTCTCCATCTCTCTCGTCGCCTCGCTCACTGATCCTCTGTGTCTCTCCCTCTCTCTCTTTAGTGGGCCCACTTATGCTTTATGATGGTCTCTCCTGGGTGCTCTCGGTTGAACCCCCTGCTCCCTCCGCCTGTCTCTCTCCTTCGTTCTCTTTCACAGTCTGAGTCTCTCCCTCCGTAGAGGACCACTTTTACCCCACTTACTTTTTATTGCAGTCTCTCCAACCTCCACCCCCTCCCCAACCTTTTCATTTGTCTCTCTATCCTCTCCTTTTGTCTCTCCTCTCCCTCTGTCTGCCCTCTCCATGTCCTCTGGTCGGGTTTATTTGTCCTATGATGCCCAGACGTCCTCGTCCCGCACTCGGCCTCTCACAGAGCGTGTCCGACTCTGTTGTGTTGTCTTTTAACATTTTACCTTAGATCTGCTGCTCGTGCCCACATTTTAAGCAAATATCAGACCGGTTTTATAATCTAACATAGATCATGAAGGACCAATGGAGCTGTAAAAACATCTGTTTATCAGTTCTCCTGCACAGCTCTGGGATCAGCAGCTCATCACACTGTCATAAAGTGTTGTTAATTGTGCTTTATTGTGTATTTATGACACTATAATTTCATAATATGAGATGTTTGAGTGTATGTTGATACAAGACTTCCTGATACTTAATTCCTGTAATCATACAACACAGTTTAGTTTTGCGTGACATTGGCGTGTTATTGCTATGAGATGTTTATTTAAATCATGTAATGTGTATTTTGCTGATAAAGGGTTTAATTGGTGTTAATGAATAAACACACTGATATCTATGGCAGGACTGGTGCTGTCAGGTCATATAAACTCCTTAAATGAGCAAAGATGTCTTTTATTGTTTACATACAATGGCGCAGTGATAGCAAACAGATGTTTACAGACAGAGCGGGACATGGAGTAAACAGGAAAGTAGCACCATTATTCTTCATTGCACGAGCACAGAAACGTAGGCACAACAGTGTCCCTTCGATCAGACTTGCTCAGGTTTACAATACAGCATGGAGGGAAGCAGCGTAGCCTCCACCTCATTCTCTGTGGAGCTGGAAACAGGCTGCTACGAGGCGCCGAATGGTCCACTAATCGCCCCAACTTGGCAGAATTGCCACAGAGGGTGCGGGTGATTAGTGCAAGCAGGTACAGAGAAGAAACATTATCCAGCTGCACCTCTAATGAAGTTAATTAACCCCCCCCGCCAAAAAAGGCTTTAACACCGAGCTGCTGAGCCACAGTAAAACAACACAAAAGACTCCTTCAGCGTGGCGGCCTGAGGGGGCAAATTTTAGGGTACATTCGGTTGGAGCTGGTCGTCACGGGGGACATGTTGACATGCAACATGAGGAAAAACACTAAAGCTCACTCGAACATTAAACAGGTGCCACTGATTACATTAACGAGATCTCTGTGACGTTCCTACTATGGGATCAACATGTGTGCTGCAGGAAAAAAAAGGCAATTGATCAGCGTTCGTGAAAGCCGAATCCCTCCCAGGATAACGCCCTCGCCTCTGTTTGAGCAGCGTTATGATCAGTGATATGCTCTGATCCAACTTGTTCCTCTCCCAGCACCGGTTCTGACATCTCGGCTGAGGGTATTTGTCTGGATTTATCTTCAGGGGAAAGTGGACAGAGGAGAGATTTGGTGCCATTTGGTGGAAATCACCAAATGTGAATTGCTCCGGAGTTTCAGTTGACAGTTGCATGTTGCACATACTTTAAACAGAGTGTTTCCTAACATTGAATCCCACCAGCATCTTAAAGTACTGATTATTAATAAATTAGGGTACTGGAAACCTCTTGCAAATCCGAGTCAACAAGACCTTTTGGGAACATCTGCAGCACCTTTGCCCTGCTAATCTCTAAGCATCACACCAATTTTAGCAGTTTTTGTTTATTTTTATGTATTAATCAGATTTTCCACATGGCAGCAACTGGTTGTGGTTGTGTGGTTGTGGGTACAACCACCGACCTGCCACTGATAGGAGCTGTGGGCTCATACAGACTCCCGGTGATTTCCAATAACCATTAGAGGTTTCTCACTGCTGCCACTTACAAACCTGCTGTAATCCAAGAGGAGAAAACTCCAGCAACCATGCCGAAATTAAAATAAGAGAAGAAGAACCAGATGCTACTGACTGGTTTATTCGATCCAGCTCAACAGGTTGGGGTCCATTACAGCAGAACAGATTTATTTATTATATTTTATAAGAAGAGATGGGGTTGGTTGTGTGTGTGCATGCATGTTGGTGACCCAACCCTTTATTTATTGCCCCGCCAGCAGAATGAAATGCCTGCAGACTCGGACAATACGATGGATGTGTTTGAAGCTCCCTCGTGTCGAAGCGAAACTGAGGGAAATATAAGATGAGTCTCATTATAATGTGACGGGCTCTGCTGCGAGGAGGCCGCACTGTTCCCCAGACTCTGTCCTTCTTAAACAGGAGGGACAAGATTGAATAGAAATGGGAAGCGGCGGCACAGAAGAGGTTGAGAAATAACTGCACGCCGGGGTCAGCGCAGGTGACGAGACGAGCGGCGACCCCCGCTTCGGCTCCGAGCGGCATCTGCCTTCCAACACAATTCTGCAGGCAGAGGGGAATCCAATCAATGCAATGCAAAGGGAATATTCAATGTAGCTCACACCAACTGTGATCAAAAATAAATGTGCTTTGGATTGTGTTATTTGGTGCACGGCGGTGGTGGAGATGCGGCGACATGACTCTTAATTTGGAATCCAGATCTTGCACATACAGCGTCCGATGCGACGTCCTGGCTGAAAGAAAAAGCTAATGCAGCTTCCTTTTGATCTTCACTACATCACTTCTTCTTTTTTAAATTCAGTCCGAAGTCTTTGTGAATGTGGGTCACTGTGGAGAATGAGAGAAAAGAGTGAAACAATAAAATTCACTGTGCAAAATGGGATACGGCATCAAAATATTCAAGCGAGCTGAAACCCTGAGTGCAATTTAAATGTTCAGACCCGTTTTAAAAAGCACTGACAAATCTGTTTTTCTACCCAGTTGGTCTGTCCGTGCACCACTCGAGCTCAGAGTGAAACAGTTTAACAAAAACTGGGGCGCATTTAGTGCCGACGTTCGTGGTCCCTTGGGGATGAATCCTAATGACTCCATGAATTTTGCACAAGCGTCGCCAGCTGGTCAAAGTTTTTAATTATCCAGTAAAATATCTTTTAAGGCTGCTACATTGATTGGCGCTAGGGCTGGTACAGATGTCAGTTTTCCCCACAGGATGAGTTGTAATAAGTTTGTTGATCCCTTAAATGCACCATTATCAAGTCAGATGCACATTGCAAAATAGCCTGGACATGAAACACTAGGGCTGCCCCTATCAGTTTCCATTTCCATACCTTGCACATGCACATGGGTAACCAATAGATATCAAGCAAGGGCTATTATCTGGTGCATGCTTAGCTATTCACATTAGGACTGCATTGCACACTGTTGGACAGCACCTGCTCAGACAGTTGCAAAGGTTCTTTAGGATCCGACAAGCGATTTTAGCATTTTTAGTATTGAACAATCACATTTCAAGGTTCTGGAAACATTGACTGTTTGAGGTTTCCTGTCTACAGAGCTACAGATGGCTCTGGTTCTACAGGGAAAAGGGTTTGTTGGGAAATTCCATTGTTTCAGTAAAGTGGATGGTCACTTGGACAAAGTGACACTGAGAGCTGCATCTAGCTTCCTTAACACAGCCACGCTGCGCCATGGGTGTCGTAATGTTATCGCGCTCATCTTAATTCTTTAAATGACGCACGGCAACGCTCTCGCTCTTAATCCATCAGCACTCTCCTCCACAGATCCCACATCCTGCAGTGTTCAACCTACTGTCTGTCAAAACTCTGCCTGATAAATGACTACGCCCATGCACGCTCGCAAACAAAGTGAGGAAGGATGGGCAAAGCCAGAGAGATAGAGGAAAGGAGTGGGAGGAGAAATGTGGATGAGAGGCTCAACTTTTTGACAGTTTGAACAATGGCCTGGAGGGTTCGCTGGAAAAACACTTTGCACTGAAACACCCCCGTTTAGCTTTTCATTTTAACACTGGATGTCTGCAGCTCTGACCCCTTAGCAAACAAAGTGGGAGACCTCTGGTTTGCTTCCAAGACCAAAAGCTGTCAAAGCACGTCTCCGAATTGGACAATAGGCCTCGACTTCCTCGCAAAGAGGAAAGGAATCCACCGCTTCAGGTTCTGTGGTGCTGTGCTCGTTCTGCGGCGGCCTGACCACTCATCTCAGTTCACAGGGAAAATGAGGATTTATTTTTCTATTGTTTGGCCAGATCTCCGGCCTTAAATGCAGCCTGTCACAGGAGGAGCAGCTGCTGGTGCAAACATATGCCAAACCTCCGTTTAAATGTATGTAATTTCCTCTGCCTTTATGCCTGCAGTCACCTCCTCCCCCCATTTAATGTTGAGCATTAGCAAAACAGCTCTTGGGTTGTGCACTCTGTGTTTTAGGGTTGACAAATTGATGATAGTTGATTTGCACCTAGAGGCGATGCAGGGCGAGACAAACAAAGAGATAAAGGGGTGAGTTTTATGAGAGAGGAAGCAGACATTGGTGGAAAAGGTCGTAACTCATTGGCTATTCCTCTGAGAAAGCCGGAGGCCAACATTGCAACGGCAGACGCCGATTTAGACCCGACCACTGAGCCCATCCCAGGGGACAAAGGACACACAGACAGAGAGAAGAAACTTCAGTAATCTCTTTGTGTGGTGAGCCTGTGTTTATGTGTGTGTGTGCTCACCGTTCGCAGTCTGTGCCACAGCTGAAAAACACAATCACATTTCTATTGAGTTACTGAAATCAGAGGGGACCTGACGGCGTCCGCTCCTTTGCCCTGAGAGTAACTGGAAGTGAGGATGATTGAATTATCTTCAGGCAGAAAGGAACATATTGGAACGTGTATCTTCAGATACTGAGGGGCCCGAGACACTGGAAACATAAACTCCATTCTCCAGCTGAATTGATCTCATGTTGCTCTGTAATTGCATTGGGAAAGTTGGAAAGGGAAGGGGGGGAAATTACTATAGGTTGCATCAGGGAATAGGGGCGGTTCTGTTTTGGGCTCACGGTTAGTCAATTATCTGACAAAACACAGCCTGAGTTTGGTGTAGGCCTTAAAGCACGGACCTTTAAATGATCTGTTGTTTGGTGGCATTTATGCCTCTCTGTGCCCAGGTTTGCAGAACTGTGCTGCCTTATTTTCTCAGCGTTTAAGGCAGGACTCTCCGACGGGTCACTGAGGTCCAGGTGTACCTTCTGAAAGGTGTCACTACTCCATCCAAGGCAGCAGTTAACAATGCCGTGAAAACTGAACACCTGCACCGCCAGTTCGGAGCACTTATCTCGGAGAATGGACCATTTCATGCAGCAAATGGTTCTATTTGTCAGTTATATTTGGCAGAAGTGCGTCTGCTCTTTGAGGGAGCTCTCAGAAAATCCAAGCGGCGTTAAGGATCCTGCCGAGAGAGCACTGGGAACACAAATCTTAGTTGAATAAACAACATGAAACACCACGAGGAAGGGATTGGTGGATGGAGGAAGGGAGGGAGCGAGCAGGAATCGCTGTTGGCATAATCAGTTAAGTCCTGGTTATTAGAGTCAGGTTATCATTTCTGCATTTAACCATTGTGTGAATAGACTAAACATGGACTCACATTAGGGCTGTGGAGCTGATTGTCAGCACCATTTGGGCGTGACGACTGATTGGACCGAGCGTTGACAGTCGGTAGATAAAATCATGCAGTGTGTGATATTTAAGGAGTGTAAGAGGATGATGATGTCACCTCTGCTCCACCCGAGTGAGACAAACAGGTAGAATTAGCCTCTGCTTTTAGGCTGAGCATTGTGCAGCTTCCAGGACTTCTCCGTGCAGATAACATCCAAAAACTGAGGTTTTGCCTCAGTGCAATCACTTTGCAAACAACCACTGCGAGCTACTGGTCCCCGTCCACATTTGTTTTGGTGCAAGAGCATGAAACAGTTGGTTTTCTCACTGATCTACCACCAGTTCTCCAGTTTTTACGGACCAGTCATGAGTGTTTTGTCTCGTTCATTGTGTGTTAATGTTTATGCATGAGTTATTTTTCAGTTTTTGCAGCCTCGAGCTTTGGACGAACATGAAAGATACCCGATAGCTTCGCTTCATTTATACTCACACGCTAGTAGAATCATCATCAGACTTTATATTTCACATAGGACTAGCTTTGTTTTCAATCAGTCAAGACAAATGTTGAAGTTAAAGTACAACATTGACTCATAGATCGTCCCCTGGTGCCCGGCTGCAGTAACGATCATAAGCACCATGTCAGGGTCCAGGAGGAGGATGTCGAGATGACTCAGCCATCTTTAAATACAGCCTTTGCTGTAACGCAGCCTTCTACTAATCACATTTGCGAGACTTGGTCTGTTAATTAAAGCTGAAAACATCAGATATCATCTACAGATACTGATCCTGCTGACAGGTTTCATCTTGGTTGCTTTGCTGCAGAGCTAACATTATGCTAACATTATGCTAGCTAAAGTTGTTGGTTCCCAGATGGACAGAACTGAGTCCCGCTCTGCTCTGAAGGTCCAGTTTCCAGGAAGAGTACTTACAACTACAGTAAGGCAATAAACCTACATATCCTCTAGCATCAGCTCTGTTTATCATTGAGGAAACGGCAAAGAGACAAAACCTTTGCATGCTTATGTGCAAGCCAAACACTTTGTTTTGCAGGATCTGTGCTGAAAGCAGAGTTTGTGCAGTGATGGGACGCTTTAAAAGGCATCATTGTCCCGGTGGTGGCTCAGCCTCGTTCTCCTGCAGCCTCAGTATCGTCCAGCTGCAGAACTTTTCACTATCTTTTCTGAGATCTAAACAATGCATATTGTTAGATCCCTTTCCTGCATGTCTGTGCTTAGCTTAAAATGTCTGAAAGCGAATCTCCTGGCTCTCATTTAAATAAATATCTGCTGTGCATTCACTCTCTCTTCCTCCTCATCCTTTTCTATCAATCACACGGGTTAGATTGCATCCAGACAGCGTCGAGCTCTGAAGCCTGACCACTTCCATATCGGTTTTGGAGATCCTAAGATAGAGTTCACAATTACATAACGCGTCCCTGGTGTAATTACAAGATAAAACCATGTGTTGAAACTGTAATTGTAGCCTTTGTGTGCTGCAGAATTTGCATATATAGAAATTCAAATCAATACCGGGCACAAAGGTGAGACATCTCCCTGCTCGACACCGGCGGGCCTTCAAAGATATGATTTTAATACTTTATATTTCAATAAGCTTGTATGAATTTTAGATGAGATTTGCTTCTCTCTGCAGACAATATATGTGATAGCGATTCGACTGATAAGCAGGTCACGGAAGCTTTTATCTCGGCTGCTCTTGATATGTGATAGACAAACAGGGAAACTACAGAAACTCAAACTTTTACCTGATCAAAGAAGGACAAAAAAGTAAAAAATCAGCACGACATGAGCAACAGAATTAAAGCTGTTGGTTCCAGCTGTTGCAGGGTTGAGGTGCGTGGGACTGAGCTGTGAAAAAGGTGGTGTTGCCTACCTCTGGTGTTACTTTTCCAGGCCTGCAGAGCTTCTAACAGCCTTAACAACCTCCACCAACAGGCCCGGTTAGCCTGAAAGATGCAGCACATAATAATAACCGAGAGAAACTATGAGAAAGTAGAACTGTGATTTGATTTGTGCAAATAGAGTAATTTAACTGTTTTACTTATTTATATATTCGTTTTCTCTTTGGTTGGTTTGATTTATTTTTTATTAGCGCAAATTGCAAAAATAGAGAACGGAGGTAAGAGTACAGAGGAGGTTTGGACAATACCCAACAACTTTAAGAACAAAGACAACATGTAGTAGCAGCAGAATTAGCAGAAAGCAAAGTACAGTAATTAAAACTAAGCAGTGTAGTTTAAACATCACGTGCTTTCTGGGTTAGCATTAGTCGGTGTGTTTCGGCACCCACAACCCCACTGATGTGCTGGCTCTGGGATCAGTACTGCAGCTCTGAAGTGCATGAATTTATTTAAGTGCATGTGAGTCTGCGCGCGTGCACGGTGTGTCTGTGTTTGCAAGATGCAGAAAGTTATTTTGTTTGGTCGTTACTAACCTCGGGTCAGCGCTTAAGGTTATAGGAAGGGAAATGTGATCATAAGAAGGGGATGAATAATGGTACAAGCACCAGGTTTGTGTGTGTGTGTCTGTGTGTGTGTGTGTGTGTGTGTGTGTGTGTGTGTCATAGGTCAGTCAGCCAGAAGCAGTGGGGCTCCCTGCACGTCTGACCTTTCCTCGGCCTCCTGCAGGCATGTGACACCGGGTTGACACTGACCCCATACGTGCCAGACTCTACTCCCCACACACATCCTCCAGACAGGGGATATTTACATGGCCTTTACCCCCCCCCCCCATGCCCTGCTACACTTTCCTTTAACCACACACACACCTGATGAAATCGTCCACTGAAATAAAACTAATTATCTGATGAGTCTCTGCGTTCACAGCTGACACTGAAACAAGCAGGACGACGTGACCTCCGCATGGATCGGCGATCGTTTTCAGTGGACGCACAAACATCTTTACCCACATGTCGGAGGTTTGAGGGCGGCCTCTTCCTCAGGGCCATCACTCAGTTTGAGCGATGCTGAAACCGTAACCCCCGCCTGCCATTACAGCCCCCGTCCTCTGCCCTGTTCTGTGTTAAGAACAAACAGTTCCCAGGGTTGCAGTATGCACAGAGGGTCATAGGCACACCTCCTTATCTACTATTTAAACCACTTATGAACAAGTTTTAGAGAAAAAAATGGACAAAACGTCCTTCAAATGTTGTTAAAAGTCCATTATTTCAGATTTAGATCATGTGATTTGAGCAAAAGGTCATACAGGCAGTGACAAAAACAAACAATATTGGCATTATTTTAATTGTGCAAAGGTTTTAAGGCTAACGTGCAAAAAGGCCTGTTTTACACATTCAGCAGGTACAGGGTGACATTCATTTATGTAAATAAGTCCAGCACTCTCTCCTCTTTTGGATCTGATTTGGTCTCCAGCAGCTCCTGAGGGAAATATCTGGTTCCTTAACAGATAAATGCTCCGCTATGTTCACCTTCACTGTCTGGCGCTGGACAGGCTCTGTGTAGTTGGTTCATCACGCTGAAAACAGCCTTTTTGCTTCGACTGGAAACGAGGTTGATGAAAGGTCCAGGACTGGCGTGAAACTGTGGCTTTGCAGGCCAAATTAACCGAGTCAATGAGCCGAGTGACGCTAAAATGCCCCGAACAGCTGAGGAGAACTGCAGAGTAGTCTGCTAACTTACAGTATGCACGGTCATTTCAGCTAATTTTAATAAAAACAAGGGGTAACTGAGGTTCAAATGACTGCCATGTAGGATTATTATTCTATTATTATTTGCCATTAGATCCTGCTAAATGCTGAAAATCAGGCCTTTTTAAGTCATCAGTCGTCTAGCTAAACGTGTTTTTCATGCCCACTGTGCTGGACGTCGAGTCTTTTAACGCTGCATTCGTCAAAATGTTGCTCAGACATGAAGCTGCTGCAGAAAAACACCACAAACAAACACAAACCTGCCGCGCGTGAGGTCACAAACAAGGCTGCGGTTCCACCAAACTCTGCAGTCCAACGTCATAAAAGTCAAAATCACCGGCTAGCTGCATTTATCCTGCAGGCAAATAACTGACAAAATCCATTCAAAATACATTTTTCAACATCAAAAGATCGACATCGTGTTTCCCCGGCGAACGCGGCGCAGCCAAAGTGAAGGGGGGGAATGAGTCACGCCCGTCGTACCGTAAACCCTGCACCATAACTTCTCAGCCACCGTTTTACTGCCCTTCATGCTGCCCCGTAAGAGCCTGGCACCGTCACATGGCATTAGCATCTCAGGCCACAACTGCCTGTGCAATGCTTATCACTGTGGTGAATGCACACACACACACACACACACACACGCTTACACTCACACACATGCACGTACAGCAGCATTTTCCAAGGGGAAGCAAATACTTTTAGCCATTTAGGTAATTTTTTGGTTGGGTGGGCACAGCCGAGCTGTGGGTGCAATATTGTGAGAAATGAGTGTGTTGGGAAACACACACCCACCGGTGGGTGACGGGACTTTAATGTTGATCATATAAAATCAAATCTGCAGACCCAATTCCAATAACCCTTGCAGTCCTAATGGATTAAAATGATAGCTCACTATTAACTGCAGCTCCGGCTTTCTTTACAGTCCCTCTAAAACACACCAGAACCAGAACAGCCAAGGTTATTCAGTGTGAGAGAGCGACAGCCGCGGCGCCGTGACTTCCGTCCTGTGCTGCACTGAAACAGAAAACAGAGGAAGTTAAAGCAAATTTGTTTTCACATCACACTTTGGAAGGACCCTGACTCCTGGCAGAGAGAGAATGACGTTTTTATTTATTTTTTATCCCGAGAACTTTAATAGAGATGTCGCCCGGACGAGGATCTGTCCTTAAAAGCCAGACCAAAGGAAAAGCTGCTCCTCAGCCAGTGGAGCCATTTAAAAGTACAGGACTTGAGGCGGGGATAACTGCTGCACAGATAAGCTGAGAGGAGCCTCCATTTGCCTTCGGGATATCTACAACTTTAGTATACCTACCTGTGTTCAGACAGCTGCTATAACTGAATGGTATTTCGCCTGCGGCCCAGGCTGCATGTCGCCGCGCTATCTCCGTGGTCCAGGCTCTTTGGGAGTTTCAGTCTTGTAGCTCGTGCAGCTTTTAACCGGACGCTGTCATCCTGAGCTGTCACGATGTGATCATCGGGTCTAAGCTTCAGTCCCTCTGGGCGCGCAGGACCTGGATTTCAGAAACACTGTGTATCTCCTGTGCACTCTGTCATTAACCGTCTCGTAAAGCTGATTTAGCAAACAGAGAGTCACTTGTTTGCTGTTGAATGTTGTGTGTGTTCCTTCTTAAAGAATATATTTATTACATAAACAACACAAAACAAAACGTCTCAGGCTTGAGAAGGCAAATTCATTCAATCAATAAGAATAAGAATAATTATAACTGGCAGGGTGTATATCCTCAACCCTGATCGCTCCAGCCAGCAGAGCGATGCAACACCAAATAACCAAAAGAGCAGGAAGTGCCTTTGTTTGCTGCATAACCACAGAGGCAAAGCCAGTTTAGGAAGCCATTATAATGTTAACGACGTCAGCCTGGGTCCAGTATACAGGACCTGGACCCAGTATACAGGACCTGGACCATAATAGGTCCAGTTTAGGTCCAATGAAGGTCCCAGACTTTATAGAAAGAGTCCACTGAGGAGTGAAGCACACGTGAGATGAATTCAATAAGAACACAGTTAAGACTCGCGACCTCTTGTGTTTGATGCGACTGTCCAGAAGAACACGTAGGAGGCAAATCAGGTCAAACTCTACTGCAACGCCAGAAATAACACAAGGATCATCAACAGTATCATTAAAAAGATGTTATTGCACCGTTTTAACCTTGATTTATGCTTTTTAAGTCATGAATCATCTGCAAATATACACTTTATGACACAAATATAATGGCAGCTTTGCATAGGTTAGCTTAGCTTAGCATGAAGGCAGTGGCAAAGCAATGAGAAACAGGAAGCCAGACTTTGTGGATGCACTGGATGCGCTAAGAAGTCCATTTTGTACCGATGCATCCAACAGAGCTTGTTTGCATCCAGCAAGTGGAATAATGGATGCTTCTGGCATGCCCGGCAGTGACACCACTAATGTGCTCATCAGCAGCCCCTCCCCATCCGAAAAATAAAAAGCAATAGACAGACAGATAGATGGATGGATGGATGGATGAGTAGATAAATAGGTGCACAGTGTATTTTCCAGTGCTTGAGCACCCTCCATGGTATTATATCCCCCAAATCCACCCTCCTCATAACCCTGCAACTGCACCTGAACTCGTACTGCTGCTTTGCTTCTGATCCTTTTAGTGCTGTAATCCGCTTCAGCAAACAACCTCTCACTGTTCCCTTACCGTAAGCTGTTTTCCTCTGATGGGTTGATAACTGCTGTAAATTGGAAACTAATCCTAAAAGGTTTTTATTTTTCCACTGCGTCCTCGTTGCTCCCCCTCTCGTTCACCCTCGCCCCTCCGTTCCCCGGCGGACTCTGGACTCCTGGTGGAAATCTGTCCTTCACTCCCGTCTCAGGAGAAAAACACACATTAGATTTACTCTCTCGCTTCTAAATCTATATTACAAACTTCTATGTAATTGTCTTTTATCAAATAAACCCTCCCTTGTAACTCTGATAATTAAAATTCACTGTTCACTGCTCGACAGGCTTTGATACCTGCAGCTGATATCCAGAGGAGTTAGGCCTCAGTGTAGGCGAGATCGTTAGCTGTGCGTCACGGCAAACTGCTGCGGCGTCACTTTAAACGCAGCACAATCAGAGATATCCTTTACATTTGCAGTGTTTTGGTTCTATGGCTTCATGCACAGTGTGCATTTGGTGTCCGACATGTTCGTGTGCACAAGGGATGATTGTAGTGATGGCGCTCCCTGCAGAGTTTGAAACACTGACCGGGGTCTCACCCTGAAAAGTGGAGCCCAGCTGTTGTGAAACCGATTTTAAGGAAAATCATAGATTCCATCAAAATGACGGGTGATATCATGAATGTTTGAGCTAGAATGCAATTTGACCTTTTCTATGTGGACGATGCGGCGTTATTGCACCAAGATGACCGTGCAAATTAATGCAGGTGTAAACATTTTTACTGCATCTACACAACATGTCTGCCAATAACAGCAGGTGTCTATTAAATACAGACTCTTCAGATAACCACTAACCTCATTTGGAAAAGCAAAGAAGAACAGTTCGGGGCGAGTTGAGTCGATATGAACGGTCAACAACCTCAGTCGTCTCTAACAGTTTTTATTAAACGCTTGTTGGTTTTTGGTTAGAAGATGTTTAATTCAGCTTTGGTACGTTTGCCTGTTCAGTCTCAGCCTCCAGTGACCAGTCTAACAAACCTGCCGATGCCACTTTCTGTGAATGGTCTACAAGACGTCACACGCAAACGCTTCGGTCTGTCTCAGCCGTCCCTTCTGAATCATACATCTCACATGTCTGAGTGTCCTCACCACAAAAACACAGCATCTATTGTTCGGGCGAAATGCTTTAAATGAGCCACGTTAACGCTTTTTCCACCGCAGTCTTTCCCCAGAAGCTTTTTTAACCATGACCACAACCATCCCCTGAGCTACACGTATGCTGCTCCACCCGTAGAGACACTGAAACCTCTAACAGGAGAGTCTAAGGTGTGAATAATGTCTGACTGTGCTTTAACTCTTGAGTCCTACCAGCAAAGGTTGTCTCCAGATGCAGTGTTTATCATTTAACTATGAGGCCTTGGTGATATTTAGCATTCCCTGTCTCACAAAATTAGCATTATAGCTAATTATGCTAGCAATCGCTTCTTTCCTCTGTTTCTGCTCAGTTGAGTCTTTTCTTCTTTTTCTGCTTGCAAATCTATTTTTATGCCCCCCCCCCCAACACGCACACACACACACACACACACACACACACACCAACAGATGTGCACACAAAGGGGGCTGCAGAGCCACAGACGCACACACTCTCGCCGGTCCTGTCTCAGCTCATGAAGTGGTTAGTGAGGTGTCCCATGTGTCGGACATATGGGTCATTACCCGTCCGCCGGATCACCCCAAATCGCTGGGCACATTCTTCTGCCGACATGATTGTTTTAATGGACGGCAATAATATACAGACTGCGGCGTGGAGCGGCCAGTTGCGGGTGGAATCATGTGTTTTCCTTCGGCGAACAGGAGAAGTCTGCTTGTTTCGTTCTCTCTGCTTGTGTTTTCCCAGTCGTCCGAGTGTGTGTTTGTGTTTCGGTGTGTCTCTCGGGAGACGCCCAGACTCTGCAGTGTCACACGAGTGCGTGTTTATGCGTGTTAATCCACAGAGGTGATTGCACATGATGGCTTTTGAATTGCATGTTGTTTGTCTGCATGGTCTCGGTGTCGTGAAGTGTTTGTGCCGGTGTGGCTGCGTGTGCCACAGCCTGGTTTCCACTCTTATCAGAGGGTTGTTTGGCTTTCGCTCTGGCCAAATGATAGAGGTGCACTGTAAAGTGACTAGACACCTGCCAATGATATCAGTGTATGTCTTTATTTGCACCGTTTCCAGGGATTGGTGTGCACGATACCATCAAGGTGTCTTCGGCTTTGCAGGGTTTTTCGAGCATCAGTGGAGTCGATCAGTCTGCCAGCGACTCGACGGAGCTCACAAACCAAACTCCACCTGGAAATAAAACAAATAAATTTGCTGTAACCCGCCGACATGACTTTATTGCGTATCACAAACATGTAATATCGATGTAAATGAAGGATGTTTGCACATGTGCATGTTTAATATACACACAGTGTGATAGATGTGTGATGCTCCACTGTCATCCCAAAACTATTAAAAACACATTTTTGCATTGGCTGTCGTGTCCCTTCATCACCACGAACACACACACACACACACACACACACACAGGAGTTTACTTGGACTAAATCCCACATACACACCGTCCTGCTGCCCCACATACTCACTGCAGCACCAAATGTGGATTAATCCGCTGCTGGAGATAGTTCCCCAACAGATTCCTTCAGTTTTTCCAGAGTTTTCCATGTTTTTTGACTCATTTTTAACTATTTACTGACGGACTAACACATATTTGGTTTTGGTCTTTCCATGGGATTCGTTGAAAATAAGGAAAATGTAGATTAGGAGCAGATTCATGCTTTAATATCAACAAACGGTGAATACATGAAACGACTGAAACACCTGTCAGTCAGTCTCACAGCCACTGAATCAGACGCAGCTTGAAATGAATTGCTGAGATGTGTTTTTGTTGTTTTTTGTCTCTTTTACAGTGTGTATGCCGTCCACACACAACAGATGTATCACACACTCGTCTCACAGACACACACACACACACACACACACACACACTGTGCATGTGGAGATGAGCTAAGCCTTGCACCCTCATTTAGGCTGAGACAAGGTGATAATTAAAGTCACAGCCTTGGCTCTGCTTGCATCTGTGGTGTGTGTGTGTGTGTGTGTGTGTGTGAGGGAGACAAAGAGAGAAACATAAAAATGCTCATTAAATCACTTCAACATTCAGATCGTCTCAGTTGTGCTGTTTTTTCGTCTTCTGTGTGACAGCGTTTCTTTGTCACGACTGATTGCAGGGTGGTCAGCCGCCTGCCACCGCCGCCGCCGCCGCCGCCGCCGCCGCCCGCTGCCATTCAGCACCTGACCCAAAACCTCTGACACAAACAGTATTATTCATTCAGTTCAGATGCTCTTTTCTCAAAACCAGCAGTTACTCTGACACATCCCTCCTGCTCTTTCATCACAGACAAAGTTATGGCTGCTCAGTCAAATATAGACCTATATATATATATTTTATACACACACACACACACACACACACAGTAAACACATTCTCACGGTGAGGAGGGATGTGAAAGGGAAGGTTATAGCGCAAATTTATTGCATTTTCCTCCCAAATGTGGAAGCAAAAGAAAGAAAGATTGAGGTGTGGGGTGCAGTAGATCTGTCATATCCCCTAAAGTGACATTTCAGCGCCCTGTGATGTATGATTTGATTACTATCACACATCTATGACATTTCACTAAGCTGAAAATCAATGGGGCTCAATGGAGAGGTTGTATCAGACATAAATCATCTCAGCCCCCCTTATCTTCCCCTCTATGTGACAATAGATGTAAAGAGAAGGAAAGATGCGGCGCTGATACTGGGAATAAAAGAGGAATATAAAAAACCGGGGGAATCGGAGAGGATGGCGATAAGGATAAGGTATGCAGAAAGCAAGAGCTGTAAAACTGAGAGAAGGGAGGAAGAGAGATGAGAGGAGATAAGCAGGAACAAAGATTAGCACAGCAGAGAGGAGGAGAGGAAGAGACACGGAGTGTTAGAGAAAGAGGGGCGAGGAAAATGTAAGATTAAGTTAGCAGGATGAGAGGAGGAGATTAGAATAAAATGATGAAATAAAGAGGAAGATGAGGAGGATGGAGGGAGATATATCTGCAATAAAATGACGCATCAGTCGCAGATGTGTCGGGGCTCTGAGCACGCTGCTTCCTCCGGGGGTGAAAGGGCATCTTTAATCCCTCTGCTGGTGTCTGGAGCCTGGCATGCGTGTGCACACACAGATGCATGTTAGAAAACACACACACACACGTGCTGCAGAGGCAAGCAGCAGGATTCAACACCGTGGCATCTGTATTTAAACCTGGGACTCCACGGTGATGCCAGCCGTGCGCTCGCCATGCTGCTGGAGCAACTGGGAAAGGATCGCTGTGTTGGGGGGGGGGGCAGCGTGACAGGCACAGAGCTCATTTTAGCCTCAGCAGCTGGCTGAGTTGCTCTGGTGGGAAGGAGCGTGGCGACTGCTCCAGCTCCTGCAGCTCGTGAAGTCGAACCAATGTGCAAAGATTTTAAAAAAGCATCTGTGCTGACGGAGACACAGTCCTGCATCCCAGAGAAGTTGAATCTGACTGCACAGTGTGATATCTGAAGGGTAACAGCCCAGTCACAGCAGCATCAGTGTCAACAGGAATGCAACAAAGTCTTGAAGCCTTGATAACTGGCTGTTAGCATGGAGAAAGTTCTTATTCTGCCTTTGCTAAGTCCTTATTTAATGAAACTATGAGCGCTCCGGTGAGCAAAATACCAGGGGAGGACTTAAATTCAGTGCCGCTGTCATACTTATATATTCTCCCACTGTGGCTCAAAACAATATGTACGACACGCTCTCGCTGCAAAGCAAAGAAAATGAAAGTCACGCAGACGTGCGAGCGTGTTTATTGGTCTGCCGGCGCAGTAATCCGTCATGTCACCACACTGGAGATTTTGGCGGCGGTGCGAAGTCGACTTCCATCGCCTCTGGCGTGGACACACACTTATCTCTTTCCTGTGAATGACCTTCATCTGTGGTGCTGATAACTGGGATCGCCACACACATAAGACCCGGCATCAGTGCACGGTGCATCTATGCTGAGGCCTCTTTTAGGCTTTTATTAGGAGCTGCATGTTAATAACAGAGCGACTGATCGTTGCAGCTCAGGTTAAGAGCCAATAATCCTGCTTCAGTCATTTTTAAAGAGGAAAATGACAAACGAACGCCGGCTCCAGTTTCTTAAATGTGAGTATTTTCTGTCATTTCTGATAAAAAATGAAAAGTTTGGGGCTGTTGGTTGGAACAAACAAACAATTTAGACTCAGATATGTGATGTTATAGTGCAAATAACTGGCAGATCAATGAAACCTCCCAGTCTTGACAGTGCTGAGCTTTGAGGGAACAGACACACGTCCAAAAGAGTCCAACAGAAAGGAGAGTTACTATATTTGATGGGAGGTTGATATGAAACGACAGAATATAAGTTACTTTGCAGAAGGGCTGTCATGTGGACTGAGTCTTAGACAGTCACAGGTGGATCACTGAATGGGCATCTGTTCATTTTTGGGAAAAGTCACTCATACAAATACAGAGAAAGGTATAACCACCACTAAGAGACGCAAAGGTATCACAAAGAGACGTTAAACAACTACAAAGAGACACAAAACTACCATAAAGACAAACAAAAGGTCTGCACACGGGCACCATATCGCTTTAATTTCAGTGTCTGTTGCTTGATAATAAATATCAGATTAACAGATTAAATAACACAGAGCAAAACCAAGGCTCCTTCCAAACTATCCGCTGCCATTGACCAAACTAGCTTACAGCCACAATCCACCAAGTTAGCTTGACTGTGACTTGACTTTAAGCAGGTTAAGTAGACTTGGCAAGCTAGCATATAGCTAGCATCTAGCTATCCAAGCATATAGCTAGCTATCCAAGCATATAGCTAGCATCTAGCTATCCAAGCATATAGCTAGCATCTAGGTATCCAAGCATATAGCTAGCATCTAGCTTGCCAAGTGTGCTCAACTCAACAACCCTAGTATAAGCAGTTGGCGCCTGTTGACATGTGACTCTGTGTGCTAGCTGTCAGCTAACCGTCAGCTTAGTGTTTACGGCCCTGACAGAATTAACTCAGTCGGCTGAGAGGAAGAAGCTGCGGTGTGAGGAAGAGACTCAAAGTTTTCTTCCCGTGAACTTTCCTTAAAAAGTAAAAGTCTGCCAAGATCAGCAACGTTGCACCATCGACGAAACAGTTCAGGGTTCACAAAGAAACCAGCATCGATTTTTAAAATGTCAATCACACACAGTGTTTGCTTTTTCATATCAGTATTACTACTCTGCCTTTGCTCATAACATCTTCCCGCCCAGGTCGGATAGCGTATTGTGTCGAGCAATCAAAGAAAACTTTCACAGTCACTTCTTAAACTGCTGCGACGACAACAATGAAACTTGTGACTCATAACCTCTCCTCCAGTTCCTTGTCCTTTTCAAAGTTGAGTGATTCATTTTCGGGGAGAACATGATCACACTTTTCTGTGCACTGACTTTTGATATTTTCCAAAGACAGCACTTTTTCTTTTTTTCCTTTTTTTAAAAAAACCTCCTCTCTCACAAAACACACACACACACACACACACACACACACACAAACACAAACACACACACACATCCACACACACACAGGAATAAAAAGACCAAAAACAAGAGGCTGTGCTCGGGGCCTCGTGCATGCGAACACAAAGGTCAGGTGTAATTTGCACAGCTGTGATATCTCCTCAATTAACTGCTGATGATGATAATGAGCCCCCCCCCGCCCCGCCTCGCCACCAGCACCAACACACACACACACACACACAGTACACAGCCAACAGCAAGGTGCACGATGAACACATTAACCAAACAAAGCTGCCCTCATCCCCTTCACTGTGTCTCCCAGATATAAAACTCTCTGCAGGCTCAGACATGAATATGGAGGTCAGCGCGGATCGAAGTGGATCAGCAACAGACCATCGCAGCAGGTATGTTGAACATGAGTGGGCTTTCCATCAATACGTCCTCTACTGGAGTCTTTTTAATCAATGCAATAATCATAACTTTGCAAGATTTAATGCTAAAAGATGCATCTTCCAGAAGAAACACTGAGCGTGCCAAATATCAGACACACTTGAGCCTAAAAACACAACGAATAAGCTGCACGATGAGCGTTGGGACCAGTGTTTTGGCAAGCTCCGTCTCTGCTGAATCGAGCAGCAATCTCTCTGTTGCTGACTTTAAGCTTCCATCACTTTGTGCAAGGGTCAAGCCAAAAGCGCAGTTTCCTGTATGAATCGATATTAACGCAATGCATTATAAAAAAAATAAAATAAAATAAAAATTAATGTGCAGGACTGGAAGTTCAAAAACGAAGAAAACTGAGGTTCGGCGGTTTTCGGAGCCCTGACGGTCGAAGTTTGGAGAGAGAGCCAGAGTCTGAGATCCTGAGAAGGAGTGGAGTCAATAAAGAGCCGTGGAGGCAGACACGAGGAGATCAATACGAGAGCTCTGCTTGACACACATCAGGAAGCACAAACCCAGTACATTAACCCAAGCCTTAATGTTAGCCATTTAAAATTCATTCTGACTACCAGGAGGGTCGTGAATGACAGAACTGAGCAAACTGCACATTGAGAGTGACGTGTGAGGCGATAAAGACGTGTGACTCATCCACACGTGGGCAGCGACCATTATTAATATCAGAAGATGAGGATCCTGCCTCATTGTTGCAGGTGTTGGTTTTAACAAGGAAAGAGCGCCTTGTGGGAGCATCATAAACCCGGTTTATTGGATACTGGATAAGAGGTTGGACTATTTAAAACTCTGATGTAGTCAGAGAGAGTCCAAATAGAAATGGCTGACAGGAAGGTCGTCGCTATCTGCACCTATAACCACAGCTGCGTGAACCATTGACTGAGTAGTCTCAATAACACAAGACTTATTATGTTTTATTCTAGTAGTTCCAGTTGCAGCAGCAGGTAAACTATTACAGTTTAAGGCCTGTACGGTGTCTGTACAGCAGAGCAGAGCTGACAGGGCGCTGGGATGAAGCGCCTGAGCTTTCTGTGTTAGCTTAAACGCTGTGGTCAGTGACGAAGCAGGTGCAAACATTGCCTTTCTACTGTTTCTACTTCTTGCTGTAGTTGTATTTCAACTTCAGCTGGTTCACTCTCTCCACCTAACCCCAACCTCTGCCCTCTCACGCACAGAGGGGAGGATAGAAAGGATAACACAACCGTTAATGACGGCAGGAAGCCGGAACAAGCTTCTCTTCCATTTTCTTGGTTACTCCGAGCCCCACCCTATCTAATGTTTTTACGATTGCCAGCACCGGCACTTCTCTGGAAAGTTCAGTTATTTTTAACTTTAAATGCTCGGAGCACTCAGAGAAAAGGTGCTACACCATCTTCTGTCAAAGTGGCTGCATGCTGCTGCTTCCTCATGGGGTACAATTGAAGAGTAAATGCTATGTGGTCAGGGAGCAGTCAATAGGGGACGGAAAAACCAGGAAATTCGCTAAAAGACCCAAGTGAAATCATGCAAACCCTTAAAAAAGAACAGATAAAACACAGAAAAAGTCCGTCCCTTTACAGCTGTGATGTGACTGGCTCTGTCACACGGTGATGTAAGACTCCTTCAGTTCCCACCGCTCCCACAGGGGCACTTCAGCTGCGATGCCGTCCAGGCTTTGAGACGTTTTCCACATTATCGTGGAAAAACAGGCGGGAATATCCGAGCTGCACTGACCTTTGTGGGCACGGCCGATGGCGCCGTTTGGCAAAGCGTTACTGAGAGTTTGAAGAGGCCCCTTGTTTTGCTTCTATGCCATTTAATCTGTCGGCCATCATCGTTCTTTGTTCTTCTAGTTGCATTTATCCACAAACCTTCATCTCGTGCACCTGCCCAATGTGACTTTACCCCAAAGCCTGCAAATAGCAATGCAACCCAACATTCACGCAGATATACACTCACGTACCATGTGACCTAATCAGTACCCAGAATAGAGCACAGTGCAGCAGAGGAGCGAATGATTTCAAACACCTTTCCTTCGGTTTCATTCCCTAGTTTTGTCTGTTGATAACATAAATGCTCCATTCAGCAGATTAGCAACTTCACTTTGCAGGATATCGTCTTTCTTTTATTGCATTACTGTAATCCTGACACATGTAATCCATTACTCTGTTTCCCTAATCAGATGAGATCACGGTAATAGGAGTACAATATGAATCAGATGACGAAGGCGATGCACATGCTCAGTCTCCTGCTGTAGTACGCAGCAGCTCCGACAGACTGGGAGCAGTGGAGTCGGTTATTTATCGACCTGTTTGAGACTTTAACTTATTTTTCACAATATGTACGGACACCGGTAAGTGATTGGTTAAGTGGCTGAGCGGGTCTCCTCATAATGGCCTTTATCTGAGTGAATAAACCATAGGTACAAGCCATTACTGCACGCCGGATTAGGTTCTCCCAATGCACATAGATGGGTATCGCGGAAACCTGATAGGCATGCAGTACCCCCTGGTATTTGTATGGTTTTCATTTACTCTGTCACACACACACACACAGTCTATGTAATAACATTAAGACTCCAAGAAGCAGTATTTAAGTATAAAGGTTTGGTTGTATGTGTTCATACTGGTGTGATAAGCGCATTTCTGATTTATTATTGATAATCATGACAGGCAAGTGTTGCCTCTGACCCAATGCATGCTGGGATTAATTCCTACCCCCTGTAATTTCACACAGAACGATTGTTTGTTGCTTTTGATAACAACAGCAACGCAGGTTCAGGATCTGTCTAAAAACCAGGTGAGGGTCACTCCCGGAGATCGCTGCGGACGCACAAATGCCCAAAACACGATTTATAACAAATGTGAGAGCAGACGAGCCTGGCAGAGACACAACAGTGCATCAGTCCCAACAGCAGCAGTTCACAACAACCCACTCAGTACGCGCCGCATGAACGCCAGACAGCTTCTTCTCAGAATGCTTTGCTTGGTGAGAGCGGCGTGGAAACGGGGAAGTTTCATTGGTGCTACACGCAGTCGGTTCCTCCGACTCAACGCCACTTCTCTAAACTTTACTCTGCTGCACGGGTGTCTGTCTCAGCAAATGTCAGCGCAGATGAACACGCAGGGAGACGTTATTATTGTTACTCGCTTCGCTTTATTTTCCGTCTGTGGACACACTGAGAGGAAGCGTTGCATCTTTAATAGACTGGCAGCGTTTTTATTGTTTTTATCTCACAAATGTCAGCGACAAGTGTGTGTGTGTGTGTGTGTGTGTGTCGTTTGCTGTATGAGTTTACTTTTTGACTTTCAGTTTGGGCGTACCTGTGTTTGCTAACCCTGCTAGCATCACCTGACGGCACAGCATCACTGATGTTACCACACCTGTCAGCAGCGTAACCTCATTAACTGACTGGTGATCGGCAAATAATCATTTCGTGCATGTGTCGTGCTACATTTAAGAGCGTTTAAGAGCACCTCTACAGACTCGTTTTAAGTAAGACTCCCTGTTTTTCAACATAAGCAGGAACAAATCGGCGTGGGTTTGAAAGCCACAGACGCAGAAGTCGGAAGGAATTGTGACGGATAAATGCGCTGCTGCCCTTTTGATGGCATTTGTTAAGAATCGTATAAAAGAAATATATAATTTTCTTATCCTTTAATGTGGGGTGACCTTGCCGGAGCAACGATATCATTTTACAAAAAGCGGAATCGAGCAATTAAATCAGGAAAAAAAGAAAACTTGGCAGTTAAATAGCGGAGGAGCTAATGTATTGTTGCGCCGTCCATTTCCTTTATTGATATTACTCAACTCGACTCAATACACCATGTCTAATGCTGCTACCACTCAGCTAGACTATGTTCTATTACATTACTGGTGGCTAATTATCAAAGCTATATGACTGCATGCTTTAAATGATTTTTGGCCCTGGGTCTTTATGCTGCAGAGACAGTATTATTATAAAAAACACACTCAAGGTTGTTGGCATGGTTACTGCTGAGTGTACTCTTATCATAGATCTTATGATTAGTCACGTCTTCCATTAGCTTTCTGCACCAACCTCTCCCTCTTGAGCTCTCGTTCTCTCTGGGCAGGATGTTATGAGCAAGGCCGACTTGATAAGGGCAACATGTCCCCAAGCCTAAAAGAAAAAAGAAGTCCTGTCATGTCATTTACCATCTGTCCCTCTCTGGGCCACAACCAACAACCCCCTCAGCATCCATCCTCTGCCTTCCCCAGGCCCCGGGACCAGGCCTTCTCGCTGGTCTTGATGAATCACACCGCTCCCCTTCCAACCTTCTGGTCCCTGGAGGTCCTCGACACCCCTGTCGCCTCATTCCCATTCCTCCCTCTGCTCTCCCTTGTTCCCTCTCTGTCCCCATCTCCCTCCTCTCCTTTGCCTCTCATCCACCCCTTTTTCCCCTTGCTCTGCCCCTCCACCTCCCTCCTCCTCCTCCTCCTCCTCGTCTCCCCAGGGCTCGGCAGGGCTGGCATCCACCCAGAGTCCCTCCATTTCCTCCACATCTGATATAATCAGGACAGAAAAGAGCTGAGAACATTCTTTTCCCATGATTCTTAAGTGGCACCAGGGGCACTCTGGGCCCGGCCGGCTGGCTGGCTGGCTGGCTGGCTGGCCAACTGGCTGCTTGAATGACTGGGTGACTGGCTGGCCCTGGAAAAAAAACAAAAAACAAAAAACAAGCGAGAGACCTGAAGCGCATAACTTAGCCGGATTAGCCGGCGGCTTCCCCACTTTGCTCGCACCAAAACACTTGATATGATTGCAGCACTGGTGTGTTTCTAAATGTCCTCTGACAGCAGACGTTCGCTTAATGTGTCACAGCGTTCCTCTGCACAGGCGCATGCTGTAACCTTCTTCCTTGCACTATACTTTGACCGAATAACGGCGTTATCGCGGTTCTTTTCACCACATTGCATTCATGCTTCAGTTCAGAGACGCACTGATGATGCTTTTGTCGGTCGATACGCTGACTCTCTGTTTTGTTTTTGTTGCAGCTTCAGTTGTGGTGCTGATTGTTGGCTCATATGTTTTGCATCAGAGTGGATCCATGTCATTGATTGCACCGATCATTGGTGCCGTCATCAGCTCTAAAGCGCTCCCAGAACCCCCCCGGCATCATATTTATCCCGAATATCAGCCAGTTTCCCCATTTCTGGCCCTGCAATTGTGACATTTCTACTTCAATTCAAACATCTTCAGTTTCCTTTGGATGATATTTGACTTTCTGTAGGTGGGAACTCCTCTTCTCTGCTCAGCCGTGGTGCCTGTTGTGTCACACTGAGTTATTCATCTGCTCTCAGGCTGCTGTCTCTACAGAGAATATCAAAGACGTTGCTTCATCTGAAGAACGATGGTGGGAGAGTCTGTAATCTATTTCATGTAGTCAGCTCGAGTGCAAAGCTTTACTTCGCTTTGGTTGCGTGTCTTCTGCCGCGCTGCTGCTCCACCTCCAGGCCAGCATCCACCTGCGGGCTCGGCGTCTACCTGTTGCTGAGTCTGATGCCAAATGTTGCTGTAACTCTGTCCAAACTCTGCACGTCTGACAGAAAAGGAGCCATAAAGCTTTCCTGATCTGAACAAGAGGCAGGCTGAGGGCTCACTGCTGAACACGTCCTTCTGGTATCGTGCTTCTCACCAACTTTTGGCTACAGATCAGCTAACGTTAGCATTGCGGTTCATCCTGAAGGTGTTCATACCATTTCTTTGCAGACCTCGCTTCGAGCGTGGGACTGTAAACATCTTGAAACACTTTTTTTCTTCTCCATACACTTTTCATCCTGTGGGGACTCTTTTTGACATTTCTTCTTCACCCTAACTGTCTATAAAAACTAACCAATCAGAGGCGGAGTAGGGGCGGATCTTTATGGTTAAGATTACACTCTTGAATCAGAGCAGGGCCTACCCCAAACTGCAGCCTCAAACCAACGGTATTTGGACCGGGGTGTCCATACATTTTTGGCCAGATGCTGCAGACATAATTACTGTTGCATGAGCGCGGTGAAGTCTCAGGAATCTTCTCCACTGATGTGCTGAGCATCTGAAGAACTGCTGCATGCGCCGCTGCGGTGCTGCACGGCCCCCAGTCGCGTGCTGTGCCGTCCCGTGCCTGCCACTGGTGCGTTCTCCTGAGCAGCGCTGTGCAGTGAAGTGTGCTGTGCCCTGCTGTGCTGAGCTGTGCTGAGCTGTGCTACACTCGACTTTCGCCTCCCTTCCTCTCGCTCGTCTGACAGTTTTGTTGTACTCAGGGAGATCGCAGCATTAGAAGGAATTACCAGCTAGCTGCGTTCCCATGACAACAAGATACTGTTAGCGTCAGGCAGAATCAGAATCAAGCCTCGGGTTGGGATCTAAAAAAGGACCTCCTCCGTTGCCCCATCCCCGCCATCCCCTTCTGTTTTGCCCCCCAAGGAGCTTTCTACTCCCCCTGTCCCTCCTTTCTCTCTCAGCCTGTCTCATCTCTCTGCTGCGGCTGCTGCTGACAGAACCTGTTCACAGAGAGGAGCATTTTGGATTTCTCCTTTCAGTCCCTGCACACACACAAACACACCATTCACAACGTACAGCAGTCTGTCATAGAGGAAACGCTTTGAAGCCAAATCTTTCAGGGAAACTCCTTTAAAGCCCCGTGCGAGATGGACAAGGAGACAGTCGGAGAAAAGGAGACACGGAGAAGGAAGAGGGCGGAGGTGGAGGGGGGGAAAATGGTGGCCGAGGAATAAAGATGAGGAGGGAGGTGAGGCAAGGGCTGGGCTTAGGGTGGCACTGACCCAGGACATCAGCCACAGTGACAGCAGGGACAGAAGAGGTGCCAGGCTCTGCTCGCCGGAGTGACTGACAATAAACCCAGGTCCTATTCAGAGCCGGACTGCATGGGGTACAGCAGGGATGTGTGCTCGCATCGCAGGGGGAGGGGAGGGCGGAGGACTGAACTATTTGATTTTGTGCAGATTTATGCATGTGTGTGTGTGTGTGTGTGTGTGTGTGTGTGTGTGTGTGTACGAGCCTGAGTGAAGGCCCGTGTGCGTGTGCAGCCTGATGCAGGGAAACTGGACGAAAGAGGGTGCAGAGAGAGCACAAGTGAGCAGCGAGTGCATGTGCAGTAAGAGTGCACGAGTGTGTGTGTTTGTGTGTGTGTGTGTGTGTGTTTTGGGGGTGTCTCTAAGGAGGATGGAGATGAGCCACTGACTTCCTGGGCTCCGGGCCAGGACGAAACCATTCAACTATGATGTACACAGACTGTACAACAGAGGGGATTAGCACAGCCAGTGCCTGCGATAGAAATATAATGGATAATATTTTTCCTTTTTGCAAAAGGTATGAGGAGGATTATACCATTGTCTGAAATGATTTTGGCAGGAAACAATATTTGTAGGCTATTACTTTGTATTGTCTTGGAAACAAAGGTACCAAGAACGAAAGAAAAAATACATTTCACAATAATTCCCTTTATCGGAAATTGGCAAATTTATGCATTCACAAAGCCGGGATGCAACTTTCTAATCCCCGTTCTTCCGACAATCAGCAGAGAACTGAGGGCGAGTTTTGATTAAGTGAATTAAGGCTCGGCCCCAGCTCTGGCAGACGGCGCAGACATGTTGTCAGTCGGGACAAAGGGAGTTCCTGGCAAGATCCTGAACAACAACAACAACAACAAAAACAACAACGGTTCTCGCTGCTTCTCTCTGCTGCTGTGCTGTTTGATTCCAGATCAAGTGCAGGTTGGTGGGCTGCAGCATTTACATATCTCCTCTCAGTTATAGCCAATCAAATGAGGGACGCTCTCGCGCCCAAAGTGGGGATGTGATCGCTCATTTAGCGTGTTTGGAGCGCGCCGACGTGTCGCACGCTGCGGGGACATGCGTGCGCCAGATCTCGCAGGCTTTAATGCGCCGCCCAGTGTCTGGTCCCTGGAGGAGAAGCTTGTTATCCCTTCAAACATGCTTCTTTATTAACCAGGGAAGAGGCACAACACACTGTACAGACTGAAATATGCAGGAGGTGGCAGGAGCGCTCCTGCTGCAGCCTCCTCATGCTGCCCCGACAGAGCAGGGCATCCACCTACTAATCATTCAGTGCAAGTTAGCGGAGAAATCCCAGTTCCTACAGATTCTGTGTTTTCTAGATTTAATAATCATCAGTGAATTTGCTGAAACCCAACTCTGTGTTTATGAATCGGACGTCCTGCGGGACCAGCCTCCGTGTGGCACACAGCCACAGGCTCCTCAACACACTCGGCTCCTGCAGCGCATGGTGCTGCATTCAGCTTGTGGAGGTGATGAGCTCTTGCTTTCATGCTGCCTCCCTCTCTCTCAGTGCGTCCTCGACATGAGTGTATGTGACACTAAAGCATAAAGCGGTTCGAGCAGCAGGTTTTCTGTCCATTCATCTTAGGCACAGTGGAAAAATGCTCAGAACAGACGGAAAAAGTGATTTTTTCCAAGATATTCTGCTTTTTACATTTGATTCTGTCTGTTTTCCACATAACGGAACTTCTGGGCCCCAGATTTTAGAGAATCCAAGCAAGCTGTTAAGCTGTTTTGAGCGAGAACAAGTTTAAAAAGTCCAAAAGCTTTTGAGACGAGACAGAGTCAAGTGTCAAATCAGTTGTGATAGGTCCGAGTTTACCCTCCAAGACCTTTGACTGCAAGTCTCAAATCACTGGAGTCAAGATCAGAACAAGTCAAGTTGCAACTCCTTTGCAGCAGATCTCAGGTCTGTGTTGCTTTAGTGTGTACATTGCAGGTCTGTCATGTTTTGGATAAGATGCCACCTCATGTTGACATCCCTCCTGGTCCTGTATGTGCAGATCTGTCTATTTAATGCATACAAAATGACTTATGGCTTTAATGTGTTCAGCGCCACATCTAGAGCCTCCATAATGCATTGAAACCAAGCAGCCATTAAATGTTGTCTGTTGCTAACACAGCGAAGTCATTAGCACTTCAGTTGGATCGGTGTGTCGCCTGCTTTCATTGCTCACTTCCTTTCTAAATACTTAATGAGAATGTAAAGCTATAAAGTCAAGACCTGCGTTTTGCGCCGCACCAGTAGTTTCCATGGGCCGCAGCGCTCTGAAGCGACAGCGTGCCGTAAAGCGCGGTCTTCTCACCTCATTTTCGGTCCCTGCTCTCAGCTGCAGAAGTGGGACAGCGAACACGTCCTCCCCCTCCATCGTGAATAATTCAGCAGCCGTGTAAAAGATGCAAGCAGCTGGATGCCTGCGACAGAGCTGCAGACAGGGGGACCTCGGACTTGCAGGTCAGAGTGCCCGGTGGGTTGGTTGGGTCTGTTTGTGGCGGTATGGATTTTTAAGTGGACCTCACAGGAGCTGAAGCACCACAGGAGTGATAGCAGGTGTTAATATTTTATGGGTGGGGTGGGTGGAAGCCAGGCGGTGTATGGACACAGCGGACGGCGCGGTGTTGAATCCTGTGCAGCGCAGCACTTATGTCAGCCTGTGAGGACTTTTAATGGGGTACAAAGCTTAATTGGTGGGCTGCCACGAGAGGCTCGTAAAAACAGCTATAAAAGTAATAATGGCTTAGGAGAGGACAAATGAACAAAGCAACTGAATCAGTAATGAGAGGATGGAATATCGTACTGCTGCTGACAGCTGGAAAAGCACGAAACTTCAAAATGTCCATGTTTTAAATGGAAAACGGCGCCTCTGCCTATAAAACGCTGTACGCTGTGGCTCTAAACAAAGCGTGAAACCTCTAAAGCATCAGAAACAGAGCTGCAGAGCTCACTGACGAGACGCTGTGCTCGATAACTCTGCAAGACGAGGCCACAGGTGAGGTTTCCATCACCTGAAAGGCTAAAAAGTGACTTGCACTGAGCATCACAGTGTCAAATCCCCACACAGGCTGCACCACCTGTCCAGGTCATGGCGTGCATCCAGATGTATTTCAGCTTATTTTGTCTTTTCACACTGTTTAAACATCAGCTTGTGTAACCTATGGTATCCAGTCAATGTGCTGGTTCCAGTCCTGTGGGTGGACCCGTGTCGGTCACATCATACGTGCAGGTGCGGTGTCTGCAGCATCCCCTCCGGTGTGCGTGGCAGGACTTAGCGTTTTGTTGTTTTATGTAACGCTGAAGCACATCTGCAAAACTTTGGATATTCTCCATCCGCCTACTGTAACAAATTAGCTCGTGATCACTTATAGGCCTTTTGTGGCTATATTTCATTAAAATGTAGTGACTTAGCTCTTTATCCTGAAATAGATCCAGCAGTGGAGCCCGTCTGGGAGGTTTTGTGGGGCTGTTTTCTGTTTGCGTTGCATCTTTATCCAACGCAATAACCATTTCTCTTCTTCTTAGCGATGTCCTTGCTTTTCCGCTGTTTTGTAAAATGCCCCGACGTGAGCGTGCATCATTTTTAGTGGTTTTCAGATATTAATTATTCAGTCCATTCAGATTCCTGCAGAAGTCACAAATGCATTGTTTAGTTTGACATCAAGAGACTGTGCAGCTGCACCAGAGCCACAGTTTGCAGACACAAAGGAGGAAATCAGACATGTCTTTTGTCGAGAAGCAGACCTCAACCAAAGGAGGGATTAGCTGCGTGATCGGATGTCGTCACCCCACCTGAAGCACCCTCCCAGCGTAGTTTTCACTGAAATGAAGTCAACAATGTCAGCCGCCTCTGAGTCTCTCACTCCGAGGTGAACCATCCAGATGTGGCGCTGGAGCAGCTCCGACACGTATCTCAAGCACGCTGCAAATTTGGTGTTAGAAGCCATCAAACTCCCAATTATCAAACTCACACAGACAAGCCAAGGAAACGTGGGGGTAGGCGCGGCTGTCAGTTAATTGGTGGGATTACGGTGTTTGCTCATTATCACATGCTAACGCCGATGATGAAAGCGAGAACCAGAGTAAAGACTGCGGCGGGGAACTGCGTTTGGTCGCACATCTCTCAAACTGACTGTGATAAGATGTAATTGGTGTTGTATTTAAAACTGGCTTTGTCAACATCGTCACATTCAACCATCACATTCAATAACGCTCTCAGAGTTTGAGATCCCATCACACTTCATTTGCATGTGCACAGAGGCTTTTTGAGTCGTGTTCTCTGGCGCCGCTGGTAACTTCCCCCTGGTTTTACATCACGGGCTCCCCAGCGAGCCGTGTCCCGTCTCCTCTGTGCTCACTGACAGAAGTTATACTTTAACTTCTCAGCAAAAGAAGATCCTTCTTACCTCTCATTCAGCAGCACGACTTATCCACTAAACACTTACCTCGCTTTCATTAGGATTGTATCTGAGGCTGCATCATTAGCACAGATGCTACTGAACTGTCATATGATCATAAGAAGATTGCAGGAATATTATAGGCAGCAGTGTGTCTCTGTGATGCTCACGAGCTTCTGCAGCTACATGTTGTTACTTGACACTTTGATCATGAAGGTGACACTACCTGGGCTACGATATGTCATTGATCAGAGTATTTGAAGTTTATAGATACTATTTCAGCTGCATGGATTCATCAGCACACAGTTACGATCTCTGACGCTGACCGTCAGGGAACTAAACAACCCATTTACTGTGTGGGATGGCACCCCCCCTTAAACCTCCCAAATTACCATTAACAAGCTTCTAACTATAACAAACACTGCACAAAACTGATTTTGCAAACTACAATATTTACTTTTAGCAAAGAAATGATTGACAGTTTATACAAAAACGTGACGTCTCAAAATACAATATTTCAGATTTAAACATTAACGCATTACTTTACATGGAGTTCTGATGCAGACGCCTCTCTCTAAGTAGGTGTATTGGTTGGTGTAGTCATCAATACTATGGGTAGTCAGTGTGGGGTGGATGCAGCAGTTCAGTCCTTTTCTTTCCAGAAGCAGCGTCTCAATAATGAAATAAGAAGTGAAAACAAGGCGTAATGTGATTCAGCTGGCGGCGGCCTGATATCCGACGGAGTGTGTCCTTTCAGCGGCGCACAATCAGCAGCTCCAAAGACTTTGCACATGAATGAAAATCAAACCCATTCAACGTCTGAGGTCAGCGGCCGCGAACGGGGACCGGACTGAAACAATGTAGCGAATTAATATTAATGATCTCGGGTCAGCACCCTTGTAACAATTACACTTTGCACATTAGACCGCGCTTTGCCTGCGTTCCCCCCTTTAAACCTATTTGCATGCGTAATGAGGGATTTGAATAAGAGGTCATCACTTATTAATGCTGTCATTTATATTTATGACCAGTGTGCTTTCGTAGTGCGGGCACGCCGTCAGAGAGCTCAGGATGAGCGCTGCCATTGGGTCTGGAGTTTGACAGGCCCGCGCTGGGGAAGGATGGGTCCCCCTTAGAGTTAGACCAGAACAAGACCAGTGTGCAGGCCCAGCTGGGAAGTGTGCAGCTCCTGCAGCACGACGAACCCTCACCGGCCGCTTCTGACCAGGCTGCACGGCTCAAACTGCAAATAACAGGAGTTGATTTAATGTTACGTTGTGAGCTGTTTTAATACAGAGCGGCGACAGATTTAGTCTCGCTTAATTGTATTACGGCAGCTGTATAAATTATTGACTGATAGCCGGTGATAAATGTTTGGCACCGTCTCGTGAAGTAATGAAGGCAGCGTCGATGTGGCTCACAACTAGTCGGAAATAATGACGTCTCGTATTTGCAGTCTTCTCAGCGCCTGAGGAATCCACTGCCGGGATGAAATATTGGGCAAAGGATTGAGACATAAAGCCATCTGCTTTGACTGTATTTCTGTCATGCTCTGTCCTACTTCATTCACCACAAGAAGTAGAACTCAGACACCCGAGAGGAATCGGGAGAGAGAGAGCGAGAGAGCAAGAAATATCACACTGAGTAAAAGTTTGTTTATTTATCATGGTCTGTCAGTGTCGAAGAAGCATGTGCAAAGAATCTTGTTTCAGCTGAGAGGGCTGCGTGAGCCGAGACAGCTTTCCAACGTCGACTGTCATCAACTCCCCCGGCGGGTTTCTGCAGGTAGAAGACGTTCGTGGAAGGTAATGCATTCACGTTCTGGTGCCAGACCGTGCCTGATCAAGTTAAAGGTATCACTTGTGAAACCCTTGTGGGTAGAAATCTCTGGGAAAAGAGAAAGTCGCCTATCTTATCCGACGGGATTACGAATCAAAGTCGGACAGGAGTGACACCGGCACAAATGGGAAGGAGCACGTCTTAAGCATAACTCGGGGTGTTCGAAATCCAACACACTTGGTCTTTGACTGATACCGAGTCCTTCATCGGGACAAAGGTCTTTAGGAAGGCAGAGAGTCATTGTGCCATCTGGAACTAAATCCATATGGTTCAGGAGGCAGAGCCGTGCCCCAGAGGAATATTACATGCATGCAGATAGGTTTCTTTTGAAAGTCTCTCTTCATTTTCCAATTCCTGCTGGATCTCCGGTCTATTTAAAACCTGTTTGAAATATCACACAGTAAGGGCTTCACTTGCTGAACTTGACTGCTCTGCAATCTGGGAAAAGAAAAATGTCCTTTTTAAAAAACACAGAAGCGGTTTATTGTCATGATGGTGCTGCCGTCTGTCTGCATGACTTGCACAGACAAAAAGCAAACGGGGGCTCATTAACACTGGCTGGAGCTGGTGGCTCAGGCTAAACTGACCCAGCGCCACCCGGAGAACAGGGTACATTGCAGAAGAGAGAGGCGGCCTGGTGCATCCGACTGTGTCCGAGTGTGCCGACAAGGAGGCAGGAGGCAGACGTGAGAGAACGATGGAGCCTGGAGAGCCGGAGGCTGTTTAGCCGCCGATCGGAGTGCGAGTGGGAGAAGTGTGACATGCTTCCGGCCAATGGCGACGCAGCCTCCCACGCGGCCGGCCGCCGCAGCATCTCCATAGCTGTAACGGAGGGCTCGACACGATCTTTTCCTCAGCCGTTGTCCTCTGCACGTCTCCCCCTCTCTGAGTTTCGCCTGTCTGGTGGGCCGATAACTCGCATGAAGCTTGTTCTTGGCAGCGTTAGCTTGCGCAAGTTTTGCCTGAGATGGCCGTGCAGGCTTTGTTACAGTTGGACTCCTGGTTTGCAGCCTTGCAAAGTCCACGCAGGACAAACGCCAAAAACAAATTCAGAAGACGTGCACGGGGGGACAAATGTTAACACGTTATATGCACAGCACACGCACCTTTTTTTTAATAGTTTTGAGCCTTTAACTGTGATTTTCAGCTCACACTCAGTGCTCCTGAGTCCGTATTTCCCACAATCCTGCAGGTTTTCACAACCTTAAAGCCAGTGCTCACTTTGCTTCACGCTCTTCTCTTCTCCATAGACTCCTACCTGAAGGGGGACCGTGGCTGCAAGAGGCCACGACCCTCCTATCTCCTCGGCTCGGTGTGGCTGCACGAAGCACACATCAGCTCTTTTCTTAGGGCAGCGAGTGAGTACCTAGATGCCAAGTTTGCTAGTAAACAAGTCTATTTAGCCAGCAGCCACGACAAGAAGTAAGCCAGCTAACTTTACAGGCAACAGGAGCAGCAGAGCAAGTTAGCACCAGGCTGCTAACTGTGCAAGGACAACAAAGGACTGACTGCACAGCGAGGACAGCTTACAAGCAGCACCAGCAAAGCAACCCAAAGAATCTCTTGCTATGGGTTTTGTAATGTAACTGGGTTCATGCAGAACAGCACAGGCCACTAGCTCTTTGACCCAGTCCTGATTTTGAGAGTCCTGCGGAATCTGCAGGACTGTGCCTCAAATCGTCAAGTGCACAGGGAGCTTTGCTGCAGACGTTTTGAACTCTCTGTGCAGACTGTCTGCAGTCTGTTTCTGCGGAGAAGCCTTAGCTCAGTCAGTTTGAAAGACGCTGACCGATGAGCTTCTCCGGACCCGTTGTCTAAATGGGTGTTTTACAGCACGGTTACGGCCAAACTGAACTGCAAGTACATCAAGCAGCAGAAATCCAATATTATGAGCTACAAAAAAAAAAAAAAAAAAAGCAATTGTCAATAAAGTCATTAAATGGTAAACGGCTGCATTTATATTGCACTTTTATCCTGATGTGAAGCAACGGACTGTGGCCGCGTGCACGCTGCAAATTTCCCTTTGGGGCCAATAAAGTTTACGCTGAGACTACGGCTTTACAGCTGCCCTCATTCACACACTGACGCAGCGAGCTGCGAGGCAAGGTGCTGCCCATCCCAGCTATTTGTGATCATTAGCATCATTTTGGCTCATTTATAACTAAATAAGCAACATTAACACCAGCCATGCCAGCCACAGCTCCACCGGCTCAACTGAGACTTGACGTTTTCTCACATGTGGATCATCCGAGTCGGCTTCATCCACACTACATTCAACATATGGTGCGCTATAGAGGACGCATTCAATATTTCATGAGTTAGCTTGAGTTCCAACCTTCGAGAGAGAGGTAGCCGTCCATGATATCACTGCAACAGATGGGCAAGTCATCCACTTGCTGCAAACAGGGTTATTTATAATGTGTTTGAGAGCGCAAAAATACCACCCCTGAGAGAGCGAGGAAATATGGTGTGAAGCAGCAAAAAATCTTGCACCCTCACAAAGATGTGTCATACTGTCGATGAGAGATATCCTCTCTGTGCAGAGCGCCGCGCTCGGAGTATTGTCTCCAAAATAAACTGAGAGAGGAAAAAGCAGCTTTCACATGACCTCGGCGAGAGCCAAGCAGATTCGCCGCCATCTGCTTGTAGCTTTGACAATGATAGGACTGGAGTTTTTAATATAGCAAAGGAGGCCAGGCAGTGCAGTGACATCCAAATGAGAAGCAGTGTGAACATGTCTGTTCCTATTACAGTGAGATGGGAACAGTTTGTGTTTGCGGGTGCATGTGTGCAGGCCTTTGTATGCATAGAGGAGGGAGAGTGGGAGAGGATATGAGCTGAGCGTAAGAGTGTGTGTGTGTGTGTGTGTGTGTGTGTGTGTGTGTGGAGACATTCCTGTTCATCCACAGGAGTGTGGGAAGGTAGGAGATGAAAGGGAGAGGGAAGCCATCTCCCAGAGTGGAAACGACAAACACCTTCTCACGGAGACGTCCCTTCACATCCACAGCTTCACCAAGACAAACAAGCCACTTCAGAGTCACAGTACAAAAACATGTCAACTGCTTCCCACCATCCCTCCCTTTGACACATTTATGTGCTTTATGTGATATCATCTATATAATGCATAAGGGAAGCCTGGTCATGCAGTTTCACTGATTAGCAAATGTTAGCATGCTAACTGTTTTGAATTAGGTCTGTTGCACCTTCTGCTTCTGCAGTGCTGTAATTGTTTTTCATCTGGAGCATTGGTGCTGAAGCTTAACATCATAAACCTAAATTATTATTATTATCATCATCAACAATAATAACAACAACAACAAACACCATCAACAATTATAATAATGCATAACTATCCATCTATCCAACTATCGATGGAAACCAGTATTAAATTGCATTTTTTTGCAGAAATCTGCTAAAAATGAGTGAATTCATTCTCGTTTTATCCCCGTTTTGGTTTGAAAAGTGGTTCTTTAGCTCTGTTCAGCAGCCGGACACTAACTCTGATGCCGTCGAGCAGCAAACAGAACCTTTTTCCTGAATCCGATCAGCTGGATGACGCTCGAGATCAGTTTGAAAAGTGTGAATTTTGTTGCCAAAAAACCATCAGAATCACGTAAAACGGGCTGAAAACCAGACAAAGCACAGTCGCTTCATCTGCTGTTAATGTCAAAGTTATTGATTGATATAATAATAAGATAATATGTATATAATGTATAATATATGTATATTAATATGTATTGCCTCAAATCCAACCACAATTAAGATTCATCAAGGCATTTAAAGACAAAAAGCGCACACACACACACACACACACACACACACACAGAGCGGCGCAGTGTGATTAGATGTATAGTGAGCATATGGTCTGGGATGCGGTGGTGAATGCTGCACAGGGTAAACAGCAGCCTGATAAGCACACCAAAGCATCTTTATTATGCCAGGCGGCGGAAGATTAATAAGGTGATGTGTTTCGACTGTAATTGACCCAGTTAATGAGACCCTTGTTTTGTGGTTTCCTCCCATAACCGACTGCGAGGGTGCTCAAAACAAGTGCCAAAAAACTCCCATCTCTGCCAAATGAAATCGGCTTATTAATTCCAATTATACTGATCATTGAACACTCAAATGAAAAATGAAGACGTTTCAACTTGACTAATTGGCCCCAGGAGTGAGCGTGTGTGTGTGTGTGTGTGTGTGTGTGTGTGTGTGTGAGTGAGAGAGAGTGAATGAGAGGGAGGCAGAAAGGGGGGAAACTGACTGTAGGACAGAGAGGGAACTTGTTGTTGGATAGCGCTGCAGGGAGCAGGGATGCTGGAGATGCTGAAACACACACACACACACACACACACTTAAAACACAAAAACCTGATGTCATTTGTTGCTATGGAAAAAACAAGTGATTTACAGTTGATGTTAAAGATGCCGCACAGATAAAGGTTATAATTAGATATGTTATATTGTACATGACGTGTGTTTGCATGTTTACTCTGCACAAACGGTTCAAACTGGACCCAGACCACATGGAGGGCGGCGGTGTTTGTGGTCTGGAAGGAAACTGGTTCCGCTGGGTCGGACACAAGCTCTGTAACCCATTTGGTTCTGGTCGGGTTCGGCCACACTGTATTAGTTTTACAACTGTGCAACCCTAACGTGTGTGTTCATGCAGTCTGCAGAGGTAAACAGTGCCTTTTGATGGGGGTTCACAGGAAGTGTGATCAGGGGAACCGACAGTGTGACAAACTCATTAACCAGGCTGGACCTGGTTGTAGCTGCAGCGTTCTGGTTCGTGTTGGATTTGGACTGAAAATGCAGCTGAAGTCTCACTTTAGTTGGGTCTGACTCAGCATTTTTAACACATTCTGCACAATCCAGCTGAAGACGAGACTCAGCGACGGTCAGATGAAAGCAGGGTCATCAGCAAATGATGCATGCTGCCGTGTTCTTCCACCAGCAAGTTCAAAACCCAGCGGCAGAGGTGAGCGTGCTCGTTCCTGCAGCAGATCGACGGACCCCACAGCGAGCAGCGGCACCACAGAGCGGCTATTCACCCAGACGGAGGGCCAGGAGAAAGTGTTGGGGTGTTTATTTGGTTTTGGGGTTGGGACGCTGAAGAGAGCTGCTGGGAAGTGACACACATCCACCCGTGCACCTAGGTAAATATACACCGAGTACAGACACATACACAATGCTATTAAGCCTCAGACGCGCTGGGCAGTGTTTTCTGAGCTGGGGCCCAAAATGAAAGAAGCATCTGTTGCCTGAAGGTGAGTGATGTCAGCAGAGTGTGCACAGCATGCTCCTTTTTACTCAAGTTCATCAATTTATAATAAAAAAGGTGTAGAAACTGTTTGTTTTCTGGATGCAATTTAAAAAATATACATTATTCATAACTGACAAAAAGTAATTTCTGCTCCTACTTTGGAAAAACGGGACAAACAGGAAGTGACGGGATAAAAACTGAGTATTAATAGAAGCAGAAGTGTAAATCAGACATAAATTAGTCGTGCAGCAGGAGGCTTAATTCACAACACAATACATGAAAAACATAAACGCCATGTTTCCACATTGTTTCCTCAGTGCCTTCAGCAATGGGTCGTGGGTTAATGTCCATCAGCCGGAGAATCAGCTCCACCCTGCTGCACGGCACCGCACGGGATGAAAATACATTCATATCCAAAAAAATTCAAATCAAACCTGACGCTCCTCTCCGCGGTAACGACACCGGATGTTAAGAGTGTGGGGCAGCTCTTTCAAAACAGCTGAGACTATCGTAATATCACATTTGCTGCTCTCCGTCTCCCCTAACCCCGCCGCCTTTAAGCTCATAAAGAAATGTTTCTCTGTGAGAATGCATCGTTCGCGCCGATGCTGCCGTTTCCTGCTAATGATCTCTACTGTTCATCTCTGTACTCGGTGAGCTGTCATTACATGTAGCAGTAATTTCTCCCCATTGTATACTTGTTTACCGTGGCTCTGCACTTATGCATCTGTTGCATCTCATCGAGCCCCACTCCTACAACAGTCAGTCTAGGAAATAATTGGCAAGTTTGATAGACAGAGCGGATTATAAGCATTACTGCAGCGCTGATGAGGATCTTCCACCACTACCATTAATATGATGATTCTGTTGTTCTTACCCCCCCGAGACGTATAATCTTAAAGCCTCAGACAGTATGTGGGTGTGTAGAATATGATTATAGGCTTTCATTATGCACATAAATAGAAGAGAGAGTGAGAGGGGGAGGAGGAGGAAGAGGAGGAGGAGCATTGCCTCTGCAGAGCGCCAAGAGATGGGGGAAACACCAAACAGGGTTAGAGTCCTCAAACACAACAAGAAAACAGGAAGTAGAGGAGGCCGAGGAGGAAGAACGGATATATGAGTGGAGGCTGAGAGAGGAGCACAGAAGAGACGGGAGGAGAAACGGGAACAGGGAGGAGGAGGAGAGGCGTTAAATCCACTTGTCGCATACAGAGACGCCAACCAAAGTGACTTCTCCACACAGCTTGGGATAAATCCATTCACTCTGGTAATAGCTGCTCTTATCAACCACGGGCGCACTGTAAAAAGCACAATGTCATTTTGCTAATGCCCAAACAAGCGCTCATACTGTCGGCGGCGAACTCGGCCTCCTCCGGGTCGTAGCGAGCTCGGAGCAGTAAACAGGAAGCTTTGCTCCTCCGTATTCTGTCAAACTGAGTCAGGAAAGCTAATTAACATTCATAATGAATCCGACTGAAAACCAGCCCCTACAATGGACCCTCACTCAGCACCGTATCCTGCGGTCACCCACTTGAGTTTGCAGATTGAATTTCATTTATTAAATCGTGCACGATCTGTGCATGGTAACCACAGCATGGTCTCGGGGTATCCAAGTGAATTATGGAAAACCCAGGACCTTGAACAACCTCGTGCAAGTCTTGTTTTTTCTTCTTTTGGTGACTTTTGCTTTGACTGCTGAGACTGAATCTCAGATGCTGAAGGCTACGACTCCCTCGCTGCGGAGGTTTGATGTGAGCGCGAGCTTGTTGTCCGTGTTTCAACACGTCTTCGGTCTTTGGTCTAGTGATGCTGAAGTTAATATTCATGTGAGACTCGAGGCCTTCTGGTCTGTTTTTGCCTTCTTGCCAGTCGCTCGTCCAGGTTGGATATTCTTTGTGCCAGTTTGCTGTGATTATGCACAAATGTCTTGCCTTTGGAGGAAAAAGCTGCAAACTTTAAACACACAAGCTTTTCTCTCCTGCAGATACAAGGTGTTAGCTCGGAGTTTGTGAAGCTGATGGCTAATGCAGACTGTAATCAGTGAGCTGCACAAAGGCGCTTGAACCTAATAAATCAAACATATTCTAAACTCGTGGTAAACGCTCCGTCAGAACAAAGTACAAGGTATCGCTGCGCTGTGCAGTATGTTAGCTACTCTCAGGCTAAACCCAGACAACAATCTGCTCTTTGTGGCAGAGCAGCAAACATTCAGAAGTTAGAGGTAGCTGCATTTATGCTAAAGCTAATGGTAACGCTCAGCGAGCAGGATCGTCATATTGAGAACGAAGTCTTAGTTGATTGGCTTTTGCATTGCTTCCCATGTAATTTGACTTGGATGCAGGTCTAACGAGCCAATGAGGGCACACCTGACGTAAGATGAATCACACGTTGCTTCATTTAGCCACAAATGTTCACTATAAGGCCAAGTTTGTAGGACGTTCGTGACTATAACCTCACGAGGGACTAGAAATAATCAGACGTCATCACTTATGTGGCTGCAGGAGGGCAAAGCTCTGATGTCAGACTCTCATTTGAGCCTGTGAACGCACCACCAGGATGACTTTGCAGATAACTGCACCCATTTAGCCCAATGTGTGTTTCATTTATGATGCACACTGCTGAGTTTCAAGTCTTTATGATTTTAATCTAAAATACTGACATGATGGCAGACACATGCATTTCACACAGCAGCACCACCTGCATCGGTCTGGAAACCGTGCGCACCGTTGCTGGTGCAGGATCAGCTGCGCGGTCCTTGAAGTAAACTGGTGTGTTGAACTGCAGCAATTATACCAAAGATCAGAGTCCCGGCTCGCTGCAACAAGCTCAGAGTGGGACACGTCTGGGGATTGTAAAAGGCTCCATGAAATTGTTTACCAAATATTGACACTGGGAAGATGAATTATTCAATTCTAATTGACTTCTGCTTGAATAATTGATGCTAAGAAGGAGGAGGGGGTTTGTTCTGGAGGAGGAGGAGTTTTCACAGCTTGACCATGTGAACCAGACTCTGCAAACTAAAACTCACAGGCTGCAGAACTTAATATGAGCAGACAGGTGAGCGTACACGGAAACACATCCCCCGTCGTTCAGCCGTCTGCCTGTCTGTCTGCGCACCCACTGAAAGTGCCTGCTCCCGGCTGCAGACCGAGGCTGCGTCGGTGGCTGCGGCTTTTTTTTTTTTATTTTATTTTTTTTTTTATTCAGTTCATTTGGTCTCGCAAACAAGCTCTCACACTCATCTGTCAGGTCTTTTACTCTAATGGCTCCTTTATGTGCGTTAGACTGTGCCAAGTTCAGAAGAAGGAAAACAGTCTCAGTCGATTGCTCTCTGCAGCGTCTGCCCGCGCCTCGCTCTCGCTCTGCTCTCTGTGCGAAGTCAGAGGCAGAGATAAAAGGGATCTAATGCGCTGTGAATCAGAGGCTGCACCATGCGGCCAAAGGTTTGCAGACGGCCCCTGTTTCGATGGACGGCGGAGACCGTTTTGTGTCACGCAACACAAAGGTTTTCCCAGTTTGCACCTGGAATGAGCACCTTCTCTTCTCTTTGCACCTTTGGGACGAGCAGGAACGCTGACCCACTGCGTCAGTGTTGCAGAGTCTTGTGTTTGCAGCTTTACTTTAGCTCATTAGCAGCAAACAGTTAGATGTTATATTTAATCACGGAGCTACGTCACAGGCCGAGGTTCAACGGGTTCGGGGCAGCGGGCGAAGCATGACGTCAGAAACTTTGGGCTAAGTCATGTAAACAATAAAATGTGTTTCTGAAAATATCCGAGACAAGAAAATATCCTCTCCATCTCTGCTTTTGTCAGGTCATGCATCACTCCCCCACACCTCCTCCCCCTACTCCCACCCACACCCCTTCCAGGCTGGCTGGCAACAGTGATGCCATTCAAGACAGGGAAAGATGAGAGGGGTCTGCTCTATCGACCATACGGGGGAGAAGTGCGATACCTTAGCTCTCTCTCTCTCTTTCACTCTCTCTCCTTCTCCGAGTCGCCGGCCACAATGAGGTTCCCACACACGATGTATTGGGTTTGAGTCTCAGCCTCGCCTCCTCGCCTTTCACCATTCATCCTCGACTCCGATAAGGAGAGAGAAAGAGATTGAGAGCGGTGGGGGGTGGCGAGGGGAGAGAAAAGACTGAGAGGCATTAGGGTGAAAGGAAACGGACGGGCACTTGGGGAAGACAGAGGGAGGAGGGGGTGAAAAAGGAGGCGGAGAGAGGAGAAAATGAGAGATTAGAGCGAAGGAGGGGAGGATGAGAGGAGGCGGTGTAAAGGCGAAGAAAAGGGGGGAGTGTGGGAGAAGAAAGGATGAAAGAGAGGCAGCATGGAGAGTGTGTGTGTGTGTGTGAGAGTGTGTGTGTGAGAGTGTGGGGAGCACTGGTCAGTAGGTGTGCAGGTGAGCTGAGCCTCCACACACACACACACCTGTACCTGATGAGACCAATAATGAAAATGGTGTCCGGGCGCGCTTTATAATAATAATAACTGCTGACGGCGTCATGCAGCATGTTGTGTGCACTCTCACTCAGAGGAGCGCAGACATGCTTCAAAACACGTCTGCAAAACTTCGCTCCAGTTGCACACGTGCAACGACACGCAGGGGCTGGAGGGTGACGATGCATCTGGGTGTTTGTGTTCGTAAAGATCTGAGCCGGTCAGAGGGAAGTTGATGCTGCGTCTGCAAAGAAAACACAAAATAGGTTCAGACCAGGTTTGTTTGTCTCCAGGAAACTTAAGTCCTTGAAGGTTCGCAGGAAGCTATGAAGTGTTTTCCACCAGAACGCGGCGGCCTGCGCCCCGTTTTGCTGTCGTCTCCGGAGGTGACAGCGTGTCAGGAACGGGATTAATGCGTTTATTAAGAAGGTTGGCCCTGACTGCGTAACTCACCCAATTAACTGGATAAGAAAAGGAGAGAGCCGTGCTTCGGTTTGAAGGTTGCTCCGTGTTTAAAAGGAGCGCGTCGAGCAACAAGGATGCTTCAGTGCATGTTTTAAAAGATGTCAGTGAACCCTCCAATGACACGTTTTTGTAAGATGAGGCTAACTTCAGTCGGTAAATCACAAAGTTTACTCAACTGCGTTTTCCAGGCGTCACCCTTTCTGCACAAGCTGCACAGTGTTCAGCTGCTGGGTGAAGGCCTGCGTTAGCTTTGGTGCAACTGTTGCAGCTCCTGCAGGGTTTGCAGTGTCGTCAGCGGGTCAGTGCGTTGTCTTGTGCCTGGCCGTCTGTGTCACCATGGTGACGCTCTGTCTCCCTGTAGCTTCATCCTGCCACATCCAGGGCGGTCAGATACATGATTATTGGTTTGGTTTAAGCAGCAGAGCTGGTTAACAGCTGGTTGGTGACGTTTTGATCAGTAAACTTAGTTAAACGTTGACTTTGGCTTCACAAGCAGCTCTCCGCCATCCACCGCCAACGCCGCTCTGTTGCTGCCTTTTGCTTTTGACATTACGTCACTTGACGAACGACAAATGAGAGCAGAGCGACGGAATATTTAGTTTGATTTAACAAAAAAAATGTTTTTTCATTTGTTTTCAGTATTTCAGACGGACGTTTGATGGAGCGATGGGATTGTTTGTGTCCCGTCCGTTTCCTGTGAGAAACAAGACTGTGCCCTTATTTTAGACCTGCGCGGTGACGCAGAGCATAGCAACGAGCCAGCGAGCGGAGGGAAAAGGCTTTTCTGACGTAAACAACCAGGATGTAAACAATGCAGGCTCCACTTCGTAAACAGGCCGTAAATGTTTTATGAGGAAGGAGACACGCCGAACTGTGTTCCTAACAAAAACCACGCTCACACAGAAAACACATTGTACACACATGACTTACAATGGCATCGTGTGCAAACACACACACACATACACACACACACAGATAACACACTCGATGTCCTCTCCCACACAGACTCACACAGAACAGCCGTCCTTTTACAGAAGTGGATTAGTCTCCACAATGCCGCCTTTTATTCCCACAGGAATGTGACTTTTGGAGAGAGAGAGGAGGACCCCCCCGTCCCAACACACACACACACACTTCAGCGAAAACCTTCAACCACTTTCACTTTTTAAAAACAATATCATCAATCAAGGCAGGTGGGAGGCTGTCAGGGGGCAGGAATGCCCCACTTAGCCGTCACATGGCGGTGATTATTGTGTTCATCATGGGAGGGGAGTGTGTGTGTGTGTGCACGTGTGTGTGTTGGTTATGACAGAGCTCCAAATAACGTGTCTATTGTCTGTAGCGGGCAGAGCGGTGCTGCTATCGATTAAGCCATCCGCAGACGAGGACCCCGGACAGGCCGCGCTCGCCCCTTTATCGGCGTTCAGATTAAAACCGTGCTAACGACAAACAACGTTTTGGATGTAAATATGAGCGGCGCCATCGGAAGGTGTGGCCGCTGAAATTAAGATGTGCTATTGATCCGAGGAGCTAATTTGGCGGAGGGGGAAGTGATGAATAAATGTCTGTTACAGAGCTGCACCTGCAGGGCGTGAGATGAAGCGGGGAATACTGTTTCTAATGAGCCGGCCGCCGCACGGCCAAATTGCTCCTGTCATGAAAACTGAATTTTTCATGTTGTTCTGCTAATGGCTTTGCTAAGTGAAATATAAGGGAAAAGGAAGTGCTTTCCAATTTGCTTGTCACACAGTTTGCCACAAATCAAGAGAAACTACCCCACGGCACCGCCTCCATCACCTCCATCACCTCCACCCGCCCGGTCGCACTTTCAGATTCTGTGACGACGCATGGAGCCGAGCTCACGTCTAAAGACTTTAAAACGTGCTCGGTGGCATCACGGGTCACTGCAACACACACACACACACACACACACGCCTCAACAATAGCACTGAAGTCAGAGCGCATCATGCTGCGCATTTTAGAGCAGGCTCTACCCACAATCCATCACTTTCCTGTATTCCCTCCCTCTCTGACTCAAAGTGAAATCGCCAAGTTCAAGCAGGTGAGAGGCTGCACAACCAGGATCATACGTTAATGCTAACGTTAGAGGAAAACAGCTGATAGGAGCAGTGAAGGAGTCAGTGTTGATGCACGCACACTCACACATGCATCATATCTAATAATGAAATGCAGAGTAGCAGTGCTGCGCTAATAAACATTCAGATTCACACAGGAAGTGTGCGTTACAGGAAGTTGCTCCGTGTTAAAGTAATGACTAAGGCTCTTTATACTAATTAATAAAATTAGTATTAAAGGCTTCAGAGGTTCTTCTGATTGGGCAGCGTGTGCTGTAAGCTACGCATTTGATTGGCTGCATCTTGTCTGCAAATCAAACCAACGTTGCATTGTTGCATCGCGACCAGCCGAGCACGTGAAGGAGCGAGTTCAGCAGTGTTTCCTTAGAAAATAAGTAAAAAGCATTAATTCACACTGGATCACGAGGTTTACTAGAAATGTAATCAGTTACTTTACTTTTGGAGTAATTGAAATAGTTACTTATGTGTTTTAACCTGGTTAACTGGTAATCTGAAACACTCAAGCTCACCCCAACAAAAGGGGAGCCAGGATGTATACACCAGTGTTTGTGTGTGGGTGCGTGTGTGTGTGCCACCAGCACCCAGCAGTGGAGGATCAGCGGACCAGATGTGGGTGATTTATGGAGTGGCAGAAGCTGCGGCGGAGAGGCCTCCAACGCGTTAAACGTTATTAGCCACAGATGGAGCCACGTACGCACCCAGCGGCGTTCGCACACATCAGGACCTCGACGGCGCCTTTCATCCCCGCCATTTTGTGTGGGGCTTCACATGGCGCTGACCTCGCCGTGGCCTCTTCAGTTTCGGGCAGCCCCGGCGGTTTTTGCGCCATATGGCTCTGGAGCAAGACGCTGCAGGCTGGGTGGCGGACGCAGGGCGCTGACCTCAGAGGGGCTGATGAACTGAAAAAGACATAATGGAGGAGCTGAATGGAGACGTATAAAAAGGAGAGGGTGAAGAAATGATATTCATGACCACTGTGGACCCTTTACCCCCGGGGACGCCCCTTAGCCCCAGTTTAGAGCCTCATTCATTGTGACGGAGCCTTTTCCCCCAGCCCAGATGTTCTGCAGAGGGCGTGGGCGGTTTCAGGATATCGTCACTCAGAAACTGTCACCGACCATGATTAATACTTTTCTCCCTCGGGGCGACTCTGCAGCTCCTCTGCATCCACCCATCCTCCAACTGAGGCCTGACATCCATTCATTCCTCTGCATCCTGCAGGCAGCACAGGTATCCATTCACAAAACCAGAGACTCAGCCTCTGCATTGATTTTCCTGCCTGCAACGCTCGTCCCAGCTCCCCGTGAACTGATTTCCTGTAAATGCTCAAGTTGACCGCTGCACAGCTGAAGGCTCGTAAACAGCATTTGTTAGATTTCCACTCAGTACCTATAAAATGGGCGAGTGGTATCCACATCTCAGCCGTACTCTGGTTTATTTAGTTGAGCATTTAAGTCAAGTTAACATGAGCAGCAAGAGGCCACAGCCCAAAGTTCGACCCAGCGCCAACGTTTTCCACTGCTCTGGAGGAAAATGAACAGACATCACTGACTGATTTGGAGCCATGATGTGCTTAATCATAATATTAGAATTAATATTAAGGCAGACTGACCCTGGATCTGCCGTCTGCCAGCCAGAGGCACCTTTTGCAGACTCTTTGCATCACAGTCTGTTTGAACTCCTGTGCAGGGAGACGGTCCAGCCCAATAAAAGAGTATTGAACCTGATTAAGTCCAGTTTTAAACCCTAACTACAGTTAAAGATCTGTAATCAGCTTTGGTTTGCTGTGAACGCAGAAGCTCAGTCCAGCTCAGGCTCACAGCCGAAGATGCTCATTTACAGACATGCTAACGCTGTAACAGCTGTAGTTTGACTGTTGCACCTCACTTTCACCTATTGCTGCAGATACTGATGCAGAAAGTATCAGTGACTCTAACTGACACTGCTTCATGCATGAACTTATTCCAATAGTGCAAACAGAACAGCTGTGAAGTCAGGAAACTGCTGTTGCATTTGCAGGCCGTTGGCTAACATTAGCGGCCATCAGACACCAGTCAAACCAGACCAGCTGAGGCTGTATCGTCTTTAAATGTTGATGCATTTAACTTTGACTGAAAAGCAGGATTTATCATTCCCTCAAAAGCCTCATTTAAAAATATGATTTACACATAAAAAGAGTCTTCTGAGGTCAATGTGACACAGCAAGCCAGCAAACAGCCGCTGTCACTGAAGTAACATCAGCAAGCAGAGAGCACAGTGATGCAAAATAAAGGGAGTGTAGTGAGACATTGGTTAGCAATTATGCAAATTAGGTAGTTTTTCAGTCACAGGCCACATGCACAAAGGTGCCTTCTGTTGCAAATGTAGTTGGACGTCATATTCAGGACTCTCACTGCTCACCTTAGTGCATTTCCCCCCAATGTCACCTCTGCCCCGGTGATGGAATGAAAAGTCAGGGCTTGTTGCCGTCTGATCGGGTTCAGCTTCAAACTTTACTCCAACCATACGAGTGCTTGAGCCAGCCTGGTGACCACACAGCACCACTGTCAGGATCACTTTATCGTTTTCCCCTCGCCGCGTTTGAAACCTGTCGGGAGTTAAACTCGTGCATCCTCGCCGTGTAAAGGTAACACAAAACGAAGAGGATTAAAGCGGCAGTGAATGCAGAGTGGGAGTGGGGTGGAGGATGGAGACGACGGTAATGCTGACTGACACGGAGGGAGGTTACAGACGAATAAAGAACGGGAGAAGAATGAGCGCGTCGTCTTGTTGAACACAGGGAAGTGGAGTGTGTGAGGGTTTAAAGAGGCAGACAGACAGAGACGGAGAGAGCGAGACAGATGAGGGCTCAGACTGAGCTGACAGGTGTAATTGGAATCTAAATAGCAGGGAGTGACGTTGACTGACAGCAGCTTAAAGCTCGGCGGCGACGCCCCCTCCCTCCCAGGCTGCTGCCCTTCTCTGGATACACAGCGCTTTCATTTTAACCCACTGCAAACAGCACAAGCAGAGAAAGGACTGCACACCACCTCCAGGCTCCGACCCCTGTGTAGCTTCACCTTCGACACCCTTCACATTTGCACCCGAGCCTCGGCCGGCGACAGAAAACATGTTTTGTGACCCCAAATAAGCTCAAGTGGCGTCATGATCTCATGAAACCACTTCGAACGCGCTCCCGTAGACGTTGGGAGGTTGTAGTTGTAGTTTCCTGTTGAGCAAATCCTGCCTGACAGACGCCCGGCACCAGAAGCTACAGTGAGCAGCACATTAACCAAGCTAACGTGGGTGTATGAAAAGGTGGCAAGATGCTCATGTTCTGTTAGTGGGGTAAAAGAGGAAGACCATCGCCATGGCAACAACATTAACACACACGCACGCACACACACAAACACAGACACCATTGGATCTAATTAGCCAGAAAGCTGACAAGGAGATGCTAACGCTGCTAATGGCTGGATGCAGGGAGGGAACAGACGGTTTGGAAATGGCATCGCTCCGTCTTGTTGATCCACCTCCTGTTATTCCTCTCATCTGCGTCTCGTCCGCTTCCTCCTCGCGTGCTCGCTCACCATCGGCGCGGGCCCTCCACCAGCGGTAACCACGGACGTTGTGAAAGCCTTTTGAAAAGACTTAAGAGGTGGAATATCAATCGAGGATGTGTACCAACGTGTGTCAGGCCCCACAGAGGCGGCTATCGAACAGCGCGCAGGAAGCAACTACGGTACATTAGCAGACCTGTAAGGTCCATTAGTACCTGGGTGGAGTAGAACCACGCTCCAGAATGAAGAGATGTATTGTCACTGCGCTGTTTACCTGTTGAGCACTTGGTTTATTAGCGGAGATGAACGCTAAACGTGACTTTCCTGCTAACATCTGTCCCGTTAATGAAGACCAAACCTGACAGATGTTCCTCAGCCTGCGACGCGGCAACAAGCTGGGAGGAAATAATGAAATGATGTTATTATGATGTCTGGTGAATGTTTAAAGTTTTGGGAGCTTGAAACCTTTAAAGCTGCCACTCTGAGGCCGAAGCATGGTCTGACATCCCCACAGGAAGCCGTTATGGCTGACACGCTAGCAAACACTCGCCTCCTGACATTTCCAGCAGACACACAGCAGCATTAGCGTTCCTTTGTTACCACATTTCTGCAATAATCTACTCAATCCTCCTCATCAGCTGACTTTCCACCATGTTGCTAACCTTCTGTCATGTTGAGCCGTTCAGTTGGTTTACAGTGGGCTTATCGACCCCCTTTTATTGTAAACAGCTGCCTGCTGCAGCTGGAAATGAGTCTGAGGAAACTTGGGCGACTGGAAAATCAAGTTTTTGGGCAGGAATACAGAAGCAATTAGCTTATAGGAGGCTAAAAGAGCGCCGCGTGTGACGGGAGCAGGAGTTGCTCAGTTCGGCGCTCACTCGTGTGATCTGAGGAGTATGAACTACACCGCTGGTACGAAAACAGGTGTTACTGATTTCACTTTCATATCAGGGCACACGAGTGTTTTTCTAATTCCAGTCAGAAAAGAGGTGCATTCAGGCGACGTCAGGGCGAGCTGTCGGCCCATTACCGTGGGGTTTGAGCGCGGCCAAAGCTAACGCCACATTTTCCCCATCGCCCCCCCCCCAGAGCCGAGGGCACGTCCGCCTCTTTGTGGACCCTGCGTTTTGCACCAAAACAGTAAAAAGAAGAGGGGCGGGGCTGCAGCGCCCAACACCTCCGCAATCACCGCTCTGTTATGAATTATGTTGTCCAAACCGCTTCACCCCCTGACATTTTCTGTCTTTAATCCCTCCAAAGAAAAGTAACATCGCTCATTTTCTTGGAACAGTCTTCGTACAGTAATAACCATAATTAACATGCCATTGTTGGTTATTTGGGTTGGATTGCCATGGCAACTGATTCACCTAAGCTGGCTGGAGTAGGCAGTTCTCCAGACCCCTGCGCTGCCACACAGTAATCCACGTGAAGGGGAATGAAAGGAAGAATGCATGAAGGAGGGAGAGAGAGTGACGGACAGGAAGATGGAGGAAAAGAGATATTAAAGGGGGGGGGGGGGGGGGGCACAGCAAAGAGGGAGGACTGAGGAGTAAAACGGGGAACAAAGAGGAGTCCTTCATGCTCCATTCACTGGGATTAAGATGTTTGCAGCGGGGCGGCCACAGATCCTGCTGCACAAACATGACAGATGTGTTATATTTCATATCTGTTTGAAGTCGTACATACAAGAAACGAACGTGACCACGATGCAGGCGAAGACTAGAATCACACAAGTCGTTTTCTCAGTCGTTGAATCTATTTATACTCGTTCATCAGCAGCTGATAACAGAAAAGGAGGTGCGAAGTAAAGAGCTGACAGAAACAAAGTGAGAGTGAGATCAGGCGTCTCTGCGGTTGCTGCACACGAAGTTGGACCACATACTTCCTTTTGTCCTCCATTCACGGCGCTCCTGGCAGCCCGAGCACCACGCCTGAGCCCTGACACGCCGACACCACACGGTAGAGTCTCACACACACACACACACACACACACACAGTCATGTTTTGTTTTTCCATCTGGCATGAACGTGTTTCTAGTATAGAAACAGCTTATTAAGACTCAATGTTGGTTTGTCGGGTCAAACTGTCACATGTGATGCTGCCACACGCACAGTTGCGACCCTCACACATTCACAGTGACAGAAAAGCTGAAAACTGCGTGTTGCAGTTAATGCTGCAGAGCAGGAACGGGGCCTCAAACCCCAGCTGATCTACAGGTGGTGGGCATCACACGGCAGGGCCCTACAAGGCTTCCTTACAGTTACAAAGACTCTGTGCATGCAACACTTTGATGTGCAAAACAAGTTCCAGCAACAAGCTCATCTGAAGCAGCACCGGGCCCCACAAACAGCTTGGGGGGCAAATGGTGAGAAACACATGCCCCGGGGTTGATATACAGCCCCAGTGATGATTGAATGAAGCTCAGGTGTGGCTGGTCTGGCACTCAGAGAGGGGCGTGTCAGGTCTGAAACACAGCCAGAGAGAGAGAGAGCTGTCTCCTCTAACAAGACATCTGAGTGGTGAACTTGCTGCTTACAAGGAAACAAACAATAACCCAACATGTCATCAATGAGTGCACTTCAGATCCCCAGTGCAGGAGGATTAGTTGGAACTATAATTCACTGTGGTTCCTATTTACACCTGAATGTAGGCCGTTTGCACCTTCCACATGCACTGAATCAGCATCAGAGCTCTTGAACGTTGAATATTCGATGTGATGCAGCAGCTAAAAGGCTGAGAAAGTCATAGGATCGAGTGAATCGAGTTGTTTGTTTGTGCATCCTGCAGCAGCCAGCACTGATTTTACACCGCCTGTTGCATCCTGTAGCACGGGCACGAACAGGACTGAGGACGTAATGTGACAGTGAATGAGGACGACGGGGCCGAACCCACTGGATCCAGGAAGAAAGATGTACAGTGGGCGTGTTAGAGACAGAGAGAGAGAGAGAGGCGTTTAGTGACAGTCTATTGTTGTTTGAGCCCTGCACACGTCAGGGGAGTCAGATGGGCCGCAGGACTCTGTGAATAAACCATGAGCTCTCTGATCAGTCCGAGAAGAACATTCATCCTGCTGAAGAACTGAAACAGGAAGAAGAAAGCACACTTCATCCTCTCGGAGCTGTGTGTACTTGTTAATTCTCTCTCTCACACACACATTTGAGACGTCCTCTTGCTCTAGGCCCCATGCATGCACGCTGGTCCACAGTCCATCCATTCGCCCCTTCTGGCTCATTTCAGCTGGAGCTCCTCCAACACAGCGGCTGCGGCTGGACTGACAGTGAACATCCAAGTCGGCGTTTAAGGTTAATTGATTCACATAAAGACGACATGTCAGGGGCTAAATCGATCCATTTCAGCACGGCAATCACAGAATTTGTGACGCTGCATTGATTTGTGATTAATAGTTGAGGCACGTGCTAATTCCTCAGCTCTGATTGGTTAAAAATACGGTTGCTATGCTGGATGTTACTCACATTTTACACATGCGCTGGTGTTTTATTCACACTCTGGCACTTAGATTTGGAAAATAAATCAAGTACACGCCTTTTATTCGCTTGTTGTATCGCAATATATCGAAATATGTTGATATAATATTCCCTTTATTCTCACTTCTGTTGTTTACTCACCCCCCTCTCCTTGCGCGTGCTGCACCGACCTGATCTCTCACCTGTTCCTTACTACCTGTCCTCCCTTGTGTCTGCTGCCACTTTATTCTCTGCACAGGTTGACTTTTGTCGCTGCACCTCTGCACGTCTGATCCGTCTCCTGTGCACCAAACTGTCCCTTCAGCACAGTCTTGTGCTGTGTGTCCTCTCTTGGGTCCACAGTTAGTTTGTAGAGGTGCTGCACTGTGATGAGATGCGTTTCCTTTGTTGTTAATGAACATCATGGATGCAAAAACGGACAAATTAAGTCTTTAATCACTGCAAAATATCTCTTGTTAATTAATTAGCTGAGCTAACGGGCAACATCTTGCATTTCAGTGACGGTACCTGTTTTATTTGTCTGCCAGCAACGTTAGCTGACGTTATCAGAGGCTGTCAGGACCAGAGCAGCAGATTTATGGACTAAACGTTTCCACAGTCCCACCGAAAATTAGAGATTAATCAGCAAAAACAAGAACAGCAGCTGGAGCAAATCACAACAAGATGCAAATAAGCAAATAAGCGAGTCACCAAACTTAAGCTAATGCTAATGTTTCATCCTCAGGAGCTCTGGCTGCGGATGTAATCCATTACTTCAAGTAACTTTACCATTAGTTGGCTAAATTTCACGTTGGGCTGAGTGCATTAATGTAAACCATCTAAATCTTCTGCTGCGTGTTCACTAACAATCATTTCTGTGTTATCTGATGTTGTAGCTGCTGGTCCAGACAAAGGTTTGGTGTCCACTAACTCAGCATTGGACACAAGCACAAAGCCTGTAACCACGGTAACAGACGGAAGACATCGATCACCGCAGCCATTAAAATGACTAAAATGAAGTGAAATCAAGACAATAAAATGTGATTGCAACTAAATGATGTGCCATAATTAACACTGCTGACTTAATTAACACAATGCATGTGCAGAGTGTGCAAACGGCAGACTCTGTGTGTTGCTGTGTTGTGAAATAGAGGCTGGAAATAAGTGCAGGGATGAGGGTGAACTTCACCTCCGATCGACACAAAGACGGAAAACAATCTTCTCTCCGCTTTATTTCGACTGTTTGCAGTTTTGGGACAAAGATTTAAAGTCTCGTCCTCGGTTTGGAAACAACAGTTAGCTTACTTTTAGTTTTGCTGTTTCACTGCAGCCATAAATTCAATGAGGCGCCTTCATTTCCAGCAGCTCTGCTAAAAGCTGAGTGCAACCGTGCTGTGCAAGGGCGTTCCACAAAGAAAGAAATGTGAGTACAATTGCTCCACGAGATCATCTGTCGGCACACAGTATATCTCTGTAAATTACTCCAGCAATTAGCATTAGCAAAAAAATGCTAGCATTGATTAGAGCTGCTTCCAGTTCCCTGCAGGCGAAAAGAGCAAGCGAGCGCCTGTTCCACGTATCGCTCCTGATTTATGTCTGTCAATAAAAATTACGCCTGTGCAGCGCGGAGGGAGCGAACGCAGAATGCAAAATTTGGTGTAATTAAGAGAGGTGGTTAATCTTTTCATGTGTAAATACGTTGATTTAAACATGAAACAAACAGCATGAATAGCATTTCACAAACACAAGGTTGAATAAGGGCACGTTAATTTGCCAGAGCTGAGCAATTAGGTGGAACACAACGCTAATCTCATCTCTCTCTGGTCCTTTGGGATATGATAATGCACTACGCGGAGAGGCATTACATGGGTAGGCACTACACGTTCATGCTTTCAAGTGACTGTTAATTATTCATTTAATATTTTTTTTAACCGTGTCCAACTGGGATTGTAGCCAGCAGCCGGCTCCCCTAACCTGCGCTGTCTGTACGAGAGATCCAGAGACGCTCCATCACTGAGACAAATGCATGGACAAATAAATGCGTCACTCGATCAGACAACATCTCGGTGTGTGTGTGTGTGTGTGTGTGTGTGTGTGTGTGTTTTTGCAAAATCGCCCGTGTGTGCATGTGAATGTGTGCGTGCATGACCACCCAGCCTGTCTAAAATGAAATATGGGCAGATCAGAAGTGTCACTCAAGGAGTGGCTCACTTCAAAAGGAGCAGCGGCGGAGGGATGAAGGATGACGGGCTATGAACATTACTAGTTAATGTGACACGACCTTGTCCGACAAATAGTTATGATGACCGAGCTTAGTGCAGCGCACCAAAACACCAGGGGGGCCCTTTTTCAAATCAGGTGGTGATGAAAACCGTCCTGACTTAAAGTGCTTTTGAAAGCCAAGGGCAAGAGGTCTAAATACTGCAGCTAATATAATTAAACCAGGTTCACACAGGTCCTGAGCCCCAGGCTTTGGGTCAGACTCCAAGACCAGGGAATGTCTCTATTCCTGGGCTACAGAGCAGAGCAGAGGCCCCAGAAAGTCCTCAGGCCCCCTCCGGGCTTGAGCCTCTCCATTTAACCCAGTTACCAGGGGGTTTGGTGAAAAGGGAGGGGAGCACAGAGGACCTTGTGCTGGGAGAGTAATGAGAAGCACTGTGGAGCTAAGTGTTGTGCAATGGAGGGGGAGAAGTGAAGCGATCCCAGCTCGGAGGTTCCTCAGGATCAGGACCCAGTGGCTGACCCTTTAACCTATGACCATGCAGATTAGTCCCAGGGGCCTGGGGATCGACACAGACGCTAAGCAGGGGACCAAGCTGCTGTGGAACAACTCTGGGGTTTTCTAAAAGGGGGGAGGAAGTCTGAGGATTTGGGAAAGAGCCATGCATTTTGAGGAGGTGACTCAGTTGTAAGCGGAGACGCTGGCAACAAAGACGAGGAAAATGCAGTTGCGGTGAACTGCACTTCAGTGTTTTTCCTCTGGATGGTAATTCAGCTGCTTTCTCCTGTTTTGAAACAAAGGTTTAAGTGATAAAAGTCGATCAAGTCGCTCCATCTTCACTCAGAACGTCCTCCATCATTCGGCTGAGGAGCATCATCGGACGTGAATCTCGGGTTAGCTAAACTTTTTCATTGTGCAGAACTCGTGTATGGACCACGTGTTTTGCTGCAGACCAGCTGCCTGGGTGTGTTTGGGGTTTTAGTCCTAATTGCTTACTAGCTGCAAACAACAGGAACACTTGAGTTGTGCACAGGCCTATAACTGAGACCCAGACTTCATCCAGACCATCTCCTGACAAAGTTTCCAGGTTTCAGGTTGAATCTTGGGCCAGTCTGTTGCACAAAGGTTGGGTTCAAGCTTGGATTTCAGAGCTAACACCCTCTCAAGATCGAGTAGTTAATGCTTGACTGATAGCTTTGCACCATGTGGGTGTGAGCCTGAGTAAAGAGCAAAGATGCAGCACAGACAAACACCAAGTTCATGTACAAGGTGCTGCACATATAGGTCAGAAAGTTGCACAATTGATTAGGTTTTCTTGCTGAATTATGTTATTGGCTCAATCGCACATGCTCCGTGGGCTGGTACCAGTCTATGTCCTGGGGGTTTAATGCCACGGCTTTTCAATTCAATTCAATTCTTTTGGCATCTTCTGTGACTTTAAATGCACCGTGGAGAGCGGCGAAGCTGGCAGGAACCAATGTTCTCCTGAACCAATGTTCTCCTGTTCTTCCCAGGCCTCCACATTGCTCTCAGTCCCAGTCTCGCTCCAGCCTCTGCTCCAAGCTGCCGTTCTCCACCTGGCCACCAGATGCCCTCGTACTTTCCCTCCTTTCCCCACCAGCACACCTGTTCCCACTTCTCATCAGCATCTGCTCCACCCACTGCTCACACCTGCAACTCCCTCCATCACCAGCCACTCACCATATAGCCTTGCCATCTGATCTTTGCTCCTTTTGTGTGTTTTGCGGTTCGTTCTTTGTTTTTGTGGGTTTTGTTTGGACTTTTGGTTCTTGCCTGATCCTCTTTATTCATTTATCATTTAAATATGGCTTCAGGTCTGCCTCTAGAGCCTGAAGTCTGGTCACTTTGTTTAACAGAAGGATGAGGGAATAACGGTAATGAGCTCTCACACCACTCCTCCACAATCCCTCACTGGAGCGTCTCCACCTGATTAGTAATTGATCAGGACGAGGAGCAACGAGGCTCATCAGCCGGAGCTCCCAGGGGCGATCAGTGCAAAGGAATTTCCTTAGGAACCGATATCCCGTTGATGTGCGCTTGACTCCCATTGATTTTCCCATTCCCGGACCACCCCCCCCCTTCTCCCGTGGTACCAGCCTACATCACACAAAGCCCACACAGTCAGCCAGGGAAAGACCATGACCCCGCTAATCTGTCTGAAACCTATTGATCACACAGGAACAATATTTTAGCGTTGCCTCTGCAGACGCTGATGGTTTTGAACACACATTACCGTTGTTATTGCTGTTTTGGTCGTTACCGCCCCATCCCTCCTGGTCTCTCCACGTCTCCTCGGTGATGAGCAAAGCTGTGGGAGAAAAATGGGAATGATACTTAACGCGGGAACGACATCGAAACAGCAGCAGGCGGTCAGCGCGCGAGCGAGGAGAATGGCGGTCGACGCAGCTAAGGGAAAATAACAAACGGAGCAGATGAAGCTGAAACCATTTGCTGCTGCATCACCTCTCCTCCTCCTGTTTGTGTATCAATGTCAGTAATGTTCACGCCGAGGCTCACCGTGAGTTCGGGAAAAACTAATTCTCACACACTTTGTGGCCTGATAAATGGCATCATGAGGCGATAATGGAGTTCAAAGGTCAGCAAGCGTACGGCCACATGCTCTGTCAGTCCCGGCAGCGGAGCAGTCCATTAACCACAGCATTATGCAGAGCTTGTTTGCACAATTCTTCCCCACGGCCCCACAGGGGATTTAGCAAAAGCCATGTTTGCTGACTGAAGGCGACACTTTGCAGCACAAATAAAGAAGGCACGGCCGCATTTTCGGGGTTTAAGCTCAAAAGTAAATGGTCACTGCAAGCACAACACTTCAGAAAAAGACTGTTTCAACACAAAGTGGCTTTAAAGTGATTATTAAATTATTGATTCATCCAAACCTCATTGATCTGCTGCCTTTTGTGTGTGTGTGTGTGTGTGGTGATGGAAATGAGAGAAAACATCAAAGTCAAATCATTCGCCGACCTCGAGGAGGGGAAGGTGTTTCAGCCCAACACTGAATACATCTCAATGGACTGCAGTGAAATTGAGTCTGCAGCAGTGGTCCGTGACCTCATCGATGCACTTCATGACGTAGGCCGTGACAGTCTCAGTGTACTCCTGGAGGTCCGTGGTGGTGGTGTAGGTGGTCTGCTTGAGCATATTCCAGTCTGTGGTGGTGAAACAGTCCTGAAGTGCCTCTGAAGACCCCTCCGGCCACACACAAACCTGCTTCTGAACTGGTTTGGTGACTTTAACCAGTGGTCTGAGTGCTGGCATTAGCATACCAGTGATGTGGTCAGAGGCACTGAGGCGAGGGAGGGGCAGGGCTGTGTAGGCTCCTCTCAGGGTGGTGTAAACGTGGTCCAGTGTGTCTCTTTGGGCCTGCATGGTTGAAATCTCCACCCAAGATGAGAAAAGCATCTTGCAACAAGCCGTATGGCCGTAAACTCCCTCAGTAGATCGGCCGGCACCATAACCTCCACCAGTGGCGAGCAGTGTTTGCAGACCACAACAGGGTCACAGCACCAGGCATCACTGATGTAAACACAGAGCCTGCCGCCTGGGTCTTACCTCCCTCGACGAGAGCTGTCGGCTCTGTAGCATGTTAGCCGGTCGAGCTGAATGGCGCATCCTGGGACGCTGTTGATGAGCCACGTTTCCACGAACACAGAAACCCAGCACTCTCTCACGGTCCTGTGTAGTCCGGCTTGTTATCCAAAGAGCGTTCGTTGGCCAATACGAGTGCAAACACTCAAAGAAGTGTAGTCGAAGTGAAGTGGCATTAAACTGTGCACAAAGGGATCTTTAAGCCTGTTTAACTTTACATTAGCTTTTATTACTGCAGCTATTCTCTTAATGAAACAATAAGTCTGTTTATATCATACATCAACAGACCCAACCCAGCATGAGAGAGTCCTGAGATGAAAGCGAGTGCTGGCAGCCAAGACGCATAAATAAAAAATGTAACGACACCATGAGAAAATATTATAAAACAATGTACAATACGAGCAGGGTTTACAGGGGAGAGCTGCTGGATCGCTGGACGGCGTGTTTGTCGAAGGAAAGTGTGTTTGCATCGTTCGTCCCGATGCCTTTGATCCGCCTCTGTGTGGAGGTGCTCTGACAGCTTCTAGACGCCGTTTCCTGTGTTTGTGTGAGGGGAATGATCAAGGAGGAGGGAGCGAGAGCGGAAACAATATCATCAGGGCCCTTTTTTTGATGTCTCCATCGCTGTTGACAAAAGTGAGACAGTAAGAGGGAAGAGATAAGGAATTAAGAGTGAGAGCGGGGCTGCAGGAGAGCGCCGGGCGGCGAGGAGGGGACGAGCACGGGGCCATTTCATCTCATCTCACGCGTAATCCTCCCAACACTGGGGAGGGAGGGGGGGGCAGGAAATGACAGCCAATAAACAGTCTCTGCTGCTGCCTCCATTAGCCGTCATTACACTGCCCACCGTGGGACAGGATACCATTTCCAAACGCCGCCGAGAATAAGGAGCCCAAAATTATTACAGACATCTCATAAATAGATGTGTCATATCTGTCCAATCACTGTCTGGGGGGAATATCTGAATTGCCCGTCTCTGGTCATTTGCAGGCAGCCGCCCCCGACAGGTCCAGAGTTAAAAACAATGTGAAGACGAAATGATTAAGACAGAAACTGAAAATAAACATCAAACTTCTCTTTTTTGCTGCAGCTATCAACTGTTTGACCTCCATATTAGCACTCTGAGCTCTGTGTGTGTGTGTGTGTGTGTGTGTGTGTGTGTGGAAAATGCCTCATTTTTCACTGTAACTCTTTGTTTTGCTGGAGCTGTGCTGGGATATGACTGTGCACTCCTTTATCGTGTCTGAAGAGAAAAATCACCCCGGCGAGAACAATGGCTGCTGAAAAGTGACGGGGGGGGAGGGGGAGAGCGAGGGGGGAGAGGGAGAGAGCGAGGGAGAGAGGTGAAGTGACAGTCCCCCAAGATGGATGAGGAGAAATCTCTCAGCTCTCGTTTCCTTTTCGCTTCTCTTTCGCTTCTCTCTTGGAAAATGTGACCCAGCTAAAAGCCGTGGTGCCCCCCCCCCCAGTCGGCTTTTTGTTTTTTATGTAACTGCTGAAGTGCAGCTAATTACCATATGCTCCAAGAGTGCAGGGAGGGAGGGGGCACAACAACAACAACAAAAATAAATAAATAAAGATGTGAGTAACCTGAGAGGCAAAGACGGTACACGCTGCTTCGTTCGGAGGAAACTCAAAATGGTGCAACTCAAACAGAAGTTGTTCAGTCATGTGCTTTAAACTCAGTAATTGGCAAACTGTCATTTCTCCTGACGGCTGCTGTTTGCATGTAGTTTAGGGGTTTTTTTGTCAATCTGTCATAATTCATTTGAATAAAATTAAAGCAAAATCAAAGTTGCAAAAGTGAATTTTGTTCATTATTCTGGAAGTTAAACTCACAAAAATAAATAAATTAATAAGAAACTAAAACATATTTCAAGAATGATAAAAATATAAAATTAAAACACAATAAAAAATGATGAATTAATGTTTATTTAATTTAAGGTTATAAAACTTTTGAAGTCACCGGAGAGGCACCCTGACTCCACCACCCATAAAACTTGATGTTGAATCATTAAGCATCAGGATTAATATAAAATCTCTGCATTAAAGAACTTTTTATACAATTCAGATAAGTTTTCCTGCTGAATCATCACTGAATCGTGTTTAAATGGAGAACCTGAAGTTTTAAACTGTCCTGAAGATATTCACTAATCATCTGAGTCCAAAGATCCAAGATGTTCAGCAGCACGAGCAGGACACAGAGACATGTTCCTGCACTCAGAACTGTCTTCAAATGCTATGAAGAGAGTGTGTGTGTGTGTCACACTCTGAGTCTGTTCCCAGCTCAGGTAATCCTGTTCGCCCTCTGTTGTTTCAGACCAGAAGAGGGAGCATCGCTTCACCAGCAGAGCCACAGCAGAGACGGATCCAGGTCTCCCTGACCCCTCTGCTCTTTCTGTGCACATGAGTCCTCCAGACCGGTCTGTGAGTAAACATGCTGATCTGGATCAGGGCTCTTTATCCTTAAAACAGCAAAACAAGGAATTAGAGGCTGATCCGTGGTCAGCGCTCTGGTCCTTCGCATTGTTGATTCACTGTGAAAGGCAGAGTCTGAGTCGATGCAGATTAACATTATGCACTTTTTGTACAACGCAGTTTGTGCAGCAGTGATAGGAGCATGGAGCCGCTGGCCCCGCCCACTTCAACTGTCAATCATGATGTCACGGCCCCTTTCCACAGCATCAGTAACTGATTAAAACCAAACTGATCAGAAAAATGATCAGTTGAACAAACATGGAGGGGGCGGGGCTTATGAGCTGTACTGCAGCCAGACCCCAGGGGGCGGGGCTTATGAGCTGGTGGGGGGCGACCTAGCCGTCCTGTTGTCAGTATGTGACATGTAATCTTCATATTCAGTCTGTGGGCCAGAGAAAAAGCTCAAAGCTCAAATCGACTATCACAGAAACTGAGGCCGGAGCTTGACTCGTCAACGATAACCTGAATTCTTGAGCACTGTGGGGTCTCGGGGGTTAATCAGTAAAGGGTCTGACAAATTTCAAATTGCATTCAGACTTTAGGGCAAATTAATTAAATCGCATCCTGAGGACCCTTCCTGAGGTGAGCCGACATTTCTCAAGGGCACTCTCCCTGAGGGAAACCGCCGGCACCTCCTGCTGCGTCTCCACTCGTACATGGAAGCTACTGCACTCACACTCACTTCATTTAGCCTGCTGAATATAAAGCTGGACAGACAGCTGCGGTTTGCTCCTGGAGGAAACAATACTTTTCCTGCAAGATCTGCAAGTTCACTGATTAGTTTGGTTCCAGACATGTTTTAAAGCCGGGGTTTGTCTGCAGAGAGGCAGGCATGTAGCTGCGAGAAGCGGCTGTAGCTCCCACTGCTTCATATTGGAGCCACAGTGCTGCAACAGTGGCGGTGCAATGTGGCCTTGACCAACACAATGTGGTTCATCTGCGTGTTCAGATTCAGTTGTATGTCATAGAAACGTGCTTCAGGTGTAACATTATACTGCTGCCTGCACCTGCGACATTATACTGCGTTCTTTGTGTGCACAACTGCAAGCCAACGTGGCCCATCTACTGTCACTGTCGGCTAAATGCCATGAGCAGTTATGCATATTGTGTATTAGGCTGCAAGCTTATGTTTTATTTTTGTTTCATTTGAATCTAAATTAATATTTACAGTTTGTGTTTATGTACAAATGGCAAACATTGATTTAATCACACTCTGAAGCTTTAGAGCTAAATGCTAACATGCTCCCACTGGCGACGGTTGACGTTTAGCATGGTTAGCATATTGGTTTAGCCTGTTAGCATGCTAACATCAGCTAATATTCACTATAAACATTTTTACCAAGCACAGCTACATTTCTGAACGATGCATGGATATTTCACCCAGAAGCACAAAGGTTAGAGCTCACCGAGGTGCAAGAACACACTGATGCATGAATGTCTGCATAAAACATCTTGGCAGCAAATGTAAATAACAGTTCAGTCTGGACCCTGACGTGCATCCCTAATGTGCAAAAAGCCGATTTACACAGAACATGTGCAGCACTGACGCCGACCACCGGGGGTGCACTGAGCCGTCGCTGCTAAACTGTGTTCACAGCTACTGAGTTTAAACCAATCGAGGCTCCGTGTGTGCGGTTCGGTAGTTACTGCTGAGAAAGGCCTAGATTCTCTCTGCAAGACTTCTTTTTTCATCTCCTTGTGTCTGTGCTTGTCTTCCCACAGTTCCTCCATAGCCTTGGTGCCACGGTCATTATCTGCAGAGAGCAGAAAAATAAATACAGAGGCCAGATTGTCATCGACCGCCATGCCAGACAGGGGCCTTGAGGACTGTGCAGGGGCGAGAAGGGACGGAGCTGAAGATGAAGAATCCAGCCGGAGGGGAGAGCGCAGGGAGACGTATCGCAAAAGTTTGTTTAAAAAATGTTGGGGATAAAATTCCTGCCTCGCCCGCCGCCGTGACAGGCCTCTCCAATAACTCAGGTGCGGCCTTTCCTAAAGCCCGTGAAAAATTGTGGACCATAAAAGAGAAACATGGCTTCTTCTTTTGCAGGCTTTGTTTACCTCGTTTCCTCGCTGGCTATAAAGCACAGAGAGTGATGCATCTGTCAGTGCAGTGATGGTATGTTTGGGGGGTGGGGGTGTGAGGGAGGGGGGGTGTAGCGCGGCAGCTAGAGGTGAGGGAAAACACATCACAACAACAAATAGGAAGTGACACGCATGTGTGCAGAGGAGCGTGTGCACACATAAACGTCGGCTCGCGCAGACACTTAGAAACATGCCTCAACTCCCAGAGACATACATTTACTTTCCTGTTCACACACACTCAGAGACTCACACACACTCAGAGACTCACACACATACACTCAGAGAGACACACACTCAGACAGACACACAGAAACATTCAGACCGTTTCAAGAGTGCGGGTGGCGTCTGTCAGTGTGGCGGGACGGCGGGCTTAGTGTGCTCCGTGGTGTGTGACCGGCGACTGCCTGAGCCACTTCACACTGTGTTTGCAGTGCTTATCTGAGTCAGGGGGCAGGTCAGGAGGGGTCACCACTCTTATTTGCCATGCTGATAGACTGGGTAATGGAAAAAAAAAAGGGAAAGGCCTGAGCACAGGAGCCGCACGCGCTCGGAGCAAACACTCTGCACACTGCGCTGCTGTGGGTTCACTCTCCTCTGAGCCTCGTTTGGATCCTTACTTCAGATTTTACACTCCCATCAAACGAGCCGCTATAAATCACATCACTTACACTTCCTCTGTGCTTCACTTCTGTATTTCCCTCACTTTATATACCTGCTTTTGTCTCTGTGCTGCTGCAAGAACCAAACTATTAAAGTCTTATATCATCTGAATCACAAGATGAGGACGAGCCGCCCTCATTTACTTCCTCACTGATGCATTAAAAGTATTTCTTTGTAATCTCGTGTTCATGTTGTGTCGGCTTGGTTCAGACCAACAGTATTGTGACATCAAACAGTCCTCAGCATTTAGCAGCACAGAGCTAACGTTCATTAGCAGCAACGTCACCTCAAACCCTGCTGAGGTGTTTACCTCCTGAACCTTGTGACGATCGTCCACTGACTCAGTGTAAGTCTCGCGCTGACGCAGAGGACGCGTGCTCTGCTGTTTCATCTGGACGCTGCATTTTACTGACCAGCACAGCATGATGTTCGTTTCCTGTTTAGAGGAAACTTAGAGAAGTGGGCGATAGAGCAGGGTGTGCTTTGGGGCCAATGACAAGTCACTACTATGGCAACCGTCAATCAGGACAGAGGCGTGGCAGTGTGCGTCTACGGCAGCTTCAGCCTCTTTTCCAACAGGAGTTCTCAAACCAGTGGCGAGCACTTCCTGTTTCCACGCTAAGCTAAGCTAAGCTAATCCTCTGCAGAGTCCAGCTCCAGAGCGACATCGATCTCCTGATTTCTGGCGTTAAATCCATAAAACTGAAACTTTCCCTCTTCTTCCTCATGTTTCAGTCGGGATGTCACCTCCGACTGCAGCGAGCTGTTGATTCAGAAACTCGGGTTTACAGTTTTCTCTATGAATTAACAGGATTTTATGGAAAGTTTCCCAGGTGCCATGAAACTTTGGTGATTTCCCAAATTATTTTTCACTTTCTCAGCAAGAAAAATAAATTCAGTGTTTGGCTGCGGCTGTGATTCACGTTCCCCGCTGCCCTAATAGTTCCAAAGGCTTCCATTCAGCCTTATCTCCTTTTTATTAATTTGAAATTTAATTCTGTGGGATAAAAAGGGAAGAGTCTGGCGGTGTCTGACATGAGCTTCTGATCTCAGCAGCCCTGGTTCTCCTGACGCTCGCCTCGACTCGTGTCCCACCATGCGCTCGTGTTTTCCCTTCAGAGATCGTTATGGAAAGTCTTTCCACTTGAGGAGCGACACTTTTTTATTCCTTTGCAGTTATGAAGAAGCGCTCATTTGACGCCGTAATGAGTGCAATCCATTTTAAATGCAATCCATTTCACATACAAGCACTTAAAAAAGGCCTACGCTGCTTTCTGTCGCGCTCTGATCTCCACTTTCCATCTCTCCTTCTTCCTTTGGGGAAATCTCAGCCTCTCTATCCATCACCGCGGCTGTAGTGTCACTGTCTCCCCCTGCGTAAGCAATAACAGCACCAACAGCGCTAACACTAGCCAACCAAAGCCCCGGCTCGTTCAATCACCCCGATATGAATCTGCTTAAAACTCAGCCATCGAGCGCTCGGCCAAATCCATCAGCGCGGGCTTAAGATCGGTGGCACACGCGGCGCTGATAAGACGTTCTCTGTGGCCAGGGCGCTGTGATGAGGAGCAGAGCAGCTGCTGCTGGATGGAGCAGTCAAAGTTAAAACAGTGGTGACGGACGAGTCCTCGCGGTTCTGACTTCGGTTTGTTATTGCTGCTGCGGGAGCCGAGTTGAGCGTCTCGTGGTCGGGCGGCGGGTTGTTTTCGAGGCATCAGATGATGTTGCTCTTGATTTGAGGGCTGAGAGCTAAATTGGACGCCTGCCCTTGATGTGCTGCTGTGGTGTTTTTGGTCTTTTAGCCTTTTTCACCGTTTCAGAGCTCGTATGGTGTGGATTAGCAGTGTCAGCTAAACACACGTGCACACAGCTCAAGGACAGGTAGCTCATAATGGAGCGTGTGGGTTCTGTGAACCTCCACAGCCCCCGCAGATGGTGGGGGTCAGAGGAGCAGGGGCCTGCTGGGATTTGAAGCCAGGGGCTTGATTAAACACCAGCTCCACTGCAGGGGAGCCCCAGAGGAGACGCATCAAGGAGCCTCGCCGGCTGCGGTTCTGCTCCATAGACTCTCCTCTCCACTCTGAAGGTTTGTTACGAGCAAAGTCAGCGAGGAGCGAGGACAGAGAGCAGGGCAGCTGAGAAAACGGCTTCTGAGATCCAAATACAGGAAATATCCAAGAGTGAGTCACAGAGCTGAGTCTGGTTTTATCGGGAAAGACTCGCAAAGATGCTTCGCAGGAGATAAACCCCGGCGAGACAGAGATGAAGAGGCAGGAATAAGAGGTCAAAGGTCAGCAGGAGATAAAAACAGAGGCAGAGTGAAAGAGTAGCGACCGTCAGAGTCTGATAAAGCGTCTCTCTGCAGGTCGACGGTGGACTCGTGCAGAGCGGACGCAGCAGCAGCAGAGATTCAGTTTCTCGTCTGACATCCTCAGCACTTTGATCCCGGGCGTATCTCTGCGCTGCATCTCGGGCTGCAGCCGCCGGAATGCCAGGTCTCAACCGGCGCGGTGCAGATCGTAAATAAACATCCTCCTGCCCGCTGCCGCGCAGATTAGGAATTATTCAGCCCCTCATCTATCTTTCACTCCCAAAATGAATAAAGGAGCCGGGGCTGTTATCTGCTCGCCGTCTTTCCCGAGACATCGCCACCCCATCACATGATTTTACTTTCCCTAATCTCCTGCTCCGGTTTCTTTACGGCCGACCACCGCCGCTCGCATTCTTCTGCTGCGATGGGCCAATCTGCTTTATTTAATAATTCACAAGGCAATCTAGCCGCGCCGCGGTTTGTGGACGAGCACGAGCAGCAGAGGTGGAATAAATACAAACAGATCCGCACTAAAGGAGGATGAGACGTTTCTACAGTTTAACGGCGGCGCTGGGCGATCTGTTTCCACGTGGAGTCGCGCGTCACCCCGGGGATCATGAGAGTCACTTCCCTTTGAGGCGGAAAGTGAAAGTTATAGATAACATTTGTAACTTTTTATCCAGAGTAAACTGGATTCCTGGCATTGAGGAACTCGCTGCCAGCAAGTCGTTTCATGCTTTCTCCTGATTAGTGCACCGTTGGATGGGGATGATAAGTGGATTCTCCGTCGCAGTATAACAAGCTAATGACTTCAGGGGCTGGAGGAGGAGAAGAGATGTCAACAATGTGACACTAAATAAAACTGTGAACACCAGCATTGTGAAGGTTTTACGGTGTAAGTGTATTCGTCTTGCACGGGGAGAGAACATGCAACATGCCAGCGCAAAAAGATAAAGAAACCTGATGCATTGTGGGTGAAAATGCCCTCAGAGTATCTCTGAAGAAGGCAATGGATGCTGCAGGAGAGTGGAAACCCCAGGGCACATGGTGCGTAGGTGTGTGTGTGTGTGTTGGGGGGGTAATGCAAATACAGATGCACATGCAGCACAGAGGATATCACCGTGGAGCTACACACACACACCGTGGAGCTGCGCGCACACACACCGTGGAGCTGCTTCCTTTGTCTGATATGAAGTGAAGCAGTGAGGGACTCTGCGTTTGGGTTATCTCACTGTGTTTGGGACAGCGCGGCTCCAGCGGGCACATCTGAAAAGCTTCAAAGTCCAAGTTTCATTTAGAAAGAAGCTGCGGCACGAACGTCTGAAGTGTCGAGCAGAGCCGGCTGAGTGAAGATGAGCTCTGTGCGCCACAGAGAGCCTCGTTCTGCTCTTTCTCCAGTGAAATAAGGTCTTCAAAACCTGCAGCGCGGTTGTGATGAGCTCCTTTGCATCAGAATAAGTTTAAAATGTTGCTTTAGTGGCGCACAAACACACATTCAACAGGGGTTTTGCAGCGACAGCCACGTTTGGTGCGGTTTGACCTGTAACTCATAGCGGCTAACGTTAGCTAAAGTCTGACAGCCTGTCTGTTAAACCCCTGAACCCTCACGGACTGAGCTGGTTCCTGGGTGCGAGAGGCAGCGAACAGTGAGGTCAGTTTATTCGTTTTCCCGGGTTTCGGCTTGTTGTCCTCAACGTTAGGAACTGCAGGTTATCAATTCACGCAAATCCATTTTTAAGGTTTGCATAAACCTGCTCAAATGCAAATGATGTTGTGCAAATCGTGAACTGACAGCGGGACAGACGGGAGCCCTCGCAGACTCCCTGACCGCTGTTATCAGGCAGGACACCTCTGATGAATTAAGATGCATCAAACACTTTGAGTTTGACTCATCTCACAGACTAAAGGTGATCTCAGCCTCTGAATGTGATTCCAGATCATTCCTCCAGTTTTATGGAAGTGCAAAGCTAAATTGCGAGAGCGCCCCAATAAACCACTTGCAGTAACCCCCCACACACACACACACACACACACTCCTACTCACCATATGAGATGTAGAAACAAAAGCAAGGTTGCTGTGCAGCTGCTCGGCGTCCAGCAGCATCAGCAGGACCAGGTGCACCAGGCGGGTGAGGATGCAGCTACCTGAACGTGAAGTAGGGCAGCGCTAAATAAAGGAGCGTGCACCATCAGCAGAAGCCTCCCGTGGAAAAACACAAGGACGAAGAGAAGAGCACAAAGAGCCGGCCGCTCCACTCTTCCTCAGCTTCAGCTCCCGTCTGTTGGCTTTCCCTCACATTTGCTTCTGACTCCCGCTGCGAGGAGCTTGATTGACGCATCGCTGACTTCCCGGCGCCACGTGACAATCACCAGCTTTCAGATGGCTCCTTTTATTAGCTCTTTGAATGAGCTACCCCCCCCCCCACCACGCCCACAGGGGCCGCAGGAAGCAGGCAGCGCTGTATAAAAAGACGAGACGTGGTTAAATATCGTCGTAGCAGACAGGCAGGCGGGATTATGAAGGGTCGGCCGCGCTCCTCCAAACCCTTTGTGCAGCAATTTCCTATTCTCTTAATTGTTTCCCCAACATCTGCCTACCTGCTCCCTTTACAAATACACTGTTAATTAGGGAGGGGTGTGTGTGTGTGTGTGTGTGTGTGTGCATGTGCAGGCAGAGACGTGCAGGAAATTAAAAACATGCAGGGGGCGGGTCATGAGTGTCCAGCGGTGGACATGGGGATCACATGGGGATGTGCTGAGGTGGAGAGGAAGGAAGTTGTTGGTGTTGCAGTTTTCAGTGGTGGGGGTGGGTGGAGGGGCGCGGGGTGGGTGGGGTGTTGAAAACAGAGAGGGAGGGAATGAGTTACTGTTTTGGGAGTGTGACATAAGGTGTGGGGGAAAAGCAAAAGTAGGAAAGAAGAAGAGGGAAGAGAAGATGAGAGGATGTCGCACAGCAGAACAGACAGTGCAGGTGGAATGAGGGTGTGTGTGCGTGTGTGTGAGCGAGCATGCTGATGTGTGTGAGCGATCCCGTGTGTTCGTGCATTGTAATAAGACGTTCTTTCCTCCGCCGCGTGTTTCTCGAGCTCACGCGACCCCGCCCTGCAGGAGGCACCTGAGGGGGCCGGTGTGGTGTGGGTGGAGGGGGCGCTGGGGTCGCCCTCACAACAGGAATGCTGGGAACTCCAATCAGAAACGCATCGCATGAGCTTGCACCGTTGGATTCGAACCAGCACGGAGGTAAAAGGACAATTTGCTGCGAGACCTCCTCCCGCACACACACATGCACGAACACACACCTGTGAATACACACCGGCTGCACCAGGAATAACCAGGGGTGAGTGGAGTGGCACGGTGACGGAGCCTACTGCCTACCGCCTGCCTCCCCTGTAGTTAAACAGCATTCAGCATAACTTATGCGAGTGCCAATCACTCCAAATGAAAAGTGCAAATTAAACTCTCACACTCAAATGCATAATTAGACCTCTGACTTGGCAGCGGAGCGTGACGGATGGAGGGTGGAGAGACGAGTGCCCATGTAGGGTTCTTTCTTTTTTTTTTTTTTTGCTTGTGGATGTAGGTACACACAGTCTTATTACAGCACGCCGGAGAGCGCCGAGGCAGAAATAAAGACGCAGCATCGGGTGTTTGTGCAGCTGGGGCACACACACACACACACGCACGCAGGAGAATTTCCAACCGCTCGTCTGTCTTCTCAGTCACAGCTTCAGTCCACGCTGTGGCGCGTTTTCCTTTCTCGCATGATGCGTTGAAACTCCTCCAGGAGGGAGCCGATCAAACCTACACGTCGGCCTCCGCTAACGCAGAGCCGAGCACATCCACCTATGCACCGTCCGCGCAGCTGACTTCTCCGCATCGAACGGTGAAACAGGAGCCGCCCACTCGTGCATTAACACTGACCGGTGAGGCTGCAAGAGGTTAAAACGTTTCGGCTATGCTGAAAACACTAGAGGCACATTTTGCAAACATGCAGACGCGGTGTCAAATGGGATCGGCTGCCCCTCAACTCAGAAGTGGGAAAAGCTAATGGATGGACGCACAGATAAACCCAAAAATCGAATAAAACCAGTTTAATCTCTGCTTCGTGTTTCTATTAACTGTGATAGTACTGCACCAACCAGCGTCATTCCTGCAAACCTGAGTTGTCGGACATGTAGCTTGGAAACAGCTCAGCCAGACTAGCTGCACCTGGACGTGTTAGGACAGTTAGCGTCGAGCTCGGCCGCTCACCTTAGCTCTTCTGTATCCAGGCTTCGTACGTTGGCTCCATCTTTTGCTTTCGTTCCCAGAGTCTCTCTGTCTCGTCCTCCCTGATGAGCGACTCAACCACTTCCCACAAACTGCATCGACAATCCGCGCTGATTGAGAAACAATAGATATCGCCGCCGATGTGGTTGGGCTTGGCGTTTGTGGGGTAGACGCAGCCGTGATTGGAGCAACATGTGACCTGTCGCACCCAATGTTGCATTCAAGGTTTTTTTTCCTTTTACTCTCAAAAAATAAAACACTGACACATTTTATCATGAAATGGCCGCGTGCAGTCCATCCATTCCTGTTTGTTCAGGAAGCAGAGGGTGTCGTTTATCAGCCGCAGAGTCCATTTGGAGAAAAGCATCCTGTCCTGCATGAATCCAGTCCTCGCTGTGGATAAACCGCTGAACTCTGAACTCCTGCTGTGTCTCTGAGGATGAGCCCCGCCACCCTGCGAAGGAAACTCATTTCGTTTGCTTCTCTCTGGGATCTTTTACTTTCTGGCGCCTCACGAAACAAAACACACGATCCGAGTCTTTGCTCTAAGTAGAAGGTCCAAAGGGTCGTCTCTGTCCTCCCCATCCCACATTGTTGTTAAGTCATGAATCCCTGTCTCCCAGCAGCATTGCAAAATAAAGCAGACGGACATAAAACACAGAGCACAAAGAGGAGGATGGAGCAGCACTGAAACAGTTTGATTGGTTGCAGAGTTGATTGTCCTGTTTGAGCTGTTAACCTGGACCAACCTGAGCTATCAACGTTGCAACAGGCTGCATGTTTCTGTTGCAACCGTGCATAAGAAAGTAAGATTCAGTTGGTGTCGGTGCAACGTTCCTGTTAAACCTGGACACTTCCTGCTGCACCAGCCTCAGAATAAGCTGAGATTACCACCAGCTGCTCTTCTGTCTTCATTTCTGCATTTTCTTGACAACACATTAACTTGAAATCATGCAGCAAGAGGGAACAGAGCTGCAGGATGAAGAGCTTCACCTCTTCCACCGCTGCTCACAGACTCGCTGCAACAAATCAGATCAAGGTTGGCCACAAAATGATGAAAAGGTCCCCGCCGACGCTGACGAAATGAACCTGGCACTCTCGGCTGGAATGTAAAATGTGCAGGTAAACCGAGAGCTTTGCCGTTTCATGACGCCACATCAGAAGAACCAAGGCCGTGGGGCTGGGAGGCTAGCTCGCCGTAGCCACGCTAACATCACGAGAAGAGTTCCATTTCAGCTGTAAACTGGTTAAAACAGTGGAAATGTTTCTTTTTAGTGTAAAAACAACCCTGAAAGCAACGTTTCGGTTGGATGCTCTGGGCCAGAAAGAGGAAAATGCACTTATCAGAGCACAAAGAGGCAGCGTGGCTCAAGAGTAAACTCGAAGAACACTGTTTCTGGTCGACACCGGCAACATTATCGTGCCTATTTCTGTAGCAGTGTGGATCTCTGTGAATAGCGAGCCACTGCCTTGGAAACAGAGGCCCTGGAGAGAATGGAGAGCTGATTAGAGAGAGGCAGCTTGTCTCCAATCAGACCCAGAGTCTTGTCTGTTTACAGGGAGCACGTCCAGAGAGCACTCCACGCTGACCCGCCGAGGAGGAGGAGGAGGGAGGGGTCAGTATCTCCATTTGTGACTGGTGCTGAGACCCGGAGCCCGTTGAAATGTGCATGTTGATTCTGCTGAAAGGGATTCTGAGCTGAACCAGTTCCACAAAACGCTCCGGTTAAGAATCATTTGCAAGTACAATTTGATCCCAGGCGCGCTGCGTTCACCAGGCCTCGGAGCGTCTGCTTGAAATTCCAAATTTGCTGAAATTCACACAATGCTGCAGGATTTATGCGACTGAAGGCTCAATCGACAGCGGTGTCGTGACCTCTGCCGGCCTGCAGAGCCAGTACACGACGAAGAATCGTGCAGTAATCCTGCGTTAGACCAAAAACACACATGTATTCAGACGATCGGCTGCAGACTCACTCTTTAACATTTTAATTGAGGTGGTAGGAAGTTAATGTATGTGGATCCTCTGAATGTGGGTTTATATTAAATTACACTGAGTGGTTAAATTAGACATAATTAGATGTGAATCATGTATATTTCAGTGAATCTTGAACTTGCTAAGCGTGGGTTCACCTCGCTGTAAGTCCTTTACAGACTTTGAGGAACAACAAATACAGATACAGGATGTAAAGACGGCATCGCTCCAGGAAAAAACAATAAAACTAAAAATGATCCTGCGACAAATCTGATGATTATCATAAAGACAGATGAGCAGACGAGTCTGCAGAGCTCCCAGTAGGTGGCTTTGTTGAACAGGACAGAGCTAGGCTAACTGTTTCCCCTTGTTTCTAAGCTAACAAGCGGCACATGTTAGCTTCATCTTTTCTTATGTGCTTTACATATGTATCAAATTCTGTTGCAGCTGCAATTAAAAATATATTTTTCTTTGTCTTTAGGTGAACTTTGCAACAACGATGAGACCAAAACAGCTAATTATCCTGTTTGTGTGATCAGCTTGATAAATCTCCGCACTCTGGATCTCAGAAACGTCCAGAGTTGGATAAAAACACATCAGTGAGCCCAAATGTTCCACCTCCATCACCACAAACACACACAGGAGTTTACTTCACCGTCCTGCTGCTGTGAATACGCAGCAGAGCACCAAACATCTGCTGAGTCCCAACTGCTGCTGGTTTCAGGACGCTAAACATGAGCGAGGGGACTGACCCCGAGAGCTCATTGGATACGTCCTGACTCCTCCGCTCTGTGGCTCGCACATCGCTGGTTTTGGTGTTTTTCATTGTTTGCTGACAGCAAGACAAATACAGAATAACACCGGGCTCATCCTTTCTAATTGTGGCTCGTTGCCAGCCTCACCTGGGTCAGGACAGAGAGAGATGCTTCAGTTTAATCAGCGTATACAAATCCATGCTGTGGTCAATCAGGCGCTAAACTCCGCCACGCAGGAAACGCGTGCACACGCCGTCTGAGGCGCTCAGAAGACGGAGATTCTCCAATAACCTGCTGAAAAGTGCGGCGCTAACATCGGGCTGCAGCTTCTGCGTCACGAAGCGTGCACGCTCACTCACCATCACACGTCAGCGCACACAGTTACAGCTCAGAGGCGAGCGCGCGAGCTCACGGGCGCTGGGAAACTCTCACACACACACACACACACACACACACACACTTTATTTTGGCACGCCGCTCTGCGGTGCGCGGTGTGAGGGTTTAGAGGGATTGGACGGTGTTGACTTTGCCATGAACCTGCAGAGCCTCCGCACCCTCGCAGCTGCCTCCCTCATCATCTGCAGAGGGCCTCCAATCACACTGGAAAATCAGGGCCGGGGAGGGCAGGAGATATATCACCCCCCGCTCCTCTGCCCCCCTCCCTCCACCTCCTTTTATACTGCACTCTCCCACTGTGTGTGTGTGTGTGTGTGTGTGTGTGTGTGTGTGTGTGTGTGGGGGGCGGGGGTAGTTTTATTGCCTCTTGTCCAAGGCGGTTGTCATAACTCACATTTCTTTGAGTTTATCTAATATTCCAATTATACAGCTGCATATTTGACGACCGCTGGTTTTAAGAGCGCCTCTCAAGGGCACGGCTGCAGCTCGGGCGTCTGGCGGCTGCCAAACTGCAGCGGGCCTCTGGCAGTGACAGTTGAGTCATATCAACCCCCCCAGCCTGGATTTTAAATACTTGGCCTCCTCGACAGCAGTAAAACGTTTTCCACCTGAGATCTTTTACAGTATTTGAGCTGACTCAGCTGAAATCAGTGAGGCAGCGGTGAACTCTGATATATACCTTTTTAAAGAAATGTTGAGGAAGTAGTAAAAACACAGGAAGTAAAGACTTTTTTCTGTTGCAAACGAGGAGGAGCGCTCAGACATCACCTCCCAATTCAGTTCCATTCTGCAGAATCAGTTGCAAAGCAGTTCCTGCAGAGATAGTGAAGCGTGCATGCTCCCCTGCATCCCACACAGATCTTTAACAAACCCGAGTGTCGCCGCCACATCCCTGCAGACAGTGTCAGCCTGCAGCATGAGCAGAGCGTCCGTCGCTGAACTGAGTAAAACACACAACAAGCTTTTACTTTAGTTTGAGGTGATTTTTGTATTTTTGGTGTTTAATGGGAAACGTTAAACCGAAGCTTCTGCAGATCTGATGTAACCGTCCTCACAGTAAAACATTAAAATCACATTCACATCATGTTTTGATTGTCTTCAGTGATTTTAACCCTTTAACTCTTAATTACGTCCTCCAGTCGCGCCCTCGTCTTCTGGCCGAGCTGGTCCCCTCCATGTTGTGGCGTGAGACTCTGCTGCACTGCTCCTGCAGATTCTTGTTTCCATTGTTCCAGTTAATTGGATGCAGAGCGGCTGGACCGCACCGAGGGTTCTTCCTTGTCTTGTGTGTCCACATCAAGTGGCAGCTTTCATTTCTGTCTCTTCCCAGATGCTCGCTGAAGGCTTTCTGTCTGCAGTTTGTTTATTTATTTAGATCCCTACTAGCTCCCACAACAACAACAACAACAACAACAGCAGCAGGGTCCAGGGTCGACATGATGCATTTACAGTACACCGATGCAAAGACAGGAAGAGAGCTCTGCTGAGGCTGAGCAGTCGGAGAAGTGATGAGACAAAGATGGTGGAGGTCAGAGAGCAAACCTGCTCACGTTTTGCTTTCATGCTGTATCCAACAGACAGACGCAGCCCCTTTGTGTGCATGAACGCTTCCAGATGTGTTAGGAGACAACGGGCACCTGGGCACGGATATGTTAAAGGCTCCCAACCCCTCCCACAGAAGACTGAAAGAGATGCACGACGACGAGAGAGAAAATACACAAAATAACAACAGAGACGCAAAATTACAACAAAGCACTGCAGAAAACAACAAAATACTGCAAAACGTCTGAAAACGTAACCGCAAAAGATGCAGCCACGCATTAGATATACGTCCATGTTGCAGCTCCTGCAAAGAGAAGTTGTTTTCGCCTCTTTGTGGGTTTTTTGTGCATCTTAATGGTTGTTTTCCATTTTATTTGTAGTTCTCTGATCGATTTTCCATGAAGACGTGCAAACATTTACTTAAAACAGGGGCCACGGCCAGGTGTCTGACCCCTGACCCCGTCGGCCCTGCGGACCCGCGCCCTGTGGCCGCGCTGGGTAATCTGTGCGTGGATGTGATGGGGTTTATTCAGCACCGGAGGGCAGATGTGGATGTAAATTGAGACTTTTAGTAAAAAAAACAAAATGCATTCATTTGATTTGTATCCAAATTCTAACCTTCTCTATTTTTGGTGAATTACACCCTGAGGCTGTGCGCTCTGTGAAGCTCTGAATCCAAATGTTTGGCACCAAAACAGGTTTTGATGCACATTAATTCAATTTCATGAACGGGGGACCTGAACTGCGCGTTGAATCTGTGGTAATCAAGTGCGGAGGTATGGACCGATAAGAGTGAAACTCGACTGGGCCTGAGCGCGCTCTGTGTCTGAAGCTGAAGTGATAGACTAGCCAACATGGCCGGCAGCACTGGCCCTGTTCCAAAGACTAACCACTGAAGGTATGCTCCCTCCAGCGTTTGGCATTGATACATGACCAGGTTTCCAGCCTGCAGCCGCTGCCTCTCTAACACCGAGGCTTAGGCCCGACTAAGCAAGACGTATCTTTGCTCATTCGCTGCCTGAAAACTCCGGGGACGGCGAGCGCAGAAATGATCTATTTGGACTCGTAATGAAAAGCCAGCGCGCAATTTTATTCAATTGCATTTTATTATTGTGAAATTCAAGCTCTTCCGTTCATTCCCAGAGAGCGAGGCAGCTCGAACCGAAAGGCACCGGGCCGATTTACTGCCACTGCAAGACAAGAGGGTGCTCTGCAGGCAAGAGAGGAGCCGGAGGGGGGGATAGCAGAGGATCTGGGATTTATTTGTGCATGCACCGGTGGCCAAAGAAAGCGGACACCCCGCTTCCATTTTGGATTCTTTCGCTCCAGACTATGTGCGTACCGCACGACTCGCTGACCTTCTCTGGTAACTGGCGGCTGCAGGCGGAGACGAGAGTTTCTTGTAGATGGGCAGAAGCGTGCCTGCGGTGGCTACAGAGGAGTGGAGAGCCTGTTTCTTTGCTTCTCTCATTCACTTTCATACCTGCGAAGGTGGCTCAGGAGCCACTCAGACCGCGGGGCCAATTTCAGGTGCAATTTCCTGGCTGGTCGAAAGCAGCTGTGCTCAGAAGCAAGAGACGGGCGGCGTGTAATATAAAAGCAAATGGAGCAAGGCTTGAACTCTTGTCCGTTTAGGCTCACATGTGGCCACGTTTCACGGGAAAATGAGAATATAGAATGTCAGGGAGCCTTTTCTGAAGAGGACTATAGACACGTACGGGCGCCGCCGAGTCCAAATGCAGCCTTTTGTTCTCCCGTCACCCTCAGCTGTCTGAGTCCAGACCAGGGAGAAGCAGCGAGCCCCAGAACGCTTGCTAAGGTTTGTTGTATCTGGCACCTGTGCGTTTGTTTAGCACGACTCCGCGGGCCTCCCTCGCCTCTCCTCTCCTCTACGGTCAAGGTCTGTGGTAATGTCATGCAAATTATATGCAAAGGGCGGTTTGCTCCACATGTCCGGCCCTGACTGTTACATCTCACCTTTAATTTGGACTGACACGTCAGCCAGTCGAAGCATCAAAGCAGCATTTTTTAAGTCCGGTCCCAAGACCCCGGCCCCGTCCCCCCTCCGAGTCGCCGCCGGCTCGCCCAAGGGGCTGTTTAGCTGACCTACTAATCAGCCCGCTGTTCCCTAAATAGAAATCAGCCTTTCTGGAGTGGTGCGTCAGCAGGTTTTGCAAGAGGGGAGAAATGTCCTTGCTCTGCAAATCAAAAGACACGAAAAACAATTTCTGAAGGCGTGCGACCGAAAACTTTCAGCCAGACAAAGCATTTCACGCGTCCGTCACCGCGAATTAACATTCAGCAAACTCGCCCCAGAAGGAAATGCGCCGTGCTTACGCACCAGGTTTCACAGTTTAACAAATGAATATGTAAAGCAGAGAGAAGCTTGAACATAAACACAGTAAAAAGCTTTTCTCATGCTGAGGAATGTTTCTACTCCTGCAGCAGCCACACGGCGACGTCCAGGGCTTTAGACTCCGCCTCCACCGTCCTGGACTTTCCAGTTTGATTCAAACCAAAATTACAGGTATGAAACCTCCGTCAGGCCACAGTCTGGACCGAGCGGCCGACCGAAGAACTCAGTTGGTCTGCATAAAAAAATAACTATTGTTCAATTTGTTTCGGGCATGAAACCGCTTTTACAGGACGTTCCTGCAGGTTGTCGTCAGAGCAACAAGAGCAGGTTGGTGGTTCAGGAGAAACACTCACAAAAACTGAATAACTTTGATTAATTCACGACGATGTCAGACACACAGCTACGAACCAATCAGATGCAAGGAGAGGGAGGTTCAAACCACAGGGTGACGGTTCTCCAGTTGGTTTGCATGAATGCAATGAAAACCCCCAAACTGACTGCATCAAATATGTCAAATTCACAAAAACATGGACCTTGGTTCAGACTTTGACGTGTGAAACAACTGTAAAATGTACAAACTAAGACTGTATCAACACGCGTGACCTTAGAAACGCCGACGAGCCTCTTTAAAGGACGGTTACTGTGGGACTAAAGCTTTAATTTCACCCGTGCTGTAAAGTAAATACGTAAAAATCACAGAGCTGCATCTTCCCCCTCAGTAATTAATGACAGCTCTGTGGAAACACAGTCAATGAATCCAGCCTTTCAGTCCAGCCGGCCGCTCCGTCGTGAGCGCTGCAGGCTTATTGATGATTTTTCTTTCCAGTTCATTTCTCCATTCAATGGCTGGTTTAACCCGCTTGGGGGCCCCGGGGCAGAATGAGGTGTGGGGCCCCTCGTTCCACCAACACCATCACCTCTCTGTGCATTGTACACTGTGTGGAGAACCACAGCGCTGGCATTTATAGAGAAACATGCACCGTTCAAACTGAAATAATGAAGATATTAAAGCCGGTTTTGGACAAAGACCAGCGCAGCACCTGTGGGGACCGGGCGGTGAGCGTCTGGGAGCAGTAGCTGGTTGTTCCAAGTGAAACACGTCTCGGGTCGCTCGTGCGTTTGCAGTATTTGCAGCCAGATTCGTACCAGCGCTCGTTCTGATACGTGGCAGGCAGATCCTCGTGCTGCACAGGCACCTGGTAAGTGTATTCACTCAAGCGCTGCACGTGTAAATGCACTTTTAAGGCTTATGTTGCACTTCCTATTCAAATGCATGGTTCTAAACTGATTTCACATTTAAAAACATGATAGTCTTACAGAATATAGTGCACTGTAAGATGAAAGCTTTCAGGTTCTGGGTCTGATTGAGGCTCCTCATCACAGCTTTGAGTTGTTAGCACGTCCACCAACGACAGAGTTCCCCTTTTAGACTTAGGAAGCACCGACGTGAACCCTGAAAGTGTTCGACATCCCGATAACGCCGCGCTTCGCACAGTGTGATTAAAACAAATTCACACATGGGAGAAAAGAGAAGCTGTAAAACGGATGCTTTTTCAGAACGGCCGCCGTCCGCACGGTGCAGGGAAACCCACGGCTCATAAACACTCAACGAAACTCTTAATTACACCTCCGTGGGATGATAAACGTAAAAGTGTTTCATTATCACCTGGCAGCGTGTGGATGTGCAGGATGCAGGTTGTTTAAAGTAAAAACGTTCCTTGGAGCGTGAACTCGTGTGAAGAGCACGAGGCTTTAACTGGAGCGTGCTAACAGCTCCGAACTGACGCGGACGCTTTTTAATTAGCGCTGCAGTGTCTCAGGGTGGGGAGCGTTCATTAAACACAACAGCATTTGTTTATTTTGTTCAGATATTATTCAGATATAACTGCAGAACACGCAGCGCACTGTGCAAACTGACGAGGGAGTAATTGAGGATAAAATAACCTTTTAATTGACTGAAGCGCGGCGTAAAAAGCAGAGCGCATGCATCCGATCAGCTGCTGCAGCGGTGACGGAGATCACATGACAGTAATGACACGCCGCAGTGTCTCACGCCGGCCGCGGCTTCATGACGACTTAGATTTGTTGTGTTTTTCCCTTTTTCCTGCCACTTCCTGTTTCAGAATGAGCCGATGACCTTTGCACCTGAATCACATTCAACGTGCAGGAAATCTGAAAATCACAAACCTTCACTCACAGCAGATTTATCTCTGTCTTAATGTGATTTCACTCACTTAGCAAAGACTTTTTATCCTTTGAATCTTCTTTGTGCTTTTGCACTTTACATTAAAAGCTATTTTTAGCTTTTTTTTTATTGTTTTCCTGCAAAGATCTTTGGTTATCCTCAGCGTTCGTCGTGCACCGTGCGAGTACAGCTCCTTACGTTCCCTCCTGTCACATAATAAACTAACACCAACATGAAACTGGAGTTCAATCAGAGGTGGTTCCTGTTTGTGTCGCCACAGCAACGCGTGGTCACATGTGAGCTGTCATTCTGTGTTTGTTCCAACAAAGAAAAGAAACGACGTGTTTTTACAGTTTTGCATCTTTTCCTCTGATCAATAACAACATGTTTCCCGGCCTCTGACGACAGCGCTCGGTGCTCATCGGCTCTGTGTTGTTAAGGCTGAGCGGGTGCTGCGCTCAGGTTGCATAAACAGCCTCGGTGTCACATCAGCTCAGCTTCAGTTATTCTCTCATTTCCAGTTTTCATAACGTGTGTGAACCGATTCAAACCTTCCAGAAATCACACGGCTCTGATCTGACCTCTGATCTGACCTGAGCCACGTTCACGCTCCGAAGTGCTCACAGTCAGCTGCACGTCATGCTGTCGGCAACCTCGGCCTGAGTTCACGTGACTTTTCTGTGACTTTGATCAGCGTTTGTCACGTTTCTGCATTTGTGGGAGACAAAACCGTGCAGATGTGGTTCAAAGTTGCCCTTCACATCCAGGAATTCTGGGATATGATCTGTTTCTGCGAAGCCATTCGCATCACGATCGCACACTCGAGTGTTCGACAAAAAGCCGTAATTAAAATCTGCCTCTCTTTCTCCTCGTCCTGATTATCGCCTGATCTCAAAATCACTTCCGCCGCGCAGCCTCACGTGAAGCAGCAACAGTTTACAGCGCAGGGACACGAAATGTGAGCAGCTAGTAATAGAGTGAGGAGGGGAAGCGGCGTCGGCCCGGCGTTATACAAACACCGGCCCGCCGATATCTTATGCATGGAAAATGAAATGTGCTCGTGCAGGTTGAGTCTTCCTGCAGACTTAAGCCTGACTGCTGGTGCTCATACACTCATACACTCAGCCGCTCCGTCTGCTGCTGAATATAAATGGAAAAATTTGGACGGTGCGGCCGCCGCTACGACCGCTTCGACCGCTTCGGCGAGGTGCTTGTGAGGTTTGAGCGTTTCTGTCGACGTTCAGACGGCCCGCTTTCTGTCGGCCGCGAGCGCCCAGGCGTTCTCGGAAGCTTCCTGGTTTGTTCGGCGAAGTGGAGCGGATGCAGTCTATTGTGAATACCGAGGCGTGATTATGGTGGCCAGAAATGACAGTCACCACGGCGACCCCGCTCCATTGTGCCAGCCTTCCTCCTGTTTCCTGTGTCGCCCCGCTCTGTGATAACACCCCTCCTCCCTCTCACACACTTCATATTTAACCGCATTAGCTCCTCCATTAGCTGTTCTACCTAACGGGTGTCCGTCCTCAGAAACACACACCTCGTCACACTTCCCGCGGTAAATACGTCGGCGGCTGAGTCACAAGCCAACCGCAGCAGTTGTCTCGTGATTGGCAGGTCACAGGATCCCTCCCTCCGCCTCCCCGGTGCACACATCCGTTTCTTACTCCCTGCCTCTGCGCTGAGTAAACACAGCCTCACAGTCCACAGCAAAACAGCAGGAAGAGTGTCGTAAAAGGTCTGGAACGCCGGGAGTGAAAAACTGCACCTTCAAATGGAAAAAAGGAGAATTTCTCATGTATGGGTGAGGGGGAGGGGGAGGGTGAGGGGGAGGGAGAGAGACTTTCTTGCCAAGTGTGAGGAAAGACAGCAGACTTCCATACGGAGCTGTGAAGGATCAGACTCTAAGTGACCCGCTGATTCCTGCTGTTATTGTCCTCTTCACTCAGGTGTCCAGTGAAACCTGATATCATCACATCTGGCTGGGGAGGACGTGGGATGTGTGTCTTTGTGAGGACCGCTTTAAGGTTTTAGACCCCGCCAGCGAGGACACCGCGGCCTGTTCAGGCTCGTTTAAAGGACCGTTTCCACGTTAAGACGGCGTGTAGGTTTGAAGAATGAGGCTGTTTGTTTCTCTATGTGCAACAAACTGCAGTGCATTTCAGTTTCACAGAAAATATGGAAAATGCTTTTAAACGGCACTATTTTCAGTGGAGGATTGATACATATTTGTGGTCCTGTAGCTGAGTCAAAGTAAACTACATTTCCCATGTTGCCCAAGTGTTTCTAATGGGAACATGGTGCAGAGGAATAAGACCCACATCACATGGCCGTGCACGTCGTCCGTGCAAGACAACTTCCTGTGACCACTGTAGTTATGACGGGACCAAAGGAGGAAGTCATGTGACCTAGTGTAAAAAGCAAGAAGTCCACATGGGACGAGGTCAGGGTGGAATCACAGGACTGTGGTCAACACGACGTCTCATGTGAAACCTCAGATCAGAAGTGTACGGATCTTAACTCCGTTCTTACTTTAATCCAAACTGTGATCTTTACCTCAAACCTCTGGGCAAATCAAAAGACACAAATGTGACTGTGCAACATGGTGCATTCTGGGAAATGGAGGCCAGAGTGCTTCTGGAGCTTGGTTCATATCAGGGACTCAGAGTCGGGGTATTTCAGGCTCTGCCGCCATGTGTTTGTTTAAAACTCGCACTCGCAGTAACGTTGACTTCACTCTAGTTTATGTTGATGATGTCTGCAGCGCAGCAACTTCTGCACAGCTCACGTGATACAGATGCAACAGGCCTCGAATTAACCTGCAGCCTGCAGCCAGCAACCAGCAACCAGCTGACGCTGTCCAACAACTTTCCAGCCAGCAATCCGTTTCTGATCCACTGCAACCGTCAGACTGACAGGCTCTGAGGATGGCAGCCGCCCAATCAAAGACAACAAACACAACAAACCTTTAGGCAGAGCCCCCCCACACAGCCGACAGCATCAGGCAGGAGACGCCGAGCCTTTCAATAGTTTATTGCATAATTACCGCTTTGATGTCGACGTGCATGTTCAGAATGAAAGGAGAGCGAACACGTATGAGCCGTCGCTGAGACTGCAGCCGAGGCACGAGTGTGAATTACAATGCAGCTTTATTGAAAAGTATATACAGCTTAAAGGATCACGCTTGAATAAAGGCATTAAACAGGGTTCGTTTGTTTGATGAGAGGGAGGAAAACATGAAGGAATGTGGCGCTGCGTTCCCCGTCTCCCTGCAGAGGGCCTTCAGAGGTGCGTTCGGAAACAACGCTGTCATCTTTGCAACCTGAAACTGTTTGTTTGCCGTGGTTACCCGCAGAACAGAGAGGCTGGACCGGTGTCTCCTGACAGCCCGTCCTCATATTGAGGCCCGGTTGATTGACAAATGTGTTTTGAGACCAAATAAAAAAGCAGTTGAGCAGGGCCCCCGCCGCCCAGCCGGGTACCGCCGCCTGAAACGAGACGCGTCCCGGCTTCATGGGGAAATATTACACTTCAGTGAAGGTGATTGTTTCTGACGTCTCCTGTTCCAAAGAGTCTCCCCTCGCTCCTGCTTTAACACCAGACGGAACGAGACATGAAAGACATATTTGGACAAACGCATATTCAAAGTGGCACCGGTGTAATCACGCGTACGCCTGCTTTCATACAGTCACGATCACAGCGAGCGTTTTAATTGACTGTTTGACTGACTGCACGACAACACGCAGACTGGTTTCTTGTCACGAAACAGGCTGTCGATCTGCCTTTTGTCCTGTTCGTCTCCTCCAGGTCTGATCCGTGTGAGTGTGTGTGGTCCTATGAATGTGTTTGTCAAACCGGGATTAAGCTGCAATTTGCCCGCGGCGAGAAAACAGTTGTGTGTCAATCTGGGAGCGAGACCATACGATTGGCGCTGGAGTGCTGTTACTGCTCTGTGCTGCACATCTGCACGGCTCAGACAGGGAATCAAAAGAGCAGAGGAACGGCCGCGCTCTGTCTTTCAAGCTGCAGATGCAAAACACAAACATTTAGGCCTGCTTTGATTATCCACGTTGAACAACTAACACACAAAGGTCGACCTCTGTAGAGCTAAAACACAACTCGCTGCACGGTTCCAGTTGGTTGCAGCGGGCTGGTGGAGGCTAAGAGACGTCCAGCTGTGGACGGAGTCTGCAGCTCAACAAGCTGCACCCGTTAGAAATAAGTCAGTATCAGCTGAGGTGCATGCTACACTTTGAATCTCTTCACTGCTTCACGTTGCCGCTTGCACCAGACTCAATTTGCAAAAACCGCGATTTAAACTTGCAGAACTCTGTTGCTGCTGGTCTACCACTGACTCCTTCAGCTGCTTAGTTTGTGTTCGACTGGAGGTGGACCTCTAACCGACAAATCGTTGAGAAGGATCTAATTTCAACGTCTGCTGCTGCTTTTGCAAAGACCACCGACTCACTTCCTTCTTCCTCGGAGGCAGGCGACCACCAGCGACTCGGGACACGCTGCAAATTTCAGAAAAGTTCATGCAGAAACGATAAACGCCACTTTGCAAATCCAAGAGAAGCAAGAAGAGGCGTTCTTTGGCAGGTGGAAGTTCACATCATTGGCCAGTCACGTTGTACTAAAGACCAGCTGCGGATGGTTGGTCTGTGTTTTACAGCAGGAACAATTAGAGAGTGACAGATTTAGACGAAGCGCCAACAAAAGGACTCGTGTTCTGCGTCGCGGCGAGGATCAAGCACAACGTCTCCGTGTTTCAGCTCGGCTCTTCGTGGTGCTTTGATCACTTCCCTGTGGGAAACACTGGAACATGTTTACTCGGGCGGGGAGAGGGTGGGGGGGCGTCTGTAAACCACTTTGACTGAAGCCTACGCACGCTCCATCCTACGAGAACAGCCTGTGAGCGCTAAGTGACGGCACGCAGACGCCGTTCAGGCCGTATTTACTGATCCGCACCTGCTGATTTAATATTCATGCACCCGGCGCCGCTCCTGATCTGAGATCATTTACACCGTATCTGTTCCCCACGAGGGCTGGATTTATTTTATTTTTATATGTGTTTGTTTGTTCTGAATAAACAAATGCATCTTTCATTATATCTCATAGGTGCTTCCGTGCAGGCCTTGGTCTGATATGGAGGATACGGATGTCTCTCCACAGAGCGACTCTGAAACTCTGTGGGTGGATACACGTAAAAGAGTTTCTCGCTCGATTAGCATAACTCATGCTAACGTTTGAGACTGTCGTGGCTTAATAAGGCACAGATTTCACAGACTGCCACAAAGCTGAATGAGAGCGTTATAAAATTCATTTAACTGTAATAAAACTTTATAAGAAAAATGTAACATCTGACACCTCACTGAACAAAAACGTGGTTATTCATAGGCTAATTATGCTAAAACAGTATTTCCCCATGCAAACCGCAGTCCTGTTGACTTGCATCTGAGACACCCGGGGCAGGAAGTCAAATGTGATGTCATCAGTTTGTGGGAGAAACAACATGTGAATTATGAGACTGAGTGGGACTGCGTGGGTCAGTGGGGGGGGCGGGGACAGGTTGCCTGGTGTGGGACTTTGATTCATGACCCAGGTGCCGGCGGCCACAGCAGCGCCTCTGAACACTTGTCAGTGTCCTGTGATGTGATTGAAACCATTAATCATGTGAGTTTTACTCGTATGTTGGTGAAATTCCTCCTGGGCGCCGGGCGACAGCGGGGCAGTAATTGCTATTTCCATGGTAATGATGAGGGTTAACGGGCGGGGTCGGCGACCTCCAGGACGCGCTGGGTGACACGCGGGCTGAAATGCGTCGTCCGCGTCTGTGTAAGTAACAAATTCTTAATTAAACTGTGTACAACGTGGCAATTTAAGTGCCCTAAAAATAATTGATCAATAAAATCAACCCTCCATTAAATTGCCCCCACGCAGTTGCCCCGCTCCATCATCTCAGTTGTTCCTCCCCTGTCCGCCGGAGAACCATAACACCGCGAGCTGCAGACTGAGAGGAGGAGACAGTTTAGTAATATCTGCTCCCCTTGGCCTCGCGTCTGGTTCTTAATGGCACTTCACAGCGGTAATGGTGCTGGGGTTAATGTTAATGTGGAAATGAGTGTGTGTGTGTGTGTGTGCGTGCGTGTGCAGCTGAGGGTCGGCCTGTCCTTCATCCCTGGAGCTGCAGCTCTTTATCAGCCTCTACCTCTGTGAAATCAGGCGAACGCCGGCAGCCTCGGCTCGGCCTGTGTCCGCCCTGTGGCACGCCGCCCTCCCCTCATCCACCCCCCACCTCGCTCTTTGCCTCCGTCCTTCCCAAACAGATGCACACACACACACACAGTGATTTACAGGGCCGATAGCCCGCCAGCCCGGGCTCGCGGAGCTGAGGCCTGGGCGGCTATCGATCCGGCGTTTGATTGCTTCGGTTTACGAGCTGCTCCGGTTTAATTGAACAGAACTAAAGGTCCTGAGACTTCACCTGCTCAACAAGAGCTGATGTGTGATTAGTGTAATGGGTCTGGACACGTTTCCCTGCATCATACATCAAGGTTGTATGTAACAGATAACACGTCTGGGTGCGCTGCACATCTACCATCTCGGCGGGCCCAGATCTCAGGCCTGTTAACAAACCTGCATTGATTTTTGTCCGAGCGCGACAGCTGCCGTCGCTCCGGACACAGTTTCAGATGATGATCTTTGGGTTTTTTTGTTTTTTTTCTTCTTCCCGTGGAGCTAAAACGCAGTCAAACAATCCATATTCAAACTTTTATGGGTAATAAATACCTGGGCTGTTCATCTACTGCTATTTTACCCCCATCTGCCTTGGACCGAGATCCAGTGGCCATCTGGCTCCTTCTTTACTCTCCCAAATTGATCTACCACTCAGCTAACCCTCCCCACACACAATATATATGACTTCACCCTCCCATTCTCCAGTTAACCCACAGCAAATCAGCCATTTAAGTTCGGGAACTGGGCCAAGGCTATATCTCAGGACCAGAGAAATAGGGAGTGAGGTGAAAATTTGGGTCTATGACTAAAAGCGTTGGCTTGCGCCCAGTGAAACAGTCAGGGTTAAAGTAGCTGGAGCTAACGGCTCTGGATGTGCGAGCTTAGCACTGACATTCTGTGTGTGTGTGTGTGTGCGTGTGTTTCCCGGCTTCCTGGTGTCGAGTTTCAGTTTTCATGCTGATGGGAGGAAATGCTGATTTAATTTCGGCCTCCTCTGAGCTCCTCTGAAACTCTGATTTACTACCCCCCGATACTTTGAGATAATAGATTGTGGCCGGACCACATGAGCTGTGAGAGCGGGGCGCGTTAGCGTTGGGATCCGAGCTGTTCTGCAAAGACAAGCTGATGCTTTTCCACTGCAAACCTGTTTTGCACCAAAGGAAAGAACATTTTTAGAGAGAGCTCCCCTTCGTTAGGGCTGCAAATGCATTTTGTAGGAGTCTGCAGGTGCATGTTGGCTTAATGCAGGTAAGACAGTGAGGAAGAGAGACAGGCGGAGACAGACAGCTGTCTTACTCTTGATCATACAAGCTCATCTTCCTTTTGACCATGGATCTCCTGGATGAGCTCTTGCCGTTTTATGGCCTATAACCGTCCTGGGCTATAACAGAAGACGTCATTATACATCCCATGGCAGAGTGGCTCTCCTCGTCTGTTCTGTCCCATTGAGCTGCGAGGTGCTTTTCAAAGGAGACGCTCCAAAGACGGGGCCCCCCAGAAAATGAGATGCTAAGGTCATTAACTTTTATCCTTGGACTAGGTTATGGATTTAAGCCGGAGCGCTGAGGCCCCGCTCAAAATGAGGCCCCTGCACTTCGGTGGAAGAGGCGCACCGTGGGAGGCAAAGCTAACAGAGACAGAAAGTGAATTCTGGTGGTTGGAAGCTTTCCTTAATTTCCCCGTTGGTTTGAGAGCGGCTCTCTCACCGGTGTTAAAGCAGCGTCGCCGGGCCGGCATTAGCTCTCGCTTTAATGGAAAGTGTCCAACTATAACTGACTCATGTGCAGTGAGGTAAGAAGTCCTTGGGTCGTCTCGGTGGCCGAGCAGCTGAGACGCATAAGAACACAGCAGATCTCCTCAGTCCTCAGTCAAGGGCAAAGAAAAAAATAATGAAAATGCATCTAAATTAAAGTTTTTATGAGCATGTTCAGAAGAATTATTGGCAAATTTAAAGCCTCAGAGCCTGCTGGAAGCGTTTGCATGGGAGCTCACATCCTGCTGCTCAAATACAGACCGACTCAAACTAAAACACACTGATGCAAAACTGATTTAATTAATGCAATTAACTTGGTTTTCACACCCATAGACACACCAATGTACCATGCTCTCGCTAGCTAGCTTCATGCGTGGAAGTCAATATAACACAAGTACACATCGTTTCTTTGGTTTTGCATGAAGAGAACGTCAGGTTTTGATAGGAGAATACATTTAAATTGATTATTCTGGTAGTTTCCTTGAGCCATTGTGAATGAGGTGCACAGTCTGACTAAGAATTTGATCTAAAAGGGTTAAAATACATTTATAACTTCATCCTGACTTTAATAATGTATTTAAAATGTGCCCAAAGCATCAAAAAGAGGTGCAATAGCATGTGATGAGAAGGCTAAAGCTACACCTTTAACCGTGCAGCGAGCACAAAGCTGTGTGTCCTAAATCCAGGACCTGCAAAGATGTTGTTTTGTTACTTTAATGTTGAATTTCAATCAGCAAATGAACCGAAAGCAGCTGTCAGATGCATTTAGGGCTGGAGACCGAGCCTCGTCTGCGACTGAGGGAATAACTGTGAATGAAAGTAGTGAGGTGCAGATATTAAGCATGCAGGCCTCATATTGTGTCTCTGCGCCTGCTGGATCATGACTCACCGATATTGTAAGAACACTGTGAAATTGCAAAGTGCTTTGCCGGCACCGGCTGCGAGTTCGTTAATTCAGCGTCTCCATTAAGGTGCTTTGTATTTGTGGTGGAGGTGGGGGGGGCGTGCTGGGCATGTACGAGTCCACACAGCAGCTATTACTTTTATCAGGGTCGGCGACTGAAATGATGATTTTTTTAGAGTAAAGAGATGGAAAAACTTTCAAATCGCAGCTTAATTGCAGTAAAGGCGGTAAGAGTGGTCGATCATCCTGTGCACAGGTGTGATGTGCATGCACTGTTTGCTGGAATTCAACAGAACATCAAAACCAGAGCAGACAAAGACAAAAGCCAATAGATAATCTAATGAATGCGCCACATCCACGCGCCTCACTTTCGCAGGGAATGCCTCGAGCTACGGCGGTGTGACTGGATGTTTGAGCAGGAAACATCTCTGACGCATTATGCGGGAGAAACGGGGAATAAACCCACACACTCAGCTAAACGAACGGGAGGAAATAAAAAATAAAAGCACAGCAGAACCAAAAGAGCACCGGCTGTCAGTCAATGTCACTCAGCGCCCGGGACGTTGACGACACAGCGCATGTCGGCGGGGGGAATGAAAGACTTTGTAGCACCTCATTCGCCTGGAGGGTAGAGGGAGCAGGAGGCGAACGCAGCAGGCTTCACCCTTGGGTTTTCGCTTCATCTACAGAACCGTGTGGAATGTTTTGATTTCCATAGGCGACGGTGCTGCGTGCGAGTCAGACCCCGGCAGTCCCGCTGCGTGCCTCGGTGCACGTACTCGTCTCCGTCCTTCACTTGTCACTTCTCCATTTCTTCCCCGCCCTCTGTTATCGTTTCATTCCAGACAGTTGTGTTTTTATTTTTACCCCTCACCTTCTTCCAGTGGAGCAAACGCATGAAGGCGACCCCGTGAATCCGGGCGGGAACACACACCCAGCCCTAAGTAAAGTTCTCCGGGTAGTTGGTTAAAGGAGGAACCTGTGAGAACGACTACAGAGAGATATCGCTGCGACATGTCGGCTGACTGCGGTGAGCGCGTGCAGGGCCTGTGAGGAACAGCGGTTTCTAGGGCAGTTTGTGATCTTGAGAACCAGAGCTGCTGCCTGTGCTGCAAAGATGTGATGCGAAGTCGGAGTTCGGCGTCTGATCTGTGATCGTTTAATGTTCCTCGCGTAGGGTCGGCGGTGATGTTTGCGTAGCCATATCTTGGCATGTATCTGGCGTCTCTTTACGTCTGAACTCCGAGCGCGTCGCCTTCACTTCAGGTCAACTCCCACGCAGAGGCGACGAAGAGACGCAGGGGAGGGTGAGAGCGGCGATGAAAGAGCGGCGTGGGGGGAGGAGCTGTGAAGAAGCGATAGAAAAACAGCAGTTGAGGGAAATTAAGTGTCTGTGTGAGCATGCCGGAGCGTGCCTCGGCTGGAGAGACAGAGCACAGAGAAGCAGAACGGCAAATTATGACAGTTCAGGGATGAGCCCGGAGCTGTCAGCAGAAATGGAAATAAAAAGGGCTGTGAGTGGCCCCACCGCAAGTCAAAGTGACAGCCATGTAAATAATATTGGCGGAATATGCTGCAATTTAGGCATAATTTACCCAGCCGGCCCCTCCCACACCCAAACCCAAGGAGGAAAAAACTGACAATTTGTCCTTTGAAGGTTAAAATGAGCGTTTCGGGCTCTCAGGAAGAAAAGGCCTGTGTTTGCTACAGTGAGGGCTCTGTGAGCGGAGCCTAAGCAGGCCCGCGCACTTCCTGCGCCGCTGCCTGGCCCGAGCTCTGAAAATCATTACGGCACCATCTGTCTGTCATGACCTTGGCATATATATACACTTTGCATTTATGACATTTAAACGGAAAACAGATGCAAAGGGCCTTTAAAGAGAAGTCTGATCCACCACTCCGGGGCTAATGGCTCAAAAGTGTGAACGCTGCCTTTGAGGGGCCTAAACTCGCCCGCTCCAATATTGAGCCCGCTGCCGTCAAATGGAAATACCACGCAGAGCCGGCGACCGTGGCCTCATTATGAGCACTGGCAAGAACATTTAGCAAATGCTTGAGTGTTTGCACAGTGTGACTGACGGTTGTGTTGCACAGAGGACGAGGACAACACTTCCTGTCCGTCTCGGAGCTAGAAACCAGCGTCGTTTTCCTGCAAGTTCGTAGAAATCATTGCAGGAATCGCCTCGAGCAAAATGCAATAAAACACTGCCACACACATTTGACCACGCACCACGCAGCACACAGTGACACTGCATACCTGCAACTGATGCTAAACCCCTCCATTAGCTAGCAACTGCCCAGTCATAGCTTAGCATCTGTAATCCTAAACTAAAGCAGGGCTATGCTGCTTCAGTTTAGCAATCTGTAAAGGATTTAGAGGCAGAAGGAACAGATTAATCACTTGAGCTTGTTTGCAAATGTTAGCATGTTTAGCTAACCTAGCCCAGTGTCGCTTCCAATACCGTGTCATAAGCTGATGTTAGCACAGTGTTAGCTGTTGCATCCTGCTCTGAAGCTTACAAACTCCACATAAAACCATATGTTTGTCTGTAAAGAGCTTCTTTTGCTATTTAAAGAAACCAGAGGAGTCACGTTACAAAATCAAAGTGTCCACTTAATCAGCGCAGGATACTAGAAACACGATAAACACGACGACACCAGCACGAATACCTGCGCAACATTAGCTGACAGCTTCGAACAATCAGCGACGTGGGTCCATCACTTAGTTTCATTTCATTTCAGAGTAAAACAATCTCTGTCAGACGGACAGCTTGTCTAAATAAATGCACTGTTTGTTCTGGCTGATGCCGCCGACTCCTCCGGCGTTTTATGCAGTAAACAACATGTGAAATCAATCAGTTCATTAGTCTGGCAGTTGACTCTCGCTCTTAAAGACGCTGTGATTTGTCAAAACGGTGACACTCGAGCTAAGATCCAGAGGAAACTTTTCAGCAGATGGAATAATGTGGAGCAATTAGATTATTGGATCTCAGGACCTTTTCTTTCCTCCCCGCACCATATTGTTGTTTATTTCCAGTGAACAGATGCAGCTTGAACACGCTGAAACAATTACGTGTGAATGATTTCAGCTCACAGTCAGCCCCGAGTCAAACGCTGTTTGCAAATGAGTCTCCAGTGTTTGCTTTTCCCACGTATGACGATCCAATAAACGGCAGAGACGAACCGAAAAGCTGATGCGACGCTTCACGTCCACTCATGGTGCACCAGCAGGTTGAAACAATGGGCGGTCACATGCAAGTGGCCAAGTTATGGGTCTTCAGTTTGCTCCAGAGCCTTTCAAAGGGTAAATCTCAGACACTTCGGGTTTATAAAGTACTCTGAAGCAGGAGCTAAAGGTCTCCTACGACTGTTCCTGGTTATTCTAGCTTCACTGCAGACGCAGTAAAAAGGGGGAGGGTCCTCAAATTGTTCTTAAACAATGAAAAAGCTTCTTTTAGACTACACGGGGCAATAAGAACTGACCTGATAGGAGCTGAATTCCTCACTCTTTTGCTGTAAAACACCTAGAAAGGAGGTATTTCCAAACACATTTTGACTCAGGTGTGGTCACACAACCTCAACCACACACACAGGTTAAATCTATAATGCTGTCACTGAGCCGCGGCCTCCCCGCCCCCTCCCCAAAACTCCCTTTATCCTCAGACAGACAGATTAAGTCATCAGACCTTATCCAGGAACCAGAGATCCAGTGTCCACTTTCCCAGTGCTTTCATGTGCAACACTGGGTCCAGTCTGGCCCTCAGGAGCTGATTAATCTGTACGCCAGCCCCAGACCGCTGCCCTGCCCTGCCCTGACCCGCCCCGGCCGGCTCTGCTCGCCTCACAGCGCTGCAGACAGAGGAGAAGGAAAGGAAAGCCACAAGGTGCAATCCAACACCCCTTAGGAGTTCACTCCTGCTGAGTGGGAGTATTGTGGAGCAGCTCAAACAAACAGCGGTGTGTGTGCCAACAAAGGTTCCCAAAGGAGCCGAGGAGAAGTAAAAGAGAAGGAATACCGAGTCGTGGACTCGCTGCTGCTGCTCCGCTCTCACCTCCCACTCCCCTCAGCCTGGGACAGCTGGGGAGGCTCGTAGGAGTGAAGGTTCACGGACTTTCCAGGCGAATTCCATCAAATGGGGCCGGTAGCCAAAGTGATAGCAGCGATGGGACGTCTTTAAAGGATGTAATTTATACTTTTGCAAAATGCTCAAGAATGAAAACAGGAGCGTGCACCGGCGTTGCACCCGCATGCGCCAGCACTCTGCACACATCTTCAAAGACGGACAATGCCTGCATGCATGCAACAGCCTCTCTGCAGAAACTGTGCAGCCATAACCCACCGAAAATGAAATTCTGTGAGTATGATCAAAAGGCTCAACGTCAGGGCGCAGTCAGGCGGGGAAACGCATCTCTCCGTCTTTACTTTTAAGATGAAAGTTTCCCAGAAGGCGGCGAGGCATGCGGAGGAGTTCTAGGAAAATCAAGCATCTCAGTCAACTGATCGGAAAGCAAATAGAGATTTAATATAAACAGATGATATTAATCTGTGAATGTCAATCCGGACTTTTCATCAGAAGGATTATATGACTCCTTGTTTATGAAGTTGTGTTTATTTCTATTTATTTTCTGCCAAACTTGATGCAGTTTTGGTTTCTCTCTCTCTCTCCTGCGGATCATTGGGCGGTTTCTGCCCCGGTTTAATTCGGAGGCGACCCACAGCCGGGGTTTCTTTAATCCCACTGGATTTATGGAGGCTTGGCTGTTTCTGGAGGCTGCTGTCACAGAGCGAGAGCCGCGGCTGCAGCCACAGGCCACAGAAAATGAGAGAGAGGAGTCGAAGCAGGGAGGAGAGGGGACGGTAGGTCTGCAGCCGGCCCCCCTCTCCTCCTGCCAGTCACCCCTCACGCTTTTATTGGCCACCATTAAAGCACTTACAGTTAGCCCGGGTAGGGGAGGCCCTTGGGCTCCACTCACCCTTATCCACTTTCAGAACACCTCAAAGCACTCAGTCAACATCCCGCTTTCTCTTAAATGCTTTCAAAATCCCCGTCTCTCTCCATGTTCTTCCCGCGAGTACGCACCTTTTCCGCCGATCCTGACCCGGGGATGTGAAAGTCACTGTTCCGTTTAAAGTTTCCACGCCGGATTACGGGAAGAAAAGTGGGCCGTCAAATATAAATGAAGTGCTTTCAGCGTGATGCAAACAAGGCCGCTCCCCGCTCTTCACACAAGCATGTAAACGTGTCGAAACACCTCGGAGGAAATGCTTTCACGCACGCAGACGCGCACGCAGAGCGAGCAGGGACCGTGAGATTGATGGCTGATCACGTTAGTGAACTGAATGACTATTCATGACTGGTGTACCTCTGTGTTTGTGCTTGTCATATGTTCGTCTGGCCGGCCGCGCAACCTGGAGGATTCCTGCGATGACGGTCCCAATCAATCACAGCGGCCACTGGGGTCCAGAGTTCAAGAGCCGTTTTGGCAGCGGGCTTCACTGGGGGGCCTGCCAAGGCAAAGAGACCGAACCGGAGTAATGATTGCCATTAGGCAGCTTTATGAATATTTATGACAAACATCTGCACTGAAAACATCTCACGAGCGCTGCACGGGAGTTAGCCCAGCTATCTCTCCCATTCAATGCTGGCAGCGGAGCGGTGAGCCGGCCGAACAGGAGCCGGACAGCTGATGTCTGACAAGCCTCCGGCGGGGTTGAAAGGTCGCAGGTGAGGAGGTGTCGGGCACCGGTAGGTAAACCAGGTGTTTGGGGTTATGCACGGCGACTGATGGCTGCAGGGGCTGCTGGACCCAAACCGCACGCTAAACTGGATTTAAATAGATGTTTTTCTGCTGCAGATGCTCACGCTGCCCGTGATTAGGGATGAAACCTGCCGGTGGGATTCAGTGAGGGCAAACAGCAAAGAACAAACAACAGAAGTGAAACGGTTTTATTAAGGAACATGCTATTTCACAGACGTGCGGCATCACATTAAGCATCAGACAGAGTGAAGTGGTATGGATTAGTGTGCATCAAGATGAGGTCGTTGCTGTTATTAGCTGTCATACAGAATGGCCGCTCTGTTATTAAGGTAAAATATCAGTAAATGCAGCATAAAGTGATATGAAACTGGGATGTGTGCTACATTAAATAAGAGCAAGCTTTAAGGTTTCAGAGAGCTGATCCCAGGTCAGGAGTCTTCGTGTTTGTTGTAATTAAGTCAAAAGAGCAGCGGCGTCATGAGCGAAGCTGCAGTCGGGAGACGAAAGAGGCCGGGCTCATCTGAATAATGAGCTGCGTGGAGGATCCCTCACCCCCCACCTCAGCTACCGATAGCATTAATCTCTGCTTTCAGGATTCAGTTACATAACACGGCGACACAGCTCCGCGAACACAGCTGCAGGTTTTACTTCTGAAAAGAGCTGCATCACAACGCCTTCGATAAACAAATCAGTCAGAACAGACAGAGTCTCAGAGCTGGGTGACGTAGCATGCTGCTGCTAGCTCAACAGCTAATGAACGAAGTCCAACTCTGCTGCTAAAGGTTGAATATTGACAGGCGGGTGGATGCACACGTTGTTTTGTTTTAAATGAAATTATAAAATGTGATTTAGATGTTAGAAATCAATCAAATGATTATTGCAGGGGTGGGGTGCACATGTTGTGAAACAGGTGAACGATGTGACCAACAACATGATCCAAAGGGGTCAAAAAAGGCATTTTTCAGGGATTTACTCTCCACTCGAGCTCAGGAAATAACATGTAACATTGCAATCTATGATAAAATAATTAAAATACTTGTTTGCTGCATGGCAGCTTCACGAAACTAAGACACCAATCCAACTAATTCCCACCAAAAGCAGCATGAAGTAATGAATCAGTAAAATGAATTCACCGCTCCAAACCCTGCGTAATATTCCCATAACGTCACTATATTTACAGCACATCAGGCTGGGATTACAGACTTCAAAGGGAGATTAATTTACTTTCTTTATGTAATTTCAGCTGTTACGTCGTCGACGTTATCGGCCGAAACCACCGGGGAAACAGAGGCCGTACAGCGAGGACTGTTTGTGTCGGGGAGCCACATCCGCCCCTTCATTCGTCCTCTTTACTCCCTGTTGTACTAATGAACCTGTAAACAAGCCACTTACTGCTGTTAACACGCTCAAACTGAGGTTGTGCGCCTTTGTGTTATTCATGCGGCCCTACATGTGTTAACTGGATGTGCTTCGCTTTGTGGAGCCACCGCCGCCGCCGCTGCCAACAGATTTAATGGTGCAACTTCATCACAAAGCAGCTTAATACAGCACATCCTCCAAAGTGATATTACTCCAGCGTGTGAGAGATAATTACTTCTTCTTCGTGCTTCCCGCATAAACGCAGGGTCCAAAGACAAATATGACCGAATGTAAAAACACAATTAGGATTCTCTTGCATCCTCGATTGGTGATAAAGTGTTACAGGCTCAAGTGTTTCCAATGGCGTAATTCTCTTTCTTATCAAGTCGGAATTAGCTGAAAATGAATGTGTGGTGCGCCGCGGACATATCTCACAGCTTCACGCCAAGCGTCAGATAAAAACGTCGGCTTTCTTTCGGTCGACAAGTGCGAATCCTCCTCCTCTGATGGCCGACAACCCGAAGCGACTGTTATGAAACCTCTCTGTGCCGTGACGTAACTGGGACAGAACGAAACAGCGCAGGGCTGCGCCTTAGACATTCATCAGATATCATATTACTGCGGCTGGCATTTGACTGCCTGCCACAGGTGATCTCAATCCAGCTGAGCCTGACATCATACAGTACCACAGGGGGCTTCCCAGGGGGTCAAACAGGGGCTTGACGGGATATCGAGTTAATGAAAACCACCAAGATGGGGGATGTCTGCGCCTACGGTAGGTGATAAAGCTGCAGACAGTTGGGAAATTTGTGGGCTGGGTTTATGAGAATGCAGCGGCCCCTGGGAGGTGTTTTAATTTGGTTTGTATGCTAAAGTGAGGCGTGGGTGGTCTCGACTGCTGTCGCAAGCTGCTCCTGAAAGCAATTAGCATACGTGCTATCTGTCATTTCCCATTTCTTTAACCCCGCGTTCTTTCCAGCCCTCACAGAAATGCATGCAGGCGTCGCAGGTCCCCGTCTTCCTTCTGTCATTCATCTGATTAGCAGCACGCATACAGGCAGGCAACAACACAACAAAGCTCAATCTGACTGGATTTAATAACTTCCTTTAATCTTTTCATTGTGGATTTCAGGCAAAGCCGTGGAAATAAAGTTTTGTTTTGCATCAGACAAACAAGAGAGGATGCAAACTTGTTTTTAGACGTAATGGTTTTAGGTTTTAACGTTGTCAGCTTGATGAACATCTGTGCATCATACCAGGCTTTTATGAACCTGGTTCTTTATAAAGTAGTTTTGGGGCCTGTTTCAGCAGGTGACTCACACGTTACCAAGTGCACGTGTGACTTGATAAAAACATCTGCACCTGACGAACTGGTAATAAGAAGCTAAGTGCACCAACGCGAGAGGGAAAAGAGGCGACTTGAGGGAAAATAACAGAAATAAGTGGAGCGTCTGCTCAGTTCTTCAGAATCAAATCATGCCACTTTGATTCTGACAGACCTGCTGAAGTCCAATCGACAATCGTCACTGTCATTTCTGACAAGCAAATGAACTCCGTCACCAATTGCAGCCTTTTCTACATTAGGTTGATGACTTAACCTTCACATCTCAAGCACTGCTGGTCTCTTTATGGGGGAAGCCAGTCAATCACTCCCTGATGGCTTGCATCTACTTCAAAATGCAGCAGTGAGACTCTTCAGCGGCACCAGGAAGACAGGAAGTTCTCTGTCTTCGTTTATCAGTCACTCACTTCTCAACATCCCCAGTCCGCAGAGGGCAATAATCTGCTGATCGTTTCCACAGTTCCATAAAGAATTAAGTGAACAGTGAACAGTGAACGGTCTTGCATCCTAAAACTACTTTTCAATGTTTACCAATCAATTATTAGTGAAACAAGACGACGAACGACCAGCTCTGGATCCTGAACCGTGCAGCTGAAGCTGGCCTCCAGCTGTCTGCCGTGTTTCAGCACCCGTGCGTCATTCGGCCCCGCCCAGGTGTCGCCTCTTTGCCCATTTTTTGGAATAGCCAGGAGTTAGGGAACGTCATGCACCGCCAAGATGGCCGACGTCCAGATCCACCACACGCTGAGCTTCACAGTCGTTCTGCAGGAGCCTCTGGGTGGCGTCGCCCATGCCAGGTGTTTCTTAAAGACACTATGACTGATATCCACATGTAGAGGTGGTCCTCTGTGGCTCATTGCAGCTGAAGTGTGGTCGGGGGGGTCTGATACGGACTGACACATTTAGCGAGGAGTGTGTTTCAAGTGGTGCCAACGTCCCCTCTGTCCTCGTCCCTCCTTCCACCTTTTGTGTGCGAGTGGCGCTCAGTGTCACATGCAAGCCTCCTAGTGGAGCTCGCTGACCCCCACGCCGACCTCTCCCCACTGTTGTTTGTGGAGGAAGTGTCATCCATGGCTCTTATTATTCCAGCTGGGCAGGAGCTGCCTCTGCCATGCAGCCCGGGCTGTGGAGTTTGGCTCAGAACTGCCGCAGAGAGAAACGGAGTGGACTCTTCAGAGCGGCGCTCGCATCGCGCACATCGCCGTGTGTGCCAAGTCCCTTTCTCACCCGTTCTGTCTGAGCTTTAACATAACAAACAAGGGGAAGTCATTTCACTACGGCTCACTATCAGAGGGGAGAAAAGGTTGGATGACCCTTGCAGGGGTGTTATCCGCCAAGTGCGTGCTCTGCTGTATGTCTGGAGGAGGGTGGACCCGGCGAGGCGTCAGAAATGAGGTAAGAAGTTGCACGCCAGGGAGTTGGAGGGTCAAACAGGGTTGGGCTTGTTTTTCAAACAGACACTGCCCGCTCTTTAGCCTTCCACACGGTTTGATGGTCTTGACGTGGAGCCGCTTCCTGCCCTGAGCCCTGCGTTCATGATCTGTTCCAGCCAGGACTGGCCAGTCAGCAGTGGCGAAGTGCAAATTCAACATGGCAGCTCTCATATGCTCCAAAAACAGTATTCCCTCTAAGTGATGGCACCCTTAAATTGGTGGGATTTAGAAACATCAGTCATGCAGAAAATTCCTCACCAGCAATAAGTCACGTTGGCAGCTCCGCTAGCCAAAACACCTCCCTTAGCCTTTGCTGTAATCATATGCTGTAATGATATAGTGCCCACATCAGCGCTGTTTGGTGGCCGCGGCCAGGCTCTGCGGGCTCGCCTCATTCACCTCCATTACTCCTTTAAATTACACACAGACAACTCTTACGCTCAACCATTTTTCAAGTTACAGTTTACCACCTTTTCATTTATTTTCCAACACACAGAGTTCACAGACAGCCTGTAATATACCATGTTTTATTAAACGGCCTAAAACACATACGTATATATCTACAACCCCGATTCATAACTCTGCCTGCGTTTGCCTTCAACATGTGAACCGAGAGCAGAAGAAAGGTGTTTTATTTTTAAATATGACTCCAATCCAACGTTCATAGACGTAGTAAAAGGTAACACGACACAGCAGAAAGTGTGGATTTGTGTTCTCTGCCGGGGCTGGATCCATCACCCCGCTCCTCCATTCCCTGTTCGCAACATAATGTGATTAGACCTCTACTGATTAACTGATCAGTAGAAGGTAAACGAAGCTGCTGCTCTTTGATTCAGAGCCTCAGGAGGAGGTGAAAACACAGGAGCTGAAAAGACAAACGGCAGTTTCTGGCCAAACTGTGTCAGTCAATCCAACAATATCATGGACGGATTTGTCTCAAATGTCTTGTTTGCATTCCTTAAAAACTAAATTTGCAAGAAATGATTCTGCAAACGGCATCAAAAGGCTTCAAATGCAAACTGAGAGTGTTGATAAACACCAAAAGATGTCGACCTCTCGGCGGAGATCACTTTGCCTCTCCGAGTCTCAGTCGAGCTTGGAAGTTCACTCTTGATGTTGAGATCAACCGGGATGACACGGTGATATAATAAAAACACTATTTCTGATGATTTCGTCAGAATCTAGTGTTTCCTAAATGCAGCCATCAGTCAGGAGTTAAATGGGCTTTTCACGCGTGCGTTTCAGTTGCTGCGTGACGCGTCACTGTCTGCACCTCCACCCGTCCGACCCGTCAGGCCTGGCCTTTGCGTTTGACACGGCGGCTCAAACGCTCGCCCCGTCCAACTCGGCCGCTTAATCGCGTCATTTAATGCATTGTTAAGCACGTTGAAAGCCCGTAGCTTCACAACACCTTCGGTTAATGTAGCGAGCAAAAAGGGCTCGAAGGGGTTAGCACGAAATTAGCCATTGACAGTTAGAATGATTATCTGAATCTAAATTACCTGTTTTTTTGTTTTTATGCCCCACATTCATCCCTCGCTCGGCAGCCGCTGGTCACTCTCCGCTTGGCTGCACAGCCTCTTCCCCTCACAACAACTACTTTCACTTGCAGATGGAGCGACCTCGCCTGACCTCCCTTTGCAGGTTCCCACTCTGTGTTTTTCTCTCTGTCTCTCTTTACAGATCACTTATAATTAGCCCGGTGAGACACAGAGAGAAACGAGAGAAAGAGCTTCTTTTTTTTTTTTAAAGTGAGTGCTTCACTAATTGTGTCGCTTTATTATTTTTTTTTTTTTTGCCGCCTATATGAAAAGAGGGGTATTTAGCGAAATAGAAAACAGCTGCTCCATTTATCCCCCTCATTTGTTTTGACTGTCACTGCTGATTCAGACCTGCTTCTGTTCCTCTCTGTTTGTGTACCTTTGCCCTGTGGTGCTGATGGCGGTGGGTGGTATGAAAATGAACAGTGCCAGGGAACAGAGAGCGCACACTGTTAAGCCATTGTTGGCTCATACCTTCCATCCGTCCAGCCGTCCATCCGGGGTTGGGTTTCAGAGGCAGCAGGCGAAGCAAAATACTAAAAGACGTTCTTCTTTTCCCAGCAGTGTTTTCCTGGAACATCCCGAGGCGCTCTCAAGATATATAAACTTCCCAGGTCTCTTCAGGATCCAGCCTTGGGTTCTTCAACCAGTTGGACACTCCCAGGAAACCTCATAAAGGAAGGCACCCAGGAGTTCCACCAGTTCCATCACAACCTTCCTCCGAAGGTCTGAGCTTCTACCGACAAGGATGAGCTTCGACAACCTGTGGAGGAAACTTATTCCTTCACTACCCAAAGCTCTTCCTACATTGCTGACAGTCAACCTGGTGATCTCATGCTCTCTTCTACCCCCGCCCATGATGAAAGAGACCACGAGGGGCTGTAGCTCTTCCACCTGGGGCAGCAACTCATTCACGGTGCAGATAGCAATCCAGCAGTGTCTCAGGTGATGAACCATTGCCTCAGAGTTGGAGACTTCAAACTGCACCGAGCAGAGGTCCCAGGACGCCTAACAAGGCCTTCTCCTTCTGGCTTCAGATCCTGTCCCTGAAAATCACAAACAAATCTGTGACAGGGGGACGACACCATCATCAAACAACATCTTTAAAACACTAATGGACACAAGCATCGGGTGGCACAAAGTAATGAGGTGCTTCAGAAGACCCCCGGGGAAACCGAGCCCCTTTAATCACAGACGTCCGTGAACAGGGTCTCTCCAACGACCTCCTCCACGATGGAGGCTTTGAACATGACCCGCTTAGGTTGCACGTCCCCAACTGACGGATCATCAGTCCTCGGCCTTGGGTCTAACTCAGATCTGAGTCAGCCAGTGCTACAGAATGCTGTTTGTTGTGGTTTGTTGTGGCCTCTCGTCCTAATCACCCCCCTCCAGGTTTCTTCGTTATTGTTCATGTGAGCGTTGAAGGCCCCCCACCCTCCAGCAGAACTACAAAGTCTCTTGATGGTGTCCTATCTTGGACCACACCAAGAGACTCTGAAAGGGCCAGATACTGCAAACAGCTCCTCAGCACATTGGCACAAACAGTCAGAACCCTCCTCTCAGAGTCTATGAATCACAACTGACCCGGGAGCTACCACCCTCCCAGCAGCGCAGCTCCCAGGGACGCTCCAACCCCACCATCACGATGGTACTTGGATGGACGGCTGATCCCTGTGATTATGGAAATTACATTTACCTTTTCCACAGCTTGTCATTTGATCACCTCCTCTACTGACCTCGGTATCTTGGGTAATTGTTCATACGCATGTCTGAGCACGCATATATTTACAGTATGGATGACTGTGTGTGTATATACGTGTGTGTGTGTGTGTGTGGGAGCGTCTTTATCTGTGTTTACTCATTTAAATCCATGTATTTGTTCAAGTTTCTATGCAAGCCTTTGTGCTCACTCATGTGAGTCAGAGATACTGCAGTTCGTCCTTGTGTTCGGCAGCTTGTGTCTGACGTGGTTTGTATTCTCCGGCTGCACTGTAAGCAGATTTTCATGCCCTCCTTTGCAGCCTGCGGGACCTGAAAAGGTAACGGGGGTCGATCCAGGACAAGGGTATTTGCAGAGGGTGTGAATGATGCGGTGACAGTCAACAAAATACCCACAACACTATATCTTTGTAAGCTAAATAAGAGTCTGGTTGGTCGACATGTTCAGGTGAAGCTCACATCAAATCTATCTATCTATCTGTCTGTAGCTGCGGACATTAATAATGGACTTTGCTGGAGGCTGTGACGTCGGTTTTCAAGCAAACAGCAGCATTTGTCTCAAAAGATGCCAAAGTTCTCGCCTTTAACACCTGGAGGAGTCGAAGCAGCTCTTGAGATGGTCGAGTCACAATTATGTCAATGCATAATGCGCTCTTGAACCGGCCTCGGAGTTTTACTTTGGGTGAGAGGGTAGAAGAGGAGCTGTGGCTGCAGGACACTACAGAGAAGACTGCAAATGGCGTGAAGTCAGAGGGGAGGAATGTGTATGAGAGGGAATAAAACTATTGCACTGACAGAAGAGAGAGATGAATGAAGCCGGCACTTGACCTTGTCCAAAAATACTGTGGATGTGCTCCACATGCACGAAGTGGTTAGATACGAACCCGTGTCAAAGGAAGCCGTGTCGTTTCAGAAGTGAGATCTATTACGGCTGTGCAATTCGCTGCCATGGCATCATTCTTCATGTTTAAAAGCCAAAGTACAATAAACTGATGTTATTAAGCTGGGTGCTTCAGCTTCCATGTGATTATGAACCATGGTTTGACTCTTTCAAGCTACACACAGTGCAGTGACTCTTATAAAATAAGGCAATTGTAATGAAATATGAAACTCAAAAACCCCCAAAGCTGCTTTATAGATTACACAAACGGCTGACCTTGGTGAAGGTGATATTCTGAGATCATGCAATAAAAAGGACTTTCAGTGTGTACGAGCGCAGAATGTGGCAGCAGCACAGGCGTGGGGATTGGGTTTCAAGTCTGAAGTATGTCACTAAAGAATACAGGGAGCGGGACAGTAAAAGGCCGTGGCTCCATAAAGCTCTGGAGTTTCACCGACAGGATGGAAAAATTAGGAGACAAAGAGATTGACGAGGGGGAGGCGACGCACTTGACTTTCCCCGAGGCCTGAAAAGACGAAGGCATTACATGGGAGTGTTAAAGCGACTGTCACAAACTGGGATTGGACACACAACAGTTGGGACTTTTCAGGCTGAATTAGACGCTAATTGCTATCCTGAGGTAGCTCTCTACTCTTTAGATTTGCTACCAATGTCATTTGCCATGGAAAACAGAATTCCCTGCAGCCTAATGTTCATTAACAGTTGACCAACAACAAATTACTATTTACCCAGAGGCTGATTTCCTCATTAGTGCCCAAATTTAAATCATATTTTTGTCCACAATCAGTTTAAAGTTTCTGCGTGTGCTGCAAGAATTGATGACCTTTGCCGAAAGCGCAGCGATTACCACCTTGAACTCACTGTGCCCGCTGTTTAAACCCAATTTACAGGTGGTAACTTTATATCATGTCATTACAGCAGCATTGTATACCAATGCCCTTGACCATAAACAGCCCGGGCTGGCTTTCTCTGATATTCCTGCAATATTTCACCAACCGCAGATCCTGCTTCAACCCTAAGGTGTATTCCCCGGAAGGACAATGGGGGTTTTATTTAGCATATTCCTGCCATATGTACAGGCGGTGGCCTGGGATGCGGCGCTATGTGCAGCCACATGAGACGCATTTATGGCCGAGCGGAAGGAGGCAGCGTGATGGATAAAGATATCACAGCGCTCTGGGGTGTAGATATCAATTGCGGCCCAGGTATCTCTGCGGTGTTTTCATTAGAGTGATGGAGAAAAGGGGTAATATGCAAAGCCAGGGCTCCTCTTAGGGAATGACAACCTCAATCTATCACTGCCTCCTTTACCCAGATCTGAGAGACAACAACGGAGAAGAAGATGGAGAGAAAAGAGGGAGAGCGGGGGGCATTTTCCATCTCATTCCCTCTCTGCCAGCTGATTACAGGGCACGAGGAGGAGGTGGTGGCGGCGGCGGTGGGGGCGTATCAATCTTTGACAAGTCATTCTCGTTGCATGCTCATCGAGCTGATAGCTTTTTTAAGGGTTCATTTTAAAATGAAAACGACTCGGAGATCGACACGCGGGGCGAGGGAGGGAGCGACAGGGGAAGCCGGGTGTCGGCAGGTGACGAATAAAAGAGGAGACGACAGGGGTCGAGGCAGATCTGCAGTTTAACCGTGTTTACTTGGACTAAAAGACAACAATCTCCTGTATAATGAGCGAGCCGAACATGCCGCGGTTATAATTGAGCTCTTCTTCATTAGGCAAACAGGACGTGAACAAACAATGACGAGAGCGGCCGTGTTTGCACGGGCCACGTGCACTGTAAATGGCTTTTTGCTAATAGGCCGACACATGGCACGATTTGCATTCATTAGTAGACAGAATCTGAGACACAAGCACCTATGACAGAGGTCACTGTCGGCGTTTGCTTCTGCTGGAACAGACACCAGCGGTGGAGGTCGTCCGTCTGTCGGAGTGGAGCGTGGATCAAATGGATAATTGCTGTCAATGGGGAAATCTGTACGGTCTGAGGCAAGGCTAAAGAATTCATTATAGGAGGCGTGTGTGCACGCATATATGGGGCTTTGAGAGATGCAATTACCAGATGAATCCTGAAACCTTTGGGTTAAATATGTGATTTTGGCATCATTTCAAAAGCTAAACCACCATCAAATCCTTGAATTGATCTGCAGAGCACTGATGTAACGGACGGATGTGCCTGAGCTAACAGACGTATGTAACGTACCCTAAATTACTAATTCGCTCAGTCTAACCCAACAGTTTTACCAAACTGTCACAACCTGCCTGCTAAATAGGAGTCTGTCGTATGCGCTGCATGCAGTTTGAAGGTCTAAAGTCATGTGGGGGTTGCATGCGGTAATGGTCATGGTAACAAATATGCATGGCAGCACGTGTGCCCCAGGATCTGTCCTAATAAGTTGAAAGCTGTTTATTACAACCAGTGACATAGTGTAACGTCATGATTCTGCAGTAATATCACAGGAATGCTGCTGCACAATGAGCTTGTTTTTCACTGTGTCATCGCTCAAAGACACAATCGATTTGTGGTCTAATAGCAGTAACAGCAGATCTGCAGGCACATGAGGACTCTGCAGGAGGCTTGTTCGTTAGATTCTGTGTCTGTCTGCACCTGTTTGTCCTCCAGTCTGGGTTTTACCTGCAAATAACAATTAGAGCTTGTCTGATGGATGCACAGCATTTAAAAATAACCAGAGGTGCACTGGCTGCATCTGTATTCATCATTCATAAAGAGAAATCAGACCCAGACAGTAGCAGAAAGGAGAATAAAGCCAAGAGAAAGACAAAGAATAAAGATTTGGTGAGATTTCACGAGGATGAGGAGAGTAAAGGTTAAAACTTCAGCAGAGGAGGATAGAGAGAGTGTGAGTGGAACAGAAGTTGAGCTTAAAGCCTGCAGCCTGCCCCAGACTGTGACTTTTAAATTTAAAGAGAAAGCGAAATAAAAACATACAAATCCACCGTTCGCACCCGCCGTTGCTGCTCATTGTTAGAGTTTGGAGCTTTCACATCACAACGTTTCTGTCTTCCTGTAAAATGTTCTCATGACCGATCCCTGCATGGAAATGCATCTAATCAAATGCGGTTTGGGCCAACAGGTTAACCCCACCCATGGTTTAAAACCACATGCGGCAGTGTGATATCGCAGCAGGAGGTGCGTGTGTGTGTGTGTGTGTGTGTTGGAGCAGAAACCTGTTTACATTATAGAAGAATGTGTCTGAGGTCCGGCTTATTCACTTCTCCCTCGTCTCATGTGGCAGATGAGAGAAGTGTGGGAGTAGCTGGTATCCACTGAGCCACGCCCACGTTTGAGCGATCCAATCAAATCAAATTACAAAACAATGAACAATTTGACCAAGACACTTTCTACTCAGGCACCTGTGGGGGGGAAAAAGCATTTTCCTATAATAAATATCACTGGACCCACACCTGGAGCACTTTGACATATTAAAGCAGCAGCAGCAGCTTCATCTTGTGTCAGAGAAATCAAAGATCACAGCTCAGTTCATCAATTTTCTTTTATTTTAAAATGCATAACATCTGCTAGCGCTGAAACAGAGACGTCTGGAAGTGACACAGTGACGCCGTGTCCTTCCCTGATTCGTCACGCCCCTGTCACATGACCCATTTCTGCAAAACAATGTGTTTATCTATAAGCATTGACTGGCAGTGCTCAGTTCAACATGGACACCCAAACAAAGATGATGCTGTCTATGCATTTAGTCACATGACGCACACGCCCGGTGTAAATGGACAGTCATGTGATATGTATTTCCAGCGAGTGTGGGTGCAGATGATTTCTGGGACAGTGCACGTTTAAAATGACATATTAGCGCTGCTGTTGGTGCGTGTTCCAAACGGTTTTCGTTAATGAGTGCAGGCCTTTCCTGTGACCTCATTGCGTTAGCGTGTGTAACCAAAATGCAGTGTCACGTGGAAAATGTGCTGCGATTTTAAAACCGAGGTTACATTGATAGGGCTGTAACAGCAGAGTGTGTTAAGTGGCCTCTGCAGCGTTACAAACAGGAAACGCACCAACCTCGATCAGCATTTCAGTGACCGGGTTGAACTGTTCGGCTGAATTTACCTCCATAATGATAATATTCAGCTAAAATGTGTAAACCCAGAGAAACATGAAATGAAGGGAGAAACACCTGGAACGATTTTTCAGGTTCTGGTTTAATAATGTTTTTGAGAAGTCGCCTGAATCCAATCAGACCGCCACGCTCTTTTCTCAGCGAAAGGCTGCCTAATGGTGAAAAATGCAGCTTTTTGTGGGCCAGTTATGGTCATGCATTGGTAAATTGCATATATAAATTATACAATTTTGCCCACCTATAATTTAATGTATTCCAGAGCGAGGCCAAAGAAATCAATATTGCACCCAGTTTACCACCGATTTTACACCACTAACTGCCCCCCTAATTATTTCAGTGCACACATCTTTTGAAAAAGAGGCTCGAAGACTTTTCTGAAAGAGTCTCGCTGCTGTAATTGCTGCAAAACACAGGTATTACTGCAACAATCAGGCAAACAAAAGACGAACTGTTCTCCCAGAATCACAAATGAGACGATGACGTGTCATTGTATTTCATATTTTCATTGACTTATTCAATCTTTAGTTGTTCTTCACTTCACTCGAGTATTGTGTGATGCAAATTCTGCAGGACGTGTGTTTGCAGGGGCGTTGTTTGCCACAGACTTCAGACAAATATGTGTCTCTGTGAATGAAACAAACATCTCTGCACGAACGCATGAAGCATCGGGGCAAAAGAAAGAGAAGCAGACAGGCGAAGACGCTCAGGTGACTTCAAGATTACTTCTGCTGTTATGAAAGTGCCATGTCATGATGGGAACTGTCTCTGAAATGTTCTCGTACACACATTCCCCCCCGCAAAGATCACTCACCAGAAACTCTCTAATTGGCTGATGGTAAAGTCGAAAGTCGCCAGAAGTGAGAAAGCCTTCGAATCTGTCACCTGGTGATATTATTTACCAACCCTCCGGTAGTTTTTATTATTTGCTTGGTTTGTTAATTTGGGTGAAGTTTAGTTTTATAAATTCCTGAACATCCCTGACTTTGAAAAGGGTAAATTTAATTAGACATTGTCTCGAAAGCTGTCAGATGACAGCCAGCGGCCAGTAATGAGATTTAACCATGCATCAATAATCACCTGATAAGCCTGGCTGGAAATAAGCCTTAGGGGCACAAAAGCTACTGCCTGACGCACGGTTCACTGCAGAGTATTTTGGACTGTACTAATAAGCCTGCAGAGAGTGATCAGTTCCACGAATAAGCCAATTATTTCAGCAGGTACCTGGCTGAGACTGCTCCTTCAAGAAAAACACCAGCATCAAGTGCAAAATCCACCGCCGCTGCATCATTCGGCGTCCAAACCACGGTCGGCGTGCGGTAACCAGGAGTGAATGTGACTGCTGCCTTGAATTAAGACTGGGGAAAGGACCGCAGCGTACTTCAACACGTAAGGACGCGTCACTTGTGATGCAGCTGAGGTTTGGGCGCATAACGAAGAGCATGTAGGTGTGTTTACATGCGTCACACTCAGCCGGTGTGTGTGTTGAGGCTGGGTCATTCGTTCTGATGCCTAAAGTCACCTATGCTGATGATTAGCTGACACACACTGCTGCCGTCTGTGTGACTTATGTCTCCGTTTTGCAGTTTGACGTAGTACAGCAGCAAAACCTCACACGGAGAGGGTCGGGGTGGGCGAGTTCGGTTGACGTGTCGCATCTTTGCATTCCCTATGAAAGGTTGTTTGGTCAGTGAGTTCCCAGTGAAGCAGCAATTATGAAATATTCAGTTTGCATTGGTGAAAATAAGTGTCCACTATGAACAGAAGCAAATGTGTGTTAAGCCAATCAATTCAGCACAAGACGCAGCCTTGGCTGAAGGAGGAGACCACCCCACGTTGGCCCCGGTCAGCCCTGATCACCAGCAGTGCACATTGGCTCCACTCAGCGTCTGCTCTCCTTCTCTGTGACTTCAGTGTGTCAGACCGAAGCGCCTCCTGGACGACATGTTGTACTGTACCACCCAGAAATCTCTGTGCAGCGAGGCGACGAGCCGCAGACAACTGACTCGTCACAAACAGAGAGCTGATTGCTCGCGGGCTCTGCCCCAGCTCCGGGATCTCACACTGCACAGAGCAGCGTGAGCGTGCGACGGAGAGCATTTCCTCGTTCTGATGTCAGTAACTGTCTGTTAGTGAAATGAATTCATATTTTCGCCCATGCAACTCGATCCCCGTCTATTTGTTGTTGCTCGTCTCTTTTCCCAGCCCAGCTTTCTGCCCTCACGCTCCCTCAGCGTCCCTCCCTCACCCCCGCTGTCTCCCCTCCTCTCCGCGACTCTCTGTTATGATTGGACCTGATGAGCAGAGGCAGTGTTTGCCATTTTGGCAGGCAGCGTTTTGGAGGCTGGAGCTATCTGCCAGTGGGGATGTAGTTTATCTGACTCCACGGGCTGACCCCTCGTTTCCTCGCCGGCCCTATGACGTCGGGACGGGACTTCCTCAGTCGGCCTTATCAGTTTGAACCACAACACTGGAACAGACCCACGGACCAAGACCAACACCGCTGTTGTCACCAAAGCAAGTCAGACGTGTGTCCGAGGTGTGCGGGTGAAGACGCTTTGTGGTCGCGTGACACAGAAAAAGACGTTACTGGTGCTTTTCATCGACAGTGGAGTCGGTGAGTGGAAACAAATCTGCATGGGTTTATTATTTTAAATCTGGAGTCACCCGATATATTTAAACCTGATCCAAAATCTGGCACAGCGGCAGCTAATGAAGAACGCCAACGCTGGCAGCAGCATGATGCGCCACTAATCACCAGTTACGGCTGAAAAGAACAGCAGTGAATGCCCTTTTTTCCCTGCACTCCACAGATCTCCATCTCACGGGGGAGCTGCAACTCCTTCTACCTGCTCGCGGCTGGTTGGAGCGGGCACATTTGGTGAGCCGCCACCTTTGTGCCTCCGAGTAGCAGAGATCAACCCAATGATTCGCATACGAATGTCAAGAGTGAGGAGAACCCTCTGGATGAAGCCAAAGACTGTGACAGGAAGTTGGAGGGCAGATATCAGTTGATAAAGGTGTCTGAAGCTGGCCAATGAGAGCAAAGGTCTGTCCCAGGTTGCCATAAACAACCAGATAACACGATCTGGACCCAGCCCGACTCAGATCCTAGGTCAGGTCTCTGTTACTTTAAAGCAGGCAGGTCTCTGTTGACGTCTATGAGAGAGTGTAAACGTCAGAGTTGATCGTTGGAGCCTCCGTGCACATTCGCAGACCCTCAGTTTCATTGTTTATACTTTGATTTTAGCCCTTTAAGGCAATTTAGTCCCAATTTATGGGCAACTTCAAGCCAAACACAACATCTTAGCGGATTCTCTGGAAACCCACAAAGTGTTCATGTTGATCGCGACTCGGCTGGCGCATGGTTCCCAAGTATGAGTGACTCCGTTTGGAGGCATCTCAAATGTGGCCCACATGGTTGTTATTCTGTGGTGATTTGCTTCACAGCGACAGACGCACTACTGCATCCAAGTCTTTATTCCACAACAAGGGTCATTACAGTTAGCAAACTAGCCTCAAAGCTAATGCGCAAAGGCAACCACTGCTAATGCTAACATGGGAGCAGCTAGCTCTCAGAGGCTGCAATGAAACCTGCAGAACACAGAGGAGCGGTTTGCTCCGAGGCTCTGGTTAAAAGATCATTTTCCACTTAAAAACAGTTATTCCTGTCTATATAATTGTGCTGAGGAGGCCGTATTTGTACACAGAGACATAATTAGCACAACATGTTACCACCCAAGAAGCAAGAAGCACCTGAAAGCCCTTAAAGACAGAGGATGGATGGAGGGAGTGGCGAGGAGGAGGCAGGGAGCTCCACCGGGGAGGAGAAGCGATTAGCTTGCTCAACGAGGGATTGGACAAAAATCAAGCATGTGTTTTTGGATTGCAAAGCTGTTAGCAACACCCAGCGCGCGCACACACACACACACACACACATGACTTCAGGCTTCTGGATTTGATGTATTATTCTTTGCTCCATTTGAATAAACAGTGGTGTTCGGGGCCTGGCTGTGTTGATTCCAGAGGGGAGATAAGCAGGGTAAATAAAGCTGAACCCGGAGTGGGAAAGGTTTCCTCTCAGTGCTGCTCAACTGTTTCACTGTTTAAATGCCTCCAGATGGAACCTAAAGGAAGCATCCCTCTCATGTCCCGGGACATGGGAGAGAGCGATTAGCCTGCATGTGTGTGTGTGTGTGTGTGTGGATACAGAAAGTGTCGAACGGTCTGTTTAAGTGTGAACAATCGGCTTCTTACATGCGCCGCGGCCTTCGCCCCCCCCCTGAAGTTTGCATGTCATGTGTGTGAATGATGACACACAATCACAATGGACGATTTATCACCAGCAGGAGTGTGTGTGTGTGTGTGTGTGTGTGTGTGAGTGTGAAAGACGACTTATCTGGGGCAAACACCTTGCAACAAGTTCCACATAACTTACCGGTGAGTAATAGATTTTAGGAAAATGACACTCCCGAGAGACTGAAGATACATCTTTTATAAAAGTCAAGATGAAGCACCGTGACAAAGTGATGTGGCGTTAAGTGAAAGATGAGTTACTGCATGTTTCTCCAACTCCAGCAGATAGATTGGACCGAGGCGACTCCTCTCCTTAGTTTCCCTCTGAAGTGACTGACGTTTATGGTGATGGAGGGCCCGGATCTCCTAAACGGCGGCTCGTTATTCCATTAAAGGTACCTTCCTAACGACTTACAGGAAGCAAAACTGATGACAAGGTAAAATAGATTAATTAAGGTACCCCGGCGTCGAAGCAGCCACTTAATCATAGATCGTGCTTGTCACAGGGATTTAGGATCTGATTGACTTGAACAGATTATGCCTCTCTTCATTTTCTGCCTTTGTGCAATGGAAAATTAATTGTCAGTGACATTTAGTTGTAATCCCCTCCCCTCCATAGCGCCACCCTGTATCTCCACTTCCTCGATTAATTATCGGCTCCTTTTATTTTCCCGTTCCACAGGCTTTCTTTCAGAGATACACGAGAGGCAGAATCATTTCCTCCGCCGCTGAGGACAACATCCGCTTTTTGATTGAGTCGAGGCAATCTAATCATCAGCTGTCGCCGCGGCGATATCCTCCTCTCATACTTAGACTGCTGTGTCAGGGCTATTACCCACCGCCCTGCTGACACACACACACACACACACAGTGTCTGAGTGACAGCTACAGAGTGGGAAGAGTCCGGTCCACCTTGACTCGTCAATCATCTGTGGCTCTGACAGCTCATTTCACTGAGCAGGAGGAGGACAGAGGAGCAGATATGGGAGATGAGAGAGGAGGAGAGAGGAGAAAGGAGGAGAGGAGAGAAAGGAAGTGATGAAAGGGACACGAGAGGCGGTAATACAAGGAAATAAGAGAAGGAGAAAGGACAGGAGAGGAGAAAGTGATGAAAAGTCAGAAAAGGAAGGAATATAAGAGAAGGAGAGGAGAAAAGGGGGAAGGAGGAGAGAGGAGGAGAGAGGAAAGTAAGTGAGGTGCAGAAAGCAACAGGGGAAAGGAGGAGAAGAGGATGATGGGGGGGCAGAAAGGAGGTGAATTCAGTGCCTCAGAGGAGAAACAGAGGGAGGAAGGAGGAGGAGGAGGAGCCGGCCTGAGACACGAGGGAGGAGGAGGAGGAGAGAGAACGGAGGGAATAATGTGGGACACACGCCGCTGACAGACTGACGGCAGGGCGAGGGAGGAGATAACACTGTGGCATGATGAAACTGAGGTCAAACGTGTGTGTGTGTGTGTGTGTGTGTGTGTGTGTGTGTGTGTGTGTTTGCTTACTGTGTCAAATTAAACAACAGAGGCAAAGAGACATTTCATTTTCCAGACATGATTGATGGATAATGTGTGTGTGTGTGTGTGTGTCCCAGAGAGGTGTCAGATAGCCTGTCCCCTGACTTCACACACACACACACACGCACACACACACGCACTGATTATGCACTAGTCTAGACAGGCAACTGAATCCCATTCAGAACGTGCACGTACTGCAGAGAGTGAGTAAAACTAATAGTTAAAAGCAGAAACACACAGAGAACAGGCTGAACCACTGTCACAGGTTAAAGTCACAGTGCAACAACACAATCACATCGTGTTAAACACTGTTCAATGCTTCACTGCACAGCCCCCGTCAGTGACGCTCAGCACCTCCTCAGTGTGTCTCTGCAGCGGTGCAACATGAATGTAGTGACCGCAGCAGCTTAAAGAGCCTGCGAGGAAACTTTAACAGAGGGTAGTTAACAGTCAGCCATGAGCGTTCAGAGACTCAGCTGGGTGTGGCTTCACTGCTGCACCGACGCATTCACTGCTGTTTTCATTAGGGCAGAGGGTAAACATGGAGGAAGTGCTCTACAAACACAAATATGTCTTCAGATGACTGATTAAGAACTGACTGTAATGCACACACACACACACACACACACTATATACATCACACTCGTTATCCTCCATTTAACCCTTTAACATCCACAGTGGAGGTTGACTTAAAGAACTTGCTGAGCTCAGCACAAAGTTAGCTGTTGCAAAGCATTCTGGGAGCAGCTGTAGTGCTATTGTGAGACATGGCTGATCCCATGTGAGTAAACAGTGAGTGTATCTCAAAGATCTGTGTGTGAGGTGTTTGGTTCATCTGATCCAGTGTGAATTTGATCTGAAAGTGTTTGTTAAACTCATTTTCATGTGGTTTTTTGTGTTTTTAAGAGAAAAATCTACTTTTGTAAACAACTGTGCAATGATGACGCCTGAAATAATATATTCATCTCAAACAACCAGGAAATCTGTCAAACTGAGTGAAAATTGGAGTAAACTGAAGGTGATGACGATAATAAAACCTCAGCCATCTGTTGCCTCGCTCTGATGGTCTGTGCCTCGTCTGAGTCCGGCAGTAATCACCTCTCTGACTCTGACACCCGAGACCACGAGAGTCAGGCTGGGGCTAAAAGTCTGAACTCACCCCTGGAGAGGCAGAAATGCCTGGTGGCTGCTCAGGGACTCTGGGACATGGCTGCGGGACTGTTTGGACCGGCTCTGTGTGTTTTCTTTATGGTCTGTGTACATGCGCGTGTTGCAGTTAGAGGGTTTAATGGGAAAGCCCTGTTTATGCGCGCGGGTATCAGCGACACAGGGAATGCTAATAATCTGGATATTTGTTCTATTTCCTGATATACAAAGCTGCCCGGGCTTATTTGTGAGAAAGCAAACAGGGAATACGGCTCCGAGGACAGATTGGGATCCGTCTATTTTAAACTTCCTCCGGTCTCTGTGGCACGCTACAAAAAAAAAGACTTAAAATAGAGAAAAGCATGAGAAATATACAAAAACAAAAGTCTGGCACAAGGCTAAAAGAGAAAATGAGACTCAACGTTTAAAAGTAGCACAAGAGTCAAAGGAGACGGGGAAAGCAGATCCGTCTCCGGCCTCCAGAGTCCAGGTTACGGTGCTGACAAGCTCAGTGCTCCAATGCATCCTCCCGGTGTGGGTCGTGCCCTCCAGGGGCTGCACACCACTGGTTTAGCATGTCACTGTGATATATGTGCAGGCGGTAAGGGAACCCGGCATTAGCCCGGGCTATCCCCATCACTCCATGAAGGGGAAACGACCTCTCACCTCGGTCGCAGCCAGGAAGCCCATTGGCCGAGCCGTCTGTGTCCATTAATTGTCATTAGAGAGCCGAGTTTCCCCGCCGCTCTCTGAGCTGCCAGGCTCTGACAGGCTCCAGCATGCATCATCATCATCATCATCATCATCACTAGTGTTTTCTTCATTTTGGAGCTCTGTGGTGCAGCGTTTATCCCAGCAAATAGATGTTGTCAGTTCAGACAGTTTCACCGCATGTAACAGGCCACCGGGGTGAAGCAGGCCGCTGTTGTTTATACAGATTTCAGGTCAGTAAAGCAGGAAACCAGACAGCGCTGATTTTAATCGTCTGAGACTTTAACCGGCCGCGTTCACCTCCACAATGCCTGTCTGCTCCAAACAAGAGCGGGATTGTTCTCCAGACAGCGAGAGACACTCAAGGATGGTCGGACGTGTGGAGTGCTTGTTAAAGACAAGTGAGGATGAGATGCTGTGGATGTTGAGGCGTCAGCCAAGGCACTTCCTGATCTACCGCCAAGCTCCTCAGACCCTGAGGGTATTATCGGAGCTTTAAGATGAAAGATTTCTACTCATAAAAGCTGCTGTTTACCAAAAAACGAAGCTGTGGCAGATTTAGTGTGAAATCTGACCTGAAATAAGCATCAGGTTATAAAGGAGCCCGTCAAACTGTGATGTGACTGCTCCAAAAACAAGCAGTAATCACCTTGTGCAGTGGTTCGCTGCTCCATCTGTGGTACATGCAGGACCTCCTCCACTGTGTCGACCCTTCAGCTTGAGTCTTAGTGTTGAACTGTACTGTTAGCATGTTGTCGTGTTGCTGTGTGCACAGTTTACCTCGCTGGGTTTCCTCCTTCATGCACTCAGAGCTCTGCAGTCAAGCTCTCTGTTGACAGTCTGGGAGATGATTCATGGTACACAGGAAAACAATGAGCACGCTCTGAAGGTTCTACCAGGGTCTCTGGGCTGCAGGCTCTCGTCAGCACTGACGAGGCTTAACATAAAAGTTTGCTTTGATGCAAAATTTGATGTTTGCCATGAAATCAAACAGTGTTGATCTTGCATTTCTTCTGATTCCTGTGTTTGCCTGAGCTCTGAAGCGTGAAATTCACATGCAACTGTACACAAACGCCCATATTTATAGTTAATTTCCACAGAAATTCATATTTAATGCTGTGTTTCACTCCTTGCTGACTTCATTTGAGTTGGCTTTTTTCCCACTGTTTGCTTATGAGGTGACCTCACAGGGCTTTGCAAACAGACACAGTAAACGTGCTGATATCAGCGTCCACATCAAGACAAGAGCAATGGGATTAAAGGAGCAGTCCGTCTGCCTCAGATCTGTGGTTTACATACTCTTACCTGTACCATGATCACACAGTTTAGTGTTAATGTGGTTCAGGCTGTGGCTGGCTGCTTCAGGAAACTCCTAAGACTTTAAATGTACTGTTGACACGTATTCAAACATGCATTTAATACCTAAAGTACAGAATATGTTGAAGGTCAAAGACACGTATGACACCTAGAGAACACAACACATGGTTCATGTTATAACGGTCACGGTTCGGTTTGGGAAAGGACAATGTTTTGGTTGAAAACAAAGTGAGCTTTGAATGATTGGCATTTTGAATCCCAGTCTGTTATTAATATTCCTCTTGTCCTCCTTTCATGGGGTTTCAAACATGTTCCACTTCAGTCCTCTGATGGGCTCTGGCAGCAGCAGGCCTCACTGTAAACGCTCAGCTTGTTTCTGGTGAGGTCTGCTAAAAATACGACCCAGATACTTTAGCGTAGCTGAAGGAAATGCTACGTTACAACCATGCAGCAAGGACAAATGAGAGAAGTCAACAACACTGAGGCCCTAATGCGTCTGTTTTTATCAGATCATAACAAAAATGCTGAAATTCAAAATCTAAAAATGCATTTGAACTCTTTTTAAAATGACTCCTGATGTTTTACAGATACATTAGCTAACTAGTTAGCAGCAGCGTGCTACATCAAACAGTCTTCATCAGTTCTCCACCTCAAACCCTGGTTTTAGTTTTACTTTAGCATGTTAGCATGCTAACTTTAGCAAATTAGCTTATCTTGCTAATGTTTGATCAACTTTTCATTGGTATTGACCCAGATACTTTAGCGTAGCTGAAGGAAATGCTACTTTACAAGCCTCCAGCAAGGACAAATGAGAGAAGTCAACAACACTGAGACCCTAATGCGTCTGTTTTTATCAAATAAAGTGCTAAAATTCAGAAAATGCATTAAGTCTTTTTAAAATGCATCCCAATGTCATACAGATATATTAGCTAACTAGCTAGCTGCTACATGCATGCTATGTCAAACATGAGTCCACCACCTCAAACCCTGTTTTCAGTTTTACCCTAGTGTGTTAGCCTGCTAACGGTAGCAAATTAGCTCCTATCTTGCTAATGTTTGATCCAGCTGCCATTGTTATTGAGGTTATGAAAAGTTATAAAAAAAAAAAGTGCATTATGTATGTGACAGTCCATAACAAGGCTGGTGTGTACATGTGTATATTGACGAGGCAGCGGCAGACGTCAGCTCTTCAGCGCCTGTTACAAAGTGCACGTGCCTATCATCAGTATCAGGGGCAGTAATTCTTACAGCAGTGGGCGGCCGTTAACGCAGCCACAGCGTATTTATTGTCTTTTTCTCGTGATTGCACTGCATGTCTGTGTCTCTGTGGACTGTGGGAAAGAAGAGCTGAAGCTCACAATCAATAACTTGTTGACATACATACGCAGGCGAGTAATGCATCGTCTTGATTTTCCCTTTAACTTCAGACTCTACAAATTGAGCTGTCGAGCGGCGCGGGGATAATATATTTGAAGGATGAAATCCAGTGGCGTTTCCCTTAAACCCAGGCTCTCCTGACCCCGGGGAGCAGGTCAGATGGAGAAGGAGCGTACAGACCCCACCTCTCCCACCCTCATAGACCCCCCCCCCCCAACAGACCCCATGAGGGAGATGATGATGAACAGGGGGCTGCACAAAGCCAGCACTCAGCTTTAATTGGACGGAAGGTGGCTGTACACTCATACCATAAATAACTGGACCCAGGGAAAGTGTGCATGTGTGTGTGTGTGTGTGTGTGTGTGTGTGCGGGTGGAGCGAGGAGGGCGAAGCATCACGCAGGCCTGCAGGGAGCTTAAGCACCGCTGAAGCCGAGAGAGGCTGTCAGGGCCCCGGCGTAAATATCCCGCAGGCTAACTGATTTGTCTACGGTCGTAAACACGACATAAAGAGCTAATATACAGGTCAGCACCGGCGTGATTTACACCCCCGGGAGGCCAAAAACTTCATCAAAGCATTTCATTTCCCTCCTCCCGACTCCCGTGCAACTTTTTCACTCTTTGTTGAACTCGATTTCTAAAAATAGGATGATTTTCAGATCCGTCAGACGGCGTGATTGATTGATTTCTGCCACTGAAACGTTCCACGTTCTTTGGAAACGACAGGGCGGGCGCTTGAGTCACGAAAGCAGGAGGACTGCTTTGCTGTGGATTATCTCTTTAAAGGTTTTGTTGTTTTTCTGCTGACAAACCCGAAAAGATTCAAAGACAATCCAAGATCAAGATTAAGATTTACAAGATGGAAAGTCTTTTAATTTGTTTGCGGGCCGGGACTCGTAATCAATCAGGCTCAGGGCTCGGAGACTAATGCAGCTGTCGTCAGCGTGGAAACACAAAGAGGGAGAGATGAGAGAGGCAGGAGGAAGAGGAGCAACGCTCTTATAGGACGGCATGCTGATGAAAACATCTAAGATAGCCTCTCCAAGAGGACGTTTTGATTATCAAAATAACTCGGTCCATTAATCAGGATGTCTAATTTACTTGGACAAAGTGAGCTTTGAATGATTGGCATTTTGAATCCCAGTCTGTTATTAATATTCCTCTTGTCCTCCTTTCATGGGGTTTCAAACATGTTCCACTTCAGTCCTCTGATGGGCTCTGGCAGCAGCAGGCCTCACTGTAAACGCTCGGCTTGTTTCTGGTGAGGTCTGCTAAAAATACGACCCAGATACTTTAGCGTAGCTGAAGGAAATGCTACGTTACAACCATGCAGCAAGGACAAATGAGAGAAGTCAACAACACTGAGGCCCTAATGCTGCTAACTAGCTAGCAGCAGCGGGCTACATCAAACAGTCTTCATCAGTTCTCCACCTCAAACCCTGGTTTCAGTTTTACCTTAGCATGTTAGCATGCTAACTTTAGCAAATTAGCTCTTATCTTGCTAATGTTTGATCAACTTTTCATTGATATTGACTGTGACGTCATGATTGACAGCTCCTGCGAGTGCCAGCGACTGAGTCAGAGCGGGTGTTGGGACGGGACGTCGACACTGCGTCTTCTGTGTGGCTGTCGTCCAGCGGGCGGAGGTGGAGACGTGTCGGCCATCTTCATTTACGGCCTGTGGTTGAGATATTTCCATCTGGAGCAGAGTTCAGCCACTTGAGAGCAGCTAGAACAGACACGTTAACACTGACAGCATAGATGTGCTTCAGTTTTATGTGATTAGCCTAATTCTCTGATACTCTAGTCTGAAGCTAATCTAATATAATTGAAGTGATGCTGATAATATGATGTTTGCAGCAGGGGAAGGCGTCAGAGTGTTTCCAGTATCTCTGGACTCTGACACACGTGATCGAATGTCAAACACACGTTTTTATGCCCAGTATCTCACGAGCAGCTGTCTTCCTCATGGGATAATGGGTTTATCATTCCCCCGTTGTAAGCACTTGACATATATCGGTAAATTAAAACCACATGTTTCTGTGACCTGCAGGCGTGCACATGTAGAATCAAATGCCCCAGATCCCTTAAATTAACTGATTCCCGGTGATACGCGCCAGTCCGTCTCATCCGTCTTCCTCATGTTTGCCCTTGGAAAAGCCACAGCTTGTCCCTTTGTGCAGGGAAATGTTCAGGACACGAGGCGTGGAACGTAAAACTCTATCATCATCAAGCCTCCTCTTTTTTTTCTGTCTGCACTGGCCCTAATTGCCTTTTTCTCCTTGTGTATGTATGTGTGCGTGCGCCTCAGACGAGGTGTCCATCTATAACTTGCAGAAGGAGGGACCCCCGCCCGGGCCCGCCATCTGTCACCTGGGCACCTGGAGGGACTGCAGACTTGTGCGGCTTAAAAGGCGAAATCATTAAGATGTTAGAATAACAAATGTCCGGCTATGTTTGGCTCTCAATCACCTCTTTCAAGGTGATGAACACTCCCGCGTCGCCGCCGCTCGCTCGACTAAATGAGCAGATAAAGACACATCGCCTAAAAGATGGGCTTCTTCTTCTGCTTCTTCTCCTGTCGCCTGTGATCGGTCCAGCTCCCTGGCCTGAATTCTGCCGCCGGATGTTGTTTTTGCAGCCGTCCTGCTGAGACACGTGCACACACACAAATTAAAACCTGAGAATGCACAACTCACACACACTCCATCCTTACAAACCTGCCTTTCACACACACACACACACACAGGCAAGCAGTGAGACCCAAGGTCAGTGGAGGTCTGGCGGGACGTTGATGAATGGACGTGAAGGGTGTCATCCTGGACAAACAGAGCCGGAGCCCTCATGCTGCTACATCCTGAAAAATACGCCTGTTAGAGCAGCAGCTGAAGGAAACAGTTTGGTGGTCTCTCACTTCCTGTCCGTCTCCCTCTCTCCCTGCGTGGAACATACATATTTTGTCGATCCCCGCGCGCCGAGAGTGAAAACTAACGCGCCCACACCGCCGCCGTGCATTCGACATTCGACATGTGCACCAGATACCTTCTTTCACACAAGGTCAAGTGTTGTTGGTGCCGTCGACAGCGTCGCTCCCCACCTGCTGTTACAGCCAAATAAATATGTCTGCCTCTGCCCCGCTAATCTCCGATGCCACCCCGCCTCGCTCCTCCAAGGGTGTGCAGATAAATAGCTTCATGTAAACGGCCTCTTAAAATGTGACATTGGCGCGGCTTCGATTGGAGGGATGGAGGTGGGGGGGCTGGGCTGGACGAGGTGGGAGGCGACGGAGGAAACCGGAGGAGGAGGCGGACGGCGGGCGGTCACGTCAGATCTCACTTTCAAGTCCAGAGGTGAATCCCAGTCGTGCTCAATAATAATATTATTAATAATAATGCTCCTTCTTTCCCTCCACGAGAGACGCCAACTGGGATCGTTCTCGGAGATGCAATCACGTGTTTCCTTTTAAATCCACAACAAACTTGAAGGACAAGGTAAACACAAGCAGCCGCTATCAAACCGTCAAGATATTAAAACAACGTTTCATCGCTGAGCCTCATGTCCGTCACACCGGGAGCTTATTATAACCAACACGACACGATGGAGCGCCTTTAAACCGATGAGTGGACTTTAATTAAATAAGATAAAGCTGCATGAAGACGACAAACACCTTAAAGGATCAACACTGTTCGCTTCTCACTCGTCAGAAGTAAGAAGTCATATCTGCTCCTGTTTTAGTTTGAAGTTTCTCTTTTTTAGTAAATCCCAAAGAAGGTTGTGAAGGACAGTTATCTCTGAGATGTTTATTAGTTAGTCTGTCGGTGTAAACTGCCTTTTTAAAACAGAAACAACATTTATTCATCGGGAACGTCTGAATTTGTGTCTCATCATAATAACAGTGCAATACGCAATGCTTGACTTTCAAGCCACTGCAAAAACTCATATTTATGCATTAATTTATATAGATATTAAACAAAAAAGACATGAATTATTGCTTTGTACACTTCAGATTTGCTGTAAGGCCATTTTTAGGTGTTTTACGTTGAAATCTCTGCAGGTCCTCAGTGCCTGCGTCTGACTTCTGTGCAGCTTCCATTCAAAATAGACTTGGCGTGTGTGTCCTCCACTGTGCAGAGCAGAGAGACGCTTATACGGGACGCCACTGAAACGCACCAAGACACATCCCTCACTGGCTAAAATGGCTGCAATCAGCTGTGGCGTGGCCGTGCCTGCAGGAGGCAAGCAGGAATGAACGCAGCCACAATCCCATAACGTGTCACTCCACGCCTGAAAATAGTTCCCATCAAATGTCACCGTCTGTTTGGGCTGCATCTGCTAAAACTTACATCTTCTTATAAAAACAGTTTTAGGCTTCAGTGGGACCCAGCGGGCGGGGGGGGGTGGCTGGGGAGGTCACGCAGTTGGCCTTTGTTGGTTTTGTGATTTATGTGCCGTGTAAACAAATAAAGCAAATGTTTTTAAATATGAAATATATAAATAAATGTAATTAGCTATTACATTTAGCCCAGCTGCGAGCGATGATTCACCGCGAGGTTTTACAATAAAACATCAGAACACGACAGACAATAGGAACATATTAAGTCACCACATCAGAGCTGAGTCAGCATTAATCTGTTTGTTTTGTTTGCGCGGCAGCAGAGTGACGGATCGCCCTCGTGGAAGACTAAATCGGGAAGGTATGATCGGAATGAGCCTGGCTCGCTTTGGTCTCGACTCCGCCTGGATGAAAATAATCTGGCCTGAGCGGAGCTCGTTGTTGTCGGCCGCGCCTCCACCCTGTAAAACCTCCGAAGAGCCGGAGACAAAAGAAATCCAGCGATTTACAGCGAGAGGTGGAGGAAGGCGAAGAAGAGGAGGCGGCGGTGGTGGTGGAAGGAGCTAAGCATGGAGGAATGAGGGGAGGGAGAGCGTTGTGGTGGTGCGTAAATAGGCCGGGGGAGCGTCGGCGGGGGGTGTTTCCATACAGTACGCGAGGCCGGGGGAGATATATGAAGGCTTGTCACATTGCAAAGGTTGAGCTATGGTCTCTATTGGTCCAGACAGTGACCTCCAGGGCAGGACCAAAACATTTCCAGATGTCTGCCAGCAGCGTTACTGGAGCTGCTTCCATGTGCAGCTCATGGAGGAGGGTCAGGGGGAGGGAGGGAGGATGGGGGACCCTACAGCACACTGTAAGGCAGAGGAATGAATTTGGCTTGCAAATCAAATGGCGAGCGCAGACATAAAAGTCTGAAGTTTTGCAGGGAGCAGGAGACGAAGCAAGAGAGTGTTGGATAAGGTGGAGGAGACTGTGTGTGTGTGTGCGTTGGGAGATGTTAGTGAAAAATGGAGACAGAGACATTAAAGTGCTTTAGATTTCTTCCCTCTGTGCTTCTGCCCAGAAGGGAATCTTTGACGTTCATTTATTCTGCTCCCCAGCGTGCCAGCTTGCCGAGGATCCGACATCAATCACGCCGTTTCATTTTTTTAATGTTCATTTTGTATCACCATTTTGCATTTTGGTTCGTCATTACTGGTGATAAATAGGCGAACGCATTGTCTGGGCAATGGTTACATTAGGGGTGATACACCGGGGAGTCTGCGTGAGTCTGAGTTATGAGAGGATTTCAATTGTCTGGGAAATGTTTTTTTGCTTAGCTGGAATTTGAAAGTTCACGCTCAGGGGAGGCGAAACGGCTCTTGGACAAGAATTCTCTGCAACGCAGCCTCGACTGTGAAATGGGTATTAAAGTGGAGCAAAATTTCAAACATGATAATTCATGTTTTGCATCAGCTGTCAGAAGCAGTTGCGCTGGTTTCTGTACAGTGAAATTCACCGTCTACCCAGCGCCGCGACTGAGCGGGGCTGATGTAATGTGTCCCGGCTTTGTTTGCAAACCTCCGGAGTGGGACGTCACGAGGGAGAGTGCTGGGTCTCCCGGCATTAGTCCCTCTGAATGACATTCGCCTTGGATTCCCAGGATGCTAAAGTAAAATCAGAGTCTCTCTCGCAGCGAGAGAAACAGTGGAGATGTTGAATAATTTCAAAGCTGATCCTCTGTTTCCATTCCTTACCAGCTCCTCCGCAAAACCTCCCGATCTGGGCCTTTAGTGTTGAGGAATGTCGGTGAGCCTCGGGCTGTCTCTGCAGGCTCTCTGTTTACCGTTCCCTCTCACTTCCACCTGTTGGATGTCTCCTCCTGTCTGCCTGCTACGCCCCCTGAATCTAAAGAGGTTTCCAGACAATAGAGGAACTTTTCAGTCAGTCGGATCAAAAAATCAAAACACGGCCCGCGACGCAGCTCCACAGAGACCCCGACGCGACCTGGCTTCGACTGCCGGGGTTACAGTGGGACCGGTGCTAAAAATGTGCGCACTCATGGAAATGAAAGGCGGCTCGGATAAAAGCAGCCACCGAACGGCGTCTGAGCTGAAGCTCTGCTGATCCCCGTCGAGAAATTGGGCTGCCACGGAAATAACGGGGTTCAACACGAATAGAACAGAAAGCATCTGCAGAATGAGGTCAACCAGGAAGTCATCCTGACATTTTGGGTCACGTGTAGCAAGATACAAAGTGTTCGTCTGAAACACGATGGGTTTTTATCCTTATTTAAGGTGTTTTTGTCTTTTTGACTTAATGTGAGATGGAAACACCATTTGATGTGCAGAGTCCCTCACAACCTTCAAGTTGAGGCTCAACACCCAGTTGTTCCAATTAATGGAGGATTACTAGTTATTTGCTAATTATTGGATTTAAAACACCCTATGCACTCGACAGCATGCACCACCTGTCGACACCTTTGTCCTGTCAGACCCAGAAACATTCTCAGCACTTATACCACTGAGATCTTTGCATTTGTTGGGCTGTTTGTACGTCGCTTTGGATTTCTGCTAACTGAAACTGTAGAAGTGTAGACAAACATTAAGAAACTCAGGTAATCAGATAAACAATAAAACCTTAATAAGTGAATCAATCAATAGGAGCAAGATCCAGTGTGAGGGCAGAGACAGTGGTGGTGTCATGAAGACAATCGACCCAACAAGAGCAAAGAACAGCTGCACATAGCGACAGTGGGAGAAGCAGCGCTGCATCGTGACCTTTTCGATATTCTGCTGCTCCAAACCCAGAAAAGTCTGAGGCGTCACCTCCAGCACGGCCACGCGACTGTAACAAACACTTCTTCACACTCTGGAACTGCGTTGGAGCTCTTGCACACAAAGGCCCGGTGTAGTGTCAGAGCGTGATTTATCTGAGTCGCTCAGCCGTGGATGGAAACATCTGCCCCAGCTGTCTGTGTCAGAATCTGAGCTAATGCAGCCATATGGAGATCCAGCTCTTTGCTGGGCGCCCAAACCGCAGAACGAGTTACCAATGTAGTCGAAAATCTCACTCCGGGGACGGAGTTGATCAGGAAATTAAAAATTCAGTGGGAAAAACAAGATAGCGGGTTGTGTCCGCCCTCCTGTGAGGCCTCAGAGTGCACGTGTGCAGCCAACAGTTGGCTGAAGCTTTGGTCCATTTCCCCTCCACGCCGATCGGATGTTGAGGTTTAATCACAGTGATTAGCCTCGCTGATAAACGCTGCAGCCTCGCACACCACGTCGAGTCTTTTCTCCCTTATCTCTCTCTGGCTGTCACGCAACCGACCAAGACCCAAATTCCAAAGCCAAGACCTCTCCGCCGTCGACCATGCGCCACACGGCGAGGCCGTTTTGTTCACCTCATGACCCGTGAGGCGGCTCTGCAGCCTGACTTCTCTTCGCAACACCGGTTGCCATAGGTTACATGAAATGGGTTTTTATAAATAACATGCATAGGTCTACTCGCTGTTCTTTTGTAAAGCCTCAGATGAGAAGCGAAAGCAGCAGCACAAGCAAGAAAAGGCGACAAATCACTGAAACATTGTTGAGCACAGCGTCTTCACAGCGACAGGGTGAAAGGTGCGGGAACAAAGCCGAAGATCAATAATTTAATAATAATCCACTTGTTTTTGGATTAAATTTACAGGTGAACATCCAGAGATTTGAAGGTGTGAAGGTCAGGGTGGTGGATGGACATGTAGGACGTGTTTGGGCCTCGTCACACATCAATAATTAATCCTGTATTATTGTTTATTATTGTTTTTGTCTTTGTTTGGTTTTTTTTTTGGTTGTTTTTTATGATTCATTTGCGTTTAAACTCCAGATAAAACAACATTTTGAGCTCTCGTATCCTGATGCAAAGCTCTTTCAATCCAGTGAGGCAGGATTTGTGATCTGAAACGGTTAAAAATCCATTTTTTTCATTTAATCTCAAGTCATATTCACTGATCTGAAACTGATGCACTTACACACTTTGTAGAATCCTCAGCTCGGCACCGAGTCCTGTAAACTGAACGTCTGATCAGATTCCCAATCACCTGCACCTCCCGTATCAATACCTGACATATGAGAGTTAATAACAAACACACCATCAATGCATCCTTCCTCTAAATCACTTTATCATTAACATTATTGCTCTAGTTAATAATTGTCATCATCATAAAGCATAACACACGTTTTGGGTTGGTATATTAATTTGATAATAAATGTTTTTTTACTGTTTTTTTATTTATTGGGCTGCTTGTTATTTTTAATAGGTTATTTTATAATTGAGAATATTTAGAACATTTTTCTACCAACTTGAGTCTCTAGGGAAAACATTTATATGTTTGCTATAAAAATATAAATTTTGGTATCAAAGCAATATTCCGATTATTCTCTAACCATAACTAAATAAAATAAATAATTAATTAAAATAAGTATATAATCATAAATATCATAATGTAATTCATTTTAAAAATGTATACTTTAATAATAATGTATTAGCTGGTTGTGATGGTATGAAGCATTTCTTCTTGAATTCGCCACCATCTGTCTTTCAGCAGTTTTTGGTTTCACTGTTGATTCGTGCTTTGGGTGGAACACGGTCACGGCGTTCGTCTGTTCCGTGAGGATTTATCCTTTCTGCCTTTCAGTGTGAGAAAAGACAGCGAAACATCTGAAAAGTTGTTTCTGTGAAGTCACAGAACGCTTCAGAGGGTTTCCCCGATCCAACGATTGATCCACCACAGCCATCAATAAATAAAGCATCACGATCCATATCACGATACAGGGATTATGACTCTGTACATTGTGATCACAGTTATACAGTTATCAAGAATCCAAACAATCAATCAAACCACAACTTAAATGCCTGACAAGTCAACGGTAGTCGGCGTCTTCGCCCGCAGACGGGGGAGTCGAGGCTCTGAGGTTGAGCACACCCACCGGGCCTCGCTCCTACATCACGACCTGTCAGGCAAACAGCTGCTAACGCTGACTGACAGCTGGGCCCTAACACCCAGAGCTGTCCACCGAACAGAGAGGGAGTCTGTGAAACACGAGCCGCGGAGCTCTTGAAGAAATTCTTGATGTCCCGATCTGAAATTTCCATCCGACTTCGATTCCACTTCTCGTTTCTGCCCACACCTCCGCCGTGCCTTCTGGAAACCCTCCAAAGTGGAAAAGCAATTTGCCGAAGGAGCCTTGACAGTCGGCGCACGGTGATGGTGTGGCTGGTGCAGTGATTCTTGGCATGGCTCCTCTGAAGACATGCCCCGAACAAGTGCTAGTGATTATAGCTAGTTATCCCTTATTAAAAAAGATTAATGCCCTGGCCCGCAACGTTACGGCGAGGCTCTGCAAGTCAGTTTGAGACTTGACAACATGCATGAAACCTTAAATGCATTGATAGAAGTTTGAAATTTGTCCAGCATCAGGAAAGTCTGGCATCGAGCTGGGCTATCAGTCAGTCACAGACTCGTCTCGGCAGCTAGCCTCGGTATTGACCCTGCCTCTGCAGCGAGAGGCTGAAGTCCTGCTGTACAGATTAAATGTAATTGAAGGGTAATGCTTCTTACAAACAGTGAGACAGCTTCCCTTCTTTAGGGGACTAACGATCCATGTCCTCCATGCTGCTCCTTGACTTTCTCTCCCACCTCCTCTCTTCTCATCCCCTCAGTTGATCTAACAAATAACATACGTGGGGTAAAGAAAACATCTTGTTCAAATAGAAAGAAACCTGCGGGCGGGTCAAGTCGATGTGCACAACGTCAGTGCAGATGCAACCAGATCTATCCGGATGCGTTATGCACCATAATTCTGAAGCAGACTTGCTGAAACTGTACTTCTGTGCATCCCATGGCTGTTTTTTAACAAGCTCAATTGGATTTACCCCCTAATGCTCTGATAGATAAGCACTTTACTCATTAGCATGGATTCAAGGGCTCTGGAAAGGAATGAAGCAATCAAACGGTAATTCCACAGACAAACACGGAGGCCATAAATCACTCGCTCCCACACACTGAGAGACCAGATTACATCGCCACCGTGACCGCCCAGCAAATACCAACCCGCAACCAGCCAACCAGACGGAACGACCTCTAACAACTTCACATGGCTCCCAATGACACGCAACTCCCAGTTAGCGTTTGAGGTGTCATGAGGACGAGCGCGGGGCGTGGGGGGGCAGATAGCAGTTTTCACGCCGCATGCTGAATGTGTGAGTAACAAGTAGACTTCCTTATTTCCAACAACAGCAGATTTAAAAGACTTAAAGAAGCTTTAAGACACAAAAAGAGGCAGGCAGGGCGAGGCTGAACAGGTAAGGTTGGACGTATAGAGTGGGGGGGCGTCTTCTGTATAAGGAAGGGAGCAGCAACGGAAACTAACCCGTCACCTCCGGCTCGATGTTCCTGGGAATATGAAGGAGCTTTGCATGACTGGACCTGAGGCGATGAGGAGGAGTGCAGCTAAGTTATCACAGGCCCTTTAGGTCATGGGGAGGACTTTAGCATTTGATTGGGAGCCAGTGATGTCATAACAGAGACAACGCCAGAGATGACCCCCCCCCTTCCCTAAAAAGGCTTTATACAAGCAGGAACAGGAAACATATGCAGCCAATCTTGTTGTTGCAGTGAAACAAGTAGACAGTTTCAACCAATCAAATGCCAGGAAGGAGTGGGTGCCGACGGACTCAAACAGACTAAACTGTAGTTGTCAGCCGTCACGTCACGGCTGCAGAGTGACGCCCGTAAGAACTTAAGATCTGAGGTTTAGATGTTTGCATCCAGTTTTCAGCATCTGCCACTCATTTCTAATCTGCACGCTGGCTGTTAATCCTGCATCTGCGCGCCTTCTTTCCATTTCACAGCAACATCCGTCCAAACACAACGCACACGATGCCCGTCAACGTTTTTGCCATTTGAATATTTCTGGCAGAGAACAATGGGCTCTTCTCTGCAGCTGCCCTTTGGCACTGACATCCAACAATCGCACATAAGTAGATCCTAATGCAACACCATTACCGGATTAAAGTGCTGAGGAGGCCAAAATGAGCCGTTACCTCCCAGTTCGACCCCGTCTATATGATGCTGCGTGCTTCTTTAAAGGTTTTAAAGCAGGAATTAAACTGTGAGCAGGCTGATTTATCATGAAAACTCTTACATTCTGTTTTATTCTGTGCACAGAGAGACCGTTATCTGTGGGTAGGTGAAGATACAAGAACCAATATTTGCACATTTAATATGTGATGAGGACATTGGACATTAACCAACATGCAGGAGTGTTTTGCTGAGGGCAAACTGCTCTATATATAGTTCACATAGTTCAAACCGTCAACACGTGTAGCCTCCACATGAACAATCGTCGGCGTGCGAGCTCTGTAAACGGTTGCACTTCTGCATCAGGCACTTGGGCAGAAAGCATTACGATCGCAGCGCAGTGCACGAGGAGTCACCGCCTGCTGTGATGTGCAAACAAATACAATGCCAGCCCTCCAGAGGCCACTGTAAAGCAAGGCCCTTTAAATAAACTGAATAATTCAGCCCGATCAAAGGCAGAGTACGCCGTCGTCTTCCCTGCAGAAAGGCACGGCGCCCTGTCATCTCATTCGTCTGAGCCGCGCTTCCTTTTTCCTGCAGAGCTTACAGACGCCTGCTGCAGCCGCCCGCCCCTTTCTGAAATGCGTAAACACACGCCGCTTATTATCTGAGGAGGCCACCGACTGAAGCTCGGTTGGTGCAGAATACACAGACCTTGTGCACCTTTAATAAAATCTGAAGATTCATTTAATTTGACTCTCTCTCTGGAAACGCGGCGCTGAAAACACACGACCTGTTGAAAATGAATAAATGAGTAAAACAGTTATTTAGATGGATCATTATGTGGTGTATTTAAACTAAATATGGAGACACAGACACATAATAAGAGGTAATTGAGCTTATTGAGATTTGATTAGACGTGGTTTGGCAAATACACATTAATAGAGACCTCCATCACCTGCTTTGTTTACAGTAAGACAACAAGGGATGAATTAATATTTATTAATATTATATTAATTAATATAAGCACAGTTACAGTCTTTTGAATATGTAAATAAGTTTTTTTATCAGCTTGTCATCAAATCCCAGTTTAAATGATCAATTTTTGACAATAACTTCTTTTTACTGCCAGAAACTCCAGAATCCAGGAGTTTTGCGTGTGCTGTGATTGGTGGATTCGCTGGGTTTGAATTGAGCCGAACTTTGATTTGCATCATTGATCCAGTTTAGACGGCACTGACCTGCCAAACCTCCAGTGATGCAGGAGCTGATCCACAACAGACCCCTTCCAGACAAGAGTCCATGTTTATCCGTTTGAGGCCAAAAGCTTTTATGACGGAGTTACCATATAATGTTAGCTCGCTAGCTACAGTACAATGAGTTGTTATGGATCTGCTGTTTTTCTCGGACTGGTCACACCACTGAGGGATGTTCATGGTTGTATGAATACCAATGCACTGTACGGCGCTGTTGAGGCTCACGGTTTGGTTGTCCTCCCTGTCAGAGCTGAGTTGTCAGCATTTCTATGTTTTTTCATGTAAAAGCATCAGTTTTTGATGCGGGAGAAGAGCAAAACCAGCTCTGAACAGTAAAGTCTTAATTTGAGTCTAAACGTGTTGTATTCACCTCGTTGCTGCTTGGATCATATTAGTGCTTGCATGCTTTGCAGGCGGTGGGGTCCAGGACAAGACGTGTGCTGCATGTTGCAGCAGCAGCACTTCCTGACCTGCTGTGACTGATGCTTCATTTGACATTTAACAACACCTGCATGTAGCATCTGAGCACGAACAGTAGTTTTGCAGTTGCTTGCTGGAGTCATTCTCCGTGCCGGTGTTATCAGAGGTAACCGTTGCTTCTGAAAAGACTCGTCCTACCCACACACAGACAGACTTCCTCATAATCTGAGTCACTCAGTGTGGAAAGCCCCGCAGGAGATGTCTCAGCCCCGTGGGTTCGATTTCTCTGGAACGGTCCCGCTCGGCCCCGGAGGGACTGACAGCGATAGCCGACTGTATTCAGAGACCAGGAAGGCACTTAGCCTCCCGAGGAGAGTCTCCTGAGCGCCGCGAGAGGAGCGACGGCGGGCACGCCGGTGTCAGCCCGTCTGCGCTTCTGTAGTGAAATCAGTTCAAGGCGCTGGTCTGGGGTCAGGGTTAGGGGAGGTCGCCGGAGAGAGAGAGAGCCTAGAGGAAGGGGGTCAAAGGTCAGACTTTGATGCAGGACGCGGGCCGGCCTCGGGCTGTGGTTTGATGGGGCGGTCCAGGTGTGAGGAGGACCTGCGATGACAGGGCCGGCTAGAGTTACTCTGTGTGTGTGTGTGTGTGTTGGCAAGGTGGTATATGGATGCTTACATATCTGTGAGTGCATCAAGGAGTGGGAGTTACAACCCACTGTGCTTTTGATCACTTCACAGGCTGCTTTTTTGAGAAAGCGGGACCTGCTGAGAGCTTTTAGCCACACAGAGAAAGCTCGAGCACACAGCGACCCGACACAGCCAGGCTGTGGGATTCAAGGGGAAAGTCACAATAAGGAAAAGGATGTCGGGCAGCGTGGATGTTTTGAATGCGGGACGAGGATAAAAACAACACGCTGAAAGCCAAAGTGCGAGATGAAACGTCATGTTTTCCCCCCAGAGGACAAAATCATCTTTCAGGAGGAGAGCGTGCAGATACTCTGCGGAGGCAAAGGGAGGGAACGGGAGTGAGGTTTCACAAATCACGGCAATAAAAGACTGCAGACTCCAAGGTTAGCCAACCGAGCGGCCGCTGAACAGACCGCAGCAGCCGAGCGGAGGAGGATTAAGGGAAAAAGGATTGAAAAGGAAAGGGAGGAGAGAGCGAGGGAGGTGAGTGGAACGACTGTGTGTTCCCGCCTCCCTCTGACCTCCTGTTCTGCACTGTCAACGAGCTGTAATCCACGGAGGATGAAGACGCAGGGAGTGGCTCTGCGAGCGGGGGGGAGACCTGACGGTGACAGGAGCGTCTTAAAAGTGATGAGAGACGTTTGATTTGTTTGGCGTGGTTTCAGCCAGAAGAAGAAATGTTTATGGGGGCTCTTCTGAAGGGATTATAGGCATGATTCATCATCTTTCCTGCGGGACGGGGAGGATAAGGACACGCCTACCTGGGCCCTGTTCAAACACAAACGCTGTTTGGCCCACAAACAGCTCACACATTCAAGAGTGGATTACACACCAGATTAAAACTCACTGGACGGCGCTTTATTCAGTGTTTTATCTCCAGAAACAAAGCGGGGATGCAACTAATTTCTGCACTTTTTAGGTCATTTTCCATTTTTTGCAAATTTATTCGTCTGTTTCCAAGAAAAAATGTTGTTTTTATGTTTATTTGACAGATTTAGTGACTTTCTTGCATAAGAATTTAGACCTGAAACACTTGAGAAGCTAATACAGTATGATAACATGCTGTTAAACTAACCAGTCGTGTTAGTTTAGTGGCATTACAATATTAAAACAATATGAAATATTGTAATACTGGTCCTGTTCCTGTCACAGACTGGACAGATGTTGCCGTCCTCCACAGAAATGATGATAAACGTCATATTCATGGTCCCGAGGCTGGTTCAGGCAACAACACTGTGACAGGTGTTTCTGCATAATTTCATAATTTGCTTGAGTAACATTTTGATTTTACTCATAATAAAAGTTCACCAAGGTATTTTAAATTTAACTTTAACTTGAGTGAAGGATCAAGATGTTCAACAGGCCCAAATGTCAGATGGGTGCTGCCTCACATTCAGCACTATTAGATATTGGTGGGATCAGATATTCGGTGTATAGTGAGTTGGATTTGAGGGTATTAACACTGCACAGTCATGGTTGGGTGATGTTTCGCGTTTCGCGACGTCGTCGCCGGCGGCATCAGATGCGGGAGCAGCCCAGCTGATTGAGGGTTGCAGCAAAACTAGAATGAAGAGATTATGATCAAAATCTGATGATACTGTCGGGCGGTTTGCTCTCAATGTCTCTGTTTCCACGGAAACGCAGGGAGTATGTATAATACCTGGAAAACACTCGGTCACATCTGTAGCGTCCTAGCCAATGAAACCAAGGTTACTGACCCTCAGCGACGACCTGGAGCCGGAGCAAACAGCACGAATACCAGACGCTGCAACCATCGCGCTGGCTCAGTCTCGTTGGAGCTGAGATAACACCTGGAAATATGAATGAATCAAAGAACAGATGAAGCTTCGACATCAGGGTGGTGTTTATGTTTGACCTCGATAGCGAGATATCGAGGTTACAGTCGGTGCTTTCACGAAACATCGAGATATTTGGTAAATAACAGCAATAGACTGGATTTAATGAGCATGTGGATGAAGACGAACAACTGGACCAATGTGATACTGATGAACCCGTCACCGTGGCAGATTCTTCAGTTGTGTTATTGCCCTTTAGAGAGGCTGCACCCTGCAGAACGCAGCGCCCGAGCCGGCGCCTCAGTGCACACGAGCAGCCGCCGCCGGGTGGTCACCATGCTTCATTTGTTCTCTTCTGTCTGATTTTAATGTCCGACCCCCCCTCCGCCATCCCTCCTCTTCATCCCCTGGTGGCGGCGGTGTTGACGGTGGCGGCGGCAGTAAACAAACGATGACGTCCAGTTCGATTTCTCATCCCAGTGAGCGCTGGCGGGCCGGATGATCTCCCCCCTTGCATCACTGAGCTGCAGCAGCGTTAAAGATTAGCCGTGGCTGAGTGTCTCTCTCTCTCAAGGCCCCTCCCTGAGGACCAGTTAGGCCCAGACATAACCACCACACTCCTTCATAATTGTGTGTGTGTGTGTGTGTGTGTGTTGCTTTGGATACTTGCAACACATGCAGCATTTGTTAGCATGTTTGATGCCTTTGAGTTGAGCTGCATGTCATGCAACCTTCTTCGTGTGTGTGTGTGTGTGTGTGTGTGTGTGTGTGTGTGTGTGTGTGTGTGGATGGCGGCCGATGAACCGCGGGGTCGTAAACGTCCACACAACAAACTGATCGTTTTGTTTACATGGTAAACAGCCCCCCGGTGGGTTTCTCTGTGCTATTGGCTGATAACATCTTCCGACTGGCGCGCATGATGTATTCGCATCCCCGTGGCCTCTGAGCTCACGTGCGGCTCGCTGGCGAGGTTAAGGCCGCCGTTTTTTATGCGCGTTCTTGACGTGAAGTTCCTCAACAATAACTCACTGAAACCCCGCGTCTTCACGAGCTGCAGCGGAGTTATACGAGGCCGTTAAGCTGGACCGGGCTGCAGCGGAGGACTGTTTATGTGACATGCGCATCTGTTACTGCACGCAGTCTCCGACGGCGCGGTGGGAAAAGTGAAAAAGATTGATTGGACGAGAGGAAACAAGCTAAGCAGCTTTACGGCTTTCAGGAAAGACGGGTTTTGCGTCGAGGAGCGTGATGTCAGTGAACTTCACACGGCCTGATGGTGCTTTCCATCCTAGTGTGTGATTTGACCCCACGCTACGTGTTTCTTACCGGAAAAGCCAAAACCAACAGTGAACCGGTCCAACCGGCGAGCCTGATATATCGTCGTCCTGCGTTCAGTCTGCAGATAAATGACCTGCGTCCTCCTGTCCGAGCAGCGTTTGTGGAGACAGTGCATCTGCCAGCTGTTCCAAGAGAATCTGTAAGAGTGAAACTATTTATTTGTGACCTGTTTTCAAAGGAATCACGGTCCCAGTGGGACTGAGTGTGCTCGGGGGCTGAGTGCCACAGACAGGAAAGAGCAGTCAGGAAGTACTGAGAGATAGAGACGGAATAATAAGAACGGCCTCTTCATGGGAATATAGCAGATAAAAGACAACAGCAAGTCTTATCCTTTCACCCAAAGGCCACCAGATGGACCGAACATGCAGCAGATATATCAGGACACAATGGGACTACGTGCAAAATGCACACATGCACTAATATTCAAGAGATGGTTTTGCACAAATCTAACTTCTATATTTCTATTACGGTCAAATTTGTGAATGAAACTTGCACAAATGAAGCACAGCTGTCGGGCGAACGCTCACGTTCTCGTGCATCGAGTTAAAAACGAGCAATTTACACCAAAGACAGCACGACAACACAAAGCAGCAGAGGTTTGACATCAGTCTGAATGTTTACATGTGTCCTGGTCCTGGTCCTGGTCCTGCTCCTGCTCCTGGTCCTGGTTCCATCATCATGTTTGCATTTTGTAATTGCACCGTGTTGATATTTGATATTTGCTGCACAGCAGTTTCCCTCAGGATAAATGAACTTTTGTCCTTTCTGATCTCAGTGAACGGTGGAGACGACCGTGTTCTCAGATGTCCTTAAAGCTGCATCTGTAGCTCGTCAAATGCTTCTGTCTTTTGTTTTCTTCTTGTTTAGCTTTGAGCCGAGCGTGCAGGAAGCTGCGTGGGCGAGCTGCTGCACACGGGCCTAATTCCCTCTATTACGACGTGCAGTAAAACTACCTGCGCTGCGGTAAAAAAGAGTAAACGGCTGAGTTCTCGGGTATATAAACTGCAGTATATGGGCTGGCTGGTATTTCCCAGCGGGCGGGTTGGTCAGCTTGACCTCTGTTAAAGCTTCCGTTTCTGTCACCAGCAGCCTGACTGAAATAAATTGGCTTTGGTCTCTATGGGGGAGTTTGCTGTTGCTGCAGACCTGCGGCCTTATTGGTAGAGCCGCAGTCTCACTGGGGAAGATCTTTGTGTATGTGTGTGTGTGTGTAACCCTGACCCCACCGAACGAATTGAGGTGACCTGAGAGACTGTTGCAGTGTGTGTGTGTGTGTGTGTGTGTGTGTGTGTGTGTGTGTGTGTGTGTAACCCCAATCTCATTGAAAGGAGAACCTGAGAATGACCGTGACCACTGTCTACAGCTGTGTGTGTGTGTGTGTGTGTGTGTGTGTGTGTGTGTGTGTGCTTGACCTTTTAATGCTCTGCGTGGGAGTGCAGAAGGTGGAAGCATCACTGAAAGACTGCGTGGTGCGAGTGGTCTGCCCACACATCGCAGGGCTTCCTCACCTTGGGTGTGGCAACATGCATCGCAGCCACACACTGGACCCACTGGATATTAAGAAGGATTTCATGCATGTGAAGGGAAATGCTCTGGTGTTCCTCCAAGGACCATGGAGGTCTCTGCAAAACGTCAGAGGCTTGTTTGTCCCCAAACAAATGAAAAAGAGTTTTCTGACAAGTTGTTTTTAACGCGAGCTCTTTTCTCTGTCCGAAGGCCTTTCCTCCTGAAAAAGACTACTCACTCACAGCGGACGATTGTTGTAATCAGGCAGAGCAGCCCCGGCTAACAGAGGAGCGGGAGGAGGAAAAGCAGAGACGTGTGGAGTAAACAAGTTCCTCCATCTTTATTTATGGTGCGGTTTCTGGGAAGCATGTATGTCCAGTCCGTTGGTGGCGGCGGTGATTAAAATGTAACCACACTGATTACGGAAATGTGCAGGGTTTCTGTAAAGTCGTGCTGAATTATGCAGGGAGGGATGAAGGAATCCTCGGAGAGCGGCGCGGCGTTGTTCAGGCTGAGAGGTTGCTGATCCTCGCTGTCGTTATTCAGCACATTACAGTCGGGACGCTACCTTTCAACGGAGACCGGAGGCGGCGAGGTTCAGACGCGCCGAAACGCAAACTGCAGACTTCAGCCACGTGACCTGACTGTAAATCAGGCAAATGTGATTCACCTCATCCTTACCCCATCTGGCACTGGGCTGCGTGTGAGAGAGACAAAGGCTGCAGAGGAGCTAGACGAGTGTGTGTGTGTGTGTGTGTGTGTGTGTGTGTGTTCATAATAACCAGAGGAAGGTTCTGATGGTTCCTCCTGTAGGAGCGGCGGTCCGATCATATCTTTTGTCATGCCTCATTACAAAACCTTTTGCAGAACATCTGTGTGTCTCTATATCATGCGTGGGAGTATTGGTGTGTGTGAGTGTGTTTTCTGAGATATTCATGCTTGCGTATGCATATTTATCAGAAGGCCAGTCACAGGGCAGATGGTGAAGCTCTACAGTGCATCTGGCTCATCGTCACATGCTAGACGGTGATGACTCGAGTCTGTATGGAGCAGCGCCGCTCAGGGTCGGCGGCCGTCATCGCTAAGCCGGCGTGGGACGAGTGCAGAGCAGTCCCCGGGCCTGTTCGCACGGCGGATGTTTGGGGCGCTCTGTCAGATTATTCTTTCAGTCAACGAAATGCAAATTTTTCCAAATGCACAAAGATCAAATCGGATGTTTATGCACAGAAAACAAAACTCGATGTAACGAGCACGGCCCGCACGCCCGCCTGGCGCTCGCTACCAGCTGTTCCTCCAGGCGATCCTAACGGAGATCAACTCGGGTCCATCACGTTAAAGTTACAAGAGTTGAAATCAAACAGTTCTATACATTTACTTTTGTGCTCGAAGATGAATTCCTGAATGAAATCATCCAAATTAAAAACCAAAGAATGTTGATTGTGATCACTTCTGCTCACGTTTGGTTCAAACTTTAAACATTTTACTCCAACAGTTCGTCATTTATCCTGATTTCATACTTTAAATCCTTAAATCTTGCTTAAATAACATGATTATTATCAGCACAAAGTTCTTATGAGGACAAAGGTATAAATAGTTGTTAAACAGGAACATGACAAATAACAGTAATATGGTGTTAACATGTTTGGAGCATGTAAACAAAGTGATGTAAACATAAATGTAAAGCCATGATCTACAACCACCGATTCACTGTCTGCATCTCTAGTTTGTTCAGCTCTAGACAGGTTTGTTGCTATTGGAGGCACTCAACTGGAGGACTAATTAGCCAATCAGAGATCAGGTAGGTGGGTGATTCCTTCATCTATAGCTAGCTAGCTATGTAGCAGTCAATAACAAATCTAGTGAAATGGCGAGTGTGTGCTTCGTTAGCCCGTCCTCACAGAACCCGTCCTACACGGCAGGTGGGTCGCTCGCCTGATGCATCCAGTGACGAGATGTAATGTCCCGTCAGATCCATTTGTTGTGGCGCACAGAGCAAGACAGTGTGTGCACAGAGGAGAGATGAAGGAGCCAACAGCTGCTGTTGCTCTGTGTTAAAGATTATTAACTGATAAAACTATGATCTTTTCCTAAAACCTGACAAAACTGTGATTGAGTCACAGTGTTAACGACAGCATTGATCACCTGACTCTGTCTGTGCTGCACAACCAAGTGCATAAAACCTAAAATGTCAGTTTCAGTCAGAGCTGAACCACACGTTGCACGTTCCTGCACCTCTCAGACTGACTGTAGACGCTCGAGCAGCGCGTCACAGAGCAAAACATCTGACTGATCGGCTCACATGAGCGCGTATCAACGAGCAAACAGAAAAAGCAGACTCAGCCTGTTCATCAGGTGAGGTCACAGCTGCAGAAGCTGTTTACAGTCATGAGCTCCCTTTCACTGCTTTCCTGCAGTTGAACCATAAAGCCACAAATAATAATAAGAAGAAAGGATGCATTCATCTCGTTTTGCCTCTAAAGACATGAAAAGACATTATATGCGGTTCTATACGAGACGCTCTATGCCAGATGTAAGGGCTCATCTCCAGCTGTGACCTCTTGTGCTCCAACAGGCACTCAGAGAGTACTGCGCGTATAAATTTATGTATTTATTCAATTTGAAAGGATCTGCACCTCAGCGCATGCGATCATTAACCCATCACATTATGGGATTAAGGAGAGGCTTTAAGTGCAGATTTCCTGTTGTAAATACCCTGCCTTTGTGTTTTACGCCTTGTTTTTCCACCGATACATCATCATCTGTTACGCTTTGCACGCGTGTAGCAGCCTCTCCTGTTCAGTGACGGCCTCCGATGCGCTGCTTCGCTGCATCCTGATGCTGCATCCTGATGCTGCATCCTGACGCTGTTTGCCGGAGATCTTAGATTAAGACTTTAAGAGGAAACAGATGCACGCGGAGACGTTTGGGTCATAGCATCGAACGCTCGATCAGTAAATCACTCTCTGTTACTATTGGACCAGGGTTTTATACTGTGACTTTAGATTAAAGCTTTATTTGCTTCCAGATAAATGTGACATAATGACGGATTAGTGCAGTCTCACCCGGCCGTTCTGTGTTGTTACGTCTCTTTTAATGTCGAATCACTTCAGTCTATTGTTTCAACGTTTAATCAGGTCATTTATCAGTCAAGTTGTGTTTGCGTTTCCCTCTAAATCACTGCGAACGTTGACTGTGTTGACCTTTGACCTTTCAGTTGACGACTAATCCACTAATCCACCGGCCAAGAATCAATGTTTGTCTGATAGTAAACAGACACACGTGATTGGGGAATTTAGGTTTTGCTTTTTAGCCGCCGCAAAACAATTTAGCCAGTTTTCAGCTGAGTTAGCGTCACAGTAGCATGCTAACTAAGCTAAAACTGGACAGGAAACTGTCAGAGCTGTGATACTGTTGTGTAACTGATTTACATGAAAACTGACCTCAGATATGCAAATAAAGCTGAAATGAGTTGGAAATGGCACAGCGTTGTTGGGGGACGTCCGTGGAGGCCAAAGGATGCATCCTTCACATGTTGGTGACCCCTGAGTGTGTGTGGGGTTGACTTTGGATGCATTGTCACGACATTTTGCAGACATGCACCTACAGATACACCTGAGAAACTGCCTTTAGCTGCTGAGTTAGCACCAGCCTCAGCTGCACCGCACTGCAGCTGCAAATTAGCAAGCGTTTGCATGCTAATATGCTAAACTAAGATGGCTAATATTAGTAACAGTGTCTTAAGTTACTGTTAAGGTAATTGTTTTGGGGGTATTTGCAGGTTAACATGCTTCTAATTCTTGTTTTTATGCATTAGCTTTGTCTTTCATTTGCTTACATGTGTCTCACGGCCGGATTAGCGTCACTACAGTGCAGAACATCAGTGCCCATTGGATAATATGTTTCTTTTGTCACGTTATTGATGTGATATCAACTTTTCATCATGTTAAACTGGCCGATTGTGCATGCATGACGCCCGGGGCCCCAGTCGTGCGTCGCAGCTTGTGTCCGTGCGAATGCAGCGTTTTTGCTTTTCATGCTAATTTAGAAACTTCACAGCGGTTGTAAAATAGGAACTGGGGCAGTTTCTGGAAAGAGTCCCACATGCATCATCTTCACAACGTGTCTGCGTGCACTCTGCTAATCTTTGCACTGCCCGGCTAATCTAATATGCTAATCTGCTCCAGTCTGCGTCGCAGTGGCATGTCATTGCATATTCACTCCCCAGCCTGGGGCACATCACCAACAACAACATCTCAGTTACCCACTCCTCTTATCATTTGTGGCAACATGTAACCCCCCCCACACACACCTCACAGACACACACACACACCTCCCCGTGCCACTAAATCACCTCTCACCTTGGTGTGTGTCACCAAGAACAAGGAACATTACCATGGCACTTAATGATGTCTCTTTCTTTTCTAAAGACAGTATCACAATGTCAACGGTGGGAGAAAATCATTAGCCTTCACACAGTTAATGAAAGTCAAAGATTAAGTCAGCCGTTCTTAAGAGAGGGATATTATTCAGCCCGCAGACTCGGGCCGTCATTAATAAACTTCTCTCATCGCCTTCTTTCCCTTTTTTCATCCTCCGTCAGCCACGTGTGGGCACTTTCAGCGTGTTGTGATCCTTTTTTTCTCCTTCAGCAACTTTACAGGGAGGAAACTTTTGCACCAGCTGCCACACACACACACACACACACACACACACACACACACACACACACACCAGAGGTAACCAACGGGCGGGTGTGTATTAGCAGACAAAATAACACCACAAGAGATTTCCTCTGCACTCGTCATATGTATAGTTGCATAAATAGAGTCGTGCTGACTCATGTAAACTCCGCAGCCTCGTGGTGTCAAAACATCCCCGGAGAATAAGCCACGGCCATACGGCGAGCGCTCGCTGCTGAGGCACGCCGTGATACATCTGTAGCTCCCGCCGTCTCCACGGAGACTCCGGATGTGATGACCTCAGCTCTCCCCCCCCTCGTCTTCCTCTCCTCCTCGCCCCCATCTCTCACCTGTGCTGCTCCGCTGTTTCGGCCCATTTCCATCACCTATATCCCATCTGCCCCGTCCTCACCTCGGCACGGCGGAAACAAGGCCGTGCATGCCAACACACACACACACACACACACACACAGTGCAAAGTGAACCCCCCCCCCACCCCCTCCTCCTCTAATGTCCACCACCATCTGTGTCTCCTGCCATCAGCTCTAATGTTGCCTCATAAGAAGCCGATCATGTCTGCGCGGGCAGACGGTAATGTTTACTCTGCCGCGTCCTCGCTTCTCCTCCTTCCTCTCTCCGACCCCGCTGCACCGGCCCTTCTCCTCTGTCTCCCACCGTTAATTCAGTTAATGACGGCAGCACACCTCGTAAAGAGCCAGTGATTAAGGAGAAAACTCCCTCGGTATAAACAAACTTTGTTTAGGCGTTGGGGGAGCTTTGTGGGGTATCGACTGCCCTTCCTCCGCAACCTTATGGCACTTTGATGTGGCTAAGAGTAAGACATCGATTGCAAGCGTCACAGTCCGGCTGCGGATCGATGGCGAGGCGCGGCGAACACGGTTTTCCAGTGGTCACGGCCAGATCCTGTGGACACTCGAAGGTCAGGTCTGGTTCTGCCAATACACGTCAGTCAGAGCTGGCAGGAGCCTCACGCAGGCAGAGCCCATCTCCTGTGAGACTAATGCACTGCTCAAGCACACACACACAAACACACACACACACAACCTGCAGAAATGCTCGCTTTTACCCTAAACCCCCCCCCACCGCCCACGGCTGCAGAATCCGTGTGACTGGGCCCAAGCTGGTCCGAGCGATTCCCTCCTGCAGCAGCAGCCCATTAAAAATGCCAATAGCTTCCTGATCAACATCAAGCTTTTACACATTATGCATACAGTTGGGTATTGATGTGTGTGTGTGTGTGTGTGTGTGTGTGTGTGTGTGTGTGTGTGTGGGTGGGTGGGGGGGTATTTTTCCTGTGGAAACATCCAGGACATGAGATCAATGGAGCGATTCAAGAGGGCACTCTTGCATTAGAGTGCGTCTCTCTTTAATTATCTCCAGTGCAGATGGCCCTAACGAGGGGAAGGACTCCTAATTGAGAAGGGGAGGGCGGTTGGCGGTGGTGGGAGGTCAATGAACCTCGGAGACGCTCGGCGGCAGCGTGCCCCGGCTGAGGCCAGATCCTCAGTTCTGCATGGCAGTGGGTTGCTCTGCCCGGCCGAGCGGACCTGCGGCGGTCGGTTGAGGACGACGAGGCCCAGCGACGGTGATGATAATGATTGTTGTCTGCTGCAAAGTGAACCCAGAGACTGTCACTCAGAGGTTTTTAGGGGAAATTGTCAAAATTTGGATTTTTTCCTGTTTAAGTGCGAAAATCTGAACAAATGTCAAACACCTGAGATCTTCAGCTGCATGTCCACACACTGGGATTCTGTTTCTCCTCTTCAGCTACGAGACAGAGCCGGTGACACACAACACAGCTCTGCCTTAATAACCCCTCTATCTGTCGAGGCGGAGGCGTGGCTGTAACTGCCGTGTTCCTTTCCTGGGTCGAGTGAAGGAGCCGATCGGAGGGACAGGAGGAGAAAGGAGAGACGAGATAACTACAGAGCATTAGTTAAAAACGTGTAGTGACCTTTCAGTTGAAAATGCCATGTCAAAAAAACATTTTGCTCACTGTTGCTCACCGTGAAAACCACACAGCTCCAGTTTTTCATTGTTTTCATTTCTAGTTTTTGTGTTTTAACCGCTGCATGTCTCCCTGCAGGATGTGAAAATTGCAGATTTCTATAAAACATATGAGCAGAAAGCTGAAAATCAGAGCGGACTGCAGCCGCATATTCACACAGCTACCTGCTAAATCATGTCCAGGGTCAGGGAGGGCGGGGGCTGGATGCCATCCCAGCACACATGAAGCGGAAAGACTGGGAAACATCCCGGACCAGTCGCCAGCCCGTCGCAGGGTTTCTGTCAGCTGATTTTCCCCCGATAGAACAACAATTTAATTACAGCGTGGCAGCCCGTGCTTAATTAACACCTACTTACTGTTCTTAGCATGAATTTTCACAGATTTCCAGCTTCCACGTTTCCTGCACCAACCAACACCCCCCCAAAAAACCTCACGCTGTGACCAATTAAGCAGTCTGGTTTCTGCAGAAAGGATTTTCAACCCGGGGCTGGATTCTCTAATCAGGAGACATGTGCAACAAAGACGCTCGCAGTGATGTCTTCAGTGATTATTCGAGTGTGTGTTTGGCTGCAGCTTTTGAGCTCGACTCAAATAAAAATGCGCTTTTTGGCTGCAGGTTTGCTGAAATTTGCTTTACGATGGCGTCGGTGATACGCAGAGTGTGTGTTTCTGTGTCGAGCTGGACTGCAGCCAGAGCGTAATGGCGCTCTCTGCGAGGCGGAATAAGGAAGTGAATCCAAATAAATAAATAATTCAGCCAGAGCGCTCGAGTCTGAAAGATCTAAGGTTTGTCAAGTCAACACTGCACGCTGTAAACACTCATCAATGATGAATTTCACTGGTGTTCGTTACCAGTAAAATGTGTGTGTGTGAAGACTTGTTGGAGTGACTTTCAAGTGTTGCAAAGCAAGTCAGGTTCTGTTTGCTCTGCAACCTGCAACCTCTCTACGCCTTGGATATTGTTTATCATTGGAAGCAATGCATCATGGTTTGGGATGCAGGACAAGTTGCTTCTGACATTTCTCGATATTAGCTCGGCCTCGGAAAGCGTTGCTTGGCGCCGCTTGAAAAAAATCTCTGGTGATTGCTCAAATCCGTATTTATACAACCCGCATCTCTTCAAGTATCTTTCCTCTATCCTCTAATCCCTTTATCTCAGAGACAGTACTTACTACAGTGACAGGTGAGATAGCCTCCAGATTCACTAAAGAACATTTGCAGAGTTTTCTCTTTTTTTTCTTTTTCTCAGGAGATGATAACATTAACAAAGTTTTCCCCTTAGTTGGTGGAGCGAGAGTTACATCGAAACCCCCCAGAGAGGATTATCTCTTTCGTAATACAGTATTTATCTGTGAACTAAAGCAGGAGCCTCACAGGCACAGACATCCGCACACGCACTGCATGTAGATCCTCGAAAAGGTGCACGCACACGCACACCTGGCAGCGACATTCCCACTAAAACTTCAAAGTAGGCACATAAACACGGGCCTGCACGCACGCACCCGAGTTAGCGGCTGGGGAAAAGGCCTGTTTTTGGCTCAGAGAGAGGTATTGTGGCAGGGACGCCGAGGTATTAAGAGGTGGCCAAAGGGTTAATATTGGAGGCTGAATGAGGCAATCTGCAGCTTTTACATACCGCTGAGGAGAAGAGAGCGGCTTGGCACCATTTCATGGGTCACTACATCTGCAGAAATTAGATTGGAAGCAGTTTTCTGAGCGCTGTGGAATATCAAGGTGTGTGCATGTGCCCGTGAGAGTGTGTGTGTGTGTGTGTGTGTCAAAGAGCTAACTCAGCAGGGGGACAATGTCTGCAAAAAGCAGCGAGGGACTCAATCATCGGTAACAGCATAAGCACTTCAATTTATCCATTGAAATCCATCAAAATCAGTCCACCCAGGCTGTGTTGAGTCATCAAAGTAAATCAGCCCAGAGACGTTTTTCTTTGCTTCTCCTCTCCGACTTGTGAATGCCACAAACAGGGGGTAATTACATTTATCTTATAAATACAGTGAGGGGGGGGCACATCCTCTGCTGGGCAGACAAAGCTAAGCTAATTGCTCTGTTATAACATGGACGGGGTCACTAATAAGAGACGTTGAGGACTTGAGGTGTGGAAGTTGATGAAATCTTAACTTGCATGTGTGACAGGACCTCAGCTGCATGCAAACCAAAATATTTAGTTTATTCAGGAAAACTGTCAGTGAACAAGTAAAACACCGTGATGTGCATGAGGTTAAGTTGACCTATAAGTTGCCTGTATTGAGCAATCTGAGCGAAGGAATCAATATTCGTATAAATCATGCATGAAGACAATCAATGGAGTTAATGCAGTGTTTTCAGAACCAATACAATATCACAAACCTTAACACCGTGATGGTAAAGTGTATGGAAGTGTGATGGAAACCAGGTGGTCACACCCTCGGCTGTCTGTACCAAATACAGTGCTAATGCTAATCAGTATAGCTAATATACCATGTACTGTAACGATAATCGAGCCGATGGTGGTTGAGTCGTTTTAGACGAAACTAAAAATGTCATCTTCGCGAGAGGAAACGTGAGAGAATCGCCTTCGTCTTCAGGATTTATCCTCTGCAGAATCTGGATTTAACTCCACTGTAGTTCATTCAATATTTGTTTTGTCACGTTATCCTGCACCGAAGCGATGAACCGACTGAACCGAGTGACCAGAAGACCGTCCTCCCTGGAGACGTGCTGCTAAATGTGTCCCACGTCGCTCAACTCATTGGAAGAAAGTGGGACCTTTGAGTAACAGAGTTGTGGCTAATGCAATAAGCTAATCATTGCTGTCCGCCATGTTTGGAGAGACCTTTCAGTGTTGAAGGACTCCCTGATTGGCCGGAGGTTCACACGAAAACCAGCCAGACTGACCGAGGCGTGCGATGACACATGGTTTTATTTCCTCGTTGTCCTGCTGTAAAGTGAGTGATGGTGATCGGGAACCCTCCACGTTAAGTGTGGAGCAACAGTAAAAGAGCTGAAGTCGCCTCGTGACAACACAGACTTTCCTCTCGGGTTATTTCGAGTGGAGCCGCACATTGCCAGACCTCTGACTCACCAACCTCACAGAGGTCTGGTAAAACCTTTGTTAAAAAAGTGGCTAACGAGCCTTTGGAAATCCTGACACAGCTGCTCATTTAGGTGTTTCTGTAGAATCTGCACCAGCCTGATTAGCTGGTTTCCCTTCCACGTTACAAACAAGTTCGCCACGGCCTCATTTCAGTTTGCAGCGCGGACCTGACGACGCCTCGCTGTGCTTTAGTCCTTGGCCGACCGGCTTTTGTTCGTGGATTTGTTGGTTTGATTGGTTTGAACTGGAGAAGGAGTCAGCTAAAAGCCGACTTCAGCTGTCAGGCCTTAACAAGGGGCGCTAACCACTGACCCACCGTCCAAACCGATCCCTACAAGCTCAGACAGGAGAAGTCTCATTACCCAAAGCCCTGAGTGTTGTGGGTTGGACTTTAACATCATGAGAGGCAGCAGGGTTGTTGGAACATGATGATACATAATAAGTGTGAGCAGTGGAAACTGACCTGAGAGCAGATACAGTTTTGCTTTTTAGTCTTGAGTACCAACGTGGACTGACAGGTGCATGCAATGCAGCAACGCAGGTGTTGTCTCGGACCGCTGCGGCGACACATCCAGACATTTGGAGGGATCTTGCATCATGAAATCACAGTTTTCCCGTATTAAATGGTGCCTGGTGAGGGGATTCAGACAGGATGTGTCACTTTGGAGGTTTTTGGGAAAACACCAAAGGCGGGTCCAGACTACACTGGAGGACTACACATCCCATCTGGAGCTGGTTTGCACGGCTAGGCCGCCTTCCTTAGCCAGATCCAGGTGTGGACAAGCATTGGGAAAATGATGGATGGATCTAATTACTGGATTTGAATAACTGAGTCATGACATAGTTGGTTAATAGGTCCAGTAGATTTAATTAGCATTAAGCCGCATGGCATACCAGCTGCTAACTGGCCACACCGTGCAATCAGCACCTTAGGTTGCCAACCCACGGCGTCGCTCGCTGGACTCCACTTCAGCGCTGGTATCCGTGTGTTATCTTACAGGTCGACGCAGACAGAAGCCAAACGATGCAGCGTCAGGGAAGTTGCCTCGGACAGCTGCACGCTTCGCTCATGCATCGGCTCGTTCGGAGGAGGTGAATCAGAGCCTTAAATCCTCTGAATGAGCTGGACGATTTGGATTTTTTGCAGAAACAGTGAAGAGCTAACTAAAATAAAAAGGAACAGTGACAAGAACACAACATAACACGTGTGTGAACAAGGGTTCGGCTGTTTTGTAGTAAAATAACGTGATTTTACACAAACCTGTGGCTCTGTTCTAAGTCTCTGTCACCCAAACTTCTCTTTCCTTCATCAAACCATTCATCCATTTACTCTAAAAGGTTGAATGCGGGTCCGTAGTGGAATCAGCAGCCTCCATCTGGTTTGTGAACGCTAACTGGCTGGTGATACATCACTGGCCGGCCATTTTAGACAGGACGTGAGGTACTAATGTGAGCGCCGTGGAGTGGGTCTATTCAGAAGTATGAAATTAAAATCTGCTGCGTACGGGCCACAATATGGGAGAACATCAACAGTGACAGATGGGCAGATGATGGATAGTGATTGGAAGCTGGGCGGACAAGCTCCGAGCCGGCAGCGACGCTCACACAAGCCAAAAGCCTTCTCTCGTACAAACATTCAACTTAGTCAATGAAAACGTCTCTGACGACTGAAAATGAATCATCTCTGTTCAGCGCGGGCTCGAGCAGATCAGACGCAGCCTCACACACTTGGAGAGTAATTTGGGGTGTGTTTCGACGTTTGTCCGTGTGTCTTTCTCAGATTACATGATGTCACATGAAGCGGCTTCCAAGGAAAGACGAAGTCTGACGGCACGGAAATCTCCAGCTATCTTAAAATGTCAACGATAAAGGCCAGCTGGGGTGTCACTCGCTCAAATCAGACGCTGAAGTCTTTCTCCGAAAGCCACCATTCATCAATGACACGGGGTGAAATTGATTGTAGAGCCAAAGGTACCAATTTCTCTACTGACAGCTGGGGCAGTATCCCAGAATGCACTGCTGTGTTACTCTGAACTGACTTCATCTCTATCAGTTGCTACTGTTTCCTCTAACTGCACAAACAGCCGGCGGCGGCGGCGGCGGCGGCGGTGGCGGCGGCATCCAGCTAGTCCACGGTGGGTTCCCTGCCGTGGTTAACCATGGAGGTGAGCGGCTGAGCTGAAAGTGTATTTAAATCGATAAAAGGACAAAGACGTGCTTCATGTTGTGTTGCAGGTATAGGTTGTCAATAAAATGGCTCCCGTGGTAAACTCGCTCTGTGCAGCTGGTCACATGTATCATAATGACTCTCCTTCAGAATAATACACAGTGTGAAAATGATTTCCAAACGGTGACATAACTCCATCTGTGCGCGCGCCAAGGTTGGGTTTTCTTCCACCATGAAAGAGTGAAATCAAGGGAAATTGCTTCCTGTTCTATTGAAAAAGACTGAATTTCCACTGGTTCCCTTCATTTCTTTATGGAGGCTTTCTTTTATTGCAGAATAGCACGTAAGTATGGAGAGCTTGGATCAGACAACCACACAGCTGTGGTAACAAGTGCCGCTTAAAATTGTTGCTTCCCCCCTCCGAACGCTGGTGCACACAAGCCCTTATCACCGTCTTTTCTCAATGGAGGCTGTGACACAGCAGCATCAGCTGGGAGCTTGTTGTTGAACAAGTCTTACCGCGTGGTTTCTCTTTTTTATGCCGTCTCGGTGTCACTGCAGACAGATTCTTCTCATCTCTCTCTCCCTCTGCTGAATCTAATGAATGACTAATTACGAGAACGTCACTTTAACCTCAGGCCTCCTCAGATCTTCCTGTATTTTGCATGCAAAATGACGCCTGGCTCTGTGAACTTATGGGAAAAGCTTCCTGCAGATATTCGCATGAATCTCCCTCCCACACAGTCGTCTTTATCTCATGACTGTACGCTCACAGAGCATCTGCTTTGTGTTGAATGTGGAGAAGTAAATCCACGCAATCCAAACCTCTCACTCCCGACTCGTCAGCGTTGACCTTCACCGCTCCTTCAGATTTGCACATGCAGCAGTATTAGACGCGCAACATCCAGCTGGACTTTTGAAATGAAGCCAGCTGAGAAACATTTCCCAGTTACTGAGTTTTGGTTGTGCAGGAAAGGACAGAAGGACAAGAAATCAGGTCGTAATGTCCCAGGTAGGGCCAGTGCAGTGCGTGATGCACGGGGAGCGATCATTACACAAGTTTGTTTCAGTAATTAATTAAATTAGCTTTTCGTTGTCTTGTTGTCTGTAATGAAGCATCGTTATGCTGCAGCCTGCATTCATCCTCTACTAATACGGCAGAGGGCTGTGTCTCAGGAAACAAAAGGTTGCATAAAAATAATAAATTAGCAACATGAATCTTTAACAGAGTGTGCACAAACTGCAGGTTCTGCATGGAGCACCAGGCCAGCAGACGAGCTTATATTAGAGACAGGCCTTTATTCAAATTCAAATGTTTTTTAATTATTATCCATGAAGGTCAGCTGACATAGATTAGTAGATTAGAATGATTTGCTGTTCAAAGGGCGTAATCCCGCCGTTGTAAGTCGAAACCTTCGCAGGAAGTGTTGGATTTTGTTTGACTCACTGGCTTTAATGGCTGAAACAGATTGTTTGGGCTGTTACATAAGACTCAGACAGATTTCAATTACTGGCTTTTATTTAGTTATTTATGATATTCCAGACTTGACTGTGTGCATGAACCATAAACCAGAGAGGTGACTGTTGGTGGTTTCTGTGAGCAGCTTCATGTGTTGGAGCTGGATATTTGCCTGTGCATGGAAATCCAGAGAGGCCGTTTGAGACGCGAATCCTTTAAAGCAATGAGCGAAGACGCTGAGCGACCGGCTGCCATCATGAGTCGTGACAAGTTATACTTTGGTCTGGTCTCCCTCAAATATTCATGAGTCTTTGAAAATGTGCCGGGTCGCCACTTCCTGTCAAAGCACATTTAAAGAAAACAACATCCCTCACATGAAGTCTGCTGTAATAATATCCCCGAAAGCAGCGTCTGTGACCTGAAAACGTTTAGGAACATATCATTTTTAGCATTAAATATTCAAAATAATAGCAGCGAAGAGTATTTAGTCAGTTAAACCCTGTCCTGAAACTGTGGGGTATTGTGTTTGTGGTGAAACACGCATTTAAAATGAACTTAAATGGACGTTTCCCTGACGCACACACACACACACACACACACACACACACACTCTTTTTCCCCTCGTCCTTTCCAAGTCTCTCTTTGCAAAACAGGCTCCTGAGCAATTAAGTGGATGGCTGTCTCCGGAGCACAAGCCCGTTTATTATCGTCCTCCACTTTCTCCCACATTTCTTCATCAAGCATCGCCTGGGAACCTAACGGGCTCTTCAGCGCCTGCACGGGAGCACGCACACACAAAGTTTAACCCACATCGCCGGCCTGCTGTGTGTGCGAGGGAGCTGAAATGACAACTTATTCGGGAGCGTTGGGACGGGGGCCAGGAGGGACACAGAGATTATCTGACCGTCATGCCAGAAAAACACAATCAGCTCCGTGTCTGGACTCAGCACCGGGCCCGAACGCTCCGCTTCCCCGTTTTCATCTTCCAGCAGTCGCTCCCACCTGGCAGGGCTCTCTGTAATGTATTCAAACTTACAGCGCGGCGTCGCACAAACAGGCAGAACATTAGAAACACGGTTCGATACCATGCATCCAATAACAAACAAAAACAAGAACCATTACCTGAAAGCTGCAGAAACGCTGGGTTGCATCGTTTTAGATGATCATGAAGAGCGTTGATGGACGGATGGAGAGGAACATCTGCAGGAGTGCCGCAGTTTGGTTTTAAATATTAGTTTTGCATTTATTGTTTGTTTGAATTTGAGTTCAGGGTGTTTATTCTCACGGCGCGTTCAGGGACACGCCGTGCAATGCAGAGTAACTCTGAGTTAAACAGCTCTGACTCAGTTTGCAGCTGTGGTGTTGATATAATGTGACGCACATGTGAGGCGTTCTCAGTCATTGCTCAGAGCATCAGGACGCATTGTGTTGACATCACACTGTGGCTCATCGTGGCGGGCGTGGGTCGTACCGTCAGGTTGTAATCGATGAACAAATACTCAACCCGAGCTTTCTGAGTCTCGGCTAAATGACGTGAGAGCAAACACACTTCCTAAACGACACGATGTCCACACAGCCTGGGCTGGTTCCCTGCACACTGATGAATATTATGGATTATGTGCAGCCATTTTGGTAAAACCTGACTGGTGGACCTGTGGATGAAGGTCTGAAAGCACAAACAAAAACAGAAACAACATCCTGTTTTGCATAAGGACGTTGTGTTTAATCCGCCCGGTGCCGGACACGCGCTCTGCTCCTTCCATAACCTCTGAACGCGACGGTGCACCGGGCCTCTGCAGCCTTTAATCCAAATATTCACCGGTGATTGTGCGAGGCGGCGCCGTTCCATTCAGCTTCACAATCACCAGGTTGCAGGAATAATCAGGCCGAGCGTCTAATCAGCAGTCATTGTGCCGCTCGCTATTGTCCGAGCGCTCTCCGGCAGCAAGGTAAATGACCCTCAAACCGGGGAGGAAATTTGTTTTTTCAGATGAAAGAAGCGCGCAGGTGGGAGTAAAGTGTCATCCTAACATCCCGACAATGCTGGAATCTGTCTGCAAATGCAAATTAAGACTTAATGCTCCCGAAGCCACTTCCTGTCTCCTGCTGCAAACTTTAAATGGGCCCAAAGTTCTGAACTCTGAGTTTTGGTCTGAACTAACTGTTAAAATCCTAATAAATGGAACATGTGAGAAAACACAAAAAGGCTGTTTTGTCCAAAAGCGTCACTGTGACTCAGGAAGTCCCTTTTTAGTGTCTCTGCACACGTTCCGACGCCGGGATACGACGCATCAGCGGCGCTCTGATGAAAATCAGCGTCTTTCTGGACTCTGGACTACAAACAGACTCTGATGGCTTTCTGCAGTCTGTCCACATATTCACAGTGAATTTCCAATGATGCAATGAAAACCCTTCGCTGGGCCTCTTCTGATTCACATCCCTCATTGTTCTAACTGTATTCACTTCCTTAACTCATCAGGAAGTCCTTTTATTCTCTCTATACGAGCGTTTAAGGGGCCTTTTACCTCTTCCTATTCAACAGTATTCATTTCCTCCCTCCATACGGCGGCCTCATGCACTGACAAACCCCAGGCGCGCCTCTTCCAACAGACCAGTTCAGAGTCAGCGGGACACTACAAACTCTGGTTTGTCTGCAGCTGCTCTGTCAGCCTGTGTTTGGTCTCCGAGGCCCACGGTTCATGGCTAAGACGCCAAAGCCTGTCTTTAACGTGAAGGCGGTGGTTAGTGGGGAGAATGCGCAGCGGGCCTGCTTTGTGTTGTGTCCCGGCGATAACGCGCTCCGACGCGCTAACACAATCCAGCTGCCGCCCGTACGAGGGAACGCAGACGCCGTCTCTGCTGCTCTTTCTCTGATTTCAGCCCATTTCGCTGGAGACGCAGACAACCTGCTCCATCTGAAACGAGCGTGCGGGCTGCACGACCTGCTGCTCGCTGCTGCAGAAGATAACTTCAGGCTCTGCTCTGTGCACAGGTTCAGCACACATGGGATCCTCTCTGGGTGCACAGCTGCACGTTTCGAGCAGTGCACTCGGCCCAAAGTGGAGCGTGCTGATACTGCAAAGCGAATCGGGAGCCGCGGGGGGTAAAGCCCACGGCCCGTGTGGACAGCTCTGCTCAGCGGCGATACAGCGTGGGACGGTGTTGATCCAAAGAGGAAGAGAAGGGGCAGGCTGCGGCAGAGGAGCGTTTCCTCTTGCAGAGTCTTTGTCTGAGTGTTGCTGCTGCTCTGTCAGTATCCGAGGCCAACAAGGGGGAGAGCGGCGGCGGAGTAATGAGAGCGACTCAGTTCCTCTTAATTATCCAATAAAGTCTGCTTTTTACCTCGGCGCGCCCACCCATCCAGTTCAAGAGCAATCAGCCACACATAGATACACACACACACACACACACACACTCAGGCCTAATCCCTGCATCTTATTGTCCCTGTTGCCACCTTTTCTTCTCACACACACACACACATGCATGCAATCTGGATGCACACACACCCGCTGTCTGTGTCTTCGCCTCTGCGCCTGCGAGGTGTAAATGGTGGGTAATGGTGTGTGTCAGACCTATGTAACAGCCCATTAGGCATGTGGAGTGAGTTAATCTGATCTAACGTCTCTCTTCCCCACTTTTTAAACCCCCCCCACCCCCGGCTCAGACTTGGAGGAGGCAGGTGGGGGCGGAGGGTACCGGGCCGGTTTGAGTCGGGGGGGGGGGGTAACGTGCACCCGCCTTGACACCTTCCTGAGCCCAAACCGCTTCCACATGTGAGACGTCGGTGACTTGCGTCCTGTGCAGCGTCAGCGTAGCTTCCTATTCAGTGGGGACGTGGATTCGTAAAGCGGGTGGCGGTGATGCTGGTGGTGGCTGGGGGGGTTGTCGCCATGACGACATGACGTGCAGCTCGTCAAGATAATTGGAGAGTTTAAAAAAAAAAAAAAAGGCTGCTTTGTAAGAGATGAGTCACGTAACAGCGCCGGTTTGAGTCTGATTCCTGTGGACCCCCGCACGCACACACACACACACACACACACACACACACACACACACACACACACACACACACACACACTGTGCAGAAACAGGACCGAGCCCGCCGCACACTGTGCGTGGATGTATAGGCTGAAAATCAAACAGCAGGCCAATTCCCAGGCAGGCCTTTGAGGCTTAAGTGCTTTCAGACGGCCGGGTTCGGTTTCATTACAACTGATGTATATTTTTAAAGTGTGTGTGTGGGGGGGGGGCAGCTCTGGACACACTCAGTGTCCTGGAATGTGTTGCTGAAAGCTGAGCTAAAGGAAGGTGTAACTGTCTGTATTACCAGCAGATTCACTTATTAGTGCAGCGGCGAGGAACAAATGATGAAACAGGGACGGGTCATGTGACTCTGCGATGTTTTAAACACACACACGACAGTGAAACAACAATAACAACTCAACAACAACAAGCCTCATTCCCACTGCTGCTCTCCAGCACACAGCAGCATTCATGGATGATCCCGGTGTGCAGAGAGTGATCACATGACGACGTGCGTCATGAGAAACAGGAAGTTTGTCTGTATTTGGATGGAAAACTGGTAAATCCCATAAAACACCAAAACCAACAAACACTCACCTTGTGTTTCTATGTGTTTTATCTCTGTAACAGGAGTAACAGGCTTCAGATCTGCACACACAGTACCCGTCACATGCTTCAGCTCACTGGTCTTTCCTGGGATTTGATTGATATGAAATATAACCTATAATAACCCTGCCCACAGGGTTCCTGGAGCCCCAGATATGGCTGCAGGGTCCAAAGTGTTGGGATTAGGGTCTGACTCATGCTCATTTCTAGGCCACACGTCAGACTGAAGACCCACATGTTTGTGTGAGTGGCTCAGTCACAGTTGCATGAAATTTCAGGTAAATTATTACATTATTTTACTAAAAATCACAATATTTTTGTATCAAACACCTCAATGTTGAGACGGTAACTCAAAGATAACTACTGATTCTATCAAAAAAAGACTTATTCACTGTTTTTTGATAAATAATCATCAGTAATGTGGATATAATGACTAATTAGGTGGAGGCGAGTAATCATGCAGTTGGAAGTGATAAACACAGAAGATCGTCTCATTTCACTGTAACGCAGCCTTAAACCAGGAAAAACACTGATAATACATCAGGATATGATGATTCCTGAAACCTGAGGCTGTATATCAGTTCATATCAGTTCATATCAGTTCATATCAGTTCATATCAGTGTGTCACTCAGGCTCAATGGACCAGAGAGGTGCAACATATTTGTGTGTGTGTGACGATGAGTGTAGTGCATGCATGCTCCCGCGCGCCCTTGCAGGTGTGTTTCGAGGTGTGTGTGTGTGTGTGTGTGTGTGTGTGTGTAAATGCATCCCCGGGCCGTGACTGGGAGGCAGAGGGAGCTGCAGGCCGTCCTCTCACACGCCACCTCTCCTGCAGAGCGTCTCGCCAGTTATTATCTGAGCCGGCCAACTGTTTATTTTCTAGCTCAATTGCCTGGCGTGGGCGTACGCGGCGGCAAATGAGGTTAATACGATTCTCCGAGCAATGATGTGGTGACTCAGTACAATAGGTTGGCAGAACAATTTGTGTGTGTTTGATAGCGGTTGGTGGATTGTTTCAGGGGCATTTGGGTGGTGGGATAATTGCTTCCAGAGCTCCCTGTGGAGTAATTGCGCTTCCTCCACCCAAAAGCTGTGCCTCCCCCTGAGAATCCGCTGCCCACCACTACTTAAGAGATTCCTGGGCCAGAGGGACCGGCCAAATTGTTCTCTCCCGGAGAGGGGCGCTGGGAGCTGCAGCGGTTTGGGTGGAGCGGCTGATTGCACGGCACCCACCAGTTTGATTTTCTATGCACTGGATGTCTGCATGTGTGTGTGTGTGTGTGTGTGTCCACCTGCATGTGTGTGTGTGTGTGTGTTCTCACGGTTCGGATTAATTAGCGAGCCAGCACAGCTCTCAGAGTGATTGTGAGGAAATTGCCCTCAGCTGCACGTTCAGACACATGTTGTCTCCCCGAAATCAGACGAGCCTGAGATCTGAGATTTGCATTCCAGACGTCCACTTCAGACCGCGGCGAAGCGAGCTGAGACTGTCGAGGAATGGACCCGCGGCCGCTCACACGTGCGTGCAAAGGGCTGAAGGTTTTCCCGTGGTTTTTAAATGACTGCTTCCCGGGAATACATCACTCTTTTCCCAGGAACGTCAGGTTTTTCTCGGATTTTGACGAAGAATCGCAGATAATTTGCTGTAAAACGCTGCTCAGTTCATTTTCTGAGGTTTTTCTCTTCTATAAGGGCACGGCAGACAAATGGTTTTAGCAGAACAGTCCATCACACTGCTGCAGCGCGCGCTCTTTAAGGCGCAGTGAAACCACACAGGCTGACGTGTGTCTGTCCTGCTTTGCTAATAAATGAATGAAGATAATGACGCGCTGCTTTTGCTCCGGCTGCTCGTCGCTCTGATCTGTGGGTCCGGCGTCAAGTTGCGCCGCCGCCATTTCTGAAGATACGACGACACGTTGCAGCGTGATATGCAGTTACAGTATGGTTCCTGTCACTGAGCTTCACAGATTTCATTCAAATTCATTCAAATGTGCTTTATCTTTGTTGTTTTATTCACTTCAGCAGCATCTAAATCTTCCTTTTAGTTTGCACTCTGGCTCGTCCGTGATGCCTTCACTGCCTCATGCGTTCACGTTCACCTGCTTCAAACGGTCGGCGTTTTTAAAAAGTGAAAGCCCTAAACATTCACCCTGACTCTCATGAGTGTGTTCAGCTTGATGTCTGTTTCAACTAAAGCCCCAGACAGACGAAGATGAGGAGCCGGAGCAGGACGGTGCGGAGCTGAAGGAAAGAATGTCAACATTAGCCAGCGCACATAAAAGAAGGAAAATGGATGGAAAAAAGGAAGAAACTGACGGAGAAAAACGCAGCAGAGTCCCATTTTGATTGGCCGTCTCCGCGGGCACCCAGCTGCTGGTACAGCTGTCGGGTGAGTTAAGGAGAAAGGCCTGAAAATCATTAGCACTGTGTTTATTCGCTGGCACGTCTCACTCACAGTCGGCTGCACGGTGACGTTTAACGCAACAGGAGTGAAGTCGGTGCTGAAGGAGGATGTTGGAGCTACTGTTAGCTAGTTCAGGATTGGGCGGTAGAGGTCACATGATCACCTGCGCTTAAACCTGCTGTAACTGTTATCTTTTATATGAACAGTGGCTCAAATGAGCGTATGGAGGGTGACACGGGTCAGTCATGTGACAACAAAAACAACCAAACCGCGTCTGAACATTGTGCTTTAGCTGATCCGCACTGAGACGAGCCCCAGACGCACGCTAATGGTGCTAGTGTGTGCTAACACACTGAATGCAGCAGCTTTATGAGATGATAACATGATGGTTTTAACTTGTCGATAAGCCCCAAAATCAAATTTCTTGAGGTTTAATTCAACTTTTTAGCTAAAACATGACAAAAATGAAGGATTATAATTATCTGCAGCGCCGCTGCTTAAACGCGTCATTGTTGTTGCAGTGCAGCCTGGGATAAAACTCATAAAACAATTGTGGTGTGCAACAATACAGTAATGAGCAAGTTTCAAGTGCAATTCATTTGATTCCACCAAAACATCAGTGTCATCTTATTATTATTATTATTATTATTAGACGGTGAACAGATCAATAAGCTGCTCACACACGCGTGCTAACATCAGCCGGGGCAGAAGACTGTGTGCACAATTAAAAGCAATTAGTCTTTTATTAAAAATCACTGAAAAACTCAAAGTCCTTATGAAGATCATCAGCCAGGAGGCCAAAGAATAATTTGCCTGATTTCAGCCCACTCCAAACAAACAAAACAAAGCATTCGCTGAATGTTAATTGGGCGGCGTGGAGGATTAACAGCGAGCTGATGGTGAAATGTGATGCCGGAGAGAGAGAGAGAGAGAGAGAGACGAAGGGTTTCCCAGCAGGCTTCTGCACCGTCAGAGCGGGTGATGCACGGACGCTAAAAACACCTGATTGGTCTCAGATGCTGCAAAACCTGGAGCTTCTCCCTGTGCAACCGGACGTGTTAATGAAATCCACTCATTCTTTTATGTTTTATGCACAAACGCGCCGCAGCATGTTTTATTGATTGCTGGTTTTGATGTGAGCACACAGGACTGGGTGTTTACACACACTCGCTGCAGTTGCCGCAGCAAAGTTGTGGCTGCAGCAACGCCCGTGGGTCGCCGCCAACACGGCAGCAACAGGTGCTCTCCTTTGAGTATTAATTACATTCACGTGTGTCCGTCTGTATCACTGCAGCTCTGATTTCTGCTGCAGGCCGCACGTAACGCGCTCGCCCGTTAGGATGATTTTAATTTGGAAGACAAATGCGTTCGTGCCTCTTCCTCTCCTGCGCTGAACAGGCTGCGAACCCTCAGACGAGCGTCTAACAAACCACGACCGGCTTTTAATGGTTGCTACGCCAAAATCTGTGGTAACCAGGGAGCTAATTATCCATCCTTTTCATGTATCCTGCTCATTTTGCTCATTTCTCTGAGTGCACTTTGTGGACGTGCTTAAACAGCATATGCAGTGGTAAGCAAGTAATCACATCCGCCGGATCACCGCCGCCGTATGTGTCCATTTCCACTGCGGAGCGCTTTAAATGATAGGCACTTACGATCCAGAAAGTCACCGCCTGCTCCATAAAAACCTTCATTTCAGTGTGAGTTTCTCTAAATCATGCAGATGTAGGTAGATTATACCCACCTCCGAGGGTTCAATAGAGGCTCAACTCTGGCATTTGACTTTGAAAGCGCAGCATCTGATTATCAAAAGCACTGACATTTCAGTGGAAACGGGGAGAGGTTGCGAGGCGAGGGTGTGTTGGCAGCGTTCAATTCCAGTGTTCCTGCAAAATGCATGCGCCCCGGCTGCTGATGGGCAGCTGTGATAACGCCTCACGCAGGTGTTTGAGCGATATGATCCCACGTTTGATCACGTCCGCCCTCAGCGTGATGCTGCAGCGTCGACTCGTTTCAGAAGACGATTTAAAGCAGTTTACAGTGATCACATCCCTCTCGTCTGGGAAGTGTTTAACCTCTTGTTCCAGATCCTCCACCTCCTGCGGTTCCCACCTGTGTGACCACCTGACTCCGCCCTAATGTGGCCCACTGTCTCCGTCCTCTGTGTGGAGCATTCCAGCCGTAGTTCTTCATGGTTTTCCTTGTGCTGGATCTGGTTTATGAGGTCCCCTTTGCCTGCCTACCTGTGGACTGACCCAGCATCTGCTGATGAAACCACTTTGTTTTGTGTATCTGAGTCTCTGCGTCCTGGTGCGGCCCCACCAGGCTGCCATTCAACTAACACAGGCGCTGACTCTGTTGTAGAGCCCGACCGGTGCAAGATCTGGTCTGAGACTGGTGCTGTCTGAAACAGAGCTTCTCTCTGTGACCGAGCAGCGACTCAGCAGCCATGTGACTCTGCAAAGGTCAGAAGCTGCTGAAACACATCACTGTATTAAAGCAGAGACTCAGCTTCAATGCTCTGCAGAGACTCTGGAGTCACAGCAACACATCACTGCATTAAAGCAGAGACTCTGGAGTCACAGCAACACATCACTGTATTAAAGCAGAGACTCAGCTGAACATTATTCCTTTACATTCACAGTTGCACCAATTTTTTATTTTAAGTATTTTCTGCCTTAAAAAACAGAAAAAGCCTGTTATCACTTCATCCAGCGGCTCCTGCCAGGATGGAAATGTCAGACAGTAAAAGCAAAGTGGATGTGAAACACCCGTCAGCTCTCCCCTGCTGCTGTCTGCAGGTACGGGGCAACCTCTCGTGATGATGATCGCCTGAACGACGAGACTCCGTCCCGCTGCGGAGCAACGACAATGAAGACGCACAGACGAGGAGAGGCTCGTTGATGATGTCACACGATGCCAATAATGCGTCTGTTAGTGCGTCTGAGCAGGTGACCAGTGACGCTGCGTGATGTCAACACGTGACGTTCAAACGCTCCCAGCATCGCCTCTCTTTGTGGCGACGCTGATGAAACCCGCAGCATCTGTGCAGCGATCGAGTTTGCGGCGTGAGCAATGCTTGCTCATCATTAAGGCGACAGGAAGTAAACAGAAGTTTGGCAGCGGACGCCAACTCATTAGAAAGACACGAGGCGCACGCTCTCTGCTCCCCCCGTCCCTCGTTCCATCCCGGTCCTCGCCGTGTTAACCGTCTTTCATTACTGCTCGCCGTTATCCAAATTAAGTTATCCCTCCTCATTATTTTGCCAAGAGGGAAATGGGACGTGTCAGCAGAAAGTAAAAATATCATCAGCGGGCCTGAGCTATGACAGATTAATTGGATTATAGATGCATTTAGCCTAGATTAGGTCCTGCATGGGGACCTGGATGGTGACACAGATGGATTAAGTTAGAGAGTGCAACACTGACGGGAAGAGCTCTTAATTGTGTAGGGTAAACGCAGTGGCACAGGGGTGACATCAAACTCCAACTATTTCCTGCCCCTCGACGCTTCTATTTAGCGTCGCTCCCCGCCGGGTATTTGGGCCGAAACTACTCTGCCTCTAATATCCTGCAGAGGCGTCCATCACGTTCCTGTCGTTCCATCTGCTGCGGCCACCAAAAGCCATTTTACTGCAAAGAAGCTGAGAGAAATGTTGGTTTGAGAGTGTCTGAAAGGCCAAATTTAATAGGATCCTGCAGCACGGCTGCTTTCCTACAGGAAACAACACAAACACAACGAACAGCATGAACCAGTGGACCCTCTGGGCTGTGAAGCATGAATTGATTAATTAAATGAATCCAAATGTAAAAACACAGTAAGATCTTTGTATTTGTTATTCTTCCCAGCAGTGGATGAGTTTCTTTCACCGTGCGTTACAGTTTGGACCCAGATCTGATGATTTGTTGCCTTAAAAACAACAAAAAGGTTCAAGTTGATCGGAAAATCGCTTTTTATGACTCTTCTGGACTTTAAAGGAAAAGAAATTCAGAATAATGGCACAGAACCAGTGATGTCACGGCTCCCTCTTCCTTGTTCAAACCATTACCCACAATGCAACTTTACTGCCGACACCTCGGTCAGGGGCTCGGGTGTGCTATGCTAGCAGCTGCTTCATATTCAATGTGACGCCGACTCAAGTGACATCACTTGAGGCCGTTTGTCCTGCAGGCTTTTTTTCAACAATGCGTCAGACGTCAGCCGTGTAGAGGTGCTGGTTACTAATTATTCACTGTTGCAAACACAAATAACCATCTTTCCAAAGCCCACCTGCAGCAGTCTGGGTTCTATAAACAACGACGTCTCATGTTCTCGGTGGCTTTACATGAACATTTCCCAGAAACTCGCCACAAAGTCGATGCAGTAGAACAGAAATCTTGGACAAATGCAGACATTTGTGAAGCCGAAGCTGTTGCAGAGCGACACAGGCCTGAAACCTTATAAATATAATATACGGCATGTGATACAGCAGCTCTTATTGGCAGTGTCACTCACCAATGTCTTCGGGTGTGATCTTTATGTTCCGCTGTCAAACAGACATTTTAACGTCTTCACCTCAGCCGACACCACTTTGCTCTTGTGTTTACGATCATCAGTTAAATTAACCTAATGATGAGAATAAACTTTATTTATGGAGCACCTATCAAAACAGGGTACCGAGCGCTGCACAGAGGAAAATGAGGAAATTGAATAAATGAATAATAAAGATAATTAAAAGTGAGACAATAACTAAGGGATTAAAGCAAAGACAGAAGCCGTCAGCTCAGATCGTGTCATTATTTGGCTTCTGACTCAAAGAGGCAGGTTGTTCCAGAGCGTGGACGCCAGTGTGGGTTCATAAGGGATCCAGAGGGTCTGAACTACAGCCTGAGGAGTCGATAAGACCTTCAGATCAATCCCAGCACACAGGGAGCCAATGTAAAGAGGCGATGTGATCTGATCGTACCGCTCGGTTTTGGTTTGAAGTCTTTAGTTTTTGATTAAAACCAGAGAAAATTAGATTATCAACCGAGCGGGAGCTGTACGCCGGCCGCGTCCGTCCCCTCTCAACCTTCATCCACCCTCAAACCCTCGGCTTCGGCCAGCTGTTACCTGGCCTCAACTCTGACCCCGCTGCTGGCTGGCTGACATAACTCAACCCCGGTGGGTCCTGAAAGATGTAATTTCACGGTGTCCGCCAGATGTTCACACTAAAACCCCAAAACAGAGATATCATTCAGTTTGACTGCGAGCAAAGTGCCGGTAGCGGCCGCGCCTCATGTCCCCGTGCAGATGTTTGTCATCCCATCGAACCTTCTATAGGGGTTTAGTGTCGGAGTCGGGGGCGGCTCGGCTCAGTGCCCCATAGGGGACCGGGCCGGGGGTCGCAGCAGTGAATCACCAAAGCGTGCGATCGCAGCACAGCTGGTGTGAACACATGTAAGGGGCCTGCACATATGTTAGGTATTTAACCCATCAAAGAGACGGTAATCCAGAGAAACCGGAGGATCGTCATTACAGGCGTCCTCTGAACCAACTTTTAATAAAGATAACACCAGCGTGACCCCACCGCTTCACATCCAGATGAGATAAAACGGGAACACATCAAACCAAAGTTTGTCAAATTACCATTCATCTCTCTCTCTCTCTCTCTCTCCCTCTCCCTCGCTCACTCTCCCCCCAGTTGATATAATTAGGTTGCGTTGTGGGACTTTTGCCGGCTGAATGTATTAAGGCACTCAATAACAGTAGATTAATTTAATCTCCCTCAAAATGGAAACATATCTCCATTTAATGCCGTGCAGCTCTTTCCTCTCAATGTCACCGCCGTCGCTTCTACGGCAACGCTCGGCTATCAGGCCAGGAAATGCACATGGCAGGAGCAGAGAGAGAGAGAGAGATGACGGCCTCCCTCGCCGCCGTGTTCAGCTCCCTTTTCCAAAAAAAAGGGAAAAAAAACCTTTATAAATAATTGAAGGTCTGCTCGGGCCGCGAGTGCTGAAGGGAGGCTGGAATAACCAAAGACGCAGGCTGCAGATGAAGACAAGCTGCGAGAGCGCTGGAGCCCATCTGATTTGTGCATGAGGAATGAGATGGGAATTAAAGCACGGAGCACTGGCTGCCACCGTATACGGGACTGCCACTGCGCACTCCTGTCAGATCTATCTCGCTGCAAAGTGCTGCGGCACCGTCGTGTACTGTGGCATGGAGACTTGATGCTGTGAGCTCGCATGCAGACGCTGAGCCGCCTTAACAAGGCCGGTATGGAAAACAGGAAGTGGGAAACGCTGTGAGCTGCAGGGTTTGGAGGTGGGTGCAGATGCAAACATACGCGGCATGTAAAATGTGTTTGCACCAGTGTTTCCGCAGCAAAGTGGCAACAAAAATAATAAAGATGGACATAATGCTCGCTCCGTTCTCCGAGGAGCTGCTGCGTCTCCTGCTGATCGAGCCGCCTGCATATTCACAAACACACGAGTGCACACATAACACTCCCACCGCACTCTCTCCACGCTGCGATCATGATAAACGAGCTACGCCACGAGTCAACAGACACTTCGGTTACCATTCTCTCCTCATGCACTCGGGTTGGGTTGTGCCGTCCAAAGCGCCTGTTTTTAAATAATTCACCAGCGTGCTGCTCAGCGTCTCCGGGGAGCGCCACATTAGATTCAATTTCAGGCCCACGTCAGGCAAATTTAGGGCAGCCATGCAGACGCTGGCTGAACGACCGCCGGACTGCGTGCACGCATGCGAGCGTGTCGGTGTGAATCAGCGTGTGCCTGGATCTATGACTATGTATGTGCGCCTCCACCCGAAGGCCTCGGCCCTCTCGCCTGCGCCCAGAACCCATCCACGTCGGTTTCATTAGGGCCGTCTTGCAGCAGATTGTCTGGCGTAATTCAGAATTAATTGTGTGGTTTTATGCCACTGGCTTCAAACGGGGCTCCCATATGGCGCCGCCAACAGTCAAGTGGGCCATTCTGTGGAGGGGCGGGCGCAGATGTGCAGACCGCGGAGCAGAGGCGCCGGGCGCACACTGAACATGAACCGTCCTGACCGGCTTGTCGTGGATCTTTTTGCTGTCATTTCGCAGAAGGTAGGACGCGCTACAGAGGCTCTGTCAAACCAGTCTGCTGACATGCCTCACCCTGAGATGGCTGCTGCCGTTGAGCGAGTGGCGTCCCGCGGCGCCGTCACAGACGCTGCTGCGGCAGAACAAACTGCCCGCAGGGGGAAGAGGAGGACGTCAGGGACCGAGATGGCCACAGCTCCTCCAGCTCTGACCTTCTGGAGTTGCGTTAATCAACACATTGATTGAAAATGAAGGTGCAAACACATCAGCAGACGGCGGCGGGGCCGGTATGCAGCGATGGCCGCGGCATCTGAAATGAGCTCCGTGACGCTGGAAGTTGTGTTTGCGACTGCAGCGCTTGGCTCGGCACATCGTCGCAGGTTGAGGCGCTGATTACAAATCATCATCTCCGTCAAATGAAACTTAATTAAGTAGACAATAAGGGCTGATTGCCTCTCCCTCCCACTGATGCTGTTATGGTGACATCAATAGAAGATAAAGAGCATCATGAAGACTGATCAGATTTAAATGGTGAAGTGAGGAGTGTTTAGCTTCGGCAGACTGGAGACTAATGCAAATGAAAGAGTCTGTGAGATGTCAGGTTGGTTATGCGCAGCGCGACTGATTAGCATATTGTAGTAATGTGATGCGAGCTCCTGCAGCTTATAGAGAGATTACACTATGTGACCAAAAGTATGTGGACACCCCTGCTGCACATTTCATGGTTTGAGCGATGCTCAAGAAAATGCAATAGCAAGCGCACACCTGCAGGTCCTGGCTGCATGCACGTGCATATTTTGGTGCATGTACGTGCAGCCGTGCAATGTGCAAAAGGTCTTTTTAAGTGATTTATGTTTATCTGGGTGCCTCTTATTCAGACCCCTCCAGGTACTTGGTCTCTGTGACTGACTCCAGACCAGCGCAGGGATAATCTGTATATCTGAACACGCCACGGTCTGTTGACGGGTGATGAAAACACTCGCCGCTATCTCCAGCATGTGTCAGTATGGAGAGGAACAAAGACGGATGCCACTGACATGAAAGCGAGAGATGCTATCAGCTGCGCGAGAATGTGAAGTTGAGATTGTTTATTATGAGGAAGTGTGTGCATGGAGGGTTCACAGAGCCGTGACAGGGATCTGACACGCCACCGTCCTCCTGGTTATTTGACAGGTCAAAGGTCACGGGCACTCTGAGGCAGATAGTATTTATTTCATTAAGTGCTGCGCGCCTTGGAGGTAACCCGGGGCGATGCAGGCCTCAGAGCGGCGAGAAGGAACGCTGTCAGAGGAACGCAGACGGGCTAGATGCTATCTCTCCTCCCATCGAGGTCAAAGGACACGGGGGAGAGTGAGCGGCCCTCGGGCTGCAAACAAAGCAGGAATAAGCAGCTCACACACTGCTGTTGCACACTGCAGCTCGCACACTGCGGTCGCACACCGCTGTCGCTGTCGCACACTCGGCTCCTGAACACGTTCATTTTATCTTTGTGTTTCTCAGGAAACGCAAACGTGTGATAAACAGCTATCACATCTGTTTGTTATCAAGCATCTCACAGCAGGATATCAGTCCCACACTGTCCCACAAACAGAGACAGGAAGTGACTCCCGACCATCCTGAAGTGTCCTAACCTGTTGGAAGTCAGCATGAGAGGATGCTCCAGCAGAAATTCAGTGGCAGCAGAGATGGTGGAGGTGATTCTGCAGGTTTTTGGTTTTGTGTTGTGGTTTGTCTCTTCTCCTTCCCCCTCCCCCTCCCCTCTCTCTGCAGAGCATGTGAGCTGGCGGGGGGCGTGGCTACAGCCGAGGCTCACCTGTTCCCACTCAGCTCACCTCTGCTATAAAAGCCTGGATCTTCTTCCCGTCCTGTTTGGTTTTGCTCCCCAGCGTTGTCTCCAGTGTTCATGCTGCTCAGGGTTTCAGCACCTACCTGTGCTTTTCAGTGAGCTGGCGTTTCCCCGTCTGAGCGTTTCCCTTGTGCTCCGTCCTTGTGCTGTCAGGATCTCTCTCCACGAGCCGGCCCGCTCCCTGTCCCCCACTTCCTGCCTTTTTGTTTGTTTGTTTGACAATAAACTCTTTATTTACTCAGACCTTCTGGTTTCCAGCCCTCACCCTCCAACCTGAAACCAAAACCAAACAATCACGCCTGCACTGTGGGATCTACAGGGTCCAAAATGGCGTCCACTCAGTTGAATGAAGATGGATTCTATGTTGTGAGGCCTCGCCCTGGGTGAGGCACCCACACACATCAAAATAGCATCTGTAGGTGTCTGCAGGTAGCCCGGCATCATCACACTAATGCCAGTTAAATGCGTGCGTGTTGTGTGGTGCTTTGTTTCATTTGCCGTATGTAATGGTGGTGGTGTTTGTTTTTGTTTGCAGTAAACCCAAATTTAAACAAACGTCTCCTCAGATGTGAGGTCAGCTCACGTACAGTCACTTGTTTCCTCAACACTGAGTGTGTGGAACTGACAAAAACTAGACTTTATGTTTGCAAAGTGCATCTCTTTTACTCTGAGGTGTTTTTCAGTTCGAGGTAACGTCCAGCGCGGTTTTCCAGGAGGGATTGTGAGCCGCTTGATAAACACGGGCGCGGATCTTCTCTGTACCAGCTCCACCAGATTCCATTCCACCGGTGATGGAAAATAAATACAGAAATAGGATTCTGGCCGCCCGGCGCCTCGGATTTCCATGCCAGCTGAGTGAGGACGCTGGAATGCCGCGATGCCGCAGAGGCTCACTTCAGTCCCTCCGGTGGATGTTTTGGGGTTGTGGGTGGGGGCGGGGTCACCTCTGATGCAGGTTGCTGCTCTGGCTGCCGTCCATCTCCCCGGCTGAACTCGTGTTTCCTTTCCACCCCCGCCACCCCTCCCTCCCGTCCCACCTCCACCTACCCTCCTCTTTCTGCTCCATGCCCTCCAGCCAGACCTCCATCTTCCCCCCCAGGACCCTGTGTGCTCGTCCAACCCCTCCAGCCCTGCTGCAGGCTGGGCACGGTGACAAAACCATAGCAGGGCCTTTTGGCCGGAGAGCTGGCAGAATCTATTAGCTCCCAGCAGACCACAACAGACCACGGGCAGGTCTGAGAGACAAACAGAGAGACGGGGGCAGCGCGTGGCGAGGACGGAGAGTATGATGCATGAAGAAGAGCGAAAACGGGAGGAAACTGAACAGGAAAGCACGAAAAATCAGAAGTGAGCGCTGACAGGAGGCGGTTCGGAGCCAGCCATAAAGTCTGATCGACCTCCACACGGAGCAGTTAGGGGCCGGCACTCCGCCCACTCGGCTCCGCTGCGGGGGGGGCGGCTCTTTGAAACCCAGCTCAGCTCCTGAGACGTGGAGTCTGGGGAAGACGAACAGAAGCCGGCGTCTGGATGAGGTCGAGAGCCAACCTCTTTAACGCTCCCCTCGCCGCCCTTTCTTCCGCCTGCTGCCACCTTCCCTCCTCGCTGCGCTCCGCCTCTGACCCCGTCCCCATCTTTTTCCTCCATGTGCTCAGTTTTCTGTTAGGTCTGTTGCCTTTTTCACTCCCGGCTTCTCTCCTGCATTCGAACGACTTTTCAAACCACGGTTTATCCAAATTTTTCGATATGATTCATTTTCACCGACCTGAATCTCTTCTCCAGGAACTCGTCTTTTAGCTGCCCTGCCTGTATGCTTCCGCACGTTTGCCATCTCTAACGCTGTCCGTCCTCCTTCCGCTCATCCTCCATTTCTTTTTCTTCACCATTTTCTCTGCTGCAGTCGTTTCCTTTTCTCGTGTCACTACCTATTCAGTCGTCTATCTATCCTCTTCTGTTGCCCCGCTCGGTGCTTTCTGTGCTTCACTTGTCGCCGGCTCCGTTTCTTCATTTCTGACTGTTCTGCAGAGTAAGGAAGATGTCACTCGAGGACACTGAGCTCGTTCTACACGGAGTATTGGAACAGAAGTTTATATTGCATGCAGCTTATGGCCTGCATATATAAGGCTTTTCTCTTCACATCCTGCTGTTGCTGTTTTTATTTCCATATTTTATTACATATGCATGTAAATCACTGCTCTGTCAGTACAGTGAAAGAAGCAGAAACATTATATTTCCCTCTGTTTGGTACAATCTCTACCTGAACGTCAGTATCTGCTGACTTATGGTCACCGCGGCCTCTTTATTATGTAGAGATACTAAAGTCTCTGTTCTGTGCAACCAGTTTGGATCATACTCCAAACATCATGAGCCTCCTCCTTCGCTGTGGAGAAGAAGCCGTAGATGCTGGATTTAACCACAACAGATGCACAAATGCACCTTTAAATGTTCATGTTGTCTTCAAACTGCTTCTTTTGTCCAAAACCCCCGAATCTGTGCATTAACTTTCAAAACAGAAGAAGAAAAACAGGAAATCATTCAAGCTGATCGTGTTGCAACGAGAAATGAGTTTCATCCTGATCCAAACAGCAGAAGAGCTCTTACTGAGAATGTAGGCACATAACAACCTGTGACGTGTTGCATTCCTGCATGCGTCTCACACAGTCGCAGATGACTGCACCGTGTCACCTCATCACATGTGAAATGTCCAGCACCGTGTGTCTAAATGTGCAACATGTGCTTTGAACGTTTGTCTCTTTCATAGATTCACTTAGATAAACCTAAACACACACACACAGATGTTGAGTTGAGCGCATCCACCCAACTCAAACTTCACGCCGTGTTGATATGGAAACCTGTTTCCATCTGGATGTTACTGAGCTGCGTATGAAAACGAAGTCGCCTCCAGGAGGTCAAAGACGAGATGTTTGCCCGTGTGAAGCATCTCCTCCGGTGCCAAGCAGCAGCGTAACCTCGCTTTCAAATGGTAATGGAGCTGAAGGTCAGCGACTCCTCACCCAGGAATGTACAGTACAGTGTGTGTGTGTGTGTGTGTGTGTGTGTGTGTGTGTGTGTGTGAGCATACACATTTACAGTATGTACAGCGTGTAGCATGTAGCTGTCAAAGGAATATATTAGTGTTTCACATTTCCAGAGGTGGAACAGAGATCAAGCCTCAAACCTTGAGGGGCACGGTGAGGATGTGTGTGTGTGTGTGTGTGTGTGTGTGCAGCACAGAACTCCATGTGTTTCTTCTCGATCAAGGGTAAGCTACAGACCGAGCCTGGGGACAGAGACCTTACTGTAAAACTGTAATGTCAGTAGACTTTCTGCCAAGCCAGCTCCCAAAAGCTCCGCTGCCCTTCAACCTCCTCCTCCTCCTTCAGCTGCCTCGGCTAAAACCGCAAACGCCAAGTCCAACTTCGCACTCGAGAGCACGTCAGCCTGTCAGTCTCGCCGTGAACCCCAAACTCACCTCTTCCCCCACCCATAAATAATTAGCCCGGGGTCAAGGTTTAAAGAGTTTAATCATCCAATTGGCTTGGACTGGAGAACAAACAGCCTGATTAGCCCCGAGCACGAGAGGAATGTTTCCTCTCTTCCCATAATCCAGCGGGGCAACGAAACCTGCCCCATCCCATCAGCGACAGCTGAGTGACGGCTGGCTGGAGCCCGTACAGTACATACGCAAACGCACGCATGGACGCAACTCCCTCACAAAGGCGCGTATTCAGCTCTGTCCTCGATGCGTGCGCGCTCGGACTCGAAGCGGACCTTTTAAGCTGCAGCATCAGGGTTTTAGGCACGTTCTTGCCCCAAAACGAGGGCAGATGTGATGTGTAATTTTCCCTCATCAGATTTCCACACTGGCCTCGGCCAACAAGGAGTAATTTGTTGCTCCCTCCTTCGCCGTCACCGCAAAGAGGAAACGTCAACTTGGCCCATCAAAACGAATCCCATCAAATCAAACAGACCTCCAGACGACCGGTGCAAACTCCCCCCGTGTCCCGTCTCCGTACCCCCTCCGCCATCAACGGGGCAATCACTTGTGTAAACCCGCTTAAGATAATTGGGTGTTTTTCTTTGACATTCATCCATGTCATTTCCCAGCTGCCAACAGGAAACGCTCCTCTTCTTCTCCACGTCCTGCGCGTTGTCAGGCACCGGCTCGGCCTGATCAAGAGTGCTGATTATGGGCAAAGTAAAATTGCCCCTGATCCATCGGGGAATTATGAGATTGTGGTAATGATTGTATCAATAATGGGGATCTCAACGTTTGCCGCAGAGGCCGTTAAATGTGGGCGACCGCCGCGCCAAATGGCAGAGAGGACGGCGGGTTGCAGCTCTCTCTGGAGGCTTCACCTGGATTTCAGTGAACTGGCTTTAATCTGTTCAAACCTTCTGCTTGTTTGTGTGTAAAAATTATAATAATTGCAGCTGTAACACTGGTTTTTATTAATGTCAGAGGAAAAGAATGAAACACTAAACATAATTCCCTTTGGAACTGCAATCTGGCACAGTTAGTGAAGGTTACTCAGTGTGGAAATGACCTTGTAGCATTGTTATTAGATTAAATAAGGTAGAAAGGCAGATTAAACTATAAACGGTGGCGTTACGTTGGGTCAGACTGTGTTTAAAGATGGCACACACATCACATCCCCTTATAACATCAGAAAAGTCAAACCGTTTCCTGCTGTTTTGGCGTCAGTTTGGGCAACAGACACACTTATTATCCACGTTTTACCTCTTGAGTGTCTCAGACCATGAACAGCAGACGTCCTGTCACTTCCTGCAGCAAACCTCTGAAACAAAATCACTTGTTGTAGAGACATGAAGGCGATCAAACAATGCTAAATCTCATTTCTGAGCTGTTAAAGAGGATCTCCAGGACCCAGATGCATCGCCAAACAAACAAACCTTGCGGGTGTTGAATTGCCGGAAATTGAATCACATGCAACCTTATTTCCTGTGCGCGTCGTGCACCAACAACATTGAAATGAATGGGTGTTTTTTTCTGCTGAGCTCGTCTGAACACGGTCGTAGCTCTGCTGAGGGATCGTCGCGGGAACATAACAAACCACAAAGGCACCGTGCAGCATGAAATATGCAGGGGGGCTCATTCGTGTGACGCCTTTAACGCCGCACGCGACACCGAGCGCTACTTAAAAAGCTGCGAAATGACACGGTATATTTGTTATTATTGTTATTGTTGAAGATGATGAGGTGACACACTATCTGGATAGAAGTAACTCCTGCTGCATCCATTATTAGCAGCGATTTTGGACAATATGGGCAAAAGGACGATTTGTTTAATTAACCAACCACCAATGGCTGCTGCAGCTGTCATGTGACCGCAGGTTCGAGTAAACAAACAACCCAAAAAAAACAGTTGAAAGAGGAAAAACAAACTGCAAACGCGGCGGCGGCGTCGACGGGACAAGCTGGCAAAAGCACATTTCATTTCCACTCAGCCCACTGAGGCTTGGTTGAGCAGGTTGAGCATCAGCATCAGCGCAGGTTGAGCATCAGCGTTTGGCCTGACCCAACACCACTCAGCGGTGCATCGGCAGGACAATGCGGGTGGAAAACAGGCCGCCATTGTCCCACTTTTATCATGGAAAGCAGATGCTGAAAGTGATGTAGCCTGTAGCCGGAGCGCTCCCCTCTTTTAATTAAGGTGAGAAATTGACTGCTAAAAGCAATTTGCAGCTCCAGCCTGTCGAGTCAGATCTGCGAGCTGAAATAGTGCTGCGTTTGCCGCCCTCCAACTCATTTCTCCCTCTGTCTCACCTACTCAAAATCTTTCCCCCATCCCCTGTGTTTTTTTTTTTTTTTACTCCTGGGCGTTGCAGAGACTGCTTGGAAACAGTGCTAAAGATATTCAGCGAGGTGTCTCACATTTTAATTAACTCCCGCTCTCCTCTCGGAGGTATCGAGAAACAAGTTTTCCTGCCTTTGTCTCCCACTGATGAACACAGTGTGTCTACTCTCAGACTTTGAACAGAGCCAAATGAGGTCGGTCGGATGCTGTTTGAATGGATAGCACTGCTGAGTGGTAACCTTTGATTTAAATGTACATGATTGTTAATCCCTCCCCCACAACCTCAGCTCGATAGCTTTTATGGTTATTGCGCATTGATTGTAATAAGTTTGGAGGCTCGGAGGATGCTGTCCCTGTGATTGAAATGTTATGTCTCCGACAGATCAATGGACATTAGTATTCTGCAGCAGCTGGTGCTCAGTGCACTGTATATCCAACTGTACATGGAGGGAATCTTTCAGTGGACGCTGCAGGAGTGAAGTCTGAGAGGGGAGGACACGGGGCCAGAAGCAAAGGAGCTTTGAAAAGGGACAGGAACAGAGAGATGATGTGAGAGCGACTCAGAAGGAACAGAATAACTCACTGCTTGCAGAAAACGGATTTGAGCCCATTTTAAAGTGCGTGGGAGACAACACTCCCCACTCGTCGCACACAAAACACGCCTGCGATCATTTAAACCAGCTCTTTGCACCCGGACTGTGCACCGTTAAACCAGCACAAGTTGAGGCAGACTCACCTGAAATGCACCTGCATCCACCTTAAAGCCCTGAGCGTCAACAGCCCTGCTAACAGTTCTGAGAGGCAATGTGGTACTAAACGCTAACATCATCAACATAACGTTGCTTGTTAGCATGCAAACACTTTTAAATGGCATTAAACACAAACAGGTGAGGTTTGTGGGAATGCCATCGGTCATGAACTGATCAGACACATTGAGTAACGATCAGCAAAGACATTAACGTGATTGGTTGGAGATCCGTCCAATAGCTCACCTGCAAATCAACCAAGATTTGCAGCTTTTAAATAACACAGTACCTTAATGTTTAAAAAGATGATTTGATGCCAGCTCTGCAAAAACGTGCACGCTCATCCACATCATTTTAAATCATTAATGGCACGTTTGTACCCGACGCTGTTTATTCTCAGTCCCTTTCATTTGTGAGCTTGGGGCAGAAAGCTACTCCTTTAAGCCGAGCATGTCATATTAGCTGTTAGCTGTTAGCTGTTAGCGGTTGCTCGTGGAAATCTGGAAATATAAGATTATGAAGTCATGGTTTCTATGGTTTCTGAGCAGATTCATAGATGTTTCAGTGGTGGCAGGGTCTCAGCTGGTAATCATGGTTAAACATCACCTCCGACTGTGTGTGTGCGACGTCTTTGTGCTCTGATTTGGTTTGATTACGACTCTAAGATGATGCAAATTCCTACGCAGTCTGCACTGAACAAATGCAGAGATCGTGAACAAGTCGACTTTCTATTGGAGGAAAATAAACCCTCGTAGCTCTTTGCTCATGAAATTTGTACGATGGAGGGGAAGGTGAGAGGTGGATGAATAAAAAAAGAGCGAGTGTAGGTGAGAAGAAGACGAACTGGGAAAACACTTTTACTGTCAGCGCAATGGCTGTGTGGTTGCGGCGGGGGATCCGACGGCATGTGCAAAAACACAACTCCGGTTGGAGTGGGGGTGTGAGAGCGAAGATTAAAGTTATAAAAAGAAAGTGAGGATGAGAGGCTGTTAATAAAAGAGGACTGAAAGGAGTGCGACATGGAGGCTGGAGGACGGCGCCACGACACGCGTGCCCAGGAGCATCCGACTCTGCGGCGGCACCGGCGGCTCGTTGAGAGACTGTCAAGGACAATTTCATCCTCCCTCCAACATCTCCTTTGCCTTTTACTCTCACAGCACAGCCTGCGTGCACTAAACAAGCCATTTGAATCATTATCAAAGTGTTTATTCCTGCACAAGTCAACCCCATCGTGTTTTATCCCTCCCTGTTATCTTTCCGTCATCACTCCAAACAGATTTCCCCCAGTGTTTGCCTCTTCCCTTCTGTGACCGGGGATATCGGCACTTTTGTCGGGTTTGGGTGGCGTTCCCTTAAGTACACAGCGGAGACGCACAATTCCCATCCCTCCCCTAACCCGCGTAAACACAACAACTGGGCAGAATGTGGGATGTTCCTCGCTTCGCCCTGCAGCTAACAACAATCAAATGTTTGTTTACAGGGGCTGGGGTTGGAAATGCGGAGGGGGTATGATGACGATGGCGAGGTTGCCGGGCTCGGGATAATTCAAAACACACTGAATTAGCAGAAGGAGGCTTGTTGTGAGACGTGGAGAGCCTCCGTGAAGGGCCCGGGTGCTTGGCTGGGCGTGTTTATCTGGGTGGGCTGAACAGGGAAATGTCCCTCATCCCTGACCTGATCAGTGGAAGCTGAGCTGCCTTGTTTGCCTGGTAGCCACTCTGCTCCCTGGTAATAGCATAAGCTCAGAGGACAAACAAAATGGCGGGCCCCGTGCGGATCGTCTTGCTCCTGTGGCCGCCGGCTAACCGCCGCTGTTTACTCAGCGCAAAGCACGCGGTGGCTGCGGCGCTCCAGAGAAACTGTGGGATCGGTGAATTAGTCCTGAGCGTATCTGGTGTTGGAGGATGAGTCCTGCTGTCTGACGTGACAGGAGCGAAGCAGCCGAGCCTCCCTGACCTCCACATCTCAAGAAGAGCCGCGCAGCTAAACGAAGGATATCGAATTCACATCCCGGTTCCTTCAGGGGTGAGTTCTCCCAATCAGCCCACGGGCAGAGACACCAAACGGGAAGGAGTATTATATTTTGTCCTGCCTTCGCAAAAATAAACACACATGTAACCACTGATTGCAGCTCGTTGAGAGTTGCTCCTCCATTATGTGAAACCTCAAAGCATGGCCTGCTGATTATGGGGACAGCGATCCCTGCATCCACGCTGGCACGGTAACAAAGAGGCGCTGCCGTCGCATGTGGCCAAGGGTGGCTCGCATTACCAATTGTGCTGACCAATTAAGACCGCACATGAAAGGCCTGTTTAAGACGAGTTTCAGCGGGGTTCGTGTTGGTGTGGGTGTTTGTGTTTGTGCGGTCTGATTAATTACTCCTGACGCAGCCTTTCTGACGCTGCCTCTTTATGTCTGCTCTTATCTCTGAGCTGAATGGTAATGAGGCAGTGTGGGCCTGTCGCTCAGCCATGCCAGAGGAATCCCTCTGTTTAAGGAGACAGTCTGGAGCATTGACTGTATATAAAGTCCTTACAGGCGAGTCTGGCCACTTGGCAGCCATCTTGGCAACCCCCGGGGGGCAGTTATTTAGGAAGAACAAGAGCCGCTATCTAAATAAATGGGGAGAGAGCCAGAGCTTCACTTTCAATGCTCACTGGGGCATAAAAACAGCATGAATCACCGGTAAAATCTGATAAAAAGTTTGGGGACTTTACCCCAAAGTAAAGTTTAAACGACTTTCCCACCCACCGGTTACACTTGTACCACGCATGCACACGATCTCAACGCAGCAGCAGCTTCTTTTAGGTCTCAAACCAAAACGCTGCGACGCACCTGGATGATGTTAGGCAACTCGTTCAGTCACCAGTTATTGCTTATTTGAAGTCCTTCTGCAACCAAACCAGTTGAAACTGTCGGGAATCTGTTCGCTTGCATGAATGCAACAAAACCATTGGCTGATTCTGTTTATAAGGCGTATCATTGGCTATTGGGGTGAAAGGGCGGGATATGCATCATGCAACCATCACCTTTAGCATCGCAGACTCTATAATGTTACTGACGATGTGTCTCTGCATCCTCTGACTGCACATAAACCACATGAATATCCTGAATACATCAGTGCATCAGGCTGCAGCCAGCCACCGGGAGGTGATCCAGATGCTTTGGTCTTCACCTGCGTTGACCTCAGATCGTCCGTCTTTTAGAAACAGTCAATATTATTGTCTGGAGGCGGGAAGACACCTTCTGCTTCACCGCTGAGGCTGAAAATAAGAAATAACACAAATACCAACAGATGCTACATCCCCCGACCCACACACACCCACTGCACAGCATCAAATAGTCATAATTTGTGTACCTGATTCCTGAGAATGCCTAAATATACATCCACTGCTTCCTTCATGCGTGCTGCGAGAACACACTGCATGTACCGAGGAACCTCTAAACCATCAGGAGGTCATCTTTATTTTATCCTGTTTTCCATCTTCGCCGGTTCCCTATTTGTTCCTCTCCTCCCAAGTACATGTTCTCATTATTCACATTGCCACAGGGATGTGTATACGTGTCTCCACTGTAAAATATAAAAAGAGTCCCGGGCAGCCTGCCAAGGATACGTGCAGACAATGACTTCGGCTAAATGTTTGGGACAAACCTAAAGACAGGGATAGCGGGGAGAGGAGCGGGGTTTCGTTGGTAAAGGGTAGCTTTAGAAGGGGAAAATGGGTCATGACCAGCGGGGTCAGGGGTTTAAATCCCAGGAGGAGCCGGGAAAGATTCGGGTCAGCAGAAGAAAATAGGTAACACTCTCCTCTACCCAAATTAACTGCCATCAAAGTGCCCTTTAGCAAGGCACTGACCCCTGACTGTTGTTACGTAGCTGCGCAGAGGGCGGGGAAAGGCTGCAGCGGAGGGCGGATTAGAGAGGACGCGTGTCGAGGTCGTCCAACGGCCTGGGTAGGCCTGCAGGAACACGTGATGACCACAGGTCCCAGCGGTGAAAATGGAGTTTTTCAGATTTGCATTTTGATTCTTGACACAGGTGATGCAGACAGAACAGGAAAGGCGATCCCGAGCATCACGACGAGGACGGGCCGACCGGGAAAGGCCTGGTGAGCAATCCCTACGATATTCGCCGGGTTGTGATATCCCCCTTTTGCGATCACATCGACAATCTAAATCCATGCACTCAGCGGGTGGCGCGAGATCTTTCGCTTTACGAGATCAGAACACATCAGCGAAGCTTGTTTCATCTCGGCCGACGCCGCGGCAGTCAGATTACCTGCCTTTGATTTCCTGCACGCAGACGGCCTCTCTCAGCTCTCGTCTCAGCTCTTTGCAAGTTCAGTATCAGGAATCAGACGCCTGATCGCCCGTGACGCAGCTCCTGCCGCTGGTCCTCAGCTGCTCAGTTGGTGTGTGTGTGTGTGTGTGTGTGTGTGTGTGTGTGTTTCACTTTAACACAAGTCTGCAGGAAGAAACCATCCTCCATCTAATTGCAACAACATTTCTGCATTAAAATGTGTAAATGATGTCAAGTTGTTGTTTACATGTTGTTGTTCTGCGTGTTGTAGATCTATGTTCTACATGTTGTTGATCTGTGTTCCTCCATGATCTCAGGTGTCCCATCAGGAGACTCTGTGAATCCAGATCAGCTCTGTGATCGGCTTCACTTCCTGTCTGTGGCGTCACCGCCTCCTCTCTGTGCCTGTGTCAGTGCTGTGTTGTGCTTCATAAACTGACTCTGGATCAGATGTAAGACACATTATGCACTTCCAGTCTTCAGGTTTTTTCCTTAAACTAAGAGTTTTCCCTCAAACAGTGATGAAGTAAAGTGGAACTGATTAAAACACAGAAATGATGTTTTCTGATGACTGAGAATCACTAAATGTCAACAGTTTCTGGTTTTCTTCGTCGGTTTCCTGTTTCACAACGTGTGATTTCAGCAGCCCCAGCTCATGTAAGAGCCACAAATGGCTTTTTGTAAATGGGATAAAACACACAACAACACCTGAAAGCTCCTTGAACGTTATTCAAATAGGTAAAACCGGAGCAATGAATGATCCGCTCTGCAGCGCCGACAACAACTTACATAAATTGTCTCTTATTATGTTTCCGTACAATGTGTTTCTCTGATCACAGTTACAGGTCACTGGGAGTCGGGCTGCTTTCATACCTGATAAAAGAGTCGCTTATTTTGCAGAGGAAACACTAAATCTTCGCACTTCCCTGCAGAAAGCAGCTTCGAATGCAACCCCGCGCCGACATATTTAGTACAGTTGCATCTGTAGCAACCTTCAAGAGCCGGCCTCGGTCACAGCCTCGACAACTGTAGCTGCAGCTCCCAGGTGTGAGTATCTGTCTGTGTGAATGTGAAGCAGTGCCTGGCTGCGAGAGGGCATGCACGCTCAGCAAACCCTTCCCCGCATAAATAAAGGTTGAATTACTTAATATAACCTGAGCTATTATTTCCTGCTCCTCTGAGGCCAATTCATCTCCTCGTGAAGTTTGTCCTGTGTGGTTACGCAACCGATCCTTGATAAGTTCTTAAAGAGCAAAGTATTTTATGGATATCAGCTCTGGTGCTGGTGGCTCCGGCGACGACCATGCATTATTAATACGACATTAGTCAAACTAACACGACTTCCATCGGCCATTTTTAAATAACTCAGCTTATTCCCGGGTCCCACTGTGCCTGCAGCCGTCGCGCTGAAGGGCACCTTGGTGATTCTCACGCCGTGCCTGCACAAAACTCATTTTTAGTGATTCTTTCACAACAATAAACAGTTTCCAGCCGTAAACTGCAACAGAAGATGTTCTCACTTTGGGTCTTTACGGTCGTCCGGTGGAGCGCCGTCCCGCCTGATGTCAGCGCTGGCACACATGCGAAATGAATCACGGCGATGGCTGTTAGAACCCAGACGACCCCGATGTCAGGAGAATGTGAGATTTACAGTAGGCTCACTGTACGACATCTGTTTCGCGACACCGAATACCCGCTGAGATAAACCCATCCCGTGTTCACGCAGACACGCGATAGCCGTGACGACGCAGCTGCGAGATTGAAGAAACATATTCCTCCGCCGCCGCCCCGCGCCCTCACTTCCACGTTGAATCGTTCGCTGAATGAATGTTTTTTAAGGACTGTTTTCACTCCGGTGTGTCAGCGATTCTCCTCCTCCCTCCCTCCCCGTCACATATAATGAGTTTCGGGTGTGTCGTGCAGTGTAAACACGGGCTGAACATGAAGCGATCAGCATATTTTGTGGTTTGCTACTTGTTTGCTATTGCAGTTAACTGGATGCCAGAAATAGCTGCACACTGAGTCACGATCCCCACAAAGTTATTTGCGACTGTCTTGGCAGCTCAACGTGAAACCTACAGTACATGCCTGAACGCGTTACCTCCAAGGACGAAGGGAGGGGGGGGGGCGTCTGTGGAAAGACAAACTTTAATTAAAACTGCATTAGTTGCAGTTGGGGACGGTAGACAAGAGCAATATTTTCCATCCAAGTGGCGAAAGGAGTGTAACAAATGTGCGGGGTGCAATTAAAATGCCACTCACAGGGTTTAATTGGCTCTAATTATTGTTGTGTGTCATGGGGTCAGTGAGGAAAAGCTCTTTTCAGCAGTAGGCAGATCCCTCTCTCTCTCTCTCGCACCGCTTCTATTCTAGGTCGGTTTTAAAAATAATTGCACGGTTAAAAGAAGAAGAAGAAGAAGCTGATGCATTTTACTTTAATCAAGCTGAAGAAGAAGAGGAGCTGCGGCTAAACTGCCAATAAGAAGAGAATGACTGATCAGTGTGTCTGTGCAAAACAGGCCGTCAACACGTCTGAACCTGGAGATTACACATTTTAAAACATGATGAAATATTAATTTCCTTTAACCCAGTTCAGATAAATCAGCAGCTGCTCCACGGTTTGCAAAAACAAAGCATGCAGAACTTGCTGCAGCTGAATCTGCACCTCAGACTCTTTTTAGACAAACAGGTGCCATAATATTTTAACATTAAGCTGAAATAGTTGATTTTTAACGTTTTAACCTTGGGAACCTCCTCTCTTCTTCCACAGCAGAGGGAGTTTTCTCAGCTGTAATGAATTAAATTTGCAGTTTAAAGCAAAATAATACTCAGCAGACTGTTTGTGTGAAATCACCTCTAACTTCCTTCTGACTCCATCCCTTCCTGCACATCCAACACTCAAACTCAAACATGTTTCCCAACAAGCTGTAATTTGAACGTTGCATATTTATTATTGCTTGCATGACTGTGCAGCTCCGCAAGTGCACTAGAGCACATGCAGCGCATCAAAGCTTCAACAGCAGCTGCTGTATTTGACTGCAAGGCATGTTGGGAAAAAGCAAAGTTTCAGGATTTAATACTTTACTTGGGGAAAATTGCAACGTTATTAGCATTAAAATATACTAAAAGTAAAAGTACTCATACTTATGTGTTATTTGGATAATAATTATTGTTGCATTGACATGTGCATCACTTTAATGCTGCAGCTGGTAAAGAGGAATATAGCTTTAACTGATATCTGATACAATAAAGTTATTCATAAGAGATATTCTGCATTATTAGTCTGCAAACTAGTGGCAATGAAACAGTAAATGCAGTGAAAGAACAGAAATAGATTAAAATGTAAATGTACTTAGTTACTCTCCAAATCAGCAGATCGGACTCTGTCCACATTCCTGGGCGCCGCCACATTCCCGCCGACCATCATCCACTCAAGCACCTGCAGGAAACACAGGAGAGCGGCCCGTCACCAGCGCGGCGAATGTCTCTGCTCCGTGTAATCAATCAACTCGCCGTCCCCGCTCCCGCCTCCCTCTTTTCTCTACAACCAACCATTTCTTGGCAAAACACAGAGGAAAGTTTGATGGTTGGTGGCGGCTGTGAAACTGTGTGGGCCGTAAATAACGAAGCGTGGCTCTGACTCTGAGACGTTTCTCTCTGGGAGCTGTTTTTGCTGCGTCCTCAGCTGCGGACGCTGCGGACGCTGCAGCCACACTCCTGCACATGCATTCAAACATGCACGTGAAGCGAAGAACTTCCTCACTTTCCCAGTTTATCTGCTCTTTTCCGAGGCTGTGCACGGAGCTATCCATCGTTCCCTCAATCAATACCAGTTTTGACACTCTAATAAAACAGCGCAGGCCTCTCTGGCGCCGGTCCTTCCCTCTGAAGTGGGAGTTCAAATGTTTAGGTGAGGGTTATATATTGCCCTGTGACAGTGGGAGGGAGAGGCTTGTTAAAGAAAAACTGAGATTTTTATGTAAACGTATAAATTCTCACGTAGACCTGTGGGGTGTTGCGCCGCAGCTTATTGAAAACAAAAGGCCCTGGTGATGTCACATCCTGTGTAGAGCCCTCAGACAAAAGAGGAGTCCACGTTCACGCCAGGATGACGGATCCATGCTGCCTTCATGTGTGCACACTGCGGGCGAAGGCATCGGAGGGAATCCGTTAGCGAGCCAAAAGGCACGTCAGGGTGGGATTTGGGGCTGTTTGAGGAGCTTTGTGCGGATGCTCAGGGCGATATTACAGCATGTTTCAATGTCACATGTAAAGCTGGGGCAAACAGAAGGAAGCTAACAGGGTGTGGCTGCGCGCTAACACGGACACATTCAGACGCCTGGAAGGCAAACATGCAAAATCAGTCCACAAAGGGCTTTTTGACGCTGCAGCAGGACGGAAAGAAAACAGCAGTCTGAAGGTGGATTATGAATCATGCAGCAGTGGAAGTTGCAGCGTTTCCCACACAGACTGTATTCAGGCGGTAGGTGACCTGTTCGTCCTGCTGTAGCCAGAAGAGTCAACTCACAACAACAACACACACCCTGCAGAGACCATCTCTCCTGTGCATGCACTGACTGTGGAGCGACCTCTCCCACAGTTTGCAGGCCTGACAGCACCTGGTTGCTCGTGCAGTACCACGTTGGTTTCGATGGTTTTGTGGGTCACCTGCATCAACCCTGCCCCACGTAGTTCAACGCTAAAACACTGAAATAAGGTGGAGGAGATGAAAGATGTTGTTTTTCTCTTAAAGATCTGAAGTTTAGGACTAATTTCCACAAAAGCTGCCTGTTAATCACACTTTCCCATGGAGCAGCAGTGATTTTGCGGCTGTCATCTGTTTGAATCGCTTTCCCGTCTGACAGTAAGAGGAGCACCAGCTGATAAAGATGCAATAAAAGACCGATTACAGCAAAAGTGACACCACAGGTGCTGAAACACAAAGAAATACCGAGCCGTTCGCTGTCGGTCGGACTTAAAGTCGCAGCCTGAGTTACACAAACGCTGCGCTCTGAGCGTGCTCTTGTCAGTCACTCTGTTCCACAGTAATCAGTCGTGGCAGTAATATCCCACCAGATATAAATCGGAAATTATCAGCAATAGATGAGCCCATACCACTTCCTCACGGCTGTTATCCACGCCAATATAGAAAAATTGAATCTCTAAATGCCGTATCATTATGTTTCACGCGCCCGGGGCCTGTACTTAGCTACTTTATCTTGGTTATCAGGCCGCCGCCGTCTGCCCCGTTTGATCCCAGCTGGGACTGAGACACTGACGATACCAATTAGCCTTGGTGGCATTTTCCCCAGAAGGACTTTGATCCGCCGGCCAACATTGTTCCAACGCCGGTGTCGCTCAGATTGGACGGGCAATTGGCAGACATCTTGACTGGCTAGTAACAGGCTAACAGGAAGTCTGGGAGGAATAGAGGGTGCATCGCGAGCCAGTGGGTTCACTGTGTATGTGTGTGAGGGAGCTACGCTCGCATATAGACCAACATGAATCTGGGATTAGACGCGTTCATGAATTATGTAAATGGGCTCTACTGAGCAGACTTGAACGAAATGTAAATGTCAGTTGTTTTGTAGCTGTTAATATTTCAATATCGTATATGAATGCATGAATAATAAGGAAGAACATGGCTGCTCGGCAATCCCTCCATCCATCCCCGCTCCTTCCTCCCGCCTGATGCTACAGTACCCCTTCCTTCCCGCCGTCGTGCGCTGATGTCCGCTCTCAGGGCCCCTCTCGGTGCTTCCCAAACGCAGCTTTTTACGACCGACTCCACGGTGATTACAATCAAATATGCACGGCCCAGCTGGCAGGAGGCCCGAGCTCGTAACCTTCGCCCATAACCTCCAAATGACGGCCCTTAAACCGGACCGTAAACACAGCAGCAGCGCCCGCTGGGATAACCCTGGCACAGGCAAACAAATTACAGACACATATGCATGAATAAAAAAACAACACTGGTCAGTGGTTGTGCAGGAAATGCACGAATCGTAGCTTGAAACTTGCAATTACATGCAAGAGGACCTGACTCGGATGGACCGCGTCAGGCGAACGGAGACTCTGTGACATGGTACAAATCCCCTGGTCAGAAAACACAGCTCTTTAGACTCCCGCGGGGAGTATTCGTGGACGTATCGCCTTTCATGACACTTTTACAACGTGGGGATACAGATGTCTGGCTGGCAGAGGAAGAGCAGTGAGTCTGCAGGGAGGAGGAGAGGGGGAGCCGGCGTTTGGACTCCAGACTCTTTACCCCCGACTTGCTGTGAGGAATCCGGTTTTTGTCTCAGTGAAACTGTGAAACTCCCAGAGGATGCAGCAGGTCTCAGGAGGAGGGTTTGTTTTCCGTTCAGCGGTCACGTCTTTAAAAACGGTGGCAGGTGTCAGCCGCAGATCGAACAACCTGCAACGCATCAAGTTACTGCTGTCTGCAGGACCTCCGCTGATCTCGTGAAACACCCATGAAGAAGGATGTGATTAGCATGAATCATGTAGCGAGATTAGCTAACTGATATCAACAAGTCTTTATTGTTCAACGCTGGATGAGCAAAGCTTTTATATTCATTAAACACCAGATTGGTTGATTGATTGACTGATTGCACAACCAATCCGAGCAGCAGCTGCCACCGTGCTACAACTGCTGAAGCCTCGTTAAGGCCATCGTCAAGCTAGCAGCTCAAAGCAGAGCTCTGATGTATTAATGTGAGTTTGGGAAGAAGCTAAAACGTTATGAGCTCCTGCATCGCTGCACAGGTTTCATCTCTGGTGTTGCATCAGGAAACAGCAGCAGCTGCAGCATGAATGCACCTCGAACACATGAGCGGAGTCACTCGTCGTGTCACTGTCACTGCTGTGGCACCTCAGGTAGCCATGCTGCTGCACTGGGCATCGTTTAATTATCAGTTTTGGCAGCCATCAGTTAGCATTAGCTCCCTGTTTGCTAATTAGCTACATTCAGAAACAGTGTTTTAGCTTAAAGCACAAGATAAACAGCAAAAGCTGCTTCAGGTCGTTTAATTTAAATGAGTTTGATCTTAATCGAGTGCTAAAATGACTTGACCTCAGGTTAAAGCGCTAACGCTAAAGTTTAACATTAACTTCTGTTAATTTGAACTTAAAAGCAGCAGTTAGTGGATTGTGCAGACACTTATAATGTACATAAAGCTGCATTTTGGGCTCCATTTATAAAAAAAAAAAAAGTAATTTACGTCTTTACCCTCCCTCAGGAGCACACGTTTGTGAAAACAGCAAAATAATTTAGCATCACAGAGCGACGATGTAAACCGCCGCCGGGAGCGAAGTGGGTGGGGAGGGGGGGCATGACGAACGGACTGCAGGAGGAAGAGAAGAAGAAGAAAAGAGGGTATTCATAAATCAAAGTTGATGGGGGAGTGTAAGGAGGGTCCCCCCCCCCCCCCCCCATATTACTTTAATTGAAGTCGTTTAATAATTCTGAAACTATTCGCCCTGAGCGTGCGCTGCCCATAAATCCCCGGTTCTGTACACACGCTTAAGCTACACTTAACATTCCTCCATGCTACTTAATCTTTCATCTTCCCATCCATCCCTCTCTGCCCCCAGCCGACCCCCCCGCTCCACCCGCTCCACCCTGTCTCTGTCTGTCTCTCCTCCTTCTTTTATCCCTGCACCGGTCGATCCCCTTTCAATCCATCTCCTCTCTCTCTCTCTCTCTCTCTCTCTCTCCCACCCTGTCTGTCTGCTCCATCTTGTTTTTAACTTTAATTATCAGTCTTGTCAACTTGTCCTCGACCTGTTTGTTTGTCTCCGTCTCTTCAGATCCCCGTTTTGGAGCCTCCCGGCGATGCACATGCGCAGGGGGAGCAGCCCAACGCTGGGTTTGTTTCTCCACGAAGTCATTTTGCTTTAACCTGCGCCTTCAGTTACATGTTTACCTGCAGGTACTGTGTGTGTGTGTGTGTGTGTGTGTGTTGAAGCTGGCATACCTCTCTCTGCCCTGTGTGTGTGTGTGTGTGTGTGGGCGTTCAGTGTGTGCTAAGGTGGAGGCCAATTATTTCCCTGGCCTTTCTCCCCTCTTCCCCAAACCACAAGCAGACGTGTTGCAGAAAACGGCACGGAGAGTAATTTTCCACATGGTCCTGTGCTCAAACACACACACTCACACACACACGCGCGCGACCCTGCCTCCTTGAACTCACTGCTCCTAAACTGTAAAACTAATTTGCATTCATTTGCTAATTTTGTGGGAAAGGTAAAAACCACCCAGCTTCCAATTTTCATTAAGCTGAGGAAACGTGTGTTTGGTCTCTTCCTGCTGCCGAGTAGAGAAGCGCCGCTCTTCTGCGTCCGCTCGCGAGACGCCAAACGTGTGTGCTGCTGAATGCTGAGCAGGAGGAGGACGGCGGGGGGTCTGCACAACAAAACACAGGATGCAGTTACGTCTCCTGCCACATTTATTATTGCAATTCTCACACTTCTGCATAAAAAATACAAAAACAGCCAAACTTTGGTTTTATTTGTTGTTGATCTGTGGTTTTTTGCATTACCTGAGATCAGTTTCACTTGCATTCACCGGACAGTAGACGTGGGGTACCTACCACACTGTCTTTCATAAGCTGTAGCTTTAACTAAGCATGACGCCTGCAGAGGCTAAGACCAAACATCCTGTGAAGGCTTCAGGGGAGTCAGAGACAGCAGCAAAGATGAATCGCACCAGGAAAGAACTATATATTTAAGATAGTTGTGGTGGGATGAGCTTCAGTAGGAGCAGCTCTCACTGCAGAATGAATGTTACCAGTTATCTGTGAGCTCTCATTGAAACAAAAGAACTTAAAGATGCAGGTTAGGAGCATTAAAGCGCTGCAGAAGCTGTCGGTCTGTGAAACTTTCTGCTTTCTGCTCTTGATTCATTCATAAAAACTGTGTGAAATCTCCTTTACTGAGGCCCAGGGTCACTGCAGACACAACAAAAAGCTGTGTTCACTCAGTGTGAACGAGGCAAACGGAGGGAAATGATCCTCATCCATAACCAACATCAATACCTGATTAATACTGAAGCAGCCTGCAGCTCGGAGACGTTTTCTTTCATCCTCTTTCACTTCCTGTTTGCTCCGTTGCATGTTCCTTAATTGTTTTGCTCGGCTGCGTTGTAAACAAGGTCTCTGCCTCGGTGTAAATGAAGGTTACAAGGTGGACGTGATGTCGCCGCTCTGCACATGATTAACATGTAACTTCTCCCATCTCACAAAACCCAAAAACAGCAGGCTCAAAGAGGAAGAGACATTGGTCAAACACAGTCTTTACACGCCCACAGAGACTCGTTAGGCCACACCTGTGTGTGTGTGTGTGTGTGTGTGTGTGTGTGTGTGAATCAGACCTACAGGAAGTCCCTGGACCTGACCAGGAAGCAGTCTCAGCAGCTACACCCCCGTAAAACTCCAACCTGCTTTTTACATTTCAGTGCAGATTAACACAACAACAGCCTGTGCCTTCTTTGTTCTTTGTAATCAGTAAAACAGGATGTTGCTGTGTTCGGAGCTGGCGTCCTTAGCGTCCTTAGTGAAAAGCAGGTTTGTTACAGACATTTTGAAATGCACCGATGAGAAGAGATGCACTAAAATCAGATTTGCTGCTGCTGATGCGTCCGGTCTCACTGGGACACGGGAATAAAAACAGACATCAGCAGCGTCTGAGTCTTAGCAGCAGAGAATCCACAACTCAAGTTCAAATCGATTGGCTCTGCTCTGATTGGATCAGAGGATGAACCCCAGGAGGCCAAACGAATCTGCATCAGGCGCAGCTCTGTCGTGCGACCGACGCAGCCAGTGGCAGACCTCCTCGACAGCGCCGGCCTTTGAGTGGACGGCGAGTCTGAAGCCGAAGCTGCGTTTGTTCCGATGGTGTTTCAGAGAGAGTCAGACCGGCAGCCACCAGAGACACAAGAGCAAACAACCTCGTTTTACTCTTTATACTCAGCGACTTCATGTAAAGCTGCATCTTCTGCAGAAGGAGAGGTTGATCTGAAGCGTGAGCCCACGTTGGACGGGGCCTGACCTTTGCATCTCAGACTAAATGTCAAAGTATTTTAAACAATCCGCCTTTTTTTCCTCTTCTGCTGTTGAAATAAAGCGGCGCGTGGGCTCGGAGGAGGATTATCTGCATCGAGCCGAGTGGGCGTCTTGACTCAGGCGAGTCGATGTTGATGGTTCCTGTTGCACATAGTCACGGCCAGATGGAGATGAGCTGAAACAATGACTCTCAGAGGTTTCTTCATCTTTGGTGAATAAACTGCCATCGCAGTCGTTCTGTGCATGATCCAGTGACCACATTTCTAAGTGATGCCTGTTATTAATGTGAAAATGCGACAGTAATGTATTTAGTTCCTTTAAAGGTTATGGTGCAGCAACAGCCTCAGTGTGCAAACAGGACCTTTAGCCCACTCACTGACCGACCAACCAAAACCATCCTCCTTCTTCCAAAATAGGAATTATAAATAGAGTCTGGCTTAAAAAAAAACTGGGACCACACCCATTTGTTCTTCCTCCCTGCAGAAATGCAACAGGGACAGACGTAGCTGAGCGATTAGGAGAACATGGGGCTGAACGTATGGAACCAGAGACGGGTTTAGGGTTTAGTTCGTGGCTCAGGATCGGCAGTGAGAGACAGTTAGCATGGCTGTACGGTCACCATGAGAGAACTGTGCACTCTCCTGTTATTTTCAACCATTTAAGACACAAAAAATGCAGAAAGTGAGGTGAAAATGTTCTATTTCAGCTAGCCTTGCAGCAAAAACAGTGCAGATAAGCTAGCTTCCCCATGCTAGCTCTGCTTGTCCGATAGGTATTTAAACGCACTCTGACGGGATCCAGTCTGATTTCTTCGTTGGTGTTGACTCGTCTCCGTTTGGCGCTGCTTATTTTCTTTTGCTAGACGTTGACGAGTGCAGAGCTGCAGCAGAGCTCTGACTGTCAAACGCTTTGGTTGGAGGAAAAGAGGAAGTCAGGATAAAAATAAAACAAAGCTAAAAAAAAGTAACTTCCTGCGGAATAAGCCTCCCTCCGACTCCATGATTACGTCTGACCATCTCGGCGCTAAGAGCCTGGCGTTGCTGACATTTGTTAAAAAAGCTTCACCTCGGCCCCAAACTGCGAGGAAAAGCACCCGGACCCTGAGTGCCATTTATCTTAAACGCGTGGCGCGTGCATTAGGCCTTCGCCTATGGGGAAAAGCATCAGGAGTTGATGAATAAGTCACAGCGCTCTCACTTGAAGCCCCTCTCCTGCACCTCGGCATGGAGCAGTGCATTTAGTTCACACCTTGAACTAAATACAACGCCGCCATTATTCTCTCAAGTCGCGGAGATGAAAAGAAAAGGAAAGTGGACACGGGAGCGGGGTGGTGCTGCGAGCCGTGGCACTCGTGCTGTGCTCAAGTATTCATCCACTGGAAGTGAAATGGCTCCTCCATTCAGCGCCGCCACCCGACAGTCTTTGTCCTCCGTGTTTTTCACACTTTCCACCTTAACAGAAACTATTTCATTAAAGTCATCCACAAAGAATTTTGGTCCTTTTCACTCTCCATCCGCAGCCCACCTCGCCGCCTTCCCCCACTCCTGCCCTATCATTACATCGCTCTGGATACCGCTCGCAAAGTGCTGCAGCACTGCTGGAGGCCGGAGGAAGGCCGGCGCAGATGGACTGTAATGATCCAACCAATAGACCCAGGGGGAGTCGCTACCAGAGAGACCGAACACGTGAGCCCGTTATTTAAATCAGTCATTCAGCTGATCATCAGCACAGCCCGAAGGGAAACCCAGAGGTTTGATGTGAGGGAGCGAGGCGCAGCAGGTTCGTTAAAGCCGCAGCACAAGGTCTCTGATGCACATCTGACCTTTAAGACCCGTGCTCGTCGCCAAATCTGCTTTTTATCTGTTTTTTATCGCCTCACAAATATCAATAAAGTGCGACCGTTACCCATCTCTGCTGCAGCAGCCCAGTTCGCTTCATATGCGTCACTCACTCTCCCACCTGTTGCAGCCAAAAACCAGCAGAAACCAGTGTTTACGTTCACGTTTCTGTCATCTGAGGATTCTTTAAGCGCTGGTCTCTGCACGTCTACAGCGGGTTGGAGGTTGGCAGGCGATATGAGGAATGAGATCATCAAGGCATTGAAAAGAGACTGATAAAAACTACGTCAACAGACCGGTTTATATCATCACTATGTCAACAGTTTGACACTGATTTGATCCGATGAGGCGACTCTGCCTGTGGTGAACCAGGTGAGCCCGCAGACCGACTGGGAGCTGGTCAGTCAGTGTAGATTAATAAGATTAAAACACGTGCACGGTGGGCGCTCGTGTGATAATAACACACATCTCGATAGAGTTTGCTGCAGATATGTGGAGCATTAAAACTGGACGTCTCCGTGTTGAGTCTGAGGACAGGAAGTGGATCAGTCCCTGAGGAGGTCAAGATGTCTCAGGACAGAAATGAATGATGCTCTCAAAGCATTTAGTGTTTTCACAGTTTTGGTTTAGTAGAAGAGTCGAGATCACGACCGTCTGACACATGCATCTTTGTAATCCTGCAACACCTTCTCTCACAGCCTGCCGATCGTCTAATTATCTTAATCTAAAAGTTTAAACGTTGTTGAGCCTTTTAATTTCTTCTGCTCGTGCACCAAAAATAACAGTTTCACTTTGTTTAACTGGAGGAAAATCAGTTATTAACTTGAGCGCAGTAAATAGAATCGCTTGTTTAATGTCGTTTTGCAAAAATAAAACTGCGTGCGTCGCGCTGTAATGTGCTGCATTAATAAAGAAATCAGTTACAGCCTGCAAAACCTTTTTATTGAGCATGAAAAAGAAATAAAGTCAGTGACAGAGCGAGAAGCAATAACCAGAAACGTCTCCGCAGAAACAGCTGCCGACCACAGATGAGAGGAGACGGGATCGGCCAAATGTTCCTTTTCCCTTATCTTGTAATCTATCGCAGCTTTTAAAGTGTTTTCTATTGTGGCCCTCCTCCCTGCGCCTCCCGGTCTGGCTGTCAGTCAGCGGCCAGCGCAGACAGTATGTGTCAGCGAAGCGTTGAGAGCCAGGATCCTGTATTCCCCTGTAACAGATGGGGGGAGCAGATAAAGCATTAGCAGCGCCCCTCCCCTCATTCACACACACTGACCTCTGCGCTCCCTGCAACCTCCCGCCCCTGCCATACAACTTCTGCAAATGGCTGCATGGGAAACACAACAAGGGTTTGCGTACGTGGGTGTATGTGATTTCAGCTCTTACTCTGTTTGCTCCAGTGGGATTTCACAATAAATATTACGGCCTGTGTGAGCAGCGCAAGTATTACACGGAGGCGGCGTGTAATTAATGAATTTCCAGAGTTGAGAAATCCCGGGGGAAAATCAAAATTTGCTGAAAATAAAAAGCGGAAGTCAGGATTTTCAGCAGAGGAAGGCTGAAAGTTCTTGCATCAGCATGAAGGAAGAAAGAGGAAGCTGCAAAGCTGCAAAACCAGAATCAGCTTCTGGTGTAAAATCACTGTTAAAATGAAATGATGTTCTATTAAAAACAGTTGTTGTTGTGTCCTCTCCCCCTTTAAACACGAGCTTTTGTTTTCCAGGAAACTGTCTGCATGTCATCATTTAAACTCCAGGTTTGTGTCCGAGTTCTAAATATTTACACACACAGGAGGGGGCGGGGCATCGCGCTCCCTCCCTGCCGCTCCGACGCCATCCATCCTCCCCATTGTGCCCTTTCCCCCCTCCAACACACACACACACACACATCCCTGTTGGTCCCCCTGGCAGCTTGGGAGCAAAAGGTCACGGGGCGTTTTGTACAGTGTGGCGTGCAGGCGAGGGGGGGGGGGGACAACACGCCGTCTTCAGGCATGACCGACACTGAAATGTCACCTGATTGCTTCGCAGCCAGGAACATGTGACCGACTCCACCGTGCTGAGTCATCGCCGGCCTGTAGGAGCCAGACGGCAGTGTTGAAATTCAAGGAACAGTCTGAGACGTTTGAGTAAATCAGAAACTCTGATCTGCTCACGAAACCCAGATTCATCATCAGGAGCCGGGGCAGCCGCGGACGTTAGCGAGGACACATGGAGGCGGCTGTTTTGCTGATTTCCACGGACACTCAAACACCAGTTGTCTCCCACTCGGCCGAGCAGCGAGACTAAACATAACACAAGGTAAAATCAGGCAACACCCAGTCATTTAGGCCAGGGTGAACACACGGTGTGGAAACGGCGCAGATCAGTATCGAGTATCTTTAATTACTACATCCACACGCTGCAGGGCCCACATGAGATCCAGAAAACAGGCTGAAAATACCCCAGGTGGGTGTTTTAAATGCCTCCAGGTTCCACCCGAGGGGCAGAAAACACCACATTCACATAGGAAAGTGTCAGAAACCTCACATGTGAAGAGCTTTTGATGAAGTGACCTCCTGAAATGATTACATGTGTCACCCGAGCTGCGTTTAGCAGGACATAAAAACACAACTCTCACTTCCTGTATGGCGTGAGACGTCCAAGAGGCTGTTTCCCCTCATAGTTTAAGCCCCACGAGTGGCAAAAAACTGTATTCCTGCTACAACTGTGTCTCAGCTGTTAAACAAAGCATGCAAACATAAAACAGGAAGAACATTTAAAGGTTAATCCGATCAAAAAGGACAATGTCACACCAGAAACACTGCGACCAATAAAATCGTTCACTGCTCTGTGCTGTTAGCCATTAGCTAGCACAGCTAACTTTAGCTATCGGTGCTGCAACAGCCCTGCAGCCCTGCACGCTCCTGCAGGTAAAATACAGTGATCTGCAGTGAAATTCAGTGAAAGTGCTGGTGCGGCAAATGCAAACGGAACACTTCCTGCTGCTGCAGCTTCACATTAAGAGCGTTAAACAGTCACAGGTAATGCACAGTGTTTGTCAGCCGGATTAGCACTGACTGCTGTGTTTATCCAAAGTGTGTCTGCTAATCATTTAGCATTTTTCAGACATGGTTAGGTAAAGAGCTGTGCACCTCCAACTCCTCAGGCAGGAAACCACCTCCTCTCTCGCTGCGCCCTGCTGTGCACACACTCACACCGTGTGCAGCATCAAACCGGATCAAGGTTACTCTCAGACTGTGGTCTGCTCTCGCCACACAAGGTCACAGGAACTGAAAAGCCAGAGGCAAAAAGCCAAATGAGTTCTTAAAGCTGCACTAATTGATCATTTTATGTTAAAATGAAAGGACTACGTGCACTGTTGCAGGTGTCATCTGCACCGACAAAACCACAAATGTTTCTTTGAGTCACTCTAAACATACTTTGCTCATCAGCGTTGCTTCAGGCAGCAGCAGCTGGTTTCAGCAGAAAAGGGTCTGACACACTTCCTGCATAAGACAAACGGCCAACAGACGCAGCCAGCAGCTAGCTTGTTAGCATTTAGCAGCTAAAGGGTCAGTTGGTGGGGACCAAAGCAGAGCTAAAACCTCAAATCAATGCAAACATCATGTCTGCAGACTGTTTTTCTATATATTCCCCATGAAAACCTTGTCAGGTGACGGTGACGTCAGCGCTGCCCCCGAGCGACCAAGGCTGCACAGTAAATTAGTGCAGCTTTAAAAGATGACGCACCAAACCAGAGCGAAAGGTCGAGCTTTAAATTCCTGACTGCCTGTGTTTTTCTGTGTGTGCACGCTGCATGCACATGTATGCAATTGTTGCAACAAGAGCTCGATGTTATCTCCACATGGCCTTCGATCTGTCTTCCTTTAACTACTTCCTTATTCCTTCTGACGGATAAAATGGCATAAAAGCTTTGTGTTTTAGCCTCTTTAAGCTAATCTTAAGATCACAGTGGTTTAGCTGCTGATTCCAGAGATTATCTCGTGTGTCATCTGCAGTTTCTGCTTACAATAAAACAACATTAAGTCGAATGCTGGGACGACTTTGCACACAAACATCCTTTATTCTCTATTCTTCTAGAGGTTGGAAGTTGTTTTGTCCCTGTCTTGTCGTGTCAGGCGCTCATCTTGTGCAAGAGCCATGTCCGACCTGTTCCCAGACGCTTACATCAGTGTGTCATCAATATTCAAGATGCGCTGTCCCTTATCTGATTGCTCCAAGTGAGGCAGTTCATTTCTTAAGCCTGTTACCGAGAGCTTGAAGATGCATAGGATGATACAGGCAATCACAAAACGAGCGCTCCGCATGCAACATCACTTCGAGTGCTGATTACTTTCATTACAGGGGAGTAATTAGCACCTAAAGAGGAAAAGGTAGGTTCAGAACAGTGATCCCCAGGTGATTTTAAAGAGTTAGTTTAATCTCACCAGGGTTAGAATAAATTAAGAGTCCCCGCAGGGAAAGGAAGCTGTTATCAGAGCCGATGTAAACGCAGAATACAAATACACGACAATATGACGACTAATTACACAGCGGCTCTGTAGTTTCATCCACACTCCTACGTATGATACTGATACACAGTGTAAAACCCGTCAGGCTGACGATGGCTTGCTGGCAGTGTGTGAGGGTTATGAGGCCTGCAGGGGACAGAGACCCAACGGGAGATTGACCACTTGCCTTTGTGCAAAACCTGCCGACACCAACGATGCAACTGGACCGCTGACAGTTGGTCAGAGAGCCAGGTGCATCATGCTAGTGGTGGCTAATGTAGCGTGGAGGCTCAAGCTTTGACCACAGCTACAACTGTGGGCGTTAAAGTTGAAGTTAAGGTTTAAAAAGACGTGTATGGTAGATTTTAGTAAAGGCAACATGACTTAATGCTCAGATCATAGGCGCTTAACGAGCCACTGTTCTCACCTTTATGTGCCAGGAGTCGGGCTGCAGACCCGGGAGGACTGAGTTTGAAGAACTTTATCAATGACCAATGAGTCCCAGGTCTCTTGAAATGTATTCCTGTAAAGTTTATATTAAACCAGTTGTTTGTGTCCCTTACTGCCGATTGAACGTCACAGCTGATAGGATCTAGTGGAAACTGCATCTCTTCTCTGTAACGGCAGCATTTTCTATTATTTATCAGCTGCAAGAACCAAACAGGAGACATTTGGTTTCCCTGCAGGATCTCGGCTGATTCAATCATAATGACAACGTGGTCGTGCGGCGAGAAACGATCTCAGCCCCTGTCGCATAATTGAAGGGACCGCCGGCTGCAACATCACAACCAAGATGTTCACCGTTGAGCGAGATAAAGCGGCGTTTCAACAGAGGAACATGGCCGCAATGTGCAAAGGTCATGTGACAGATAGGAGAAATGCCACACGCTCGATCTAGCCTTTGGTTTTCCCAGGGTTCAGGTCGTAACGGACAAACACGGCAACCGCGGGACATAATATACAATCAGGCTGCTGTTTATCGAGGCCTGCAGAACAAATATTCACTGGAGATGTAAATGTAAACATAAACAGCGACGCAGCGGGCCGACGTCAGGTTTGTGTACTCTGAACAGGCAGGAATGCGAGCCAGAAGAGTCTGCAGGGCGAGTCGAGTTTCACTTTCAATAAACACTGCGCACAAAAGTGGCGCTCATGCATGCAGACACGGCGACACGTACACACGCACGCCATAATGTGCTGAGACTGGTTAATACACATCCTGAGCATATATGGGCCAGCACGTGACCCTGCCCTGAGGCGCTTCAACACGTGACTTTTGCATTCTTAGCAAACATGTATGTTATGTGCAGGCATGCACACACACACACACTCACAGTGTGTGTCAGTCAGCTGCGAGAGGTGGGGGGAGTGTGACGGATTTACATCGTTGTCATTTCTGTCACAGTCACCTCCAGCGAGGGAGGTGGGGAAACAGGAAGAGGAGGCGTGCACGCCATGTTTCACTCACAGCGGTTTACCTGACGTTACCTCTGGATGCACGGCAGGATGAGCCCGTCCGGAGGCTCAGTCGACTTCTGAGCGAGACACGAACGAGAGAAGCTCGACTTTCTCAGCGCTAATCCGTCCAGCTCCCTGTCCGCCGCTGGTTCCTCTGCGCCAAGGCGGGATTTGGGATATCATCTCTCACTGATGTCGGTGCGTTTCTGAGACAACGTCTCACACTTTGCATGAAATGCTGACTTTGTTTACGTTCACACGTGTCCAGTTGGCGGTTTGTGGTGCAGACGCCATTCCTTTTGTTAGCAAAAGGACCAAAATGCATCCACCTTCTGCTTCCCCTTGGTAGCTGAGACAGTTCAGGGTTTAGCTGAGTATGCTAGTCCAGTCTGTCTCAACGATCCTTTATCTGAGGTTTGTCCTCAGTTAGACCCAATCACCTCTGAAATATCAGCAGTTTAACTGATCCAGGATCTATAATATACAACATGTAGTCGTGTTTGAGGATCATACAGACACACTGCTGTCTGCAGTAATCCTGTAGCATTCCTGTGGTCGTTCACACATACGCAGGCCTCTCTGGACCTAAACACTTGAGACACTACCACAGGTGTAGTTTTTACTATTGATGATCGGGTTACATGCTTGAATTTGGTGCTTCCCACTGTTAAAAATGTCTGTGCAGTTTCACCACAAACTGACCTCTTTTGTTTTAACTGTGCTCCCAGGTTGAATAACGCAGTTTCCACGTCCGCCTGAGTCTTTTTTTAACGTTTTCTAAGAACCAAAGTTCTGAAAGTCACTCGTGGACACAGCAGCTAATGTCTGACCCGGATCCAGATGGCCAATCATCTGCCGGCCCTGGCGCTTTATGCTAATTCTCAGCTGTGTTTAATACACAAAACAACAGATTAAGCATTTGATTATGAATGTTTTTATTCTTGACCTTGTTCTCAGTGTGCACTCGGGCTTTGTTAGAGCTTTCAACCACAGCTTATTGTCTTTATCAGGCGTCTGCCCACCTGTCCGGCTCTGAGGTGCAGGTGAGACCTGAGACTGAAACCACCCCCGACCTGCTAGCAGCCAGTTAGCTTAGCTGAACGCACAAACCGGAAGCAGCTAACCCTCAGACTGTGTTAGACTGATCAGACAGAAGCTAGGCTAGCTGTTCCCCTATGTTTCCACTCTTTAAACTAAGCTAACGGCTGCTAGCGGTACATATTACATACATTCTCAACTAACTCTAGGCAAGCTAATTAGCATATTTCCCACAACCTTGAACCAATCCTGACACTTTTAAAATGAAATGTGCATTATATTCAGTTAATGTAAAGTACTGCACTTCTTATTTGCAAGAAAGTAAATGTTAATATTGAATTAAAGCTTTAACTGTTGCAGATTTACTGTCGACTCTTTTCTGTCTTGTTCTTGATTATAAGAATAAACAGTGACCTGTTCAGAGATCAGCCGATCAGACGGCAGGTTAAAACTTGATTTTCCATGTGACAATTAAAAAACATGATAAACGATTTCACATGCATCATCATCATCATCATCATCACCGTCACTGCAAACACAAACACTAACAAAACAAGTGATCAGCCCATCCTGACAGCCGACCATCAGCTGACCCCTGGACTCTCAACCAGTCGTCTTGCTCCTCTGAAAAACCCCAAAATGCGACAGAAGCGTCCCTGAGTTAGAGCCGAGGAGAGGCGAGACAACTGACGTCGTTAGCGGCGGCCGGTAAGACAGCAGCACTCTTGTGCAGCACTCAGAGAAAAGAGCTAAAGACTCGGTAAAGAATGGCTAAAGATGACAGTATCGATCACGATGTGTTTATTTCTTCGCCGTGGCTTTCTCCGCCTGTCCACTCACGGCGGCTTAATCACAACTTTTCACTCAGGCACTCTGCGAGCGATGGCCGTGTCTGCCAATGCGGTGCGCAGCCAGAGTGGGCGGTTTAATGGAATATGGGTCAAGCTGGCCTCCGATTCAGCCGCGGCCTCCAAGTTTTTCTCTGGAGCGTGCGCTCACAGATGGATGCACACATTTTGAAGCTCGCTCTCCAGTTCTCTCGCTTTGCCCTCAAACTGCTGTTGCCTGTGCAGTTGCAGCTCCTGCAGCTCTGCTATTGTGCGCAGTTGTATCGCGTGACAAAAGTTTGACTTCGCGGATATCACGTTCAGGGGTCATCCTAACCTCGCCGCAGAAGTGACTCACACCAAAGAATATGTTTATTAAGAAGAAAGATGCTGCTATTATTGTAGGACAGACGAGTTCGGTGTCCCTGCAACATAATTCTTCACACTGGCAGTCGACAGCAACCCTGCAGATTCCTTTTGTGGTTTCTAATAAAATGAAATGAGCAACAGCAACACAGCAGCGCCTCAACACTGTCCTGAAGCACCGGGAGGATTCCCCTTCAAATCCCATTTAATCCTCCCCTTCAATCATATTGATTGTCGATACTCTGCCGGATGGGAGCGAAAACATATCCCAGCTCTTGTTTGTTTAACATTAAGTACTTTTCCCGCTGCAGGGAGGCGGTATGTGAAGCATGGCAGGGTTAAAATGCTTGAAATGTGACGTTTAAAAGCGCTAAGTCGTCATTTTACATCCATTTATGTTTGTAGAATCGCTGTCAAGCAGCATAAACCCCAAGACCTGCTGAAGAGCAGTTCAATACTGCATTTTAGCACATGAACGTATATTAAAATACAGGCCTGAGGATGATTTACCAACCAGAAAACTCAGCTTTTAAGGGCTGTATTAATCAGTTCTGGTTGTAAAATGACCCAAATCTTTATGGTTTGCTCCATTTAAAGTGATTTTAAATGATGTCAAAGTAAGAAATCTGGCTGTAGGTGATATCAGTGTTGACTTTTTTTGATATTTTTGATTTCGGTGAGCCCAGTGGAGCATTTCGCAGCCAAACAACCAGATGGTGGAGACCAAAAACGGAGCTAAAAGGAGGGAGAACACTGGATTTATACGAGTCAGTGCTATCTTTGTAGCTTCTCCCACTGACACCAAATAAAATAGTAAAAATGCAGCTTTAAGTGACACTTTAAACCCCGTCGATCCCGGAGGAAACCAGGCCGGCGTGGGCGACCACACTTAATGTACACGGACTTGTACAATCCATGAGATTGACTCCAGGACGAAGCCGGTCCTGCAGCCGGTGGATTGTGTGATTGTGTGAGTGTTTTTCAGTGCGTGGGTATGTCGCGGCGTGGCCGAGGGAGTTGCAGAGAGCCAGGAAGTGACAAAGATGACAGAGGGAGAAAACTGACAGACAGTTGCAGGGCTCCCATTTCCTCCCCGTCCCTGGTGATTACCTCGGCCCACTCTGCTCTTCTCTCCACATCCGTGAGCACATTGTCAAGCAGCGCAGTCTCACGATCGCTCCGTCAACCTCGCTGCAAGACGGGGAGATTTATGTAAACAACATCTCACACCTTGAGAGCGGCAGACGACGGCAGGACGAGCGGAAACGAGACAGACGTGCGAAAAGGAGCCGGGCCGGAGCTCGCAACTGATACGGGGAGGCGCGATGCAGGCGAGATCGCAGAACAATACGTGTTTGATTTTATTTGTTGTTCTTCCTCCCGCCCTCCTCTGCCAGTCCATCTTATCAACCCGCTGCTGTCTGCGCACAAGTGCTCATTGTTCCTCAGTGAAGATCAGCAGCCTGAGCACCGGCGGACCACCTACCGTCCGTCCTGGAGGGGACAATAAACAACATAGGGCCCCCACTCCTTGTTTGAGCGCTCTGACAGCGCTCTGGCAACGCCGCGAGCCTTTACGAGTGGTAAAAGTGCTGTGTGAACAATCTGGGCGAGCTGGGCCGGCGGCCAAAAGTAGATGACACCGGCAGACATTGCTGCGTGTGTGCGAGGGATAAAATGTGTCTGCTGCAAAACCGTTCTCTCTTCCACCGGCAGAAAGTAAAAACTTGATTGGGAACAGAGGTGCCTATTAGAGTCAGCGGTAATAACAGGGTGGAGTGACGGCATACATCACAGAAAGTCCTGCTGGCAGGCGTAGCGGCGTAGCAGGGTGTGTGTGTGAATGTGCGGCGGTGGCGGTGGTGGGAGGGGGGAGGTACTTGTGTTGTTTGGGTGCTTATTTACTGGAAGAGATGGTAGCCAGGCATGCAAAAAGATGGAGGGAGCCAGCAGACTAACAGACAGGCGGGCGGGCAGAGTAAGCGTCTGATGATCAGCCGATCTTCTGTCACCTCCACAGCGAGCGCAGTGACACTGCATTTGCTCAGGCTGCACGATCTGAAAGGAAGCTTCTCCGCCGCGAGAAACTGACGTGTCACCGGAGACTGGGGGACAAAGTCCTTGTTTTTTTTGACCAATCGGCGCCGGGTGCCGCCGTCCATGCAGAGCGGCCGCGCTGAAAGGGACTAGTTTATCGTGTCTTAACCACGAGAGCACGGTTGGACAGGTGTCCTGCAAACGGCAGGGGCTATCTCCCAAAGTCATTTTAAGGAAAATAGACTCTGAGCGTTTGAAAGGGGGGGGGGGGACACTCAGAGGCCGAGAGCTGAACCAAGAAGCCATCAGTCAGATGTTTTTGTACAAGCTTTATTCATATTATGGCTCCTGAGATGCATCGTGCAGAGCTGCAGCGAAGCTAACGTCCGTTCAGCCTCCTGATGACGTTGCATGGCTAATACAGCGCATACTGTAACTGTGCTGGACTGTGCAGCTGCAGGTGTTTCATGAATGAGCCACGGTGCGCTGAATATATATTTATTCGTGGTTTTGATTCTTCACACGTGTTATATTTTTAATTTCATGGTGAAAGTTTGAGCCGCTGCTGCTGCTGTTTTGCAGTTTGTCCAGTCAACAGTAGTGAAACCATGCACAGTCATTAATGTAACAATAATAAAATAATACCTTCTCTCTTACTTACACGTCAGATCAGCTGACCAATCAGTAAACAGATGCAGGGTCGTTAGCAGGATAGAAAGCGTCCATTACCTTTTACAGGACGGCCCTGTCCACGTCGAGTCGTTGACACGGTCACATAAAAACTTCATAAACATACAGAAGAGCCGCAAGGACGGACCTCAGAGGACGGCGTCTTCAGTAAACAATAAGCTCAGCTGCACAGATGTTGTCCTGGACGTGGACACAGACAGTGGAGTGAAGTCATAGTGTGTGTAGTGTGAGTGTGTGCAGCAGAGCTGTGCAGAGAACGAGACGCTCTCCAGTTTAAACACAGACAACGTCATTATTTTGTCCAATTATGGTTTGTTTCACAATGATTAAAGCAAAAAAACAAACAGAAATGTTTTTTATTTGTTTGCAGAACGATGTGACGTGATAAGGTCATGCATTCAGTCGGACACACCCTCAGTCAACTGCTCAGGCATTCCTTCGTCTGCAGGAAAGCCGAAACACAAAACAGCAGCCGAGCGCCAGCCCAGACACACAGGTGTGTTTATTTATAGCACACACACACACACACACACACACACTGGCAGTGATTCATTAATCACACACACACACACACACATACCTGTGAACTTACCGTGAGCAGAATCAAACTATCATTCACCGTTACACGAGAAGTGACGCTGCCAGCGCCTTCTTCATTTCTAAATCACTTGTCTGAGGAACGAGATGCTAACTGCTGCTAACAGGCTGCTTGTAGCTGCGCATTAAAGCAGGTGGACCCTGCAGCCGCACAGCGAGCGGCTGTTAAATGACAAATAATAAAAGCAGCACAAACTTCATTAAGTTGGTACTGAATGGATGTGACGGAATCCTTCTTTAGTTAAAATGCATGTGATGACCAAGCGTCACCTGCACATGCAGGTGCAAGTGTGTGTGCTCTGGCGACAGGTTGTGCGAGGCCTGTTTGTGCGGTCTTGAGATGTGCACCGGGTGACACATCGCTGTGAAACGCGAGGTTGTGTCAGACTGTTTCTCCTGATGCAGGCTGGTATTAGCTCTAAGCTCCTGACTCACTGTGCTCTAAGTCGACTGTCAGACATCTCTGACCTCTGATCTGCTCAGGATGTTTTGTGAAACCTGCGCAATCCAGGTATGCACACATTGGCTTCCATGGGCCCTGCTCCCAGCAGCGTGTCGTGGTGGAAGACAAACAAAGCGTGGGAATAATACAATTACACAGCGCTGTCATTAATAATCTCAGTGACAACCCGGATGCTTCACCATCGCTTGTACAGCTCGCGCCTTGTCAAAGCATATTAAAGGAGCATTGTGCGGCGCCACAATAGACGCCATTGTTCTCCTCTGAGCGCTGTCACATGGGGGCTGTAAACAGCGAGGCTGGCTTTCGATTCGGGGCCCGCTGCGGTGCCGCTCAGGTGCGGCTGGGAGCAGGAAAATACGAGGAACCTTGTCACTCGGTATTGTTGAAGTCCCTGCCAGAGTGTGACTCAGGCGCACACGGAGAACAATGAGTGGAGGGAAGCGTGTCGGCGGCTGCTAAACGTTAAGCAACACTCAAGATCTGATGCGACCACGCTGCGATCGCGGCGAGGAGCCGATGCAGGAAGAAAACAGGATGCAGCTTCGCTCTCCATCCAATGAGAAGAGATCTTTAGCTAAGTCCCGCCTGTTTCGTTAGCGCTGCTACACCTGTTGAGATGTTTTCGATGATTTCACAGATTATTTATCATTCTGAGATATTAGAGACGTCACATCTGCAGGTGAGAGCGTGAAACATCACGTCTTCAGCCTGCGCCGGATGAATGCAACAATCTGTTTGCGCAACACGGTGATTCAAGCTGACGTTCAGTCGACTTCCTGTGGCCTGTATCATCATATTTCAGCTTCAGTCCACCGCCGATAAAACTACACATCCCTGTTTTTAATATTAAACACGTGGATGCCTAATTATTATTGTTCTGCGTCTGTGTCACAGACGTACCTGTGTTTGTGTTTACACAGCGAGTGGGTGGTTTTACACTCGTCTGCCTCGTTTCCTGCGCTGACTCCCTCTCATCTGTCAATAAGCTAACATTTCAAACACACACCTTCAGGAATCAAACGAGTGAACGCAGTTAAAACAATAAAAACTGGACTGGACGTTTTGAAAAGTCTCGTCCTTTGCTGGTTTGAGGGGTTTTCTTTGGTTTGTTTGAAATTTTAGTGAGAAAAATGAGAAAATTAGTGATTAAAAATGAAAATATTTTGAGTTTCTCACTCGATTCACCAGCAGCCAGCAGCCCTGCAGCCCTGCAGCCCTGCAGCATGAGTGAAGCTGAAGGTCGCTGCAGTCACCTGGATAACAGCAGGATGCTCAGTCGTCCAGTCTCTGTATGCAGCTGTGGACGCGATCGACACGCGTGCAGCTCAGCCGGACGTGCTGCGTGCATTAATGAGCCGAGGGAAAAGAGCAGAAACCTGTTGGTGTCTGTGATTACTCCATTATCAACGTTGTCAAAACCCTGTCGTGATCACGGGCAGGCACCCTGCGGAGACGGCGCTGCGTCCCTCTGCAACCAAACGCTGTGAGAGCGGCAGACGGAGAGAGATAAACAGTGACGCTGAGAACGAGACGGAGACGACGAAGAATGAAGCGCATTTACAAGTGAGACACCCGGTGTTTAACTTACCTTCTATTTAGCTTCTGTTGATGAGAAGAATTGGCCCGAGGCGCCTGTGAGAAAGTACACGAGGAAGAAATACAGTTAATCACAAGCCACTGAGACGCGTGTAAGTACTGTGTAGTTTATTCTGCTGTACGTTCGAGGTGAACGGGGCCTCGGGCGACGCATCCTCATGTTGTTTGCGACGGCTTGAACTGAAGCTGCGTTCGTTCAGGAAGTTCTCCTCACGCTGACCGTCGATCGACGCTCGTCTGTGCTGCACACGGCGCAGTGGAGCCGCTGGACACCGCTGCAGCTCTGTCTGTGACGCCACCACGGTCCAGTGTGTTTGTTCTTTTAATGCAAATGTTTGTTTAAATACAGAATCTGTCACTTTAAGTACGTCTGCGTCTTATTATTTTGTCATTCATTATCCGTGTGATCCGCTAATGAGAGTCGGCAGGAGGAGCTGCAGCTGCTGGAAACACATTAACAACCTCTTCTGTCCACTGTGTGTTTGCATACTGCTTACAAACGCTGAGTCGGGAGCATGAACGCGTCGCATGGTGGACTGTTTTAACGCGTCTGTGGTCAACAAGATCGACGAATCAGGAAACACTGACACCGAGGACGCGGCGTGCACTTCCTGCCCGGGTGATTGACACAACAATGGGCCGGTTTTTCCACTGACTGCAGCGCCGAGCGGCCAGGTTCCCACCGCTCCTGCTGTCTAGGAGGCCGGAAGAGAGCCGCACATGTCATAACACGGCGTGCCCGGGTCTCCACCGATGGCTTTATAATGATCCAGAGAGGAATCTGTGTGTTTATCCTCATGGAAACGCCGTCAGTCACTCAGGGGAGGATGACAAACGAGCGGCGGCGTGCGTCTCGTACCACAGACGCGGCGTTTCCAAACTAAATTGCCGGGAATTTCACACCAAGACAGAGCGAAGTGGAGGTGGAGCTGTGTGTGATCAGGCAGATATTATAATGCCAGATGTTTAGACTCCTGTCTGTCTCTCTGTCTCTCTGTCTGTCACCCTGTCTCTCTCTCTGTCTCTGCCTGCCTGTCTCTCTCTCTGTCTGTCTGATCTCTTCATTTGCTTTTCTGCCCTTTCCCCGTCTCACATCAGTCCAACATGGCACTTATCTCAAACTTCAGCCTCTGCCTACATCTCTTTCTCTCCTCCTCCCCCCGATGGCTTGACATTTCTGTGCGTCTGACAGATAAAATAACTCCTCACCCCGCCTCCCCCCTCCCCCCCCCTGCCTCCCCCCTGCCTCCCCGGCTGAACTGATATTATTCTGCTCTCTCTGCTCTGTCAGGGGCAGTCTGTGTCATCGCTCCTTGATGTTTTGTGACTGCCCCTCATCCCGTCTCCTCTTCCTCTCTCTCCCCCAGTTTCAGCTAATCCCACGCCACACACACACACACACACACACACACACACACAGCCCTCCCCTCCTGGATCCTGGCAGCGGATCATCTTCACGCGTCAGTATTGTTCTTGTAGGCCAGAAGAATAACCCGGCCCATCCTGTGGCCCCGCAGGACGAACTTCATAACCTTGTTTTCTCGCTCAGGTGAAATGTTTTCACACCAGCTCTGAGCCGGGACAGATAGAGACTCGCGGGGCGAGAGGTGACGGGCGTTTCCGGCTCTCGGGCCGGAGCGCTGCAGATAACAGGCCGCCCCGAGGAAAACAGGTAATCATTTAAATAGATATTCGATGGTGTGTGTGTGTGTGTGTGTGTGCAGATCAAAACATCAAAGGCCTCTGCTGTGCATGTGTACAAGCCTTCCACAGCGTCTGACACAAACAGGGTTATAGCAACAATTTGTCTTGCATCAGTTTGCAGGCGGAGAGCTGCGCTCTGCAAAGCGTCTCAGCTACGGACGTGCACACGTGCCGCACATGTCAACATGCAGCCGCTGAGTTAAAATGTCACGCGTGCAGCTGAGGAACAAACTGCCGGAAGGTTTGTATCAGTTTCCACCAAGTGAAGTAAGACAAAAAGAGAAAAACAGACTTTTCTCTATGTTTGAGCAGCACAGGTTTGAAATAAATGATGTATAATTAGAAACAACTGTGTGTTGTGCTCATCATGCAAAGAAACCCCAACACTTCATGTGTCACATGCGCCGAAATCACCGTAGGAGAGAAGCAGTTGAGTATTTGTCGTGATCAGCGTTTCATCAGGTTTATGAAGTTACCGTGAACCCAACAACGTGCAAAAGCCCTGGGTTTTAAAGGGAGTCTGGGTGTCTTTGAAGTTTTGGCAGTTAACTCATTAATTATGTTAAATAGAGGTTTATCTCAGAAGATGAATTGGATGCAGACTTCGCTTCGTGTCTGCAGGTGATTTACATTAGCAGCTGTTAGCGTCGCACGTTCACTGCAGCAACTTTTACCTCAGTCTTGTGTTTCAAGCGTCCACGACATGAGCTTCGGCGTGGAAACCTGGCGCTGACTGAAATGTGGGGGGGTCGTGACCATCTGCAGGTCCAACAGACCATTAGCTTTGATGCATTCAGGCTAATTTAAGCCGGTGTGAGGAGTTCAGCCCGGCAAACCTGTTGATGTTCCTCATTTTCACGAGTCTTTCCCATCATCCATCTGCTCCCTTTGTCTCCAGATCACTGTCGTCTCATCTCGGAGGCGTTGTGCGGGGAGTGAAGGCACCCGATTCATCACGCAGGTGTGTTGTCTACCTGCCACTTCACTGTGACGGCGCGCTGCTGCAGGTGCGTGACGGTTATGTCTGCGTGTGGAGGGAAGCAGTGACTGTCTCTTACTCACCGCCCGTTTATCTCGTAACCATGAATACTAACCCGCCGATGGCGGACGGCGATATCGAACACGCTGCTGATCCGACAACAAAGAGCGGGCGGACAGACGGGAAGTCCCCCGCTCAGTCTGCGGCTGAGACCTCGAGTTTACTTTAATACACGCTGCTGGGCTGAAAGCTGAGGATGTGGAGGGATGAAATACGCGAGTAATTACTGTGATTAATTAATTACACTTCCTATATTGAGGGAAGTAATCAGCGGACGTATAATTGCTGAGTTCTGTTTCAAATCAGGCTCGAACGCAGACGTTGTGTTCCTTTATATTAAAGCAGATTTCAGATTTCCTTCTCGCCGACTCAGTCTGGAGACCGGTGACCTCACACACGACGATGCGGCTCCAGAGAATAACTGCAGTTTTCTGTTGTTCGCTGGTGTTTTAATGTTGTTCCAGCTCCTCCGTGCGTCGCTCTGCTTCTTGTTACCCCCCCGATCAGTCCCAATAAATCACCAGGCAGACACACAACGCGGCAGGGCGACGCTCGCCCGACCGGCCCAGATCAGAGGGGAGGGAGGGAGGGAGGTCCTTTCACACACGACGCACAGTCGCAGCACAGAGCAGCAGAGGAGAGCTTGACATCTAAATTACCCACAGAGCACTGCAGATTAATCATTCATTCTTCGGCGAGCCCAGGCATGCACCTCTTGACACGCAGACACGGCTCTTCACATTCACACACACACAAACATGAGCACGCACACACACACGCAGACGGTTGGAGTGTGTGTTAATCCTTAAGTTTTATGACTTCATTAACTCGGAGCTGCTGCAGCCGGGTCGCTAATCACACACATCTCAATCACTCGCTGCACTTGTGTTTGACTTTGACTCGAGTATGTGCGTTAAATAAAAAACAAGGGATCACCAGCACCGATGTTAGCTCTGATGCTAACGCTAACATGCTAACTCTGCAGCGATTGGCTGTTCGTGCAACCAAACCTAATACGCTGCATCCAGGAGCGGCCGCGCTCTTCGGTTTGTCTTTGTCTTTTCACTGTTCCCGTCTCTCTTTACACATTATAGGCAAACAGAAACAACTATACGGAGCCGGGGGGGGGAGTACTGTATGAAAATGGGTCTGTTCACTGAAATTAAAGCGGTAAATCTACAAAAATAAACTAAATTTACAGGGATGTTAGTCCTGAATTAGCATATTATCATAGTCATAACTTTGAAAAGTGAAGAAAAATCTGAGTAAAGCTGATCATGACTGGAGCTGAACATCCACTGCAGGGATCATACAACAGACACAAGACAGAAACTCTTTATTTTTCAGGTTTTTTTGCTTAAATGTGTGACTTTAATCCCAAAAATCCAGAGTTTCTCCTCCCTTAACATCCTCCCCCTTCCTCCAGCTGTGTGTTTACATGCAAGATTTACTTTTTCCAACTCTTCCATTCATTCGCCATCCTCCCCCCCGCCAACTGTTGCTCTGATCCTGTTCCTGTTTCTGTGATTTAAGACGTTCTGCAGGTCCCTTGATATCCAGCCTCGGGTGGGTGGGTTGGGCCGGTGTGTCAGCAGCGTCCTTGCAGTGATACGAATGGGTGGATTTACCCAGGAGGGAGAGATGTGAGTGCTTTAATGAGAGAGAAGAGGAAGAGTGATGAGCAACAGGTGGAACGAGACGAGGAAAACAGAAAACGGACGATCGGCGACGAAGATCCTGCTACGACACCGTTACAGCTGGATGCACCAACCGTTTATACTGAGTCTTTTAATTAAGAAGAATCAGAAATGATAATAATTAGAATAACACCTACATCCTCTGCACACACACACACACACACAGACAGTTTACACATTAAGCGTCACAGGAAGTTAAATCGTTTGGGCCTTTCAGCGCGACGTCAGCTCCACAGTAAACTTGTTAACACTTCCCGTCGACACGGCTCGTTTGTTTGGAGGACACACCTAAAGCACGTGTGAGCCGTCAGTCAGCGGCTTCGCTCCCGCCGAGACTCGCGCATCAGCTGCAGGTCCTGCTGATTGGATCCGAAGGAGAGAGACGCACAGAGGCAGTTTGTCAACCGGTGTTTACTCCTCATCTGCCCCGCAGAAACCAAACTGTGGACAAAAGACAAGACGGCTCCCGTCAAAACAACACGCGCTCCGTCACCGGCTGGACGCGCTTCCTGTTCCTCGCCTTACTCAGCAGACAGGTACGCGCCGGCCGGCCTGGTGAGGCCTTTAATTAAACACTGGAAACTGTCACACGCAGCCAAAACATCGCAGCTCCGGCGCTGATGGAGTCTGTTTGCTTTGTATCGAGTTTTAAACCGCGCTCACGTCCGACACGGCGACGTCCGCTAAAGCCAAGATGGCGGTGGCTGAACGGGGATGGAAAGTTCATTTTGTGGAACAGGATGTCGGAGCGAACTGAGCCGAACCCGACACGTGACCTCACTTACGTAACGTGTTTCTTTGTAATTTTGCGGTTTGCAGGCTCAGAAGGTCAGAGTCTGGGTTCGCTGCATGGAGCGCAGACCCGTCCACGATCTGCGTCAGAGGACACGAGTCGATGACGGGACAGGTGCTGCCAAATGTAAATCTTATCTTCAAATCCAGTTTGAACATCTGAATCGAGCTCAGCCGTGTTTTATCATCCTCGTTGCAAAGATGAATCATTTTAGTTACAAATGCATTTTTCTGTTTTAGCATGAATCATGATGTTTAACTGTCTTTACTGCCTACATAGCCTTGTCCATGCTGCTGCAGAGTGGTAGCATGCTAACAGGCTAAACTAAGATGCCAAGTAAGCACGCTAACATTAGCATAAAGCTTGAAGAACCACTATTTTGAAGTATAGCCAATAGCTAGCATCAGAGCTGCAGCTCCCTGAGCGTCCACCAGAGGCTCCAGCAGCGAGTCAGTCCCCATAGACCCCCATGTTAAAATGCAGCAGTAAACATGTTTACAGCCTGGTACAAACAACAGTTTGGTCTCTGCAGCTAGTTTCCCCGTTCATGACGACTGTACGGGCTGAATTTATATAGAACTCACTCCTTTAAATCAGATTAACACCTAAAGTTATGCAGAATGAAGGGGCGGGGCTTCTTTGACTGACAGCTATCCACCAGCTGTCTGCTGTGTTTCAGCAGCAGGCGTTAGGCGACATCATGCACTGCCAAGATGGCCGACGCAGTGTTTTCATGTTTTAAATGAAAACTGTGGTTTCATCAGGAGCGTCATTATCAAAGTTTTAAATTATAAATATAAATCTCAGCTTTTACTAGGTCACGTCTGCGACAGGTGATAACGAGGACAATCAGCTCAATGCTCGAACACTTTGCCAGGCAGACGGCTGAAATAGCTCTGATACCTGTGGAGATTAGGTGAGTTAATATGTTCCAAATCTATAGAGATGTATTTTCTATGAATAGGACCCCCACATGTATACACATCAGGCTGCAGCAGGACTAATTAATTAACCGAATGCACATAGAGGGATGATCATTGGCTTCAATTGAGGTTAATGAAGAGGAACTCATCACACTGACAGTCAGTGGGATCGGAGAGCTGCGTCACCTGGATAAGAGAAGACGTGAGGCAGAGGCGTTAAACGGCGTGCAAAAGTCCATTTGTGGGGCGCAGGTGATGGTGATTGGTCCAGTTACGCCTAAAACACGTCAGGTGACGTAGAAACGCTGCAGGTGGAGCACGAGGTCCTCACACGCATTTGAATTAAACTGCGAACTTCTCCTAAACCCGACCAAACCGCGACCCTTTCACATTGTCACATGACTGCAGGTCTGCTCGCCACAGAAGTTAATGGGAAGCACTGGTGCATCACACTGCGCACACAGCCGGGAGCATCAGCAGTGTTGTGCTGTTTGTGTGCAGATTGGCGGGTTGTTGGAATATGTGGGAGGAGAACAAGGTGTGTGTGTGTGTGTGTGTGTGTGTGGTGAGTGAGAGGAGGGATCAATCAGCAGAGCTCGTAAAAACCTTTTAAAAGGTGTAATTTCCCTGGCTGACATTATTGGCGGGGGGAAACAGACAGAGTTTGGCGTTCGGCGGCGACGGTTTGATTTGGGTTACTGGGGCTGAGATGTGCATCACACGGAGATCCAGCGTCGCCGCACCCCCCCGCGGTTCGGACGTGCATCAGGTTGTTTGAAAAGTAAAACAGAGGGAGGGGATCAGGGACTGCCCCCACCCCCACCCCCACCTCCTCCTCTGAGACTAAACACCAGCAAACCACCGAGCAGGAGACAAACCAAGCCCCGCTGTCTGACTAACTCCCCCTAATTCACACACACACACACACACACACACACACACTCTCACACACACACTCTCACACACACTCACACACACACACACACTCACCTCACCGCGCAGGCGTTTTTACGTTCATGACTCCCTGCAGCGACTGAAGTCGACCCCGCCCAGCTAATTTTTGATAACAGTGTCAAAGCCGCCGTTTATATATTTGTTCAACCTCAGCTGGAGCGCGAGAGGAATGCTGACTGCAGGCAGGTGTGTGTGTGTGTGTGTGTGTGTGTGTGTGGGTCACTGTGCACGAGCCCCGCCTTCGTTGTTCTTTTACTGACTGCAAAGCCGCAGTCACACAGTCACACGCACTCATCTCACCCCGTAAACGTGTGTGTTTATGGTGTTGTGAGGACGCCGGGGCAGCGGCTGGAAGCTTTGGGAGCACACGGCTGTGACACCGAAGCTGCGCGGCGCAACGCATGAGTCACAGCGTTTGACAGGGGTGAGGACCCGCGGTGTGTTTTCAGGGAGGCTGACGGGCTTAAACATCTGTCACAGCCACGCCACGATAAGTCCAAACCGTAATGTCCCTCCTGTATTTTCCTTTTTGTGACACGTTTTCCGTTGCGTATCTCCGTTTCCTGCGTGTGGTCAGTGCAGAGCTGGGCGGTGCGACCGAGGGCTCATTTCATTAGTCACAACACAAATATCGCACGGCTGTGAGGCAACAGCCTCAAAAATGTGCGGTGGCGTTGGGAAACAGCGATCCTGCAGCAGCAGCCACCAAACACTGAGATCGGTTACCACACCGCCTGGAGCCGGGCACTTCCTGTTAGAGATAACTGTAAAATCTCCCCTGCTGCTTCCGTGTTGGGAAATAACCCCGATGAGGTCCTGATGATGTCACCGGGGTTATTATGTCTTGTGAGATGACAGAGATAGGAATTTTGAATGTGTGAGTGGCGAAAGATGAACGATGCTGGGTTTTCCCCTGCAGGGCAGAGTCTGGCAAAAGTTGCATGATGGGAAACGTAGGAAATGCATTTTTTTGGGATATTGAGCTTCTTTCATTGATAAAGTCAGGATATTTTGACAATTTCCTTTTAAATATATCATCTCCAGTGTCCACAAGTTGCTAAAATCTCTTTAAATATATTCAAATATTAATGAACTTTAATCCTGCCAGCTTGTTCCTGCTTTTAGCTGAAGCTAAATGACAAATGTTACTCGCGCTTCTTGTCTTTGGAAACTTTGGGATCACCACTTGAACAGGAGATAACTTCTGCACAGGCAGAGTTAAATGAAATGTAATGTTTGGTCTGTAATGACTGACCCAGCAGTGCAGAAATTCACTTTTATATAAAAACTCAACTTTTCAAGGTGTTAATAAACCCAGATCTCTGCGCTCACAGTTTGTTGACAAGTGTTGATCGGAGGCTCGTTCGCCCGCTCGGGAAGCTGTTGTCGCTGGCAGCTCCTCAACACCGAATTAACTTTGACGGGTGTCAGCTCTGGTTTTAACACTCGACGACGCAAATTAACGCTGATTATTTGTCGCTGCGACACGGAGCGGGTCGGCGCTCGCCTCCTCAGACCGTCACAGCCTGAAACTCTTTTCTAACTTGAGTCTCGGCGCGGGTGGCGTGTTTACGATCTCCACCCTGGGATCAAAGAGCTGAAGGTGTGATTTGTGGACCTGCTGGTGCTCTGGCCTTCAGAGGAGAGAGGGAGCTAAACCGCTGAAAGGCAAAGTTCCTGTTACAAGGATTAAGGACAATGTTTAACAGCCCCGTGGAGGATAATAAGGTAGTTTCAATGCACACACACACACACGCAGCATCCACTGATCCATGCACACAATGTATTATTGCTTTTATCATAACAAAGCCTCGCACTAGGTTTATTCAAGATGTTAGATACTGGTGCGAGTCAATGCAAGACTGCCTGCGCATTATCTCCGTGTCATTTAAACGCTGTTTTTTCTCCCCCGCTCGGCTGCAGCACAACAGCCTCATTGTTCCCTCCTCATAACCGAGATTAAAGAACGGTTTAAGTGGCTCCAGAATCGCCGGGGGAGCCCATCTCTGGCTGGAATCATTGTTTTCGTGTAATTAATAGAAAATGAGGTAAGCCTTTTTCAATAAAGCAGTGAAGGACAGATAACAGGGGAGACGGCACACAAGATGCTATTGTTCCCCGTCGTAAGAGGTGCACCGGCTTCGCACCAGCGTGGAGGATGGGACGGCGGCTGAACGCAGCTGCAGATAACATTCAGCGACGCCGGGGCGGAAAGAGAGGAGCCGTCAGGTAGAGGAGGCACGCCGACCAGCAAGCCGGGGAGAGCCGCCGCCGCCAACGCCACGCTCATGACCACAAATGGCTGAAGGGACGGACAAGAAGACGGGAACACGTTTTGATGTGTTTGCATTTTTACGGGTGTGCGTGTGTGTGTGTGTGTGTGTGTTTTGACTGTTGTAGCTTTTGCTATGGAAGAGTTGCAGGGAACAACGCGAGGACTCACCTGTGGAAGCAAAAGGCAGACGCTTATCTGGAATCAGTGCAGCGCTCATGAGTTAGACTTGTGTTATTGAGACGGTGGGACTTTCCACACACACACACACACACACAAACAGAAACCAGAGAGAGAAGAATGCACTCACGTCAGCACACGCCCTCATGTTCAAAGACACATTTGACTGCAAGTGTAAAAATGATTGCTCCTCGGTTTGAACCAATTATGGTGTGCATGATTGAAGCCATAAGAATCCCGGCGCTAACCTCAGGGGCATTTCTTCCCTCCCCGTCTCTCTCCCTCCTGCGCTCTCTCATGACCTCACTGTTAGAGCGCAGCCTTTCCTGTCTCTGTCTAAGCCCAACTAGTAAAAACGCAAAAGTAATCCACACTTTTCCCGTGCAAACAGCGAGGAGCAGCGCCGGCTGCACGCTTCATTTCAACAACACGTGTTGTTTTTTAAAAAAAAATCTGTTTCTTTTCTCCCGACTCTGTGAATAAACATCGCAAGCGCGATTCAAACCCCTGCTTCAGCCTCATTATCTCTCGTTTAACTTGCACACACACAAACAGTGCCACACCGGCGAGGAGGCAATTAGGCTCAGTGCAACACGGGGCCACAGAGGAGACGTAAGCAGGGGCTAACGTGGAAATTAGCCTGGCCTACAGTTTGGGCGCAGGACACGATGCGTTTTGTTGAATCCCTGAAATTACCGTGTGAAAACAGAAGCACAAAGACTTTTTATTTGCTGAAACAGTTAAAATGAAACTGATGCCGGCTGCTGCGGTTTTAACAATGAGGAAGACGGTGAAATGTGCTGCAGACACAATGACGCGGGGGTTTTCTGCAGGAAATGCTCAAAAGCTTTTATTGTTTCTCTGTTTACACGTTTACGCTCAGAGATGAGAGGAACACTGACAGTACAGCTCCACCAGCCTGGATGAAGATGGATATCATAGGTGTGTAAAGACGAACATGATCTGGATCGTTTCCTTTGTTAGCTAGCTGCGTACGCGCCGTCTGCAGCAGCTGCGACCGCTCAGCGCCAGAGTCTCTGCGTCTCTGATGGTCCGATACTTTCAGCTCTTTCCGTGTTGACGTCAGCTTTGTGCATCAGCTTCTGCAACTTTATCTAAAACCAACAGTCCAACGTTTACGCTGATTGTTGGCTGTGTGGTGGTAAGAAGCAGGGTCTCACTAGCTCTTTTTGGGGCGCAACAACTCACTGAGATGTTTGACTTACAGCAAACTGTCCAAAACTGTGCACTGCCACTGTCTTCATAATCTTTCCAAACCCTGCAGTTGCAGGTCCTTAAAAAGTCTGAAACTGCTTTTTCATAATCATCAGTGCTTAAAACGTATTAATAAGCACGAACTCTTTCACTCAAACTGTCCTTTTACTTCATAAATTCACTTACCTGCACGGTGCACATCAACCAAACTCACTTTAATCACCACTGAACCTCCCTCTGCATGGACCACACATATACATACCACTTCCTTTCAGACGTACCTGCGGAGCTGGAATGAGTGTGCTGAACAACTGTTAGAAAGCATTAGATGTAAGTGTCTCCCAGCTGCAGACTCCCTGTTACACTGCTTTCTTTCTTATCTCTGCATGTTTGCGAACTATAAAAACCATGTTTTGGCACACAAGCGTGTTTTTCTTTCTGCAGGAACGTTGCAGCGAAACCTCAGCGTGCACATTTTATTGCTTCTAAATGAAAGCAGCATTGATTTATTTGCTTACTTAGATGCAAGATGAATTCAGGTTTAACCAGCTTTGAGGACGTCTCTTCAAACTGAGCCACTGTCTTTAATGTAGCTCAGGCTACACGCATGTAGAAATAAAATAACACGTGTTGGATTTTATGTCATAATATATCGTAATAGAGCGTGTTAACAGCATAGTGCAGCCGCTGTAAATCCACGGAGATAGTTCAGATGTTGCGTTTAACTGCTGCTCTTGTGAAGCTGAATGTGAGAAATGGCAAAGTGAGAGAAGCAATACAGGTCAGACCAAAGGTATTGTTATGAAATCTGATTTTTGCAAAGTAGCTAATGCTGTTTTGATTAGCTGCCAGTTCGCTGTCACATTGGAGTTCATGTGAGGTGAACTGTGCAGAGGAATGACGGGCTGTAGACGGATGGGGGCGGAGGAGGGGCAACGGGTGAAAGTTACGTCTGAGAAATCAGCCAAACGACGGCGCAAATCCAAAACTGAGACGTCGCCATCGGAAACAAAGAGATGAGAAATGTCACTGATAATTCGCAGCAAAACGAAACATCTGGGTGGTTTTTCAAAGCCAGGTGAGCCCGTCTCTCCGGCGGGACCTCCGTCAATCACTGCGAAGACATTTCAGAGCAGCTCTGACAGCACACCTGACATCACCTGGATCCTGCTGCCGCCGTTAACTCCACCCGTCTGGCATTTCAAACAGCCTCAGAGCAAACACTCACACTCAGTTTGCAGCTACTGTTTCCCTCAGGTCCGGCCCCGGGTGCGAACGGGTGCACGGTGCGTTGGCGTGCATGTCCGCATGCCTGAATTTAAACATCCTCAGCTGTGGATCCATGAGGGCAGGATAGGTTTCAGATAATAGCCCCCATCCTGCAAGAAAAACACAACGTAACTAACAAGAATCTGACTGCAGGTTGCCAAGACCACTTCAGTACGGCTTCAATTTCCCTCTTAAAAGGTTTCTCAACTATTCAGGTGCCAAAGAAATTAGGAGGACATTCCATGGCAGCGCGATGTGCTCCATGGTTAAGGGAACTGTGGCGAGGGAGGGGGGCTCTGCTGCATCTCACATCGCATGTTCTCCACTTTCTGCAGCTCTGAATTTAATTTGTTGCAGTTCTTCTCACCGTTCCTGCTGGGATCCAGGCTGAAAAAGGAGGTTCTCTGCGCTCGACGTTTCAGCTCCTGCTCCGCTCGACAGGTTTGATTTGCTGCAGGCCCTCGGGCTCCACTGACGCCTCGCCTTTGTACTTCTCCAGCATGCGTCTGCCGTCTGGAAGCTGCAGGGCCGGGAGACCATCCAGCGCTGCCGTGCTAAAGATGGATGCACACGTCAGCTCGCGTCCGGTGCCCGCGCGTAAACAATGAAGCTACGGCCGCTTTCATCTCTCCGTCCCAAGCTGTCCACCGGCAGACTGGCGGGGGGTGGGAAAAGAGAAAGAGGACGCGAGGAGAGAGCGATGAAGGGGAGGCCAAACCTCACCTGGAGCCAGGAGCCTTGCCAGAACTTAACCTGCAGCAGGTTTACACCACAGAAAATGAGGAGGGGAAATTGGGAAACCTAAAAAAAGGCCTCTCCTGTAACTGGAGCCAATTTTTACAACTTCAAAGCCGAGGCAGCGATGCAAGGAGGGCACGGGGGGAGGAGGGGGGGGGCAGCCTGTACTGGAAAACAGTACAGTAGCACATTTACTCCAACTCCAGTGTAACTTTGAGCTACTTTACTCGAGTATATCCACTTTATTCTGCTTCTATTTCACCTTTTTATCCCTCAGCACCAATATTTTTGGCTTCCTGTCTCCTTCCAGCTGCAACAGTGACTACACACACACCGACAGGGCGCTAGCACAGGAACGTCTCACCAGACACCAGGTTTAACTACCTGACAGCTTTAATTAGCATCGTGCGCAAATGTAACAATGACAACTTGTCTCTAACTGCAGCTTTAACATTTTAAAACAAAAAAACACAAGTTTCTGAAGCACAGTGTTGTTTTCAGATTAGACCAGAGTTTCTCAGTGGTTTCGGAGACTCACATGAAGCATCGTCTTCGCGCGACGTCTTGTTGTTCTTCAGATATCTGAGTTTTTTGTCGTTTCACCAACTTCTCTGCGACTTTTCCTCTAAAGTTTCCTCTGGTTTTGTCAATTTTCAGTCTTTGTCATCCAACATTTCACAGAAACAGAAGGAACACCTATGCTAACCTCACCTGCGGTTGCTAATTGCTAACGGCTACATCAAACTGCAGCGTCAGCGTTCACAGCGTGGGCCACGGGGAGGATCGGCAGGATGACGAGCTGGTTTTAATCGTGTTGCTTGTAGCGTAAGTGCCTCTGTATTGTTGGTACTTTTGGTTGAATAAAGGATCTGAGTGCTGCTTTCACTGCCGGCGGTTTGGGAGTTGGCTGCAGGGGAGGCGGTGTGTGTGTGTGTGTGTGTGTGTGTGTGTGTGTGTGTGTACCTTAAGGCTCCCACTTGAGCGCGGAGCAATCATGCATTTCTGATTTTTAATTAATGGAAATGATTGCCAGGCTCTCTGCTCCGGCTGTCTCTTTATCAATCAATCACGATAAGCCTTTAACGGCGCCCGTCTTTGTGCGAGTCACGGCGTCCTTCCACGGAAACGTTTCGAGGGAACGCCGGGAGGAGATAGAGCTCGTCACCCAGCGGGTTCAGCGACGGAAGAAGAGCAGCAGCGTTTAGTGCTCGTCCTCCACACGGAGCGGGGAATTAACATTATCAGATTAATTAAGCTTCCACGCCGGGGTTTGGAGCGAATAGCATCTGAGATCGATGTACACATCTGTGTGCGTGTGTGTTGTGAGAGGTGGACTACCTGCGAATCCAGACCATAATATGCTTGAGAACGTGCACGTGCAGCATCGCCCCGGGAGTTTCCTTCCTCCCCGTGATTTCATTTTAAGGAAAGCCGGCGATACTATTCCCGGCTGTGTCTATATTGGGGAATAACACCGGCAGCGTGTCATTAGTTACGGGCACGGCGCACCGTATAAACCAACCCAACGTCCTTATGAGTCGCCATGGCAACCAGGATGCCAACAAGGAGAAGGAAAACACACGCACGCATCACTCCAGATTCTTCAGCACCGCTTTGATGACAGCCATACATCACCGGCCTCTTAGCGAGGGGCCGAGCGGCTGACCTCTGACCTCACAGTTTGAAGCGTGGCCCGGGGGGGGGGGGGTCACACCTTGCTCACCCTCCACCCCCACCGCCCTCAGGGGTCAGGGATGAATGAGGTGTGACGAGGAGCCAAAGCAGGAGGGCAGGAAGGCGGCGCGACAGCGAGGACGACATGGTTTCTGTCCTGTGTGACAGATGAGATGCTGAATAGAAAAATGAGATCTCACAAATGCTTCGTCATATCCCAACTCAACATCCACTTACTCGCTTTCTCTGCAGCTTTCAACTGTGGTTTTCATCGTCGTGTTGCAGACGTTAAGGCTCAGCGCCTTCAGAGCGGTTCCTCCGTGACTTTCATCTGTTTGTACTTGACTATTTCCATTTTCCACCACTTTACTGTTACTTTGCACATTCAGATTGTTTTAATAATAACAATAATTAGTAATCCACTCTGCTGTATGTGCCTTTTGTACTTTTTACTTCAGTTACTTACCTCGGCTGCATTATACCTGCAGCAGGTCAGAAACAGAGACGCTGTGTTAATGAGAAATACAAATTCTGTCCAATTAAACTCTTAAATACACTGAAACAATCCGACTTTTGGCCAGAGCGTCACTTTGTCATTGTGCTGCTCAGTGTCAGCTCTACGTTTTAATTACGGATGACATCACAGGTTTGCATTTTAACCCTCAGCAGCTGCGTGCAGGAATCCAATACTCCACATGGGTCGAATGGTTCCTGATTAGAGACGCAACATTTATGCTTTTCTGTATTTACGTCAGATGAAACAGCTGGTTCGAGGGTCGTGTTGTGTCTTTGCCCAGTTCTCAGCCTTGTTCTGAGTCCTCATGCAACTTTTCAAACACATCTTACAAACACTTGAACTCATGGAGCTTCCTGCACCTTCCTCTGTGCTGCAGTTCTGCTGTTGTTGCAGCGTCTCGTGCTCCGGGTTTGACTGTGACAGGGGGATTTCTGAGAGGCATCGCTCATCACAACCGGGATGTGTGAAGGCAGAGTTCGCCGGGATGAAATGATTTGTTGAAGCAGATGAGCCTGCAGTAAAGATGTTCAGATCTGAAGCCGGGATTGATGTTGGAGAGATGAGAGATGAGAGAGAGATATGCAAGCTGCACAGCAAGGCAGTGTGAGTCTGTGTGTGTGTGTGTGTGTGCTGGAAACCATATGTGTGTGTGAAGATGACATGATGTTTTGATAGTCTGCGATGGCCCGAACCATCTCGCCTCACCCCCGGCGGTTGGTGTTAGCAGGGCACCGTTAGAGGTGCACCGTGCACCTCGTTTCATGCTAACGTAGGTCGAAGCGCGCCGATGAGGGAATCTGTCGCCACATGTTGCATCCCACGATACGGCAACGATCAGACAGAATCAGCCTGATGACGGGCTGACAAACGGCATGCTGGGGCTGCAGGTAACCACTGGCCACCGCTGGATACTGTTGTTCCATCATGCAACCTCCAATGAGTGAATGCATCTCATGCTTGGTGTTGATTTATCAATATTTCAGAATAAAGTGATTCTATAACCCACTCAGCAGCGGCAGCTGTTCGTGTTCTCTGCTGTATTTCATTCCTGACCGATGACGCCGGCGCTGGAACTCGTCCTGAGCCACATCTTGTGTGGGCGAACACTAAAAATTATTCATAATACGACTTGAACCCCGCAGCCGAGCAGCCGGTCTCAGAGCAGAGGAGGCCTGTGTGTGATTTAAGGGATGCCGAGGTCACAGGACGACCGCTCGCTGAGTCTCGACTTTTCCGATCATCGGCTACATTTGGAGACTCAGTCAGAGCGGCTGCATCTGAATGTGCACACATGGGCACCTTCCCACAGGGGCTGCAGGGGTCAAGGGCTGTTCTTCAAGTCCATAAGGGGCCTGCAGAGTAAACTGAGTAAACTGAAAACCAACCCATTAATCATGCTTATGGACACATTTATGCATGTACTACTTTAACATCTTCTCACTCACAACTCGTCTAATACGTTTCAACAGGATGCTCCTCACAGATAAAGCTCTGCACGTGCAGAGCCCTGTGGTCAGGTTAGCAATGACCAATATGCAAAGTCCAGTTAGATTTTCAAAATAAAGCTCATGGGACAGTTGCACTTTGTTTGAATCTGGGAGGATATCGTGGTTTTGCTTCAAATGAGCACATTATGTAAGTTATATAACCTCAGTTACACATGAAAGTGATGTTAAAACGAGCTAATGCTGACTTTAGGTCAGTTTAATGGGTTAAAGTCCTGTGTTTGACTGCATCACATGACTTTGCCAGCGCATCACATGGGCGACTGATGCTTCAGGAGTGAGATCAGGCTTCTATTGCAAATGTTTGAATCTCAGAGACACAAATCTCAGCTGCTGAGGTTGTTTTTCTTCTAATTTGTCTGAACTGACCCTCCTGGCTCAGGCCACAGTTGCGTCACTTAAGCTCAGAGGCGGAGAGCACCGATGCTGCTGCAGAAGCGTTGGTGCCGGCGGCTGTACGTAATCAGACGGCAGAGTCGGTTCATTCAGTGGTCGCAGGTTCAGCGCCACTCGGGAGGAAACTGGTTGGAACAACACAACTTTTCTGTTGCAGCGGGCGGCTACAGTTGTTTTGACATGATGCGTCTGACATTGTTGATCATCTGCAGACAAACAACCTAAACATGCACGGCTTATATAACCGTGGCCAAAGTCCACCAGGGACGACATTATGAGCTCCGAGTTGTATCCTCTTTTTCCTCTGTGCATGACCTAAAAAACAGATTCTGAAAGTCCTTTAACACAGCGAATCAGTGTTCTGATGGGTTCTTCACAGAGGAGCTTCACTTATTTATTCCTCTTGAGTTTCAATAACACTTTTGAGATGTTTCACTGCTTCAAAATCTTGCAAACTGCATCTTTAATTAAAAAAATATGTATTTTTAGGTCCGGTTTGATCATCAGCGTTTAATGTATTCCATGCATCAGCTGTAAATACCTCATTTGATTCTCAGAAGCTGGAAATCTGTATTGATTGCGTCTCTTTTCAATCAGTTAATCATTTAAATCTGCTAATCAAAACACTGCAAAAGGACACTCCAGCGTAATGTCTCCAGGCTCATGTTAAGACACTAGTTGATGAACTATAACAAATTGTTTTTTAACTGCACGCAGCTTTAATAGATTTATCAGATTATCAGAAAAACTGGAAATGTGCAGAATTAAAACACAAAAACCATTAAACGCCACAAAACCAGTAATAATTAAGAGATGTCATCACAGTGCATGGAAAAAATAAAGCAAATACATATTTTTCTGCTTCAAAGCTGCTGTTAATTAAACTGAAGACTCTTCAGAAACCTGCTGGAACGACTCAAATCAGGAATAAGATCAAGATTAGATCGACCTGAAAGTATCAACAGGTCGACGAAATTAGATAAATATCGAGTGTGCACGTTTCACACCAAGTTTGTTTAGAAGAAGAAGTGACGTAAAGTTTGAAAGGAATGATGATACTGTGTCTGAATGGATAAATTGTGCATTAATTAGCCTGGAGCCTGTACGTTGTCTGATTGGGCTGCTTATTCACTGTGGTGATGCTTTGTTGGATTTAATTTAAAGGAATTTAAATTAACACTGGTTGTCGACTGTGTCAGGATCCATTTCTCTGCAGTCTCTGTGCAAACAACACAGCTTGGATGCAAACTGGATGCAGGTGATGAAACAGTCACAGTTGGGCTCAGTGTAGGGAAACAAATGACTTGGTTTGGGTTTAAATAAGTGGGTTTAAGTTGCCTCAGTTATGCTAATTCGCTGAGATACGGTAACTCAACACTCTCCCTGGTGTCCTGGGCGAAGGTCTTGGTTTTGATTGACCCGTTCTTCAACAACAACCTCCAGGACTTTGAGATGTTCCCTCCAAACAGTGCAACAGCCTGCAGTCTGAAGGCACTGGGAGACAGTTCTGAAGACCACCAGTGATGATTTACTTGTTCAGTAGTTATTAAATAAGCTTCAGTGTCCTGATGATCGCACCAGACGAACAGGAAAAGGCCTGAACAGAGCGGCTGTGACCTCGCGCTGAGGCTAATGTGGCTCCTCTAAGAGTGAGCGCAGTCTCACCCCGGAGCCTCCTGTGTACTTTACCTGGAGACCAGGCTCCTTGTTGGAGATACACTGATGTGAGTATTTGGGTAAAAGGGCAGGAGACGGTTCCAGGAAGTGGAAATCATGACACAGCAGAAAGACCGGCAGCAAAATGGCCGACTGCCCGCGCTGAGAAAACAGAAAAAAGAACTTGGACTCGCTCTGATTTGTCAAGTCCCGAGCAGCTGCTAATAAATTGGAGCTGCCCCCCCCCCAGAGTGAAACGCTCTCGTCTAACATCAACAAACACGTTCCAGGTCTAAAAGTGAAAACGGAAAAGCTCAGTCGCCTGGCGTTCTTCAGACCGCCCCCCCCCCCCCCCCCCGCTTCATGCATTCTTTGCTAACGAGGAGAAAAGGGAAACCAGTGAAACTCTTCTGTGGAACAGTCTGCAACAAAGGTGGGGGGGGGCTATTTTTGAGTTTCCTCATCAGAAACACTAACAAACACTGTCTCAACCCATTTACACTGAGGAGTGTGTGTGTGTGTGTGTGTGTGTGCGCATACCTGCCTACATACATTATGTGCTTGTGCTGGACTGTGCATATGATACCTCCTTCACGCCTGTGTGCACACACCTGTGCGTGCACGTGATGTGATGCCTGGGTATTCATGTGTGCATGTGTGCTTTTATATTGTGTGTGTGTGTGTGTGTGTGTGTATCTGTGTGCGTGTGTGTGTGTGTGTGCGTGTACATCAGCACCAGCCCAGAGGCCCTTTGGCCCCCACATTATCCATCTCTCACTTACAGGGTCGCAGAGGCCAATTGGCCCCTTCCACTGATCTGGTTCCTCCCTCAGGACCTCCATTTGTGTGCAGGACGGGCGAGCGAGGGGCTTTCCTGCTCGATCTCTGCTGTCTCTCGTTTCCTTTACTTTTCCTAATGGCTGTCTTATTGTAACCTGTTCAAGCACACACACACACACACATACACACACACACACACACACACACACACACAGCCACTTCATTTTTATCTTTAAACATTAAAACTTTCAAACTGCAGCTGCGAAGACAAACACCTGCTAATGCACAGGCTAGCGGTTAGCATGTGTAGTTAGCAAGCAGGAACTTACTAAAAGCAATGAGAAAAGAAAATTAAAAAATATATAATTTAGTGACTGAACTTCATTAAAAAGGGGCAATATGTGATGGAATATAGTTTTGTAGCGCAGGTCATTTTTTCCAAATTATGAGACATTTTTAAGGGATTAAAGGAAATTTTGACTTTATTATTCTGTTAATCTTATTATTCTAAACTAGTGAATGAACTTTCTGCAGGTCAGTTTGAAGGAATCATCCGGTTAAAGGTTTTTCCAGCTTTACAATTTAAATCTGACTCCGCTGATTACGGTCAGCGCTGGACCAAAAGCAGATAAGTGGAGAGAGAGTTGGCTCAGCAGTCGGGACGCTTTGTTGCAAAATGGGCAGCTGGAGGAAACATGAACTCATTATCTCCATGTCATATCATTGACATGTGCTATAGCATGCTAGCCAGCACATGCAATAGCTAAATACATTAGCATGTGTAGTTTGTTAGCCAGGAGGATAAATGTGCTTATGCAAACTAAACCCCTGAATTTAGTCTGTAAGGCAACCTTAGTCTTTATTGTGGTGTGTGCTGCTGCCAGCACACAACAGATGCCCCACAGCATCAGCAGCAGTAGGAATGCCTTCAAAATGGTGAAATCAATAAGGAAACACCTGACAAGTCAAGCTCGGGGGCAACAATCTCCAACAAGGCCTGTTTTGAGGCTTGGACCAGACTTTGCTCCTCAAAAGCTGCCCAGATTCATTTTTACTTACTTTCACACAGTCAGGAGTTCACATCAGTCTGTACACACACACACACACACACACACACACACACACACACACACACACACACACAGCTGCCCTGTCCTGGACGTACTATGTCCCTTTTTCCTTCAGCTGTGTGTCTCAGAGAGGCAGGCAGCCTGTTGTTGTAACTAATCCCTCACTTCCACTCCCCTCAGTTAGGGTAAATATATACTGGCCCAGCCTGTCTGTCTGGCTGGCCCCGGGCCTGCCCTGCCCTGCTGCGTGCGCACACACACACACACACACACACACACAGAGGCACACTCACACAGACACACACTGGGACTTCTCTTTTACACCAGTGCACTACAAGAGGGCTGTAAGTGAGATAGCATGGGCCGAGCAAAGGTTGAGCTACTTTAGAAGTGTTTGTGTGTGTGAGAATGTGTGTTTGGCTGACTTTTGTGTGTGTGTGTGTGAGTGTGTGAGTGTGTGGGTGTGTGTCTGACTTACACTGCTTTCGTGGACACATTTCAGACCAGAGGCCACTTAATTGGAGACATCTTGTCCAGCCTTTGTCCCCGGTTAGCAAAAAGCAGATTTCTTGGGTTGGTTGATAAGTAGTGGTTATGTTTGGGGCGAGTTTCCAGGAAGTGAATGTAGTGTAATGTCCCTAAAATTGACCAAATATGTGTGCGTGTGTGTGTGTGTGTGATGCAGATTTTGAGTGATGATTGTGCATTTATTATAAATAGGCGTGATATGTGTGTGTATATGTGCTGGGATTGTGTGTGTGCAGGCCTGCTTGTACAGTAAACAGTGCTCTGTGTGCACATGATGGGGCTCTGCAAGTGTATCTGTGTGTGTGATCTTGTTGCGTGTTTACGCGCCCGTGCGACCGCCCGAGGGGAAAGACCTACCTAATAATTCTCAGGCTCTGGTTTGACTTGTGTGCAGCAGCGGGTTGGTTAGGGTTTGCCCACACAAAGCCGACATAATGAGCGCCTGGGAGATAAATAATGGCAATAATGTGACACTTAATTAACTCCCAAGGGGTAAATTATCTTTTCTGTTGCCCTCCCCTGCACGGTGAGGTCAGAAGTCAGCATGGATCCAGTGTCGTGCACAAAAGCAAACCACAGCCGGGTGGAAACTGGCCATTACAGGGGCCTGAAACTACACTCGGTCTCATATTTGAAGCAAATTAGAAACTTTGGACTGTTCAAAGTTTTAATGTTGCACCGTTGATGTGCATCGAGACACTGCAGAAGTCTGCAGCCAGGGTTAAATCAGGCCCCTGGTTGGACGTCAGGGTGTGTTATATACACAAAGTGTGTGATTTTGATATCAGAGACCACAGTTTGCATCCCGCCTTCTACCAACAGTCAACCCTACCCAATCTAAACAATGACTGTGCTTCCTCTCTGTCCGACAAACCACGAAAAAAGCAACTGAGGCTGAGATTTACTGAGCTAGAATGGAAACTCTGATGAAGATTTGTTAAACTAATCCACATAAGACATCATGCAACAAGCAGACTTGGATTTACCTGGATCTGGGTGAGCTTTAATTTGATTTTAATGCCGTTTAGCCTGGATCATATTGAAGTGAATGTGGTCTGTGGCGCATTTAAGCCTAAAAAGCTAAAAGTTAGAGAGAGATGGTGGGTTTTCTGCTTTAAATCAGACCTGGATCTTCTCCGCTGTGTCAAAACAGCAGCCCTGTATCTTCAGTTTCATTTTGAAGAGGAAGAAGGAGCCGTCGCAAGGAACCAGATCTGGTGACCAGCAGTGACCGTGTTGGTGTAGTCAGGCCCAGTTCCCACTGTGCAACAGTTCAGCTTGTTTGCACTGATCCTCCCTCAGACACCTCGTGTTGTGTGGTAGAGTTTGCCATTGATTTCTCACCCTTTGTGCACGATTCTGCAGATATCAAAGAAACATGGAGCACGCTCCTGGTCGCTCTCCTTACCTGGTACCTGGTGCATCCTCCATCATGGAGCCTGCAGCGTCTTCCACTGTTGTTTCATCACCAGAGATAATCTTAGTGTTCTACTGATTCATGGTTGCACGAAGGTTACTGTTTGCTCACAACACTTGCAGACTATTGCACCTCGTATATGTGGGAGATTTCCAACTGAATTCATTTGCCAGCACTTGCCGTTGAACCAGTCAAGCCAGGACTGACATCTTCAGGATTCAAAGTTAAACCAGATCTTGACTGCGGAGGTGGCAGCTCAGTGCTCTGGAGAAGTTTCAGTTTTATGGGTTTTTCCTGAAGATGCTGACGAATCCTTTATTTCTCCCCCAGTTCAGATTTGAGGACTGGTTGAAACTCTGTGAGAAGATGGGTGGGCAGTCTCCTGCATCGAGAGCACAGGACTGCTTCCCAGCTCTCACTCTCCTCCTCTTTAACAACCCCCACCCCCAACCACCACCACCACCTTCTCTCACCCTTCAACTCCACATTCCCCCCTGAGGAGCCTGATCAATAATTCCACTAGACTGAAGCTCCCCTCCAAAAAGAGTCAACGAGGGGAGGAATGCACATGGTGAGAGCCTTCAAAGTGCTTCTTCTGGTGGTAATGAAGGGGGCTACAGCACATCTCTGCAGCAAGAAAAGCTGGTATCTTCCATCGAGTTCCAAAGAAACCAAAAAGAAACACAAGCATCGCCGCGAAAATGATGCCGTGAAACGACCGGGAGCAGGTTTCCGAGTGAGCTTTGCATGAACCGCGACGCTCTCAGGGTCAGGCTGCACGTCGAGCTTCAACCGCAACAAGGAAAACGTCCAGAACTCGAGGAGTTAAGGGGTTTTAATGCGACAGCAGAGATGTGTTTTCTTGTATTTGGCATACTGATCAGGGGCTTGAACTACTGTGTGGGAGAACTCCCAAGCCCCATTCATTATTCAGGGGAGTGTGAGAGATATCTGCTTCCCAGATTACTCCTCCTCTGAGGTGGAGGAGAGAGAGAGGGGGAAACACAAAGGGAGAGACTGTCTCTGTCATCAATGATTCACTCATTGTCTAGATAGATAGATAGATAGAATCAAAATGAGGCCACAGCTTCATAATTTAATGACACCGACAGCTCATTCATGACTCAAATCAATATGTACTTAAAGGGCAATTACACCAGTTTGCCTGTCGGTTTCCATGTGCTGCAGCCTTAAGGAGCTTCAGATCGAGATGTGTGAAGTCTGATGAACTGCCTCAAGTGATGTCACTTGAGTCCAGGTTCGAACAAAGAAGGAGGATGGCTGGAAATAACGACGTCTCTGTTGATTCTGCATCAATTCTCAGTGTTACAGAAGTGCAAACTCTAAATGAAAATATAGATGCACTCAAAGGGCAATTACACCAATTTTCCAGTGTGTTCCAGTGTGTTGCAGCCATCAGGAGCTCCAGACTGAGCCGTGTAAACTGCCTCAAGTGATGTCACTTGAGTCCAGGTTTTAACAAAGAAGGAGAATTCATGAAAGTAACAATGTCTCTGGCTTTGCTGCATCGATTCTCAATGTTATAGGAGGGCAAACTTTAAAGGGGTGCGTCACTGTTTGGAGCAACGTTTGTCCCCCGTGCACTCACAAAACACACAAGCACTTTGATATAATTCAGTTTTTTTTGTTATTTTAAGGTTTTATGTTATTGCATTGGCCATACGTCGAGGTATAACTGTATCACAGTTATTATCTTGTTATCAGGAGATAAGGAACTTGCTGTTTGGTCAGTGCACGGGTCATAGGTCGGAGTTTCGATGCAAATGAGGGCGTGAGGTCAGAAAGGTCAAACCTGTGCCATGCAAGTCCTTAGAAATGAAGCATTTGATGTACTTTGGTACACAAGTGACCCGCGTGCCCTCACTATGCACGCACTGTCCAGCAGCTGTACAAAGAGCAAAGAGTTCATAATGCAAGAAGTGTTTATTCGAGGAAATGTAAAAGAGATAAAGAAACACGGTGTTTAATAAAACATGAGTTTCTAGTTATATCACAGAGATACGGAGTAGGACAGAGGCCCACTAATTATACTTTAATGATGAATTTCTTATGAGGATGTGCAAGAAAGTGGATGTTAAACCTCGACTAACTGTTGACTCCTTTGCTGCTCTGATATCTAAAGAGGGAAAAATGATGTCATCTGGGGGAAAAACACAAAATATGAGGCAACTTAAGGATAAAACCCTACTTGTAGCATTAGCCTAGCATGATAGTTAGCTTCGCTGACACAAACGTGCAGGAAAATGATGTTTATTTTAAAATTGCACACAAACAGAACAATATATACGCACAGCTTTAATAACTGGTGCACATGCAGATGTTGAGGAACAGTATTTGTCTCCATTGCAGACGTGAGCAAAAACCACATTAACAGAGCTATTCTGCAAAATGTGATTATTAAAAGCAGCATTTGTGTCAAGTGTCAGACCTGCAGTGTGGAGCTTTTGTGTCCACCCCCTCTTTCAGCAAGGGTAATTACACAGCTACTGTTATTGCAAGGGTATGATGTGTGTCTGCACCATGCTAATAATTGCTATAGCCTTGCTAGCTAGTTGCTACAGTCGCTCCTGTGCATCACACATATAAAGTGTGTAGCTTCCGTATTGTGAAGCACACATATAGCCTCGAGTTTCAGGTGTTCAAAGACAAAGACATAGCAGGCTGCTGCTAACAAGCTAACTAATGGAGTTTACTCTGTGCGGCTAAAGGCTTAAGTCTATTTTCTGGCATATATTATCTTAAACAGATGCACAGTATGATGGTGGATGTGACATGAAAGGGTGTAATCTCTGACATATTTGTGTTTTTCTCTCTTCAAACCGGACCAGCCACCGACTTTGAGTTTATTTTCGTCCTCCAACAGCAAAAATGAGAGAGGAACTCCAACCGGTTTGCTTTAACAATTGGATGGCAGCGAATTGGATGGAAAAAGCAGTTTCTCCTGAGAGACGGATGAAAGAGCCAAAAGATCTGAGGTTGTGCTCCAGTTCATAAGGAAAAGAAATACAGCGGCGGCTTCATATCTGCAGCAGTTATAGCTGTGGGCCAGAGGAGACTTGCTGCGCTTTAATGGAGAGATATTAAAAGTGGAGATGTCAGGGCTTTATGTACGGCAACACTTGATATCTGTATTTAAGAAAAAAAACCCTGTATATAAAAACGTATGTGAATTTGAAAGCACAAATATATATTTGATCTCCCCCCCGCGGCTGTAATATTAAAGCACGCTCCCCTCAGCAGTCGCTCCTACTGAGCCTGTAATGCACAAACCAACAGACGCTCATTTCAATGGCAGATAAGGAAGCGGAGGATGATGATGATGATGATGAGAGTCCCAGACGACAGGTGATGCTGCACCTCTGCCTGCCTGCACACAACAGAGCAAGGCACATGTGCTGGCTATCAAAGGCCGCCCAGGAGCTAATCAGGGATGTTTCAGCTTGTATCTGCAAACCCGCTCGTTGGACGAGCGCTCAGCCTCGAGTTCCCGGCAATGATTCACGCTGTTTAAAGGAAAACACTGTGAACCAGCAGGAATCACTGCAACCGCTGCTACCGGATCACTCTCACAGTTCAACACAGGACAGAAAACAAACTGCTTGTTTATTCCTCCTGCGGAGAGTGCGACCGCTGTTAGCATTCTTGGTATCCGACGCATTGTTTGTGAAAAGACTTTGGAGCAAAGTGCAAGTAATTGTCGATATTTTGTCGCGTCATGGTGGGAAAGGCACAGATGTAAATGATAAAAATGGACGAAGGGCTCGATTCCACGTTGCAGCCTCGGCTTCACTGTGCTGCTGCTGTTTTCATGGTGGCTCAAGAGTCCGGGGAAGGAAACATGCAAAACATGGAGCTCAGACATGGTAAACTGGACATTTTAGCCTCATTTTTAAATGTGTGCTGATTGTTTTTATGATTTTACAACATTTCCAGTCAGTTTTTTAATATGCAAATTGAAAGAGTGCATAAAAACGAGTGGATGTAAGCTCTGCAATAAGAACAGAGCTAATGCTAATGTTACCACTGACTCCAGTGCTGTTTCTACAACATGTCAGTTGTAACGTAGTAAAAATGACTGAGGGATGTAGAAAAGAATCACCTGGCCACTGTGCAAAGCTAATGTGCTAACGGCTAACGGTGAAGTGCATGAGCATGTCTGCTGGAGGTGGAGCAGTGGTTATTCTGAGTCACGTGACAGGGACGGGGGTAAAATGAGAGAAAGCAGAGACTCTTTTAAGTTCGGCTGTCTGAGCTGTTACTGCGGCTGTCACAGCGGAACATCAGGGGAACCCCACCGAGCCTGAAGACAGATGGAAAACCCTGTCAGAGCGAGTCCAAACTTCAGATCCAGACTCTGAAGCTCTGACGCTCTGCAGCTGATCACCAGGCTACTGATCAATATTTCAGCACCATAATGCAGATTATCAGGGTTTTTACATTTGTACACTACATATCTATGAATCCCTCTGACTAGTTAGCATGTGTTAGCTTAACTAACACGGCGAACATGGCAGTTCCTGCTACATGTGCATGTTAGCATTGTCATTAGCCGCGTCTCCATCAACATATACTCTATACTCCATGCTTCAATGAGGTTTTAATGTGTTTAATGGGAAATGAGGCTTTGTTTGAACATGACTTTGATTAAAACACATTGTCGTTGTTGTTGCGCACAGATCTGACGTCACAGATGACTCAGCAGCCAGACTAACACGCAGGTCTGCACATGCACGGTTCAGTTCATCTCAGGAGTGTGATGGCTGCACGCTGTTCGGCTGCAGACTCGGTCGAGTGTGTTTCCTCCTGAATCTGAATACGAGTGCGTTCGTCTATATTCTTTACATTAGCTTTGCAGCTGCTAAACACTGACCGCTAAGTGTCCTCTTAAAGTGTCCTTGAGCAAAGCCTGCTCTGTGTGTGTGTGTGTGTGTGTGTGTGTGTGGTAAGAGTAAAGTATTGTTGTTGTGAGGTCTAAAAAGAGTGTATGTACAGGTGTTTGGATGAGTTTCTTAATCTGGCGGCGCAGCGCTGGTGGTTGTTTACTTAAGTGTTTGTGTCGGCATTTCAGTTATCCTCTGTGTGTGTGTGCGTGCGTGTGCGTGTGTGTGTACACTGGACTGCAGCAGGTGTGTTTTAAGCCTACCTCATAGCAATGTTTATACTATTCATGGTGTCCAAATTGCTTGTGTGCTACCGTCTGTTTGCTTAGTTAGCTGTGTGTGTTTGTGTGTGTGTGTGATTGGATGAGAGAGAAAGAGGGCAAGAGAGAATGGGGGGGTAAAAGGAAAAGATATCACCTGTGGGTTTTTAAAAGACTGACTTGGATTACCATCTGTTTGTGAGTGTGTGTGTGTGTGTGTGTGTGTGTGTGTGTGTGTGTGTGTTGTTGATTTAAGGCAGCAGAAGCCCTGTTTTGTGGTTATTTGTGTGGTGCTGTAACAGACCCAGGCTGTTTGTTTGCTTTTTCAGGTGGGTTTGCTGTGGGAAACCCTGCGGGGGGTCAACACGAAGCGCGTGAACACACACACTCCTCGCGTGAACACACACACTCCTCGCGTGAACACACACATTCCTCGCGTGAACACAAACAACTCCCGGTGTAAATGAGCACAGCAGCAGCAACACTGCCGTCACTGTCCATCTTCACCTGTCGCTCACGTCATTCAGCCTCGTCACCTGTCGCTGGGCAGATAGTGGGGGGCTCACAGCCTGGGTGGGGGCTGGGGGGCAACTTGCTCAGCTGCACAGAGATAATAATAATAATAATAATAATAATAATAATAAGCTGACCACTCAGGGCTTTAACTTCCATTTTGTGCATTAATTGCTACAGGAAACAGGAAGTGCAGGCGCGGCATAACTTTTGGAGAGATTTGATTGGAGTGTTTGAAAAGTGGGCGGGTCTGAATAAACATGGACAGTTACAGTGATTCAGAGAAGGATGATGTAGCATGCTGCATTGGTTAGCTAGCTAGCTAACTAACGTCTGTGCTGCTAAACATTGACGCTAACATTAGCACACGCTATATCTTGATTGACAGGAAGAAGATGTGACTGGATTTTCATGAAAAAAGTGCAAAAATCTGATTTTTTTGTGTTTTTTTGGCACAAATTGTTAAATCTGTGCACAATTTGAGCAGAGATTTGAACTAAAAGCATTAAAAATCTTTTTTTATTCAATTTTGACCTTAAAAATATGAAAATAGTGGTTTTAGACTAAAATGCTCTTTCAGAACTCTTCAAAATCCACGTTTGACATTATAAATAAAACAAAACCTGGGAGGGTGGAGGCTAAAACTCAGGGTCAGGCTCCAGATTCAGCGTCCACTGGACACTTTCACTGTGTCAAACGCACCAAAGGTTGTGTTTCCAAAAACAAAGGATGCAGAAGAGGAACTAGAGGAAGCCTAAAGACCAAACTGAGGCAAAGTCACGGTCGTTACAGAGAAGCTGACTGGCAGGAGGAGGACAGCTCGAGAGGAAGCAGCTGGGACTGTGGTCGCCCTGTTGAAAACACTAAATCTTCCTTCCTCCTTAATTTAACGACACCTCCCTTTATCTCCTCACCGTGTCTCCTCTCACCTTCCTCCTCCCTGCTCCTTTAAACGCAGCTCCCTGTGTTCCCACAGTCGGCCCCGACGCCCCCTGGGGTCAGAGGTCAGAGCTAAATGCTGCCAGACGCTCTGGGAAACCAGTGGACACGTTCTGCTTTTTCATGGTCAAAATAGCTGCTCGCTAAAACAAAACTGGAAAAGCAACACAAAGTCCGACACACACACACACACACACACACACTGACACACAGTGACACACACTCACATTCAGGCTTTATTGACACAACCGCAGCCATTAGCTGGAGAAATAATCAAAGCGCCTCAGACAAAAGGCTCCATTTTCCTTGTCAAGATGTTTGAATTCGAACATCGACGTCTGCTTTTTTCATTTCACCGTGCACTTTGTGAATCACCCTGAGAGTTCGACAGCACAATAAAGTTGTGTTTTCTTTCTTTTTTTAAAAAATGTCCATAGGCGTCTGAACAAATGTCCCATTAAAAAAAAAAAAAAACGATTTCAATAACTCAGTTTGTGCAGCTTGTTTGCAAAAAGTCAAGCGACAGCATCAAACTGAGGGACATTCTGCTCCGGGGAAGAAAAGAGAAGCCACGGGAAAAAACAAGCATCAGCACTGAGAAAACACAACACCCGGGCTTTTATTGTGGATCTTACAAGCAGTGAGCGTTCTTTTCATAAGTGCCCTTCATTGACCCGGCCGGTCGGCGGCGGAGTGCAGCGCTTCCACCCCCGTCCCCTTCTCGCTAGGCCTCCCATCCCCAAAAGCTGCTACAAGTCAACAGCTCTGACTGCGTTTTTAAGTGCTCCTCAAAAAAAAGAAAAGAAAGGTGTGTGTGTGTGTGTGTGTGTGTGTGTGTGTGTGTTTGCCCCAGTGGCGCGCATTCCTTAGCCCCCGTTAGCATTCAGCCCACATAGGTCACGGCCAGCAGGCTTTTGTGTTCAAACAGCCTCGGTGTCACTGCAGCAGGGCGGTGGGTGAGTGCGTTTACAAATGGGAGAGAAAGTCAATGGAGACACACACACACACACACACACACACACAGCACTCAGCGGCACAATCAGGGAGCTGCAAAAGCTTTTTAAAGAATAAAATCTTGTTAAGAGTCACATGTTCTGCTTAAATGTCAACAAGAGTGAGAGACGGGTGGGGGGGGGCAGGAAGTGACCGCTCACACTGTACAACTAGAATCTAACATGCAGCTGATTTAATGACCTTAGCAAAGTACTATATGGGAGTACCTGTGTGATCACAGGTCTGTGGTGAAGCAAAGAGGTGAAATCCATCCTGAACACACAGACGTCATGAAGCCGTTCCTGTAGCTGCTTCCTCAGGCTGGACGTGCTTGATGCTGAACAGGCGCCGCGCGGTGCAGCCAATGCTGCAGCTGATTTCTGGTCTCATGAGGAAAAGACCGCCTCCTGCATTCACCTGCAGTGATGCAAACAAGAGAACCAATCAGAAACGACTAATCCTATCGATATGGCGTCGGGTTCCTCCGGTACACCTGCAGGAAATTAAGAAATCTCTCACTGCGTTGCATCAGAAATGCACGTGTGGTGACCAGACGGCACGTTGTTTACCGTCTGATCATCAGGTGCGGCCTGAATAGCTCATTGTGACAAACTGATCCCGGCGTCTCATCGCCTCGTAATCCCCGTGCATTTATTTCTGGCAGGCGGCTCTTCGGGCGTGTCCCCTGAGAACAATATTCAATTAAGAGGACGGGGGTCAGGGTTGTGAAATCCTCCGTTTGAATCACTTGGCTCTGTCGTGCCCCACAGCCCCAGCTAAACGCCAGCAGAGCTGCTGTCAGCGGCGCCCGGGCCTCTGCGGGTCCTCCAGGCTCCTGCAGCCACTCTCAGCCTGGATTCTTTACGTGCTTCGAGGAAATAAGCGTCAGATGCGAAAGGTAAAGAAAGAAAACAGTGTTTTTCTTTTTCCCGGAGCAGGTGAGCTAACGCGTCGGTTCAATAGGCACTCGAGAGCGGCTTTGTAGGTTGAATATGTATGTTCCTACGCCTCCTGAGACCTTTGAGAGGTAGCCTTACCCTCCCTTGAACTCTCGCTGTGTCCTCAAGAGAGACGGCGTGTGAATAACGCCGCCGAGCCGTGGGTGCTGCTGACAGACGCCTCTCTCTCTCACGCTCTCTTCATTATTATCCCTCTCGCCGTCAGCCCGTTTATATTTTCTTTGTCTCTGACTCATTTCACATCGCCGTCCGTGCATCAGCCATTAAACACAGTAAATCACCGCACAGCACATTTCCTCTGCAGCCATAATGCGCTCGGCTTTGCGGGAGACGCGACTCTGTGTCCCTCTGTGACGGCCACATTGTCTCGCACCATTACACACACACACACACACACGAGTGAACGCAACCAACAATCCCTGAGAGATGGATCCATCCATTTCTGATCGCATTACTCCCACGTGTGATAAACGCTCTCCCCCCTCCTCCCCCCTCCTCCCCCTCCTGCCCCTTTTTTTGCCGTTTTCCACTCTTTCATTTCCAAATCATTTGTTTCCAAAGGCGCGGAGCGGCCTCGGTTTCTCTGTCTGCGGGTAATTGGGTTCAAAAATGACACCCCGCTTTCGGGAGTGACAGTCTTGGAGCAATTTGTTCTGTCTTCTTGCCGAGGGTGGCTCACTGGATGAGCCCGGGACAGATGAGGAAAGTGGAAACGGTGCTTGAAAAGCAGCCCCCCCCCCCCCGTATGAACTAATGAGAGCAGCCATTTGTATATCACAGAAAGTGTCAAGGAAGAAGGTTCACCAGGGAAACGTGGAGCGGTTTGAAGACGCACACGTGGGAGCGAGGGCCGCGCCGTCTCACAGTGTTTGTTGAAGCCGGGGGACTCTCTGCAGTTTGAAGTAAAAACACGTGTTTTAGCGTCGGCTGCGGTGTAAAGCTCTGAAATACAAACGTACAGAGACCAAAGAAGAAGAGATTCAACACACCTGTTGTCATATCAGCACCTTCCTGAGCCCTGACTGTCCAATCAGGACCCAGCAGCCTCCACAGATGTTGCCAAGCTGTTCTTACAGCAGTCGTTTAAAAGTCGTGTTTTAAAGTTAAAATATTAACATGTGATTCATTTTGTCTTCGTGTGTTTTCTGTTTTCTTATCAAATGCACTGAATGCACTGCAGAGGTAAAGCCAGCGGCCGTCCTGCATGAGTTTAAACAGCATGAAGTCAACAGTCCGGCGTCAGCTGGTGTGAGTTTCAGTGCTCTCATCACGCTAACGTTAGCTCACTGCCTTTGCAGCCCACCCTGGGAACCAGCTATAACTTGCTCTAATTGGCTGGTTTATGTATTTTATCAAGTACAAAGTTAAAGAACAGTAAATATTTGATTCACTCACTGCAGGAATAGTAAAACTGGTATTGATGTTGATACTGAAACACCAACAAAGAGCAAATCTTCCCACGCACAGGCCGATATCAGCAACCAGGTGCTGTCCGGACCTGTGGGGCTCTGCAGGTCAGGGATCCTGAGAGACCAGGAGCCCGGTTCACTGAACCGCTTTACTTTGGGCTCAGTCACTGTGATGCAGCTTGTTTGGTTTCACATCACAAATGAAAACAAATGGTTTATAATTAATGAGGAAGACATCTGCAGGAGGCGTTTGAAGGGAGCGGAGTGAAGCCTTCGGCTGCTTCGTTCGTCGCTTCTCTTCATCTCTCGCCATCCTGCGGAGCAAGAGGCGAGTTACCAACCTCCACCCGAGGAACGTGAGACTGCCGACGAACGCTGCAGCTGCAGCGGTGACGCCTGCAACTGCCAGTGTGTGGTGAACCAGTGGTCAACTCATTGCTCCACTGACTGGAAACAGTGATGTGAAGGAGAGCAAACAAACAACGGGCCAGGTCGCTGAGTAAACAAACAAACAAAGTAAAAGCAAATACAGGTGGAAGCATCCTCGGTTATCTGCAAATGATTCATGTGCTGAGAGATGTGCCAGTCAACGTTTGGCTAATGTTAGCCGTTAGCACGTCTGCTGCTAAAGCCTCGTTTTCAGTCCCACTGGTGCCATAAAAGCATGACACGGCATCTTTTACGCTGAGTCATTCGCTCTTTTCTCGGAATCAGTAAAAGAAAACAATAAACGCTGCTGTCTGCATCACGTTTGCTCGTCTTCTCGTCAGCGTAAAACGTTTTTACCGACTGACAGCAGCAAACTTTCATCGACAGACTGGGGATCAGCCTGAAGTTGAGTTTGTCTTCAGATTTCTCCTTTTTGTGTGTGTCCATGGTGCAGGTCTGTGTGCACTCCCAGAGGAGAGTGCGTGATTTACCCTGTGTGTGCAGTAAAAGCAGGATTGTGTGTGTGTGTGTGTGTGTGTGTGTGTGTGTGTGTGTGTGTGTGTTTCACATCCAGCCAACCTCCTTTTTATGAAAGGACGAACCAGCGAGTACACGCCACGATAAGAGCCCCCCCCCCCCAGACCTCAGACAAACACACACTCTTTGTGCATTTACATGAGCAGTGTGTGCGATTGTGACAAAGCCAGAAAGGTGAGGAGAGAATAAGGGAAGAGGGCACTGAAAGATGTGTGTTCACACTCGCGGCTGTGGGTTTTTGTGTGTGTGTGTGTGTGTGTGTGTGTGTGTGTGTGAGAGAAGCCCTGTGATCAGAAGTCTTTGAAGAAGAAAGGCTCTTTTCACTGTATTAGTCTCTGCTGCCTCACATCATTCACACAAACACACTTCCAGCCCCGCAGCCATTCCTGTGATATCACACCAATCTAGCTCACCTGCTCGTCCTTGCTCTCCTCTCCCTGGAAACGCTCTTTATGTGTCCCAGTTAAGCCGCGCTGCGCTCCTGCTCGCCTCCACAAACTGACACTCCGCCGCAGGCCGATAAAAAGCCGTGGCTGTCACGGAGCCTCCCGGGCGCCGCGCTGAAAGCTCCGCTCTTCTTCCCCACAATGAAAACGGCTACAGTTCAGTTTGGTGCGAGCGAGCGTGATTTATGATGGTGAGCGTCAGCGTCAGTGCAGGTGGCGTTGACAGGTGAGCGCCGTCAGATTGTGAGTTTGCAGTCGGAGGCGGCTTACTGTCACCCGCTGACAGCCGTGCTGAAGGCAGCGACGCCATCGCCCCTGCACGGGATCAGTATGGTTTCTGATGTGCGTCAGGCAGCTTCTGATATTAAAGATGCACTAATTCACATTTTATATGATCGGTGTCAGGTTGGGCTCTCAGGCTGCTTTGGTTTGCAGAGTGGAAGACGTTCACACATTCATAAATCCTCAGTCGTGACATCACGTCCGGTCACGGAGCCAAACTTTGAGACGTGAGCCGCCGGCGCTGTGCCGCCATGCATCATCACGCCGTCTCTGCAAACCTGCATTTGGACTGCAACAGTAAACTCAACGCTCGCATTACCTCACTGTTTGTTTGGGTTTCGTGACAGCAGGACATGGCGTGACTTCCTCTGCCTTCATGTGTGTGTGCTGCATAAAAACCTTATTGTTATTTGACTTTTACCTTTACTTCTGATATATTAACACTTAAATTGTTGTTTTATTGTTATGTCACATTAGAAAGTTGTGATTAACCTCATCCCTGTTGCTGTTGTACATGAATTCATCTGGAACAGGAGACGCAGCCGGGGGGCGTAACGATGGATTTGAGCTTTGAAAAGTGGGCGAGTCAGAACAAAGATGGGGAATTACAGTGATTCAGAGTCTGATGATAGTCTTCACTCAGGCACAGAGGTCGGCGCTCCTCCTTCAACATCTCCATCCAATCCCATTACAGGAGCGGGCTCAAACGATGGCACGCACCATGCTGCTGCTAGCTAGCTAAATAATGCTAACTTGCTAAAAGGTGCAGCTTGGCTAACGTGTTTAAACTCATCCAATCAGGAATCGATGGCATCTAAATCGGCGTGGATGCTTCTCGCCGTCGTGCCCCAGCGGTCGTGTGATTTCGTTCTCCTCTGAGTTTCCGTTGAAGCGCCTGGTCTCCTCCGGCGTGTTGCTGTACGTCACGCTCTCGCTGCCCCGTTTAATCGCTCTTTCCTCCCTCTATGTATTTTTATCGCCTCTCTATTAACTCGACTTTGAATCCACTCCCACGCCCTCTCCATGGCACTAAATCATTTCGGAGTAATTATCCAGAGAAGAAATGATTTGAATGTTTTCTGCTGCATGCCGGGAATTCCTGCTACGAGCTGGAAGGTGTGACCGGTGTGATGCACAAACACGGGCAGATTCACAGACGGTCGCGGGCGAACAAGGACGGTGTCGGGCGAATGGCAGACGTCCACGAAACACGAGCAACGCGATCCTGCTCGCCCAGCGCAGAGTCTGTGTCCCTGTTTAAGTTCCACCTCTGCTGTTCCCCGGGGAGACATGTGCGGCCTTTGACATCCAGCGTGGGGCCGCTGGGTTGGTTCTTCCTGTGAGCGACGAGCAGTCTGGTGCCTGCAACTGTACAAATGCATGTGCGTGTGTGTGACGAGCTGGAGACGACAGGAAAGACAGCGAGTCACCTTCGACCTTCACAGCAGCCAAAAATGCCACGGCTGATCATGCAAATACGAGCGGCGCGGTGTGTTTTCCAGCTTCCTCTCACTTCTGCCTGGTGTTTATTCCTCCCGACGGGCGGCTCTCGCTTTCTTCACAGAGGCTCCTTAAGGTCAAAGTCAATCCGAAGACAACGGGACAAACAGCTCCCAGCGCAGAAACACACAATCATACCATATTATACAAGACTGCGTCGTCATGAAACTCACAGCTGGACGTTCTCCCTGTTTGCAACCTGTTCTCCTGCTGCGTCTGCTTCTCTGTGGGACAAACGATGCTCCACTCGTCACTGAGCTGCACAAACCTCACACGTCACACGTCTGTGTGCAGGCTGACGAGCCAGATCGACGTTAGCTGATTTGCTAACAGCCCAACTCTTGTAACCTAAATGTGGGCATATGATCATATTTGACCATATTCTAGTAATAATGATTAGAAATTAGCATAAAAGGAACTCACGCCTGGGATTTTGATTATTTAGCACTCGTTGAAAGCCGAATAGCATCTTAGCTTAAAACACTGCAGCCTTCAGAGTTTCTGAGTTCGATCGTGTTAAATGTCTGCAGATAAACGCTAACGTTAGCTGGTTAGGTTTATTTAACCTTTGAGCGTGCTGCTGTACATATTTCAACATAAATCAGTGTAATAAGTAATATATGAGCTAGATTTATTGGGATTATTCTGATTTCTGCCATGAGTTTAATGTGAATCCAAGTTATTAAACTCACTTATTCACACATTTAGCATCATGCAGCAACGTAAAGAATCGTTTGAAGTTGTGTTTTTGATCCAATGAGTCCAAGTCCAGGCTTCGCTCTGCTTCCAGCTCTGTCTTTGGTCTCCACCACCTCCTGAGGGAACCGTCTGGCTCTTCAGCTGCTCAACGCTCGGCTGTGTTCAGCTAAAGTTTCAGATTTTTAGCAAATTAGGTTAAAGAAAGTTCAACTAAAACATAATAACAGGCTCACATTAGAGTCATGTGATCCGTTATAATTACTGGAGTAGCTTCGGTGCCAAACAGTAATGGGGTCGGTGGCCGTCTTGAACTCACTCGACCTCTTCAGTCCCGTCATTTCCAGTTTTGCACGCTCTGCTGCCGCTGGTTTGAAACCACAGGCCTTTGTTTGATCCAGGAACAAGGTCCGGTCGGCTCTGCAGCGATCACTACTCCGTGTGCCGGCGCGGGTAACATGATGACACAGTTCTGTCGATGACCTCTGGCCTGATTAGCGGCTCTGGGAACCACTGGCAAACTGATATCTGTGGACGTTTGTGTCCACATATGAACCAACGTCATCGATCGGGCCGGGCAACTATTGTATCTATGAGGGAAATCAATCTTCCTGTTCTGCCGTGTCAATTTCCACCGGGTCAGCGCAGGAGAGATCTATACATCACATCACCCTCGCCTTCTGTGGCTCCGCTGAGCTTATTTCAGTCTGTTTTACTGCAATCACAACATGAATCGTCCCCGTTCTGCAGAACGTCTACGCAGGTTAAAACAAATGTTAGGAATCCGGTGACAGCTATTTGACACAGGTCTGCTATTGTGGTCCCAAAGAGAGGTTCCTCTGTCTGAGGATAATGGGAAGCTCTGATGGTTTTCACAGCTCTGGGCTCACGCGGCGTTAGCTCGGGGCTTTGGACTGTGTGAAACGTGCACAATGTGTGTTTCTCTGCGTCTGTGAATGGCCAGGAATGTGTGAACAGCATTTTTTCGGTTAATAAAGCCATTGTTTAGCTTTCTGCTGTTGTTCGTGGCAGAGCCTGACCTTACTTGGTGTTTGCAAATACCTTATTTCCTGCATGTTTAAACCAACTTGGAAAACTAGATGGTCACATTATCACAAATTGGCAGTCATTGTGTGAGTTAAAGGGATCCCACAGGGCCCACAACTGCAGGAATCATCTGGCAGTTGTGTCGGATGGAGTCAAAAAGGGGGAATTTGATCAATTATCCAGGGGAAGATTGGAAATAGGGGAATTTTCTGAACACGTCATCTGATTCGAATATGCCAGAATGTAATTTCTAACTTGTTTTACACTTTTATTGCATGAGACTGTGGTTTTCATCTGCAAAACAACCTCAAGTGGAGTGGAAACCAGACTGTTTACCCCCCTTTTCTTGAGCCACTGAAGGCTCGACTGAAGCTTTAAAAACAACATAAACACTTCAGGACGAGTGGAGTTCTTCAGGACGTGGAAGTGATCCAGCTTCCCCCGTCAAAAGTTTTTGGAAAGGTCAACAAATTTCGCATCGGGAGCCTCAGACTGAGGAGTATCTTAAACACGATACATTAAACATCACAGCCCTGCCGTCGGACACTCACAGCCACTTATGCTGTCGACCGTCTGCTTGAAACCTCCGCTCCTCTGATCGCACACTGTGTTCATGCAGCTCTGCTCGGCTGCTCTCATCTGCGCAGTATAGAAACACTGTGTAGCGCTACGTGCTAATCCAACGCTAACATCTGCCCTTTGCTACTGATTCAAATCACTATAATACAAGATGACAGCAAAACCAACACAAATATGGCTGAATGACAACGTATTCATCAAGTGTTTACATTTAAATAGCAGAGGAAGTCAGAGATATGCAAGCTTTGCATCGACAGGAAGCCAAAGCATGCTAACGTGCACAATCACAACCTCCTGGTGACACTGGAAAGACAGTGAGGTGTGAGTGTTTGTGCCAAACTGCATGAGGTAATAGACAGGAAATGATTTAAATGTTTTATTCTTTGGAAGCAATACGTCACCATAGCAACGTATCGTCATGGAGCTGTGATTTTGTCGTCTAGAGGGTGTTGTGTGTGTCTGAACCCATGCGAGACCCATTAGGGACCCTCTGCAGCACAATGGGTTTGATTAGACAGGATACACCTTGGACCCAGGGCCGCTCGGGTCACAGATTGGGTCTCAGTCCCCGAATGAAGCCGTGAAGACCTCCAGACCTCCAGCAGACGTCTTCAGGATGAAGATGTCGAACAAAGAAAGGAAGAGAAGAAGAAGGTGCACTTAAAACGTTTCTGCTCTGCGGTCCATCTGTTCTCTGTAACACACACTCTCTTCCTTCTCCTCCTCACCGCAACTAATTCACCTGATGACAGACGTGCTGACAGACGATTCACAGCCAACACACACGCACACACACACACACACGCACACACACACACACACACACACACACACACACACACACACACTGTCCGTCTGTCTCTCTGTCCAACTCAACACACTGTGCATGACATTCCAGGAGTCCAGGTCATCAGACGTTTGTTTTGCCAATAATACACCCCTCTATCCTCCACACACACACACACACACACACACACACACACACACACACACACTCCACCAGGATTACTGTTTTACCTGCTCTCTCTCAACTTCTTTCATTCTGAGGTGTCAGTCACCCTCTCCTGTCTTCACTCAGACACACACACACAGCTCAAGGGTTAATGTCCCCCCAAGGGGCCGCAGCAGCCTGACCTTTGACCTTTCCCAGGATTCTCCTCTGCTACCGGCCTCTGGACCACATTTTATGCTCCATAACCGTCCTCCAACCGTCTTTCATCTGGCGCTCCAGAGCAGCGTCACGCCACTTTGGGAGAGAGTCACGAAATCTGACGTGTTGATGGGCGAAGGACGAACGTGACGAAGTCGGCGTGGCGAGGACGTCGGGGGGGAACGAACTGGGTTTGATTCCCGTGTGAAAGCTGCGCTGACTGTTTTCAGGAAGTAGTTAAATGAGTGTGTTCATCTTCTGTATTTCATATACGTGCATACTTGGCCACAGGATGAGCGATAAAAGGCCTCAGGTCAGCCCCGGGGTCGTAGATGTGTCTGACTGACATCTCACTGAACAGCTGAATGTATGAATAACACAACATCTTAAATCATTTCACAAGTTATTGCAGCGTGTTTCCTGTTAAACCCGAGAATTTCATCGAGTAAAAACAGTTTCAGGCATCACACGAACATGCATCACGAATGTAAACGTCCTACCCTAAACCAGGAGGTTTCACTGAGCTATCCAACAAGTTAGCTACCTCTCTGCGTTAACCAAATGTTTATTGTTGTTGCCATGGCAACAAGCCAATCATAACCTGTGATGATATATGTAAACGCTGAGGCCTGAGTCGATCTGGCACCTAAAACAATGTTTAAACTAGGGTTAAACGTGCACAGCTGTTGACTGTGAGCGTGCTGCTGTTTCTCGTGTGTGTGACGGACGTTTATGTGACCACACTTGACTCTTTTAATCTCTGCAGCCCCGACACGTTCTCCAAGTTGAATCTCCGAGCGTGCATATGAATACGCACCAGATTGCCACTTTATTAGGAACGCCCAGCTGAAACACAACAGCCTTTAAGTCGCTGTTGAGTTGCTGTTGTCTGCAAACCGTCTGCAACTTGGCAACACACAGTCCGGGGCAGATGGTGCAGCTTAACCTCAGCGTCTTCACTCGGTGCACAGAATAAACTCATGTGGCTAAATGTTAGCTATATATGCTAATTAGCACTAACAGGCAAACATATCTCTGTTAGCAGCAATCTGTTTATTCTACATGAGATAAATGAACTATATCAATACATTTAATGACGTGTCTGACTTCCTGTGATACCTTTAACCTTTAACCTCTCTACTTTCCAAATCACAGCATCCTGAGCGACTCATTTCCCTGTAAAATCCATCATATTGTTGGGAAAATATATATAAAACCAAACGGGGGCCTGTCATGGCAGCACCCAGAGG